>CM077156.1:83853948-84453948 GCA_039583875.1 Platanthera guangdongensis
TGGGGGGTGGGGTGGGTTAGACAAAACCTAACCGCCCAAAAGGAGGAAAAATAAGGGAATCCAGTACCTCTGATACCATGTAGAACGACACGAAATAGAGAGAATAAAACAAAATTTTATTAAATTCTCAGAGTAATTGTTACACTCTACAAATATTTGTTACACTTATATTGGAAATGAGAAAAGTAGAGAATTCTCAATTCTAAGATATGAGACTAACAATATTAAACTTGGACTCTAAATGGGCTTTTACATAATAGACTTTTTTTCTTTTCTTTAACGAGAAAACAACAATTGACTAGTCTAGAAGAGGAAAGTTGACTGGCATATTGATGTAGGGGGTTTGATGGTAATGTGATGGAGGACGAGATCAAAAGAGAAACTTTACCTTTTCTACTTCTACCTCGTGTGTGACTGCCCATGATTTAGGCTGTGTTTGGCGTAGCTTATTTGCTCTGATGAGGTTGGACAAAAACGTCATTGTCATACAAATCTTATGCCCAAAATTAGTTTTTTTTTCGGTAATGGTAGTAACATTTGTCATACCAAACTATTTCTATGACAATGACGTTTTTTAACCTCACCGGAGCAAATAAGCTGTGCCAAACGCAGCCTTACTATGGAGAGAACTCAGAGATTCTCATTAAACACCTCTTTTATTTACAACATTTTCTGCCTCAAACAATTGAAACCAAAAATAGAAGGATGGGAATAAAATTACTACACACAAATGTCTTAATTCAACGAGAAACTAAGAAAAAATACAAAATAAAGATGGAAATAAAATTCCTATCTGTCATGCCTCCATGGACGTTTTTTTCTGGTGTGAAGGTTGATGTTCATTATAACATTTCTAGTTGCATCCAAAAAAGAGCTTGTCCTCAAGCTGGCATATCTCAAACTGCTCAGTTGAATCTACCCCAATGGATAGGGCACCCCCACAGTGTCGCAAATTGAGGCAAATCCGTAGAGTCTTGCACGAACGGGGACTACACAACATTCCTTGATCATTGGGAGAGATGGTACTTCGAGAGGTGGCTCCATTTTGTAGAGCTTCAATAAAAAAAAGACGTGAAACACTAGATGAACCCTGGTGTTTTTGCGAAAATCAAATTTATAAGTCATCACTTGTTCTAATAGCCACCCGGAAGGGATCATCAAATTTTAGTGCCAACTTGTGTGTCACCTTGGCCGAGAGAGATAACTGGAGATGCGGATGGAATTTGACCTAAAACAATCGCCCAGCGCAAATTGTAAACCCTGTGATGCTCATCATAGCACTCCTTCATGTGCTTCTGGGCTTGAAGTAACTATGCGCGGCTGGAGTTAAGAATGTGGTCGCTGCTCTGGATGGCTTGATCGACGATGTCTACTGTCGAGGATCCCAATAGATAAGATAACATGGTGAAACAAAATGAATCTACAAGTGACAGGTCATGCGATGCCCTAACCCTAAATGAATCCAAACAATCGTGTGACAGATGCGAATAGAACTACATACCAACTGTTGAAAGGGGGCCGGCCCACTCATGTGAGTATCCCGGGCCTCCCCCACCCAGGACTGCAGTCCAACAGGCCCAATCCCTCTCCACCACCGCCCGCGGCCTACCCCATTCCGGGCACCCAGGACCCGACTTAATACAGTGTGGGGGTTGTTGAGGTTGGCGAGGCGTTGCCTGGCCTCGATCCCCCAACCTCTTTATAAGAGGGATTTAAACCACCCTCTCATACCCATCTGCGCTGCAGCGCCGCCTCGCCCAGGCCGTCGTCTCGCCAGGTCGAGCCCGCCTCGCCCAGGCCGCAGCCTCGCCCAGACCGCCGCCTCGTCCAGGCCACCGTCTCGCTAGGCGCGCAGCTCGCCTTGCCCCGTCCCTCCAAACCGCCGCCTCACCCAGACCGCCGCCTCGCCCAGGTCGCCGTCTCGCCAGGGCGCAGCTCGCCTTGCCCCGTCTCGCCAGATCGCCGCCTCGCCCAGGCCGCCGCCTCGCCCAGGACCGCCGCCTCGCCCAGGCCTCCGCCTCGCCTAGGCCGCCGTCTCGCCAGGCCGCCGCCTCGCCCAGGCCGCCGTCTTGCCAGGGCTCAGCTCGCCAGACCGCTGTCTCGCCAGGCCGCCGCTTCGCCAGGCCGCGTCTCGCCAGGCCGCCGCCTCGCCCAGACCGCAGCTCGCCAGACCGCAGCCCAGACCGCAGCTCGCCAGACCGCAGCCCCAGCCCAGCAGGCCGCCTGTCCGCCCAGGCGCCCCCCGCTTCCCGCCTAACCGTCAGTCCGCCCGGTTTGAGGGACTACCCTGTGGACTGCAATTAGCCGCTTAGAATAGCGAGATTTGGGTGTTGGCAGGCCAATCCGTGGGCATTTTGGTAATTTTCAGAGCAGTGGAGGTGATTATTTGCAGGTCATTCCCAGAAAACTATAAATAGGCTCTTAGGGGTGCCTTGGAGAGCATCACTTCTTCACTCTCTCTTCATCCTCCAAGGCACCCTAGCTCTGCATTGGCTAGGGAGGGGAAGATCTCCAAGATCTTTCGGGTATGAGGTGAGACTTGCACGCTAGAGCCGAGTGTGTTGTTCCTAGTTTCCCAACTCTTTGGTCCGTGATGTTCCTCCGAGTGTAGTAGGTGTGAGGTCACCCTCTTTGGGACTCCGAACTCCACGAGAGACCAAGTTTTTGGTTTCAACATTTTGGTGTGGTGAGCGTGGAGAGTGACCAGCACAGAATATCTCAGGAGAGTGTCATGGCTGGAGGTTAGGGAGGTAGTGATGATCTCGGCAAGCTCCCCAGTCCAGGACCCTTTGTGGGGGAGGCAAGAGTTCATGGCCTCCATCCAGGGCATCATGGAGATGCTGCAAAGTATTGCCCCTCGGTGTGACTGCTCGACTTCCACCCCTCTCGGTGAGACAGCTTCAAGGGATCTCGACGAGACAGCCCCAAGGTGGTTAGACGAGAGTGCCCCAGGGAGGCAGGAACCCATGCAACTCCTATCTCCACCACATCAAGCTTTGACGGCCGGCCAAGGGAGAAAAAGGCGAAGGAGGAATCACTCAGGGGGGGAGGAACCGAGGCCCCAAGGAATAGGGAGTGAGTGGAGAGATCTCACCCTAACTCGTCCAGAGTTCCATATGTATTTTACTTGTAATGAGTATCCCCTGCCAGGTTAGGTCAGGGTAGGTTGTATGTAATGTATTTTTTCTTTACCAAGTACTTTTTGCTCCGAGATGGTTCCGCTGACCAGACTCCCACTAGCTGGCAGAGCAGGTTGACCTCTCGTGGAGGTCAAGTACTTTTTGCTCCGAGATGGTTCCGTTGACCAGGCTCCCACTAGCTGGCAGGGCAGGTTGACCTCTCGTGGAGGCCAAGTACTTTTTGTTCCGAGATGGTTCCGCTGACCAGACTCCCACTAGCTAGCAGGACAGGTTGACCTCTCGTGGAGGTCAAGTACTTTTTGCTCCGAGATGGTTCCGCTGACCGGACTTTCACAAGCTGTCAGGGCAGGTTGATCTCTCATGGAGGCCAAGTACTTTTTGCTCCGAGATGGTTCCGCTGACCAGACTCCCACTAGCTGGCATGGCAGGTTGACCTCTCGTGGAGGCCAAGTACTTTTTGCTCCGAGATGGTTCCGCTGATCAGGCTCCCACTAGATGGCATGGCAGGTTGACCTCTCGTGGAGGTCAAGTACTTTTTGCTCCAAGATGGTTCCGCTTACTAAGCTCTCACTAGCTGGCAGGGCAGGTTGACCTCTCGTGGAGGTCAAGTACTTTTTGCTCCGAAATGGTTCCGCTGAACAGGCTCCCACTAGCTGGTAGGACAGGTTGACCTCTCGTGGAGGCCAAGTACTTTTTGCTCCGAGATGGTTCCGCTGACCAGGCTCCCACTACCTAGCAGGGCAGGTTGACCTCTTGTGGAGGTCAAGTACTTTTTGCTCCGAGATGGTCCCGCTGACCAGGCTTTCACTAGCTGGCAGGATAGGTTGACTCTCGCGGAGGCCAAATACTTTTTGCTCCGAGATGGTTCCGCTGACCAGGCTCCCACTAGCTAGCAGGGTTGGTTGACCTCTCGTAGAGGCCACGTACTTTTTGCTCCGAGATGGTTCCGCTGACAGGGCTCCTACTAGCTGGCAGGGCAGGTTGACCTCTCGTGGAGGTCAAGTACTTTTTGCTCGAGATGGTTCCGCTGACCAAGCTTTCACTAGCTGGCAGGGCAGGTTGACCTCTCGTGGAGGCTAAGTAATTTTGCTCCGAGATGGTTCCGTTGACAAAGCTCCCACTAGCTGGCAGGGCAGGTTGACCTCTCGTGGAGGCCAAGTACGTTTTGCTCTGAGAGTTCCGCTGATCAGGCTCCCACTAGCTGGCAGAGCAGGTTGACCTCTCATGGAGGCCAAGTACTTTTTGCTCCGAGATGGTTCCGCTGACCAAGCTTTCACTAGCCTGGCAGGGCAGGTAGGTTGACCTCTCGTGTCAAGCCAAGACTTCTTTTGGCTACGAGATGGTTCCGCTGACCAGGCTCCCACTAGCTGACAGGGCAGGTTGACACTCTCGTGGTGGCCAAGTACTTTTGCTCTGAGATGGTTCCGCTGACCTGACTCCCACTAGTGGCAGGGCATGGGGGGGGGGTTGACATCTCGTTGGAGGCAAGTATTTTTTGCTCTGAGATGGTTCCGCTGACCAGGCTCCCACTAGCTGGTAGGGCAGGTTGACCTCTCGTGGAGGCCAAGTACTTTTTTGCTCCGAGATGGTTCCGCTGACCAGGGCTCCCACTAGCTGGCAGGGCAGGTTGACCTCTCGTGGAGGTCAAGCCACTTTTTGCTCCGAAATGGTTCCGCTGCACCAGGCCTCTCACTAGCAGGCAGGGCAGGTTGACCTCTCGTGGAGGCAAGTACTTTGTGCTCCGAGATGGGCTTCCGCTGCACCAGGCTCTCAACTAGCTGGTAGGACAGGTTGACCTCTCGGTGGAGGCCAGTAGCAGACTTTTTTGCACTCCGAGATGGTTCCGCTGACCAGACTCCCACTAGCTAGCATGGCAGGTTGACCTCTCGTGGAGGCCAAGTACTTTTTGCTCTGAGATGGTTCCGCTGATCAGGCTCCCACTAGCTGGCAGGGCAGGTTGACCTCTCGTGGAGGTCAAGTACTTTTTGCTCTGAGATGGTTCCGCTGACCAGGCTCCCACTAGCTGGCAGGGCAGGTTGACCTCTCGTTGAGGTCAAGTACTTTTGCTCCGAGATAGTTCCAACCGAGAGGATCTGCTTGTAACACCTCCCCTGTAGTGGACGTATAATATGGGTCCGGCGGGGCCCCACAACATACGAGCGCCACAGCTTTAGTATTATAAGTTGATATAGCTACCCAAACTCAAAACACTTGCACAACACAGCGGAAAACCAAGCACAACTAGAAGTTATCCACTAACCAAAAGAGTTACAACTATGGCCTTAAGGCCTACCACAAAAGTCCAAAAGTAAATAGTACAATCAAACATGAATGTGCTCAGCACTCCTAGTCTACCTCGGCATGCAAGCCGGACAAAATAGTCTCAAACAACATCATCATAACTGTAGTGCTACAAAGAGGGAAAAACACTTCATGGGGCTTAGGCCTTTTTGGCCGGCGTGCTAGCTCCTGCGTGCGATCCTTGCCCTGTAAAAATATTAGTAACGTGGGTCAGCAAAGGCTGACCTCAAACTGTGTAACAACACATCTCCTCCCGGCCGCCCCTAACGGACCCCGGGAACCCTCCAACCTGCAAGTCAGCACTTCATATGCAAATAAACATCTATAAATAGAAAATCATTAAAACAGGCTTGCATGTCTCAATCATCAAACATGTTCTCTATTGGTTGAGCATATAAAGAAAGGGCCTACTATGCAACATGGATGCAACACCCGGGCTTCACCCAAGGTACCCTACAGCGTATGCATCTAGCACAACATCACATCATTTGGGTACTCACATTTCCCCAATTGGCATAAAGCCGCAAACATTGAGGGAGACACAACTCCCTCACACGGCGCACAGGCCGCCACATGGAATTCTTGCCAAGGCCCCACCCGCTCGTGGGCTAGCCCGGCTTGCCTGCAAGCTCTGACGTCTCATGTAAGGATTCCAACAACCACAGACTGACCGATTCTAAGAAGTCTTGCTGGACCCCACCCGCTCATGGCCTTTTTGCCCGGGCTTGCCCCAAGCTTGACATTCTCGTCAGTCTCACAGAAGGGGACTAGTCTCGCCGGGACACTCTCCACACATGACGCACATGTCACGGGATAGCCAGCCGACCACGGAGACATAGCCACGCCTTGGCACAACACAACCAAGACTAAACACATTGCAATCCCTCTTTGTACCGCAGCGTTCCCGCGCACCAAGGAAAACATCTCCAACTCGTGCGGAGCTAACCTTGTCCACCAAGGAAACCATCTCCATTCTCATACGGAGCTAACCTTGTCCCTCAAGGAAACCATCTACCGCCACGAGGAGCTAACCTTGCCCGGGTTCGACTACACGTACCTTTTCAAGCAAACGGGACAATCACCACCACAACGCAAACGACATCTTGTCGCAACGGAAATCTCTACGAATCCCTAAGTTCGTATGCAACATCACCGAGTCGGACTAACGGTCGCGACTACGGCTTCAACCACCATGCCTAATCCACTAGCGAAGCGGATCTCTAATGCAAAAAAATGCCGGGGACGGACTCAATCAACCCGGAGGTTCCTCTTGAACCTTGGCAAACCAAAGCCCCTCTCATTTGAGAGTTTGGTGCCCAAAAATCTAGAAGAAAACGATGCTAAAAACGTGCATCCTAAAGGCCGAGAGGAGAGATGTCGTTACCTTCCGACTCCTCTTCCTTGCCATGGCAAAATAGCCGGATGGAAATCTTCGCAGCGGTCTAAGCTTCACGGATCCGGACTCGGCTCGCGATTTGGAGCACCGAAACCCTTCCTACAGCCCAAGACCTTCTTCTTCTTCCTCCTTGCTCTAGCTTTTCTCAAGATCTTAGAAAGAGAAAACTTGGAAAACAGTGAGGGTTTCAACCCTGAATTCGGTCTTAACTCCCCAGGAGATGGCCTGAACCGTTAGATCCTAAAACCAGAAAAAGAATGGTCGCGATTCGCCTGGAAAATAGAAGACCTGGGCCGAACACGGCCTGGCACACGCCCGTGTCCAGAGCCGTGTGCCTCATTCGCCGTCTCAAATCGACGCGCCTGGAATCAGACACGGGCATTCGACACGCCCGTGTTCAATCCGACACGCCCGTGTCCCCAGCGACACGGCCGTGTGGCCTGCCGTGTGTCTCCAACGACACGGCCCCAACACCAACCCGAGAGGTGACACGGCCTGGGACAACGCCCGTTGTCCCAAGCCGTGTGCCAAGTCTCGACACCCGTCGACAGGCTTTGTGTCGACACCGCGAAAAACGTCGAGCGAAGATCGTCGACCAAGCGGGACACGCCCTGTGACACGCCCGTGTCACAGGCCGTGTGCCCCAGTCTCGACACATTGTCGAGCGAAAGTGTCGACACTTGGGCTGCCGAGTGTCGACACGGCCTCGACACGCCCTGCGACACGCCCGTGTCGCAGGCCGTGTGCCCCACTCTCGACACTTTGTCGAGCGAAAGTGTCGACACTTGGGCCGAGTGTCGACACGCCCTGACACGCCCTGACACGCCCTGCGACACGCCCGTGTCGCAGGCCGTGTGCCTCCTCTCGACACATTGTCGAGCGAAAGTGTCGACACTTGGGCCGAGTCGGCACGGCCTCGACACGCCCTGCGACACGCCCGTGTCGCAGGCCGTGTGCCTCCTGCCAGAGAAACCAAAAATTTTCAGAACTGCAGACTGAACCTCTTGCCAAAACTGGGGTGTTACAACTCTCCCCAACTTAACAGAATTTCGTCCCGAAATTTCAAAACAAAAGAGGTACAAAAACTTAAATTGTACCTGACAAAAATAGTTCTGGATAGTCTTCTAGCATGCCTGTTCTCGCTCCCAAGAGAACTCCTCACGACCGCAGTTGTCCCAACGAACTTTCACAAGTTTAACTTCTTTATTCCGCAACTGCCGAATCTCCGAATCTTCTATAGCGATTGGAAGGACTCGCGTCCTCAAGTCTTCCTCAATCGGCACCGATGCCGGCTCAATCACCACGCTAGCCTCCACAAGGCTTTCCTCAACACGGAGACGTGGAAGACGTCATGTAATCCACTCAAATCTGCGGACAACGCCAACCGATAGGCTGCTTCTCCTACCCGCTCAACAATTTCAAAAGGCCCCAAAAACCTTGGACTCAACTTCTTGAGTCGGCGAATCCGCGAGACGCCTTTGAACGGCTTGACCTTCAGATAAACCCAATCACCAACTGCAAATTCTAACTTCCGGTGACGAGCATTAAAATATTTTGCTTGCCTGTCTTGCGCCACCTTCATGCGCTCTTGGATGGTCCGTACCAACTCACAAGCGTCAACTACCGCATCCTTTCCCAAAAGTTTGGTGTCTCCCGCCTCTGCCCAAGACATTGGCGTTCGACACCGCCTCCCATACAAAGCTTCGTATGGCGCCATCTTTATACTAGCTTGAAAACTGTTGTTGTACGCGAATTCTACCATGAAGAGGTGATCCTCCCACCTCTTGCCAAAATCAAGAACGCACATTCTCAACATATCCTCCATAGTACGGTTCGTTCTCTCCGTTTGCCCATCAGTTTGAGGATGGAACGCCGTACCGAACTTTAGCTTCGTGCCCAAGCTCTTCTGAACCAATCTCCAGTCCTTGGACGTAAACCGTCCATCGCGATCACTGACTATGCTCTTAGGAATTCCGTGCAGTCGCACAATGTTGCGAACATACAACTCCGCCAGCTTCTCCACGCTGTCCTCTTTCCGATTTGGGATGAAGTGAGCCACCTTGGTTAGACGATCCACGATCACCCAAATAGCATCATTACCATGCTGCGATCTAGGCAACCCATGCACAAAGTCCATGGAGATGTCCTCAAATTTCCATTCAGGAATTGGAAGGGGCTTCAGGAACCCGCACGGTTTCTGACATTCGGCCTTCACCAAGGCACATGTTTGGCAACGACTCACATACAAAGCTACATCTTGCTTCAACCCCGGCCACCAAAAGGATTTCTTCATATCCAAGTACATCTTTGTACTGCCCGGGTGAATAGAGTACTTTGAGAAGTGAGCCTCAAACATCAACTCCTCACGGAGATTGCCAAACTGCGGTACACAAACCCTTCCATCCTTTCTCAAGATTCCTCCGATCATCTCCCAGGTGCTGCTCTCGCCTGTTTGAGCCTCCAACACAAAAGGTTGAAACTCCACATCTAATCGAGTCGCTTCCCGAATACGATCGGACAAGTCGTTTTGCACTTCAATCCAGTTCAACCGAGCCACGCTGGACTCGCCTCTCGCAACACATTCCAATCCAAGGGACTCCCATTCCCGTACCAACTGCTCATCATGAGCTTCGATCCAATTTCCTTGCCCCGAGTACTTTCTACTCAACGCATCCGCCACCACATTGGCTTTACCCGGCGTATACTGAATCGCCACTTCGTAGTCTCCAAGAAACTCAACCCATCTGCGTTGCCGCATGTTCAAGTCCTTTTGATCCAAGAGATACTTCAGGCTTTTATGGTCCGTGAAGATCTCCACCCTTGCGCCACACACATAGTGTCGCCAAATTTTCAATGCGAAGATTACCGCCGCCAACTCCAAGTCGTGGACGGGGTAATTCCTCTCATGAGGTTTCAGCTGTCGAGACCCAAAAGCTATCACCTTGCCATGCTGCACTAACACGCAGCCCAAACGCATCCCGATGCGTCACTGAAAATTTGAAATCCATCGATCCCTTGCGGTAAACTCAGGATCGGAGCCATCATAAGCCTCTCCTTCAGGGCCTCAAATGCTTGACCACACTCTTGGTCCACACAAATTTATGGTCTTTACGAGTGAGAGAAGTGAGGGGTAGAGCTATCTTCGAGAAATTCTCCACGAATCTCCTATAATACCCGGCTAGTCCAAGAAAACTTCGGACTTCCGCCACGGTCCTCAACACCGGCCAATCTCTGATGGCCTCCACTTTCGCTGGATCCACTGCCACCTCATCACCACTAATCACGTGGCCCAAAAATGCCACCTTCTCCAACCAAAACTCGCATTTGGAGAATTTTGCATACAACTCATTCTCCCTCAACACTTGCAAAACCAATCTCAAGTGGGTCTCATGCTCCACTTGCGATTTGGAATACACCAAAATGTCATCAATGAAAACAACCACAAAAGAATCCAAGTATTCCCGAAATACCCGATTCATCAGATCCATGAACACCGATGGTGCGTTCGTCAACCCGAACGGCATCACCGTAAACTCAAAGTGTCCGTACCTTGTCCCAAAGGCAGTTTTGGGTATGTCCTCATCTCGAATTCGTAGCTGATAGTAACCCGACTTCAAGTCCAACTTCGAATATACCACTGACCCCACCAATTGGTCAAACAAATCGTCTATCTGAGGGATCGGATACTTATTCTTAACGGTCAACTTATTGAGCTCTCGGTAGTCTATGCACAGGCGCATACTACCGTCTTTCTTCTTTACAAACAACACCGGTGCGCTCCACGGTGAAGAACTGGGTCTAATATACCCTTGCTCCAACAGTTCCTGTAACTGTACCTTAAGTTCCGCCAACTCCTTTGGTGCCATCCTAAATGGAGGACGTGACACCGGTCTAGCCTCCGGCACTAACTCGATCGAGAAGTCAATCTCCCGCCGAGGAGGCGCTCTAGGAAGTTCATCCGGAACCACATCCTTGAACTCTGCCACCACAGGCACTTCCTCAATAGACAGTTGGGAGAGACGAACCTCCAATAACTCTATAAGCGCTACACCACCCTGGTTAACCGCCCGCACCAACTGCATGGCCGAAATCAGGGAACAGGCCACTCCACAAAGGCCCTCAAATTTGACTTCTGCTTGCCCTTACTCTTTAGAGTCACTACCTTGGATAAACAATCAATGCTGGCGCGCTGCTCTGCAAGCCAGTCCATGCCCAAAATGACATCGAACTCTACTAATGGTAACACTGCTGCTTCCAGAGCGAAGACAACTCCGTCTAGCTCCCAACAAATGCGCCCTTTAGCCCCGGTGGTCATAGATGACCCATTGGGCATGCGCACTCTCAGCTCTGCTCCCGACGAGAAAGACTCAACTCCTATTCTCCGGATGAAGCTCTCCGCAAGAAAGGAGTGCGATGCTCCGTATCAAACAATACCCTAGCGGGGTATCCGGAAACTAACACGAAGCCTACAACATAGACATTACACAAAAGTCTAAAAGGATGAAGCACAAAATTTAAACTTAAATTCTCTTCATACCTGTCACCACATCAGTCTGGCGGATCGCTTCTTGCTGTCCAAGGTTGTAGCCCTTGGTTGCACCGGTTGGAACCGAGAAGCGCTCGACTCCGCCATCTTTCCTTTCTCTGCAGCACTGGGGCCCGAGCGCACAGACTGCTCCTGCTTTGACTCTTCCCCGCTCCCCCTTGCTGACAAGCACGGGCTATGTGCCCAACCTTCCCGCAGTTGTAGCACGTCGGCGGTCCCCTAGAGTGGGAACCCCCAGGCGTCCAGTTGCTCCTCTCACCAGATCTGGAAGTGTAAGGCTTCTTCCTCCACCTACTCCCATCAGACTTTACATGAGATTGGGAGGGCTTCCCTTCCCCGCTCTTGGAGTAAAACCCTTTCGACGCTGGGTTCGCTCCAGATCATTCTCCAAACTCCTGGCGGCTTCAACTAGCTCATTAAATCCCGCCCTCTTCATGGAGATGAGGGGTTGTCTCAGATTTCCCTCAACCCTTGGTAGAAGAGGTTATCCCTCTTTACATCATCCGCCATTGTCGTTCCCGCATAACGACCCAATCGGGTGAACTCTTGCACGTACTCATCCACTGTCTTGTCTCGCTGCATTAGATGCAGAAACTGCCTCTGCAGGGCCAATCGTGTTGAAACTGGGATATACCTCTTAAGAAAAGCGTCCCCAAACTCTTCCACTGACGGGGTGCGTCCCGGGAACAGGCGGCCGCTATGGCTCACCCACCACAACTTGGCGTCTCCTTCCAACATGAACGCCGCATACTCGCTTTCTTTTCCTCTGGCGTCTCTACCGCCCTTAGTAGTTCTTGAATACGAACCCACCAATCCTCCGCATCCGTTGGCGTTCCAACACCCTTGAAAGACGGGGGATGGAAACTCAGGAAGTACTTCATGTGCCGATCTCCATGTCCGACAACTACCCTCTCCGCCAAAGGCTCCACTCGCCTGGCTTCTCCCCTGGCACGGCCGTTGCCGTATCTGGTGTGGCAGGGGTTGCCACCTGAGCCGCTGCTGCAGCTTGAGCTGCCACCATGCTTCTGCAAGCATGCGGCAGAAGTCGGCCGGTCTACACCCGTGCCCAAAAGACCTGGAGCAGCAGTAGCACTGCTCGCCGAGAGATCATCCCTTGCTCTTGAAGTGCCCGCCTCGTTGCTTGCACTCTTCAGGAAGACAAGAAATAAGGGATTAGTCTCCAATCTCAAGACTAAAACATAAGGACACTCATGGTCCCGCGTTACTCTTATGTGGATAACTTCTCTACGCACTGACCTTGAATCAAACCTGGCTTTGATACCAAATTGTAACACCTCCCCTGTAGTGGACGTATAATATGGGTCCGGCCGGGGCCCCACAACATACGAGCGTCACAGCTTTAGTATTATAAGTTGATATAGCTACCCAAACTCAAAACACTTGCACAACACAGCGGAAAAACAAGCACAACTAGAAGTTATCCACTAACAAAAGAGTTACAACTATGGCCTTAAGGCCTATCACAAAAGTCCAAAGTAAATAGTACAATCAAACATGAATGTGCTCAGCACTCCTAGTCTACCTCGGCATGCAAGCCGGACAAAAATAGTCTCAAAAACATCATCATAACTGTAGTGCTACAAAAGAGGGAAAACACTTCATGGGGCTTAGGCCTTTTTGGCCGCGTGCTAGCTCCTGCGTGCGATCCTTGCCCTGTAAAAAATTATAGTAACGTGGGTCAGCAAAGGCTGACCTCAAACTGTGTAACAACACATCTCCTCCCGGCCGCCCCTAACGGACCCCGGGGAACCCTCCAACCTGCAAGTCAGCACTTCATATGCAAATAAACATCTATAAATAGAAAAGCATTAAAACAGGCTTGGATGTCTCAATCATCAAACATGTTCTCTATTGGTTGAGCATATAAAGAAAGGGCCTACTATGCAACATGGATGCAACACCCGGGCTTCACCCAAGGTACCCTACAGCGTATGCATCTAGCACAACATCACATCATTTGGGTACTCACATTTCCCCAATTGGCATAAAGCCGCAAACATTGAGGGAGACACAACTCCCTCACACGGCGCACAGGCCGCCACATGGAATTCTTGCCAAGGCCCCACCCGCTCGTGGGCCTAGCCCCGGGCTTGTCTGCAAGCTCTGACGTCTCATGTCAGGATTCCAACAACCACAGACTGACCGATTCTAAGAAGCCTTGCTGGACCCCACCCGCTCATGGCCTCTTTGCCCGGGCTTGCCCCAAGCTTGGCATTCTCGTCAGTCTCACAGAAGGGGACTAGTCTCGCCGGGACACTCTCCACACATGACGCACATGTCACGGGATAGCCAGCCGACCACGGAGACATAGCCACGCCTTGGCACAACACAAACAAGACTAAACACATTGCAATCCCTCTTTGTACCGCAGCGTTCCCGCGCACCAAGGAAAACATCTCCAACTCGTGCGGAGCTAACCTTGTCCACCAAGGAAACCATCTCCATTCTCATACGGAGCTAACCTTGTCCCTCAAGGAAACCATCTACCGCCACGAGGAGCTAACCTTGCCCGGGTTCGACTACACGTACCTTTTCAAGCAAACGGGACAATCACCACCACAACGCAAACGCATCTTGCCGCAACGGAAATCTCTACGAATCCCTAAGTTCGTATGCAACATCACCGAGTCGGACTAACGGTCGCGACTACGGCTTCACACCACCATGCCTAATCCACTAGCGAAGCGGATCTCTAATGCAAAAAAAATGCCGGGGACGGACTCAATCAACCCGGAGGTTCCTCTTGAACCTTGGCAAATCAAAGCCCCTCTCATTTGAGAGTTTAGTGCCCAAAAATCTAGAAGAAAACGATGCTAAAACGTGCATCCTAAAGACCGAGAGGAGAGATGTCGTTACCTTCCGACTCCTCTTCCTTGCCATGGCAAAATAGCCGGATGGAAATCTTCGCAGCGGTCTAAGCTTCACGGATCCGGACTCGGCTCGCGATTTGGAGCACCGAAACCCTTCCTACAGCCCAAGACCTTCTTTTCTTCCTCCTTGCTCTAGCTTTTCTCAAGATCTTAGAAAGAGAAAACTTGGAAAACAGTGAGGGTTTCCAACCCTGAATTCGGTCTTAACTCCCCAGGAGATGGCCTGAACCGTTAGATCCTAAAACCAGAAAAAGAATGGCCGCGATTCGCCTGGAAAATAGAAGACCTGGGCCGAACACGGCCTGGCACACGCCCGTGTCCAGGGCCGTGTGCCTCATTCGCCGTCTCAAATCGACGCGCCTGGAATCAGACACGGGCATTCGACACGCCCGTGTTCAATCCGACACGCCCGTGTCCCCAGCGACACGGCCGTGGCCTGTCGTGTGTCTCCAACGACACGGCCCCAACACCAACCCGAGAGGTGACACGGCCTGGGACACGCCCGTGTCCCAAGCGCGTGTGCCAAGTCTCGACACCCGTCGACAGGCTTTGTGTCGACACCGCGGAAAAACGTCGAGCGAAGATCGTCGACCAAGCGGGACACGCCCTGTGACACGCCCGTGTCACAGGCCGTGTGCCCCAGTCTCGACACATTGTCGAGCGAAAGTGTCGACACTTGGGCCGAGTGTCGACACGGCCTCGACACGCCCTGCGACACTCCCGTGTCGCAGGCCGTGTGCCCCACTCTCGACACTTTGTCGAGCGAAAGTGTCGACACTTGGGCCGAGTGTCGACACGCCCTGACACGCCCTGCGACACGCCCGTGTCACAGGCCGTGTGCCTCCCTCTCGACACATTGTCGAGCGAAAGTGTCGACACTTCGGCCGAGTGTCGGCACGGACTCGACACGCCCTGCGACACGCCCGTGTCGCAGGCCGTGTGCCTCCTGCCAGAAACCCAAAAATTTTTAGAACTGCAGACTGAACCTCTTGCCAAAACTGGGGTGTTACACTGCTCATCCAGTCTCTCACTAGCTGGTTGGGTCGAATGTGCCTCGGTGGAGAGCAAGTCCCACCCCCGAGAGGATCTCGTCATCGAGGCTCTCACTAGCTGGTTGGGTCGAATGTGCCTCGGGGAGAGCAAGTCCCACCCCCGAGAGGATCTCCTCATCCAGGCTCTCACTAGCTGGTTGGGTCGAATGTGCCTCGGGGAGAGCAAATCTCACCCCTGAGAGGATCTCCTCATCCAGGATCTCACTAGCTGGTTGGGTCGAATGTGCCTCGGGGAGAGCAAGTCTCACCCCCGAGAGAATCTCCTCATCCAGGCTCTCACTAGCTGGTTGGGTCGAATGTGCCTCGGGGAGAGCAAGTCTCACCCACGAGAGGATCTCCTCATCCAGGCTCTCACTAGTTAGTTGGGTCGAATGTGCCTCGGGGAGAGCAAGACCCACCCCCGAGAGGATCTCTTCATCCAGGCTCTCACTAGCTGGTTGGGTCGAATGTGCATCGGGGAGAGTAAGTTCTTTTTTGCTGTTAGAAAGTAGAGACAAGAAGAGAAAAGACGAGAAACAAGCGAGTAAACTTTTGAATAATGAAATTATTATCCAAAAAAGATATCATTTACAAAGGTATGGCCTCCTTATATAGAATGAGGAGATAAGAAAGAGAGTCTACAAACAATGTGGGACTAAACATTTACAGGCTGAGCGGCTAGAATAATGGAGACCGATCAGGCCGCGCGGTTAGACAGATGGGATAACCGCTCGGCAACACCAGCAGGATAGAACAAGCCGTGTAGAGAGAGACCGCCAGACCGCCCGGTCTACAAACCGCTGGAACAGACCGCTAAGCCGCTCGGTCAACAAACCGCTGGATCAGACCGCTAAGCCGCCCGGTCTAATACTTCAACACTCCCCCTCAAGCTGGAGCATAGATATCAATCATGCCCAGCTTGTCACAAATGCGGAAGAAGGAAGTAGAGAACGGCTTGGTGAAGATATCGGCCAACTCCTTGTCAGAGGTGACAAAAGGAGTACAAATCTGTTTCTTCAAAATCTCCTCCGAATGAAGTGACAGTCAACCTCTATATGCTTCGTTCTCTCATGGAAGACGGGATTTCTGGATATGTGTATAGCGGCCTTGTTGTCACAGAACATAGGGAGAGGACAATCATATACCTCGCCCAGGTCAAGCATGAGAGCCCGCAACCATTTTAACTCACACGTAGTTGACGCCATACTCCGGTATTCTGCTTCGGCACTGGATCTGGACACAACCGACTGTTTCTTGCTTTTCCAACTCACGAGGTTACCTCCAACAAAGGTACAGAAACCTGACGTGGATTTACGATCGCCTTTGTCATCCGCATAACTTGAGTCTGAGTAGGCCTCAACTCTCAGATGGCCATTCTTCTGGAAGAGTAACCCTCTGCCCGGTGCTGCTTTGATATACTCTAAAATCTTCAGGGCGGACTGAAGATGACACTCCCTGGGAGCTTGCATAAACTGACTGACCTTTCCTACAGCGTAGGCGATGTCGGGTCTAGTCACCGTGAGATAGATGAGTTGCCTACCAAACGTCTGTACCGTGTCACATCAGATAGAGGAGGCGATTCATCCGTCCACGTCTTGTCTTCTCCAACAGCCATGGGAAGATGAGCTGGTTTGGCACCTGTCAAGCCTGCTTCTCGAAGAAGATCAAGGGCATACTTCCGTTGAGAGAGGACCAAGGAGTCAGGTTTCCGAGAGATCTCTATCCCCAAAAAGTATTTGGGGAGCCCATATCCTTCGTGACCAAGTGCTGGCGGAGGTGCTTCTTCGTCAAGTCCACCATCTCGGTCATCACCAGTAAGGAGAATATCATCCACATATACGGCCAAAACCACCAGTCCCGAGGCCGTTTTGCGAATGAATAAGGAGTGATCGGCCGAACTCCTTTGAAAACCGATGGTTGCCACAATACCACTGAACTTTTCGAACCATGCCCGAGGGCTCTGCTTGAGGCCATAAATGGCCTTCTTCAAATGACAGACACGTGTCTCCCCTGAGCAACATACCCAGGAGGTTGCTCCATATAGACGTCCTCCTGAAGATCGCCATAGAGAAAGGCATTCTTCACATCCAGCTGAGAAACAGCCCAAGCCCGGTTAACAGCCACAGAAAAGAGAACCCGGATGGTGCTGAGGCGAGCAACCGGAGAGAAGTATCGAAGTAATCAACGCCATAAGTCTGAGTAAAGCCCTGGCCACCAGCCGGGCTTTGTAGCGATCCACAGTGCCGTCGGGGCGAAACTTCACAACAAAGACCCACCGACAGCCAACCACATCAGTGCCCACAGGAGGAGGAACCAGGGTCCAGGTACCCCGTTCAGTAAGAGTAGCCATCTCCTCATCCATGGCAGACTTCCAATGAGGGAGAGCGAGAGCCTCCTGGTAGGTACGGGGAGTAGAAGTGGCAGAGATAGCCAAGGCAAAACACCTGCGAGAAGGAGAAAGCTGATCATAAGAAACAACAGCCGTGAGCGGGTGTTGAGTACACGCCCCACCCCTTTGCGAAGGGCAATGGGAACATCCAGATCATCGGGAGCGGCGGCGACGGGAGCGTCAGCGACCGGAGCGTCCGTGGCGGAGAAGGCTGGCCGGGACTAGAGAGAGACGGCAGCGGAGAGGAGGGTGGAGGGGTGAGTGGGGAGACGGACTGGGAAGGAGTGAGTGGAGGAGGAGACGAAGGGGAAAACGTCGAGAGGTGTGGAAGGAACGGAGAGATCAGAAGGAAGAGAAGGAAGAGAGAGAGGAAGGAGAGAAATAGGAAGCATTCAAAAAAGGTCACATCGGCGGAGACAAACTGCTTGCGGAGAAGGGGATCAAAGCAGCAATAGCCTTTTTGAGTGGTAGAGTACCCCAAAAAGACACACTTGGTGGAACGGGGGGAAAGCTTGTCGCGGGTAGCGGAGGGAGCGTGAACGAAGGCCGTACAGCCAAAGACACGGAGAGGAAGAGGAAAAGGTTCTTGGTGGGGGTAGAGAAGGGAGAAGGGAGTCTTCCCGTGTAGGACCGTGGAGGGAAGGCGATTAATGAGATAGCAAGCGAGGAGCACAGCGTAGCCCCAGTAGGAGCGAGGGACGTGCATCTGCGTCATGAGAGTACGCGCAACATCAAGCAGGTGACGGTTTTTACGCTCCGCCACCCCATTCTGTTGGGAGGTGTAAACACAAGAGGTTTGATGAAGGAGGCCATGTTCGTGAAAGAACGTGGAGAACTCATGATTTAGATACTCCTTTGCATTATCAGAACGTAAAATTTTAATGGAAATAGCAAATTGAGTCTTAATCATATAGTAAAAAGATTGCCAAACAGAAAATAGTTCAGAGCGATCTTTTAAGAGATACACCCAGGTACAGCGAGTAAAATCATCGATAAAAGTAACAAAATAGGAACTGCCCCGACCAACAGTAAGGGTAGGAGCAGGACCCCATACATCAGAATGAATAAGCTCAAAAATGCGAGAGGAGCCACGGCCTTGCTTCGGAGGGAAGGAGGAGCGATGATGTTTGCCAAGCTGACAGGCATCACAGTTGAGCGGAGAACTGGTAGGAGGTAAGTGGGGCAGAAGCTGACGAATAAGCCGAGGAGGAGGATGTCCAAGACGAAGATGCCACTGAAGGAGATCGGTGGAGGAGGAGTAGGCAGAAAGAGCGGAAAACATCATCGAGGAAGTAGAGGCCGCCGCTCTCAGTCCCAGTAGCAATCGTCCGCTGGGTCCTCGGGTCCTGAAAAGAACAAGTAGTGGGAGTGAATAAAACAGAGCACTGAAGTTGCCGGCATAAACTAGTAACTGATAACAAATTGCACGGGAACTTCGGGACATAGAGGGTATCCTCCAAGCAAAGCGAGGGAGTGAGTTGAACCATGCCCGTCCCATGAACCGGGGACGGGGAACCATCCGCCACACGAACTGGTAAGCGGTCATGGGTCTCAAGACGGGAGAAGCAATGAGGATTGCCCGTCATATGATTGGTGGCACCGGAGTCAATCAGCCATTTACCTTGGGTAACGACGTGGGCACTACCTGACGTCGTGGCCACAGAGGCAGACGGCCTAGAAGAGGCGGAGGCCGAAGGAGCATCACCGGAAGGGCGAAGATGAGGATGTTTCTGCCAGCAGCGGTCAACAGTATGGCCAGTACGACCACAATGAGAGCAGAGAAAACGGGAGGAACTTCGGCCGCCAGAAGAGGATGTTTCTGCTGTTGGAGTAGTGGTGAGACCGGAGGTAGTCATAGAACCCGGAAGCAGAAGAAGCCGCACGAACAGAGGCGGTTAGAAAAATAGAGGAAGCCGCGCGAACAGTAGCGGCTAGAAAGAGGCACTGCGGGGAAGAGGTCGCGCGGACTGAAAAGGCCGAGCGAACAGAAGAGAAGAGAGGAGAAGAGCAGGTGACCGCGACCAAGATGCGGGTAAGAAAGAGACAACCCGCACGGTCAGGCAGATCACAGCAGCGACAAGAAGGCGGGCAAAGGCACGACGGGGAAGAAGTCGCACGAACTGAGAAGCCCGAGCGAACAGAAAAGACGAGAAGAGCTGGCGACCGCGACCAAGATGCGGGGAGAAAGGAACAACCCTCACGGTCAGGCAGATCACAGCAGCAAACCGCGTGGAGAGACAACACACACGCGGACAGAGACAGACCGCAGCGACTAGGAAGTCGGAGAGGCAAGAAAGAACAAGAGGCGCGGCGACAACTAAACAGGTCGCTGCGACAAAGAGAAGTAGGAGAAGAGAACCAAGAAGGAGCAAGCCGCGCGAACAGGTCGGCGGACAAAAGACAAGCCGCGCGGATAGAAACAGCGCCGCGCGGATAGAAGAGGGGGCAAGCCGCGAAACAAGTCGCCAGAATGCCGAAAAGAAGTTGCGAACACAGAGGGCGCACAGAATTAGGAGGAAATGAGACCGTGTCTCTGATACCATGTTAGAAAGTAGAGACAAGAAGAGAAAAGACGAGAACAAGCGAGTAAACTTTTGAATAATGAAATTTTATTATCCAAAAAGATATCATTTACAAAGGTATGGCCTCCCTTATATAGAATGGAGGAGATAAGAAAGAGAGTCTACAAACAATGTGGGACTAAACATTTACAGGCTGAGCGGCTAGAATAATGGAGACCGATCAGGCCGCGCGGTTAGACAGATGGGATAACCGCTCGGCAACACCAGCAGGATAGAACAAGCCGTAGAGAGAGACCGCCAGACCGCCCGGTCTACAAACCGCTGGAACAGACCGCTAAGCCGCTCGGTCAACAAACCGCTGGATCAGACCGCTAAGCCGCCCGGTCTAATACTTCAACATTTGCTTCGAGACGGTCCCGCTGTCAGGCTCTCACTAGCTGGCAGGGCCGGTGGTACCTCTCGTGGATGCCCCTGTCCTCTTTGCTCCGAGACGGTCCCGCTGCCAGGCTCTCACTAACTGGCAGGGCCGATGGTACCTCTCGTGGATGCCCATGTTCTCTTTGCTCCGAGACGGTCCCGCTGTCAGGCTCTCACTAGCTGGCAGGGCCGATGACACCTCTCGTGGATGCCCTTGTCCTCTTTGCTCCGAGACGGTCCCGCTGCTAGGCTCTCACTAGCTGGCAGTGCCGGTGGCACCTCTCGTGGATGCCCCTGTTCTCTTTGCTCCGAGATGGTCCCGCTGCCAGACTCTCACTAGCTGGCAGGTCCGGTGGTACCTCTCATGGAGGCCAAGTCCCTTCCGCTCCGAGATGGTCCCACTGTCCAGGCTCTCACTAGCTGGGCAGGGCCGGTGGTACCTCTCGGGGAGGTCAAGTGTTTTTTACCCAGAGGCCGTCACGTCACCCAGGCTCCAATTAGCTGGCTTGACAGGTTGACCCCTCGAGGAGGCCAAGTGTTTTTTACCTCGAGGCCGTCTCGTCACCCAGGCTCTCATTAGCTGGCTTGACAGGTAGACCCCTCGGGGGGAGGGGGGCAAGTGTTTTTTACCCCGAGGCCGTCTCGTCACCTAGGCTCCCATTAGCTGGCTTGACAGGTTGACTCCCCTGGGAGAGGCCAAGTATTTTCGGCTCTAAGAAGACCACTCAGCGAATACGTTGGGTTGGACGTTTCTTTTCGAGCTTGTGCCAACCTCGAAAAGAGCTGGAAATGTGTACAACCACGTATTCGTGAAGAGTGGGCCCCAAGCAAGGCACAAGACTTAGTGCACGTTTTTAAGCTTTTTGTGAGTTTTGCACTACTTGAGGCCAAATTTAGGTGAACCTGCGTAACATACTAGTACGGGGAGGAAATATTTGCTAACTCCCCCCGACCCCTCTGAGAGTCGCCCAGGTCGCCAGCTTGCAAGCAGGCCTCCCAGCTTGCAAGCAGGCCTCCCAGCTTGCAAGCAGGCCGCCCAGCTCGCCCAGCAGGCCGCCCAGCTCGCAAGCAGGCCGCCGCATCGCCCATGCGCGCGCCTCGCCCAGACCGTCGCCTCGCCCAGGCCGCCGTCTCGCCAGGCCGCAGCCTGCCTCGCCCAGGCCGCCGCCTCGCCCCGACCGCCGCCTCGCCCAGGCAGCCGTCTCGCCAGGCCGCAGCTCGCCTTGCCCCGTCTCGCCAGCCTGCCGCCTCGCCCAGACCACCGCCTCGCCCAGGTCGCCGGCTCGCCAGGCCACAGCTCGCCTTGCCCCGTCTCGCCAGACCGCCGCCTCGTCCAGGACACCGCCTCGCCCAGACCGCCACCTCGCCCAGGCCGCCGCCTCGCTCAGGCCGCCGTCTCGCCAGGGCACAGCTCGCCAGACCGCCGCCTCACCAGGCCGCCGTCTCGCCAGGCCGCCGCCTCGCCCAGACCGCAGCTCGCCAGACCGCAGCCCCAGCCCAGCAAGCCGCCCCTCGCTTCCCGCCTAACCGTCAGTCCGCCCAGCTTGAGGGACTACCCCTGTGGACTGCAATTAGCTGCTTAGAACAGCGGGATTTGGCTGTTGGCAGGCCAATCCGGGGGCATTTTGGTAATTTTCAGAGCAGTGGAGGTTGGTTATTTGCAGGTCATTCCCAGAAAACTATAAATAGGCACTTAGGGGTGCCTTGGAGAACATCACTTATTCACTCTATATTCATCCTTCAAGGCACCCTAACTCTGCATTGACTAGGGAGGGGAAGATCTTCAAGATCTTCCGGGTGTGAGGTGGGACATCCACGCTAGAGCCGAGGGTCTGTTCCTAGTTTTCCAAGTCTTTGGTTAGTGATGTTCCTCCGAGTGTAGTAGGTGTGAGGTCACCTCTCTTTTGGGACCCCGAATTTCACGAGAGACCAAGTTTTTGATTTCAACAAAACATAATAGTGGATTTTGGTAAGGTACAGACCGACCACGTGATTTTTCACCTCTTTCAGGTTTTCCACGTTGAAAAAGGTCTTTTGTCATTTGCTGTTACTTTTTCATCAACTGTTTGTGTGCCCGGTCCAATTACGAAATGAGCCGGTCTGATTCTCCAAAATAGGAGAAAACCGGGTGACCCGTAAGGCCATAACAAAAGAGAATGATAATTATGAAAAGGTGCTGTTATTAGCAAACTCACTTTCGTTTCTAGCAAACCAAAAAAAAACAGATTCAGTCATTTTTTGCATTTCATTCTTTTCTCAAAAATTACTACTAGTAAACTAATATTATTTTTTTGTAATTTTGTATTTTCAAATTTTGAGTCTCAAATGTTCTCATTTGAAAAAGTGATAAACATGAAAGTTGTAGATCTTATCGAGATCTACAACATTCATGTTGACCATTTTTTGATTTGAAGTCGTTTAGACTTCCAATTTGGACCCGAAAAAAGACACTCACGGAACGAGTCGTCTGTACAGAATTTTGGCGTGATTTTTTTTCGGAGCTCAAATTGGAGGTCTAAACTGCTTCAAATCAAAAAGTGTTCAACATGAAAGTTATAGATCTTGTAGAGATCTGAAACTTTCATGTTGAACACGTTTTATTTTGAAGCCGTTTAAGCCCCTGATTTGGCCTCCGAAAAAGGTCACGCCGATCCCGGGTGTCTGTACATATGTTCGGCGTGACTTTTTTCATGGGTCAAATCGGGGGTCTAAATTGCTTTAAATCAAAAAAAATGTTCAACATGAAAGTTGTAGATCTCGTCGAGATCTACAACTTTCATGTTGACCATTTTTTGATTTGAAGCCTTTTCTTTCTATTTGGGCCCGAAAGAAAACACGCACGGAACGAGTCGTCTGTACAGATTTTTGGCGTGACTTTTTTCGGGGCCTAAATCGAAGGTCTAAACGGCTTCAAAATAAAAAGTGTTCAACATGAAAGTTATAGATCTCGTCGAGATCTACAACTTTTATGTTGAACACTTTTTATTTTGAAGCAGTTTAAGCATCCGATTTGGCCTCCGAAAAAGGTCACGCCGATCCCAGGTGTCCGTACATATGTTCGGCGTGACTATTTTCAGGGGTCAAATCGGGGGGTCTAAATTGCTTCAAATCAAAAAATGTTCAACATGAAAGTTGTAGATCTCTACGAGATCGCGAGAACTACAACTTTCATGTTGAACACTTCTCATGAAAATATACGTATAAAACGCAGTTCAAAGAGACGCAAAAATTTTTATATTGGTTTGGTAGTAACAAAATGATTTTCAAATAACGATTTTAAAAAATGAGGGTTTGCTAATATTAATGATTTGCTAGAAATCAAATTAAATTTGCTACTAACAACACTCTAAAATTGCCGAGAAAAAGAGATAATGATGAATTTTTTAGGTGCTTAGATAAATATATTTAATTTTCTAATGAGAATATAATTATTTCGGAGCGGCTCCGTACGGACACGTCAACTACTCGGCATCCCCATCAGCAAACTAATTTCAGATCTCCATTTTACGCTTCCTTACCAAACTACCCTCACCGGCTTGTATTCATTTAGTACAAGTGAAAGTAGGGCAATTCAGTAAAAACACTTCAGAAATTTATTACCCACCAACTAACTCCGAACTCGCCCCCGGCCATCCTCTCTGCACCTCCTCCCAACCCTCCCATGTGACAGCCACGTAATTCCCACCAAATCCAAAGGATAATAGCGTAATTAAACCCTTCCTCCCCTTGCAATATATTAACCCCCTTGCCTCCTTTAAATCAGAAGTTCCAAATCGAACAGAAACCCTAAATCCCCGACGATGTCCACATTGCAAAACCATCGATGCCCATCGCGAAGGCGCCGAGATCTACCACGGCGACGAGATCTGCAAGAAGAATCGATAGAGCTCCTCGAGGAGGTCAACCTCCCTCGCGGCCTCCTCCCATTGAACGAGCTCGAGGAGGTCGGATACAACCGCGGGACTGGCTTCGTCTGGCTCAAGCAGAAGAAGCGGGTCGATCACAGCTTCAAGAAGATCGGACGGCTTGTATCCTACGCCTCCGAGGTCACCGCGTTCGTAGAGGACCGCCGGATGAAGAAGATGACCGGGGTTAAGAGCAGGGAGCTGCTGATTTGGATTACACTCACTGATATGTATATTGATGGATCGGATTCCGAGAAGATCACCTTCAAGACTCCCGCGGGGCTTTCTCGCACCTTTCCGGTTTCTGCTTTTGAGCTGGAAGAGGAGACCAAGCAGCAGAAGAATTGAAATAGAGGTTCCTTCAACTGCTTTCGATGAAGCTATATTAAGTGTTTAGGGTTTGTGGGTGATCTGTTTGGGACGAAAGGGGGATCGGTGGAGAGGGGTTTCTGATGCTATCTATATGCCCGCTATGATATTAAATAATGAATGAATACTTAAAACTACTTTGAAAGTACGAAAATCTGTTGAGATTTGAAATTCTGATTTTGTTCTCAACAAAATTGTGAATGTTGCTAGAAGTTTCCGGATAGAGATCTAAGTGGAATTTCTTACTCGTTGCCCCTATGTGGGTATAAATAGACAAACCCAATGAATTTTTACGGGTATCGGATCTACACGTGTCCGAACTGAGCCGTTATGCTTCCGAACTCGTTATTCGTCAAAATATACAATAAGAATCTCCTCTTATATTTGCGACAAATAACGTGTACGTTTCAAAAACAGGTTTCTGACTTAGAGAAATGTCATTTTCTCCAAATCTCACTTGCATGTCTAGTATATTCTCAGACACGCTTAGATCTTTAATGTTAAACTCTTTCATTAGTTCTGACTTAACGTCATCCACTACGGATTGATCAGAACCAAGAATCAACATATCATCCACATACAAGTATATTATAGCGACTTTGTTCGATCTATGACGTATGTAAATACATTTGTCCGAGAGACTCGACATGAATCTCATGTTCCTTACACTATAGTCAAAATTCTCATGTCATAATTTTGGTGCTTGTTTTAGTCCGTATAACGACTCGATTAACTTACAGACCTTACTTTCGTGACCGTCTTATGAAACCTTCAGGTTGGCTCATGTATATTTTTTTGGTCAGATCTCCGTTCAAAAACGTAGTTTTAACATTCATTTGATGAACAATAAAGTTCTCAATAGACGCAATAGCAAGAAGTATCCTAATGGTTGCTAAGTGACACACTGGTGAATATACATCAAAGTAATCCACCTCACTAACTTGCGTGAAATATTTAGCCACCAGATGCGCTTTATACTTAGCTACGCTACCTGTTGATGCCAAAAATGACCTCAACGGGAGTTCAAAACAGGGATGCAACCGACACCTACTTCTCTCGAGCCTCGACCCTTGACTAGATTCAAAGGACCTAAGACTGACCCAAAGCCTCAGCAGGGAGGTCCCACCTCACACCCGGAAGATCTCTGAGAGCTTTCCCTCCAAAGCCAAAAGCTGGGCAAGGAGCTTCTCAGAAAGCACTAGGAGTTGGGAGGTAATGACAGCTTGCTTTCTAAGGAGCCCTTATGAGTTTATTTATAGCATCTTGCTGACTTGAGATTACTGAAATGCCCCCAGTTGATCTGCCAATAGCCGAATCCCGCTGTTTATCCTCAGGGTATAGGGGTAATTTCGCTTGAGGGCAATTTGTTCATTTTACCCAAGGCCCTGGGCCCCACTCGGTGAGAGCTCTGAGCCGAGAACCTTCTGTCTAGAGGCCGGCGCAAGCGTTCTTGCCTGCTTATAGGCGAGAGCCCCTTTGAGATTGGAGCTTGGCGCAAGCACAAGCGTTCCCACGCTGGCTGCGTTCGACGATCTTGACCTGTTGATTTTCGTTCGACGATTTGGTTGCGCTCGCCGATCTGGGTTCGACGAATTGGCGCGAGCGTTCCCACCAACTTGGACGAGATCTCCTTTAGGGCGGGAACTCCTTTGGCTAGCCTAATTGTGACCATTGCGCCTCCTGGTCTGACTCAGCGAATATGAGGTTGTACACAATCCCCGCTCTTTTTGAGCTAGCTCAGCGCTTGAAAAGACACGTCCAACCCATAAATATTCGCTGAGTACGTGTCAACATCCAGGAATCTTTTGGTGGGCCGTACTGTGGCTATAAATACATGTGCTGATAGACGATCATAATTCTGCCCTTGAATCGTCATTCTTCGCCTGAGCTCTCGCCTCCTCTCGCGATGCCTTCCAAACGTGCCGACAAACCGCTCCCGCAGGATCTTCAAGACCGCATCAATGCGGCACGGGCGCGAGCCAAGGCTAACAACGCCCTGGTTGCCCCATGGTTGGCGAGACAGTCGTCAGTCGCTGAGCCTTCTCAGTCCAAGAAGAAAAAGAAGAAGGCGAAGGTGGTCCAGCGGGACCTGCCCCGCGAGAACAGGAGCCCGCCTACCCCGACCCCAAGCCGCGCGGATGATCCCTCTCTGCAGAAGGTATGTCCGACCCACTGATCATTGAAACTACTAGTTATTTATGCAGGAGAATTTGCAGCTGACTCGATACTTCTCGCAGGAAACGGTTCCTGACGTCGCCGGGTCTCCGCGGGAACCCTTGGATCCATCTTCTCGTCCCCTTGAGGACCGACCGCGGATCTCGGAGGTGGCTCCTCCGCCTGACCCGAGAACTGCAGGTAACTGTTCCGCTCTGGCTCTTAACTTCAATCTCAGAATGCTGAATTGTCTTCCCGCAGCACCAGCTTCCGCCCAGCCGGGTCTCGCTAACCGGGAGAACGAAGCAAGGGCTGCAATTCAGCCTGCCCTCACGGTTGGTTCCTCCCTACCGACGAGAGGAATGACTGCCGAATCTTCCGCAGCTCCATTGGATGTCAGCCATCCCGCGGGAGAGGAGACCTCCCCCCCGCTTCCGGCCAAGCTGGGATCACCACTCGCAAAATCTACCCCCCGGGGAAAGGAAAGCCGATCCACCTACTCTTTGGAACTGAGGGTGTGGCTGAGCCTTCTCGCCTGCCATCGACTGGGGGTTCTCGCCATGCTGCAGGTATGCGGTATGTTCATAACGGTTGTCGCTTAGCTCTCACCATAACCTTGGAAATCTTTATCAGGGGATCCGGGCTCGCGGTCTGGAGCTGGCGCAGAGGAAGAAGAAGAAGAAGAAGAAGAAGACAGAGAGGGGGAAGACGGCGAGAGCTCCCCCTTCCCTTCATCTGACGAGATGGAGGAGATCTTGACCAGTGCCGGGAGCGCTAGAAGACGGGGGAAGAAGGTTGTCGCCGTCCTATCGAAGCTTATCCGGCGGGAGCGGGCCCATAACTTCGCGGCGAGAGAGTTTCGCCAATCAGTGGAGAAGAGGCTGGAGGCTCTGGAGCGAGACTACCTCATCGGCGAGATGGATCGACCAGGTGGGCCTACCGCCGGGTCTTCTCCTGAGAGGTGCATCGCGCGGATCCGGGATCTGTCTCGCCGGATCAACCTAGGGTGCACCGTCATGCCGTCCTACTACAACCCGCAGGCGCCACCAAGGACTAGGCAGCGGGAGCGAGGACGATGGCGGTGGGAGCCCTACTGATTCGCGAGATCTCGCCCTTCCTTGCCCCCGGCCTTCCCCTTCTCCAGTGTACCCTGTTAATTTTGTCTTAACTGAACTGTTAACATTGTTACTTTCTACTCAGCTCTCGCTTGGCGGGAGTAATAACGTTGTTGTTATTATTATTCTTTTCAAAGTCTCGCTGCTCGGGGGAGTAACTCTGCTTCCGCATATTTTATCTGTCGTGTGCCAACTTGTGATGCTTGAGCTAATCCTCTGTCAGTCACTGTCAAACTCGGGCGGGAAAACGAAGCGCCGCCGACTTAGGGCGTGACGGTTGTACCCCCGCCGCCTTTTTTGAAAAATCATGATGATCACGGTTTTCTATAAATAGGGAAGTTCACCTACCATATTCATTTCTCCGACCCAAACCCACTCTTTTCCCTTGTTGCTTTCGCGGCTTGCCGAAAGCTCTTGCTTGCTTTCGCCTCCGCTTCCCATTCTCGCACAATTCTCGCTCTCGCCTCCTTCCTAAAGACCTCGCCTACAACCTCAACACGATGCCGGGCGGAAGCGAGGGTCGTTCAAATTGCGCGGAAGCCTTCCAGAAGCACCTGTTTCCTTCCTGTACCCTTACCATGGACGAGTTCAACATTACCCAGGCTCGCTACGTTCCCGCCGGCTTCACTGCGCGGAACCCCGACAACCACGATAAGGTAAACAGCGCGGGGGAGGGGAGCTCGCCATCCCCCTTGAGCACTTTGAGGTGGGCTTCGCTCCGCTGTGGCCCGAGATGCGTCACCGGATACCCTCCGGTATTACGGAGTGGTTCCCGCGCAACTGAATCCAAATTCGGTTGCGATCCTGGTGGCTTTCATTTGCTACATGCGATCCGAGAGGATCGAGTTCAGCTTTCCAATCTTCCGGAAGCTGTTTACCTTCCGCGCCAAAGGAGGGGTTGTCTTCTTTTCAGGGCAGCTGCTCAAGACCACCGGTCTCGCCAACAAACACCACCACTGGGGCGAGAGGTTCATCTTTGTTTCCGGCAACTTCGGGAATGTGCCTCTCGCACCCATTCAATATGGGGACGCCGCCTACAAGCCTCCCGCCTTGGGCTCCCGCGAGAGCGCCCTCCTTGAGTTCTTCGGAACCAAGGACTTCGACGTCCAATTCCTCCGGCGGGACGTCGACTCACTCCTCCCCGTGCCTCCGGGAGAAGGTAAGGTCTCGTCTTTGTCTCGCTATTCCCCTTTTTAAGGTTAGAACTGAGTGCTGTCGCTTTTGCAGGAGAGCGCGAGATCCCTCTACACCAACCCTTCGACGAGGCTCGCGCCACCGAGAGCCAACCTGCGAGAGACCCGCTGGCTCTCTCGAAAGCCGCGGCCCAAGCCTGCCGGGATGAGCCGACCCCGCATCCCTCGACCGGCGCCGGGAAGCGAAAACCCGGTGCCCCTTTCCCCCCACCGATCAAGAGGCCCAAGATAACTGCCGCCGAGAAGGGCAAAGTTGCAGTGGTGCCGCCCTCCCAGCCTCCCATTACTGGCCGCTCTTTTGAGGAGCTCTTGCAGGCCGCCAGCGAGATCGCGGCTGCAAGGGCTGGCACTGAGACGCCTGCCGAGAACCCTCCGGCTCCCGGTGGAGAAGATGGCGTGGGTGCTGCCGCCGAGACCTCCGCCCCGCCTCCGCCTGGAGAGGTGCCGCGGGGTCACCACAATTTCGGTCTCGGCATGAAGTGCCTGGACGTGGAAAACAAGCCCCTGCTCCAGTGGGACCCTGACATCAACAGGGTCTCAATCTCGTCTCTTCTGCCTAGCTGGGCGGAGAGAGACGAGGTCACCAGCGAGGCCTTCGCCTTGGGCTACTGCCTCTACAGCCGGGAGGATGTCAGCGTCTACGACAAGATGTCCACAAGGCTCCTAGCCTATGACTCCGCCCGGGCTCTGATGCGCGGGATGGAGCTTGCGCACATGTGTGCTCGCCGGAGCATGACCATCGACCGCAATTTCCAGGATATGCTCAAGGCCAGGGAGGATGCGGTGGCTCCGGCGGCCACTTTGACGAAGGAGCTGGCAGACGCCAACCAACAGCTGTCTTCGCGCCAGGCGGAAGAGGTAAGCGAAATCTTTCACGGCACTTGCTCTCGCTACTGCGGATTTCAACTTCTTTCCCTTTCATGCTAACCTCTCGCTGTTCAGGATTCCGCTCAAGCCGCGCTTCGCGCGGAACTGCCACAGGCGCGATACAAGAATGTCCTGTTGAGGGAGCAGATTGCGCGCTTGGAGGCGAATGTGGCCCCCCCACTGGACGAGAGGTTGAAGAGCCGCTACTACTCAGTCTATGACATCGACAAGCTTCTCCAGGCCAATGCGCAAGCTACAGTCAGGATGACCCTGGAGACGCTGCGAGATGTCGACTGCTGGGATGGGAGGGGCAAAAACATTACCGCTCAACAACTCGTCCTCTAGCTCTTCGAGCCTATCCCGAAGCCCCCGGGCGCGCCCGATACCCCACCCTCGGATGTCCCGAAATCTCCCGCCGCGGGTGGCGAGACATCCGGGGAGAGCTCAGGCGAGACCTCCAGTGGGAGTTCTAGCGGGAGCTCTGAGGGGTACAGTTTGTCTCTCTGAGGGGGCCTCCCCCCCCCCCCCCCCCGGTCGGGCCTCACTCCGGTCCAACTTAATTGGACTGAAAATATGCAATTCCGGTTTTACCCCGTTCGTTCACTAATATCTGCATTTTCATTCCAGCCGGACTATTCTCTTCCCCGTAGCGCTGCCCTACCTCCCCAAATCGTGACCTGCTTTCTCATCTCCTTGCCGGCCTCACTCCGCCTCCCTTCGCGAAATCAACAACAAACTCTTGCTCTCCACTACCTCTTCCTCGTCGTCGGTGATTGTAGGCCGTCGCCGCCGCTGGGAGGGAGAAGGAATCGCTCTCTCGCACAGTCCTCTCTCTATCCTTCTCCGCTCGTCGATTGTCCTTCTTCGCTCGCTCTTCTCACTCGACGACGGCTTCTGCTTCTTTGCGAGTCGGGATGCCGGGCGACGGTGGAAGGTCCAGCGCACGTGTTCCAGTGAGTTGGGAAGATGGAGCTTCAGATTGTTTCGTCGCATCTACATTCTATTCCAGGTTTCGCCACATCTTGCATCTCCCTTGCCTCCTCCTTGATACGAATCCAGCTTTTGGTTCGGCTCCGGTTTTTCTCTCAGCTTTTCTATTCAGTTTTTCTGCTCAATTTTTGCAGCACATCAACATGTATTAAGCCTCTCCCCTATTCCTCATCCTTGACAAATATGGAATTGATTAGAGCCTCAGGTTTTCTAATTTCTCTCCCAGTTTCTCACATCTACCTCTCTCTGTTTATCTTCTAAGAAAAATAAATAAATTATGGCCTTAGGCATCCTGATGCATTCTTCCTCTTCTCTTGGTTTTCCTCGCCCTGCATTCCGAATTCTCATGGTCCTCTCTCACTCGATCTCTTTCTCTCTTGATACGGGATTTGCTTTCTGTTTTGATTTGATTTGGTATTTCTCTCATCTTTGATCGGGATCTGTAATTCGCTGGACTCGACAATTGCTAGCTGTTATACACAATTTTCATAGTCTGCTTGCCGATCTGTAGTCTCAACAATATTTTCATAGTCTGCTTGACAATCTGCTAGCTGTTATACACAGTTTTGTTGGTCTGAAGACTATATGCTGGAGATGGATGGAATGGAGGAAAGAGGAAGAGCTTTGGATGGTAAAATTAGGACAATATTTGAAAAACAAAAACAAAATTGTTCTCAGTGAAGTAAAAGACAATCCTCTCTAATACATTCAACATCGTATTTTGAATTGGATTTTTTGAAGACCCGTTCTTAGTCTCAGTCAAATCATTTCTATCCATCTAATCTCTCTATCTTAGGATTCGTCCCGATGAAACTCGTCGATAGGACTTTTGGACCCATCAATTGGTGCCATAGAAGTGCACTGCAGGGCACACAATTTTACATTTTGATTTTGTTGAACTTCAAGTTACAAGTAGATAAATATTCAGTGGTTTAATAGTCTCTAATGATGTACTTTACTATTGGGATCGAAAGGCATGGACTGTGGGTTCAGTCTAGTTTTCTTGCAGGCTGATTGAACTCCAATTTGCGCAATTTTGGCGTCGTTGGATTCGTCTAAGTGAAACCAACATACTCGCTGAAGTTTTGAGCATGATTCGTGTAAAAAAACAAATTAAGAGAGCAAAAAACAACTCAGGCAAATAGTTAACATATGAAAATTGAATATAAACTCAAATTTGAAAGTATTATGAATAGTTGTTGCAATTTCATCTCATCTTTTCTTTCCAAGCAGACAACTTAAATTTGGTTTAGCCTTTTTTCATCTCATCAGTTTTCAAATTTCATATAACATACAATTGAGTGTGAGGCTAATTGCTTTATGGGAAAATGATTAGTTTACCTGTAGTAATCTGGATTTGGTTTGAACGTGGTGGAGTTTAGCAGGCCATAGTTTTCAGCAATCAAGCTCTGTCTGCAGTAAGTTTTGGTGTCAAAGCTTGCTGACATCCCAAGCTGATCCAAGTACCTATTTTGAGCTTAAAAAAAAATCAAATTTCCTCCCATTTCCATTGTAGCTTTAAACCAATGGAAAGCTTCCTCACCAAAAACTGGAAACAAATGAATTAGTCCAAAATTTGTCGGACTGAATGAATTTTTTCCTTGAAAGAGACAATGCATAGAGGATGACCTGGAGAGTCTCCTCAGGCAACCCGTGCATCCATGGTGGGTGTGCAAGCAAGATAAAATGCTAAATTATTGGGGGGGGGGAGAGAAAGATCTGAAGATGTGTTCAACTGTGGGTCTGTTTTGTTAGAGTTCCACTTTGCAATTGTTGACATGCTTAATGAGATTTTATTTGCATCAATTAGAGGCGATGAGGAATCATGGAGCTGACATGGACTAATGATGTTTTTTTTTCCTTGAATGTTGTGGGCATTGAGGATGGCCTGTGGAGAGGCTTCTCAGGCAACCCTGCAACTATCATTAGCACTGGAAGGTGGTTGGAAGATGAGTGTTTATTCGCTCTTTTCATTTCACCTCTTCTTGGACTAGTTTGGAGATGATCTGAGCCTCTATTTTCCACTTTTCCTCTGAAGCCTTCTTAGTTTTTTTTAATAATTATTAATTTAGAATTTGTTTGTTTGAGCGCTTTCTCTAACTTGTCTTTTTCAAAGAACACAAGTACAAATTTTGGACTCAACAATCCCCCAAATATCGATTTTACTTGATTTCAACCTTAGGGAGGGAGCTCAATTAAGAATCTGCTTTATCTTCATGAGAGGCTTCTCTGGCAGCACTTTACTATTGTTTTCATGGATAAAACAATGTTCTGAATGGTGCTCTCCCTACGGTTGGATTCAGACATAAAATGTCGTTTGGGGGGCATTGATATCTCCAAATTGAGACTGTTCAAACAAACAAAAATAGGTGCTTCTGAAAATGCACAGAGAGAAACTTTCAAATGAACGGAGCATCAATTTAATTCCTTGATTTCACGAGCTAGAATTAGCGGCCGAGCTTACACTGATTACACATTTGGTTTCCAGTTGATATGGGAGCTGCATGGTATGAATTTACCTAAGTTTTTTTTGGGTGAAAATTTATTTGGGGCTTGGATTTCATTACTTGATGTTTATGATAAATGTTCAATTAGACATGCTCAATTTTGTATGTGTTTCCTAGTTGAGAAATGTTTTTTGTTTTAAATTTTCAACATCATTGTTATTGCTTGGAAGCTTTTTTAACATGTTTAGTTGATATGGAATTTTAACTAGGGCATTGGAAGCTCTGGATAAATCTATATTTCAAGGTAGGTTATTACATGTTATGGCTGTAAAACTGTAAAATACAATTAAGGAAAAAACCCAGGTGAGCTTATTTAACACTCTTTTACTTGCATCAATATATTTATATTTATACTGCTGGAAAGGGTTATTTTCATGAACAAATAATAGTTTCACTTTTATCATGAACAATCTCGATCATCATTGTCGATCGAATTGTGGCGCGATCCTAACAAATAATAGTTCATTTTTTTCTCTCTATTCTTTAACTTGATTATTCAGTATGTTCGATTTTAATGATATAGACGGTATTGCTAGTTAGTTGGTTTGAAATCACTTTACAGAATTGGACATAAATTTTTTCCTAAATTGAAGATGCATCTCTTAATCATTAATATGTCTTAACAAAAGTTGCGGATTATTTACTATTAATAACCCACCCCAAAAAGCGTTGCGAGGTAATTTCAAAAGATAGAGGGGTGCAACCTGAAATTTTGCAAACAACTCTTAACATAAACACAATTTTATATGTTAACCTTCTTGACTATGAGATGCAAAACATAGGAGAATTAAAGTTAACCTTCTCGACTAAGGGATCAAGCATATATATATAGCTCGGATAAACACAAAACTACACCCGAATATCTTCAAGTATTATGAATCTTCTATACAACATGAAACATCGCTTTGCTTCAACTATGACTTCGTTTGGGGGAACTTATTTTGACATGTCAAGCGGTTACGATCGCATGAACCGGACCTTAATTAAGATCGTAATCATTTGACAGGTGGAAATAAGTCCCCCAAACAAAGCATAAGTCAATGTAAATGACACATAATTAACATATCAGTCGTGGTAGACTCAAATTTTTTTTCCGTGTTAACATAGTACTAATTCATTCAAAAAAAAGTATAGATATATGTATGTATGTTTGTATATAGATGTATGCATGTATGTATGTATATATATGTCATTGTCATTGTGATTTTTTGCATGTCTTTCTTCTTCTTCTATCCCTCTATCTTTAGAAACTGCATAAACATCCTCTAAACCCTAAAGCCATTCGACACTATGCTCCAATTATAAGCATAAAATTGGTATGCATTGGAAATAGAAATATCTTTTCAATATATTTGTTAATCAAGATTCTTAAAGACTTGAAGAAAGAATTTTGCTGCAATGGTACTGTTGTCGAGGATCCAGAGCTTGGTCAGGTATCCTTCGTTCATGATTTTTCTCCCAAGTTCTCACCGCATATGTCATTCAACTCCTCTTCAATATCGTCTTCTGCAGGTCATTCAACTCCAAGGTGACCAAAGGAAGAATGTGTCCACCTTCTCATCCAGGTACTTTACACTCATATAATTTCTCATGTTTTGATGGGCGTATATTTATGATTATTTATCTGTTCTTCTGGTGTTTGTTTGTGCAGGATGGCATTGTGAAGGAGCAAATCAAGATTCATGTTTAAGTAGCTCGGTTCTTCCGTTGAATGCTGCTTAGGAGGTCAACCGTCTATTTATAAGAACTATCCGTGCTATATTCCTGCCCATATATGTATTTTATTGTCGCGTGTGTCCTCCGGCGTATCGTTGTTGGGGCGGCGGTTTTCTGATATCTAGGACAACCAGAATAATGTCGAACTTGGATGCTTGCTATACTACTAATAATTCAACTCTCTGGGTTTCTCCATGTTTTCATATATATATTGATTGTTGTGCTTGTGTTTTTTTTTTGAGTTGTTTTCTGAAAAATTCTCATTGCCATGACTCTTTTGCTCCGTTTGGGGGGATTTATTTTCACCGGTCAAGCGTGATGACCGCATGTACGGTGTACGGTACACATTTTGTCGTCACCGCTTGACTGGTGAAAATAAGTCCTCCCAAATGGAGCCTTAATCTCTTGAAAGGCATCTGCAATTTGAAATAGATCATTCCCAAAATCTCTATGAACAATGCCACCAAATTTTTGTATTAAGGTACCTCATATCTTTACATTTTTTTTGTCACGAGTCCAGCTTTCATTTTTTAAATTTTGTTGACCTTTGAAGTTAAGCTATTTGAATGAATTAAATTTTGTCGGCACGTAATAGATTAGTTTGTCCTTCAATTTTTTTTAATTGCACTCAAATAAGTCTGCGGGCATATTTAAAATAGGTTTTCCTTAACAATCACCTTATTTTTTTTCCGGCAGGGTGTCTTAGTATTTCATGCAAGCGTGTCTTTGTATTTGCATAGATGATTGGATATGGATGATTTTTTTTATATACAGTACATATTTGTATATGAGATAGCCACTCGCTGAATATTCTTTTTAACCGAGCAAGTAGTTTACTTTAGAAAATGTTTTATATATAAAGGATTTGTAGAAAGTATTAGGTCGTGTGATTGTTCCTTGAAGCACTTGTTAGTATTGGGTTCCATTGTGGGTGGCCTTGATGATAATCATGGTGATAGTGGTAGAAAGGTAAGTGAAGAAGGAGAAAAGTGAGGCTCCAATTGGTGTGGCGGCGGCGGTTACAAATGTGGTAATTATGAAGCCTTGTTCATGAACGCCCGACCTCGTCTAAGGATTTTTCTTCCAATTTTTATGTTCAAAACTTGTTTTTTTTTGTTTTTGAAGGCGGGCATAACCGTTGTTGTGTCAAACATATATTTTATGACTGCTTTTGTCAAAACTCACCGAAGCAAAAAAAACTGCACCCCGAGGTTGCTTGGAAAAAGAATTCTCTTCAATTGGAGTGAAATAGATGGTATTCATTTCACGGTTCAGATCAATTTCTTACTGATCCGATGTGCTCATTAATCTCATTCTTTTATATTTTTTATTTAATCAAAAAAAATTTATTTCATTAGATCAAATGAAAATGCATCCTTACTATGAACCTGAGTCCTAAGTGGAGAGAATTCTGAGCCACATGCTTATGGAAAGAAGAGGCAAGTTTTTAATATTAATAAATATGACTATGCTGCATAGGGTCAGTGGACTCGGTCCCATGTGGCCGCGACACTCTTACCAGTTACCATAACATTTTTCTGCTTTTAATTTATATAGATTGAATTGTAGTCACCAAAAATGTATTTGCTCCTAAGTTAACTATATTATCACCTAAATATAAAAGAGAGTGAATGAGAAATGTACAACAGGAGAGTGAAAGTAAATGGAATATTGATTAATTAATTTAGGTAAATGTTATGTGCATGCAAATCAATTTGTTATGTGCAATTCATTTTTTAGATAGTGCACTTATAAGTTTTTGGTCCAAACAAAATTCATTTGCACGTATTCAAAGCCGGTTTGCATGTAACAATTACCTTAATTTACACTAAGCTTGATGTTCGCCTTGCATAACACTTTGTTTGTAGTTTTCTCCACTAACAAATTCTAATTTTTGTTCACGTAAAGAAATTAAACTCAGGGAGGAATTAAACTCGGTAATATAAAGTTTCCTCCCTCTTTATTTTTTCTTCCTTTTACTCTTTCTCCCTCCCCTTTTTTCCCTCTTTTTTCTCTTCTCCCCCTCCCCCTTTCCCCCCTCATACCGGAGTGGACCCCCCCCCCCCCCGGTCGGGCCTCACTCCGGTCCAACTTAATTGGACTGAAAATATGCAATTCCGGTTTTTACCCCCGTTCGTTCACTAATATCTGCATTTTCATTCCAGCCGGACTATTCTCTTCCCGTAGCGCTGCCCTACCTCCCCAAATCGTGACCTGCTTTCTCATCTCCTTGCCGGCCTCACTCCGCCTCCCTTCGCGAAATCAACAACAAACTCTTGCTCTCCACTACCTCTTCCTCGTCGTCGGTGATTGTAGGCCGTCGCCGCCGCTGGGAGGGAGAAGGAATCGCTCTCTCGCACAGTCCTCTCTCTATCCTTCTCCGCTCGTCGATTGTCCTTCTTCGCTCGCTCTTCTCACTCGACGACGGCTTCTGCTTCTTTGCGAGTCGGGATGCCGGGCGACGGTGGAAGGTCCAGCGCACGTGTTCCAGTGAGTTGGGAAGATGGAGCTTCAGATTGTTTCGTCGCATCTACATTCTATTCCAGGTTTCGCCACATCTTGCATCTCCCTTGCCTCCTCCTTGATACGAATCCAGCTTTTGGTTCGGCTCCGGTTTTTCTCTCAGCTTTTCTATTCAGTTTTTCTGCTCAATTTTTGCAGCACATCAACATGTATTAAGCCTCTCCCCTATTCCTCATCCTTGACAAATATGGAATTGATTAGAGCCTCAGGTTTTCTAATTTCTCTCCCAGTTTTCACATCTACCTCTCTCTGTTTATCTTCTAAGAAAAAAAAATAAATTATGGCCTTAGGCATCCTGATGCATTCTTCCTCTTCTCTTGGTTTTCCTCGCCCTGCATTCCGAATTCTCATGGTCCTCTCTCACTCGATCTCTTTCTCTCTTGATACGGATTTGCTTTCTGTTTTGATTTGATTTGGTATTTTCTCTCATCTTTGATCGGGATCTGTAATTCGCTGGACTCGACAATCTGCTAGCTGTTATACACAATTTTCATAGTCTGCTTGCCGATCTGTAGTCTCAACAATATTTTCATAGTCTGCTTGACAATCTGCTAGCTGTTATACACAGTTTTGTTGGTCTGAAGACCTATATGCTGGAGATGGATGGAATGGAGGAAAGAGGAAGAGCTTTGGATGGTAAAATTAGGACAATATTTGAAAAACAAAAACAAAATTGTTCTCAGTGAAGTAAAAGACAATCCTCTCTAATACATTCAACATCGTATTTTGAATTGGATTTTTTGAAGACCCGTTCTTAGTCTCAGTCAAATCATTTCTATCCATCTAATCTCTCTATCTTAGGATTCGTCCCGATGAAACTCGTCGATAGGACTTTTGGACCCATCAATTGGTGCCATAGAAGTGCACTGCAGGGCACACAATTTTACATTTTGATTTTGTTGAACTTCAAGTTACAAGTAGATAAATATTCAGTGGTTTAATAGTCTCTAATGCTGTACTTTACTATTGGGATCGAAAGGCATGGACTGTGGGTTCAGTCTAGTTTTCTTGCAGGCTGATTGAACTCCAATTTGCGCAATTTTGGCGTCGTTGGATTCGTCTAAGTGAAACCAACATACTCGCTGAAGTTTTGAGCATGATTCGTGTAAAAAAACAAATTAAGAGAGCAAAAAACAACTCAGGCAAATAGTTAAACATATGAAAATTGAATAAACTCAAAATTTGAAAGTATTATGAATAGTTGTTGCAATTTCATCTCATCTTTTCTTTCCAAGCAGACAACTTAAATTTGGTTTAGCCTTTTTTCATCTCATCAGTTTTCAAATTTCATATAACATACAATTGAGTGTGAGGCTAATTAGCTTTATGGGAAAATGATTAGTTTACCTGTAGTAATCTGGATTTGGTTTGAACGTGGTGGAGTTTAGCAGGCCATAGTTTTCAGCAATCAAGCTCTGTCTGCAGTAAGTTTTGGTGTCAAAGCTTGCTGACATCCCAAGCTGATCCAAGTACCTATTTTGAGCTTAAAAAAAAAATCAAATTTCCTCCCATTTCCATTGTAGCTTTAAACCAATGGAAAGCTTCCTCACCAAAAACTGGAAACAAATGAATTAGTCCAAAATTTGTCGGACTGAATGAATTTTTTCCTTGAAAGAGACAATGCATAGAGGATGGCCTGGAGAGTCTCCTCAGGCAACCCGTGCATCCATGGTGGGTGTGCAAGCAAGATAAAATGCTAAATTATTGGGGGGGGGGAGAGAAAGATCTGAAGATGTGTTCAACTGTGGGTCTGTTTTGTTAGAGTTCCACTTTGCAATTGTTGACATGCTTAATGAGATTTTATTTGCATCAATTAGAGGCGATGAGGAATCATGGAGCTGACATGGACTAATGATGTTTTTTTTTCCTTGAATGTTGTGGGCATTGAGGATGGCCTGTGGAGAAGGCTTCTCAGGCAACCCCTGCAACTATCATTAGCACTGGAAGGTGGTTGGAAGATGAGTGTTTATTCGCTCTTTTCATTTCACCTCTTCTTGGACTAGTTTGGAGATGATCTGAGCCTCTATTTTCCACTTTTCCTCTGAAGCCTTCTTAGTTTTTTTTAATAATTATTAATTTAGAATTTGTTTGTTTGAGCGCTTTCTCTAACTTGTCTTTTTCAAAGAACACAAGTACAAATTTTGGACTCAACAATCCCCCAAATATCGATTTATACTTGATTTCAACCTTAGGGAGGGAGCTCAATTAAGAATCTGCTTTATCTTCATGAGAGGCTTCTCTGGCAGCACTTTACTATTGTTTTCATGGATAAAACAATGTTCTGAATGGTGCTCTCCCTACGGTTGGATTCAGACATAAAATGTCGTTTGGGGGGCATTGATATCTCCAAATTGAGACTGTTCAAACAAACAAAAATAGGTGCTTCTGAAAATGCAACAGAGAGAAACTTTCAAATGAACGGAGCATCAATTTAATTCCTTGATTTCACGAGCTAGAATTAGCGGCCGAGCTTACACCGATTACACATTTGGTTTTCCAGTTGACATGGGAGCTGCATGGTATGAATTTACCTAAGTTTTTTTGGGTGAAAATTTATTTGGGGCTTGGATTTCATTACTTGATGTTTATGATAAATGTACAATTAGACATGCTCAATTTTGTATGTGTTTCCTAGTTGAGAAATGTTTTTTGTTTTAAATTTTCAACATCATTGTTATTGCTTGGAAGCTTTTTTAACATGTTTAGTTGATATGGAATTTTAACTAGGGCATTGGAAGCTCTGGATAAATCTATATTTCAAGGTAGGTTATTACATGTTATGGCTGCAAAACTGTAAAATACAATTAAGGAAAAAACCCAGGTGAGCTTATTTAACACTCTTTTACTTGCATCAATATATATATTTATACTGCTGGAAAGGGTTATTTTCATGAACAAATAATAGTTCACTCTTTTATCATGAACAATCTCGATCATCATTGTCGATCGAAATTGTGGCGCGATCCCTAACAAATAATAGTTCATTTTTTTCTCTCTATTCTTTAACTTGATTATTCAGTATGTTCGATTTTAATGATATAGACGGTATTGCTAGTTAGTTGTTTGAAATCACTTTACAGAATTGGACATAAATTTTTTCCTAAATTGAAGATGCATCTCTTAATCATAATATGTCTTAACAAAAGTTGCGGATTATTTACTATTAATAACCCCCCCCCAAAAAGCGTTGCGAGGTAATTTCAAAGATAGAGGGGTGCAACCTGAAATTTTGCAAACAACTCTTAACATAAACACAATTTTATATGTTAACCTTCTTGACTATGAGATGCAAAAACATAGGAGAATTAAAGTTAACCTTCTCGACTAAGGGATCAAGCATATATATATAGCTCGGATAAACACAAAACTACACCCCAATATCTTCAAGTATTATGAATCTTCTATACAACATGAAACATCGCTTTGCTTCAACTATGACTTCGTTTGGGGAACTTATTTTGACATGTCAAGCGGTTACGATCGCATGAACCGGACCTTAATTAAGATCGTAATCATTTGACAGGTGGAAATAAGTCCCCAAACAAAGCATAAGTCAATGTAAATGACACATAATTAACATATCAGTCGTGGTAGACTCAATTTTTTTTCCGTGTTAACATAGTACTAATTCATTCAAAAAAAAGTATAGATATATGTATGTATGTTTGTATATAGATGTATGCATGTATGTATGTATATGTATGTCATTGTCATTGTGATTTTTGCATGTCTTTCTTCTTCTTCTATCCCTCTATCTTTAGAAACTGCATAAACATCCTCTAAACCCTAAAGCCATTCGACACTATGCTCCAATTATAAGCATAAAATTGGTATGCATTTGGAAATAGAAATATCTTTCAATATTTGTTAATCAAGATTCTTAAAGACTTGAAGAAAGAATTTTGCTGCAATGGTACTGTTGTCGAGGATCCAGAGCTTGGTCAGGTATCCTTCGTTCATGATTTTTCTCCCAAGTTCTCACCGCATATGTCATTCAACTCCTCTTCAATATCGTCTTCTGCAGGTCATTCAACTCCAAGGTGACCAAAGGAAGAATGTGTCCACCTTCCTCATCCAGGTACTTTACACTCATATAATTTCTCATGGTTTTGATGGGCGTATATTTATGATTATTTATCTGTTCTTCTGGTGTTTGTTTGTGCAGGATGGCATTGTGAAGGAGCAAATCAAGATTCATGGTTTCTAAGTAGCTCGGTTCTTCCGGTGAATGCTGCTTAGGAGGTCAACCGTCTATTTATAAGAACTATCCGTGCTATATTCCTGCCCATATATGTATTTTATTGTCGCGTGTGTCCTCCGGCCGTATCGTTGTTGGGGCGGCGTTTTCTGATATCTAGGACAACCAGAATAAATGTCGAACTTGGATGCTTGCTATACTACTAATAATTCAACTCTCTGGGTTTCTCCATGTTTTCATATATATATTGATTGTTGTGCTTGTGTTTTTTTTTTGAGTTGTTTTCTGAAAATTCTCATTGCCATGACTCTTTTGCTCCGTTTGGGGGGATTTATTTTCACCGGTCAAGCGGTGATGACCGCATGTACGGTGTACCGGTACACATTTTGTCGTCACCGCTTGACTGGTGAAAATAAGTCCTCCCAAATGGAGCCTTAATCTCTTGAAAGGCATCTGCAATTTGAAATAGATCATTCCCAAAATCTCTATGAACAATGCACCAAATTTTTGTATTAAGGTACCTCATATCTTTACATTTTTTTTGTCACGAGTCCAGCTTTCATTTTTTAATTTTGTTGACCTTTGAAGTTAAGCTATTTGAATGAATTAAATTTTGTCGGCACGTAATAGATTAGTTTGTCCTTCAATTTTTTTTAATTGCACTCAAAATAAGTCTGCGGGCATATTTAAAATAGGTTTTCCCTTAACAATCACCTTATTTTTTTCCGGCAGGGTGTCTTAGTATTTCATGCAAGCGTGTCTTTGTATTTGCATAGATGATTGGATATGGATGATTTTTTTTATATACAGTACATATTTGTATATGAGATAGCCACTCGCTGAATATTCTTTTTAACCCGAGCAAGTAGTTTACTTTAGAAAATGTTTTATATATAAAGGATTTGTAGAAAGTATTAGGTCGTGTGATTGTTCCTTGAAGCACTTGTTAGTATTGGGTTCCATTGTGGGTGGCCTTGATGATAATCATGGTGATAGTGGTAGAAAGGTAAAGTGAAGAAGGAGAAAAGTGAGGCTCCAATTGGTGTGGCGGCGGCGGTTACAAATGTGGTAATTATGAAGCCTTGTTCATGAACGCCCGACCTCGTCTAAGGATTTTCTTCCAATTTTTATGTTCAAAACTTGTTTTTTTTTTGTTTTTGAAGGCGGGCATAACCGTTGTTGTGTCAAACATATATTTTATGACTGCTTTTGTCAAAACTCACCGAAGCAAAAAAAACTGCACCCCGAGGTTGCTTGGAAAAAGAATTCTCTTCAATTGGAGTGAAATAGATGGTATTCATTTCACGGTTCAGATCAATTTCTTACTGATCCGATGTGCTCATTAATCTCATTCTTTTATATTTTTTATTTAATCAAAAAAATTTATTTCATTAGATCAAATGAAAATGCATCCTTACTATGAACCTGAGGTCCTAAGTGGAGAGAATTCTGAGCCACATGCTTATGGAAAGAAGAGGCAAGTTTTTAATATTAATAAATATGACTATGCTGCATAGGGTCAGTGGACTCGGTCCCATGTGGCCGCGACACTCTTACCAGTTACCATAACATTTTTCTGCTTTTAATTTATATAGATTGAATTGTAGTCACCAAAATGTATTTGCTCCTAAGTTAACTATATTATCACCTAAATATAAAAGAGAGTGAATGAGAAATGTACAACAGGAGAGTGAAAGTAAATGGAATATTGATTAATTAATTTAGGTAAATGTTATGTGCATGCAAATCAATTTGTTATGTGCAATTCATTTTTTAGATAGTGCACTTATAAGTTTTTGGTCCAAACAAAATTCATTTGCACGTATTCAAAGCCGTTTGCATGTAACAATTACCTTAATTTACACCTAAGCTTGATGTTCGCCTTGCATCACACACTTTGTTTGTAGTTTTCTCACACCTAACAAATTCTAATCTTTGGTTCACGTCAAGGAAATTAAACTCAGGGAATTAAACTCGGTAATATAAAGTTTCCTCCCCCTCTTTATTTTTTCTTCCTTTTTCTCTTTCTCCCTCTCCCCCTTTCCTTCTCCTCCCCCCTTTTTCTCTCTTCCCTCCCCCTCCCCCCTTTTTCCCCCTCATACGGAGTGGAACCCGGCGGCCCCCCCCCCCCCAATAATTGGAACTGAAATTATGAAATTCGGTTTTACCCCGTAGTCACTAATATCTGCATTTTCCTCCAGCGGACTATTTCTTCCCCGTAGCGCTGCCCTACCTCCCCAAATCGTGACCTGCTTTATCATTCCTTGCGGCCTCACTCGCCTCCCTTCGCGAAATCAACAACAAACTCTTGCTTCCACTACCTCTTCTCGTCGTCGGTGATTGTAGGCCGTCGCCGCGCTGGGAGGAGAAGGAATCGCTCTCCTCGCACAGTCCTCTCTCTATCCTTCTCCGCTCGTCGATTGTCCTTCTTCGCTCGCTCTTCTCACTCGACGACGGCTTCTGCTTCTTTGCGAGTCGGGATGCGGGCGACGGTGGAAGGTCCAGCGCAACGTTTCCAGTGAGTTTGGAAGATGGAGCTTCAGATTGTTTCGTCGCATCTACATTCTATTCCAGGTTTCGCCACATCTTGCATCTCCCTTGCCTCCTCCTTGATACGAATCCAGCTTTTGGTTCGGCTCCGGTTTTCTCTCAGCTTTTCTATTCAGTTTTTTGCTCAATTTTTGCAGCACATCAACATGTATTAAGCCTCTCCCCTATTCCTCATCCTTGACAAATATGGAATTGATTAGAGCCTCAGGTTTTCTAATTTCTCTCCCAGTTTCTCACATCTACCTCTCTCTGTTTAATTCTAAGAAAAATAAATAAATTATGGCCTTAGGCATCCTGATGCATTCTTCCTCTTCTCTTGGTTTCCTCGCCCTGCATTCCGAATTCTCATGGTCCTCTCTCACTCGATCTCTTTCCTCTTGATACGGATTTGCTTTGTTTTGATTTGATTTGGTATTTCTCTCATCTTTGATCGGGATCTGTAATTCGCTGGACTCGACAATCTGCTAGCTGTTATACACAATTTTCATAGTCTGCTTGCCGATCTGTAGTCTCAACAATATTTTCATAGTCTGCTTGACAATCTGCTAGCTGTTATACACAGTTTTGTTGGTCTGAAGACCTATATGCTGGAGATGGATGGAATGGAGGAAAGAGGAAGAGCTTTGGATGGTAAAATTAGGACAATATTTGAAAAACAAAAACAAAATTGTTCAGTGAAGTAAAAGACAATCCTCTCTAATACATTCAACATCGTATTTTTGAATTGGATTTTTTGAAGACCCGTTCTTAGTCTCAGTCAAATCATTTCTATCCATCTAATCTCTCTATCTTAGGATTCGTCCCGATGAAACTCGTCGATAGGACTTTTGGACCCATCAATTGGTGCCATAGAAGTGCACTGCAGGGCACACATTTTACATTTTGATTTTGTTGAACTTCAAGTTACAAGTAGATAAATATTCAGTGGTTTAATAGTCTCTAATGCTGTACTTTACTATTGGGATCGAAAGGCATGGACTGTGGGGTTCAGTCTAGTTTTCTTGCAGGCTGATTGAACTCCAATTTGCGCAATTTTGGCGTCGTTGGATTCGTCTAAGTGAAACCAACATACTCGCTGAAGTTTTGAGCATGATTCGTGTAAAAAAACAAATTATGAGAGCAAAAAACAACTCAGGCAAATAGTTAAACATATGAAAATTGAATAAACTCAAAATTGAAAGTATTATGAATAGTTGTTGCAATTTCATCTCATCTTTCTTTCCAAGCAGACAACTTAAATTTGGTTTAGCCTTTTTTCATCTCATCAGTTTTCAAATTTCATATAACATACAATTGAGTGTGAGGTTAATTAGCTTTATGGGAAAATGATTAGTTTACCTGTAGTAATCTGGATTTGGTTTGAACGTGGTGGAGTTTAGCAGGCATAGTTTTCAGCAATCAAGCTCTGTCTGCAGTAAGTTTTGTGTCAAAGCTTGCTGACATCCCAAGCTGATCCAAGTACCTATTTTGAGCTTAAAAAAAATCAAATTTCCTCCCATTTCCATTGTAGCTTTAAACCAATGGAAAGCTTCCTCACCAAAAACTGGAAACAAATGAATTAGTCAAAATTTGTCGGACTGAATGAATTTTTCCTTGAAAGAGACAATGCATAGAGGATGGCCTGGAGAGTCTCCTCAGGCAACCCGTGCATCCATGGTGGGTGTGCAAGCAAGATAAATGCTAAATTATTGGGGGGGGGAGAGAAAGATCTGAAGATGTGTTCAACTGTGGGTCTGTTTTGTTAGAGTTCCACTTTGCAATTGTTGACATGCTTAATGAGATTTTATTTGCATCAATTAGAGGCGATGAGGAATCATGGAGCTGACATGGACTAATGATGTTTTTTTTTCCTGAATGTTGTGGGCATTGAGGATGGCCTGTGGAGAAGGCTTTCAGGCAACCCCTGCAACTATCATTAGCACTGGAAGTGGTTGGATGATGAGTGTTTATTCGCTCTTTTCATTTTCACCTCTTCTTGGACTAGTTTGGAGATGATCTGAGCCTCTATTTTCCACTTTTCCTCTGAAGCCTTCTTAGTTTTTTTAATAATTATTAATTTAGAATTTGTTTGTTTGAGCGCTTTCTCTAACTTGTCTTTTTCAAAGAACACAAGTACAAATTTTGGACTCAACAATCCCCAAATATCGATTTATACTAGATTTCAACCTTAGGGAGGAGCTCAATTAAGAATCTGCTTTATCTTCATGAGAGGCTTCTCTGGCAGCACTTTACTATTGTTTTCATGGATAAAACAATGTTCTGAATGGTGCTCTCCCTACGGTTGGATTCAGACATAAAATGTCGTTTGGGGGGCATTGATATCTCCAAATTGAGACTGTTCAAACAAACAAAAATAGGTGCTTCTGAAAATGCAACAGAGAGAAACTTTCAAATGAACGGAGCATCAATTTAATTCCTTGATTTCACGAGCTAGAATTAGCGGCCGAGCTTACACTGATTACACATTTGGTTTTCCAGTTGATATGGGAGCTGCATGGTATGAATTTACCTAAGTTTTTTTTGGGTGAAAATTTATTTGGGGCTTGGATTTCATTACTTGATGTTTATGATAAATGTACAATTAGACATGCTCAATTTTGTATGTGTTTCCTAGTTGAGAAATGTTTTTTGTTTTAAATTTTCAACATCATTGTTATTGCTTGGAAGCTTTTTTAACATGTTTAGTTGATATGGAATTTTAACTAGGGCATTGGAAGCTCTGGATAAATTATATTTCAAGGTAGGTTATTACATGTTATGGCTGCAAAACTGTAAAATACAATTAAGGAAAAAACCCAGGTGAGCTTATTTAACACTCTTTTACTTGCATCAATATATATATTTATACTGTGGAAAGGGTTATTTTCATGAACAAATAATAGTTACTCTTTTATCATGAACAATCTCGATCATCATTGTCGATCGAAATTGTGGCGCGATCCCTAACAAATAATAGTTCATTTTTTTCTCTCTATTCTTTAACTTGATTATTCAGTATGTTCGATTTTAATGATATAGACGGTATTGCTAGTTAGTTGGTTTGAAATCACTTTACAGAATTGGACATAAATTTTTTCCTAAATTGAAGATGCATCTCTTAATCATAATATGTCTTAACAAAAGTTGCGGATTATTTACTATTAATAACCCACCCCCCAAAAAGCGTTGCGAGGTAATTTCAAAAGATAGAGGGGTGCAACCTGAAATTTTGCAAACAACTCTTAACATAAACACAATTTTATATGTTAACCTTCTTGACTATGAGATGCAAAAACATAGGAGAATTAAAGTTAACCTTCTCGACTAAGGGATCAAGCATATATATATAGCTCGGATAAACACAAAAACTACACCCGAATCTTCAAGTATTATGAATCTTCTATACAACATGAAACATCGCTTTGCTTCAACTATGACTTCGTTTGGGGGAACTTATTTTGACATGTCAAGCGGTTACGATCGCATGAACCGGACCTTAATTAAGATCGTAATCATTTGACAGGTGGAATAAGTCCCCCAAACAAAGCATAAGTCAATGTAAATGACACATAATTAACATATCAGTCGTGGTAGACTCAAATTTTTTTTCCGTGTTAACATAGTACTAATTCATTCAAAAAAAGTATAGATATATGTATGTATGTTTGTATATAGATGTATGCATGTATGTATGTATATGTATGTCATTGTCATTGTGATTTTTGCATGTCTTTCTTCTTCTTCTATCCTCTTATCTTTAGAAACTGCATAAACATCCTCTAAACCCTAAAGCCATTCGACACTATGCTCCAATTATAAGCATAAAATTGGTATGCATTTGGAAATAGAAATATCTTTCAATATATTGTTAATCAAGATTCTTAAAGACTTGAAGAAAGAATTTTGCTGCAATGGTACTGTTGTCGAGGATCCAGAGCTTGGTCAGGTATCCTTCGTTCATGATTTTTCTCCCAAGTTCTCACCGCATATGTCATTCAACTCCTCTTCAATATCGTCTTCTGCAGGTCATTCAACTCCAAGGTGACCAAAGGAAGAATGTGTCCACTTCCTCATCCAGGTACTTTACACTCATATAATTTCTCATGGTTTTGATGGGCGTAATTTATGATTATTTATCTGTTCTTCTGGTGTTTGTTTGTGCAGGATGGCATTGTGAAGGAGCAAATCAAGATTCATGGTTTCTAAGTAGCTCGGTTCTTCCGGTGAATGCTGCTTAGGAGGTCAACCGGTCTATTTATAAGAAACTATCCGTGCTATATTCCTGCCCATATATGTATTTTTTTGTCGCGTGTGTCCTCCGGCCGTATCGTTGTTGGGGCGGCGGTTTTCTGATATCTAGGACAAACCAGAATAAATGTCGAACTTGGATGCTTGCTATACTACTTAACTAATAATTCAACTCTCTGGGTTTCTCCATGTTTTCATATATATATTGTTGTTGTGCTTGTGTTTTTTTTTTGAGTTGTTTTCTGAAAAATTCTCATTGCCATGACTCTTTTGCTCCGTTTGGGGGGATTTATTTTCACCGGTCAAGCGGTGATGACCGCATGTACGGTGTACCGGTACACATTTTGTCGTCACCGCCTTGACTGGTGAAAATAAGTCCTCCCAAATGGAGCCTTAATCTTTGAAAGGCATCTGCAATTTGAAATTGAATAGATCATTCCCAAAAATCTCTATGAACAATGCACCAAATTTTTGTATTAAGGTACCTCATATCTTTACATTTTTTTTGTCACGAGTCCAGCTTTCATTTTTTAAATTTTGTTGACTTTGAAGTTAAGCTATTTGAATGAATTAAATTTTGTCGGCACGTAATAGATTAGTTTGTCCTTCAATTTTTTTATTGCACTCAAAATAAGTCTGCGGCATATTTAAAATAGTTTTCCTTAACAATCACCTTATTTTTTTCCGGCAGGGTGTCTTAGTATTTCATGCAAGCGTGTCTTTGTATTTGCATAGATGATTGGATATGGATGATTTTTTTTATATACAGTACATATTTGTATATGAGATAGCCACTCGCTGAATATTCTTTTTAACCCGAGCAAGTAGTTTACTTTAGAAAATGTTTTATATATAAAGGATTTGTAGAAAGTATTAGGTCGTGTGATTGTTCATTGAAGCACTTGTTAGTATTGGGTTTCATTGTGGGTGGCCTTGATGATAATCATGGTGATAGTGGTAGTAGAAAGTAAAGTGAAGAAGGAGAAAAGTGAGGCTCCAATTGTGTGGCGGCGGCGGTTACAAATGTGGTAATTATGAAGCCTTGTTCATGAACGCCCGACTCGTCTAAGGATTTTCTTCCAATTTTTATGTTCAAAACTTGTTTTTTTTTTGTTTTTGAAGGCGGGCATAACCGTTGTTGTGTCAAACATATATTTTATGACTGCTTTTGTCAAAACTCACCGAAGCAAAAAAACTGCACCCGAGGTTGCTTGGAAAAGAATTCTCTTCAATTGGAGTGAAATAGATGGTATTCATTTCACGGTTCAGATCAATTTCTTACTGATCGTTGTGTCATTAATCTCATTCTTTTATATTTTTTTATTTAATCAAAAAAATTATATTCATTAGATCAAATGAAAATGCATCCTTACTATGAACCTGAGGTCCTAAGTGGAGAGAATTCTGAGCCACATGCTTATGGAAAGAAGAGGCAAGTTTTTAATATTAATAAATATGACTATGCTGCATAGGGTCAGTGGACTCGGTCCCATGTGGCCGCGACACTCTTACCAGTTACCATAACATTTTTCTACTTTTAATTTATATAGATTGAATTGTAGTCACCAAAATGTATTTGCTCCTAAGTTAACTATATTATCACCTAAATATAAAAGAGAGTGAATGAGAAATGTACAACAGGAGAGTGAAAGTAAATGGAATATTGATTAATTAATTTAGGTAAATGTTATGTGCATGCAAATCAATTTGTTATGTGCAATTCATTTTTTAGATAGTGCTTTATAAGTTTTTGGTCCAAACAAAATTCATTTGCACGTATTCAAAGCCGGTTTGCATGTAACAATTACCTTAATTTACACCTAAGTTGATGTTCGCCTTGCATCACACACTTGTTTGTAGTTTTCTCACACTAACAAATTCTAATCTTTGGTTCACGTCAAGGAAATTAAAACTCAGAGAATTAAACTCGGTAATATAAAGTTTCCTCCCCTCTTTATTTTTTCTTCCTTTTTCTCTTTCTCCCTCCCCCTTCCTTCTCCTCCCCCCTTTTTCTCTCTTCCCTCCCCTCCTCCCCCCTTTTTCCCCCCTCATACCGGAGTGGAACCCGGCGGCCCCCCCCCACTTCGCCTATCCCAAATCCCTCTTAGAAAACCTAAGATTTTCTAATTGGAAGTTCCCCCACCTCCACGTCTCCCAAATCTCATCTCACCTCAGAACATTCTCGCGCCGCAACTGCTGAAAGTGTTCCAAACGCCGACGAAATCGCCATTCGCCAAATGCGCTGCGAGGACTTCCGACGACCACCTTGCCAAAGCCTGCTGAGGTGCGATCAAATTTCCCCGAAACCGACGAGGACTCCCCTGGGTAACAATAAACCCATTCTCATTTGTATAATATTTTTGGTTTGTGCTCAGTACTGAGGGGAAGTTATATGGTTTCCCGGAGTGGTTCTTGCCTTGTTTTTACTCAGTTCTTATTTGATCTTGTTTTTTTTTCATTTTTCTTGATATCCTATGAAATTTTTGTCTGAAAACTGCAGGATTTATTCATGCCAGGTTCAATCCATGATTGTTTTTGATGTTTGCGTTGCCCGCCCATTTAGATCATGCTGTAGATCAGGCCAAATTCTTTCATTTTTTATGTTTAGCTGAACCATGCATACTTATAGCGTGGCTCAATTGGATATCTATTCAAGTCAAACATGCGTCATTAAGTTTGATCTGATGTGTTAATATAGATTAAATTGTCAAATTTCAAGATGAGTTTTTGTCCAAGATACATGCATGTTGATCTTAATCTACTCGATGCACTGAACTTGAGAAACAAAAAACAATTCAGGGTATTAAAGAAGTGGAGTTTTAGGTATGTTTAAGTGTCTCCCTCCCTCCTTAAATCATAGAGGAAGAATTTTGACCTTTAATTGTTTTTTTCCTTTGTTGTAGAATCCAACCTCCCTCCTTAATTCCTACAGTCGCCCAATATTTATAAGGAGACTAGCAGATATTTAGGAGGTAGTTACAATTTTGGCAGTCATACCACAGTTATAGTCATTGTCTTTTAAATATTTAATGATTAACTAGCTTAGATTCTAAGCAAATTTCAGGAGGGATTCCAAGCGGGATTTTAGGCCCCCCTTTGGTCGACATGATCAAACCATCTTTTATAGTGTTCAAGGACTTTTATTAGCCACTACTTGGGCTGATTTTTTGTGTGTTGATGTGTCGAATTGCTAAGTGTCAACTTGTGGAAATCGTCGGTTCATGATAGTTTCGTCTTTTGGTGATCAAGAACTTTTAGTACTCTCCTTCTGCCTACTTTCCATATTGAGATGTTGAATTCACCTATTTGCTAGGATGTATTTCTTTTGTATAGAATTTTGATATCCTGGTCACATGCATCTATGCACGTCATGGTACATATATACAGACTCCTTAATGTATATTGCATATATGCATAAGACGAAATATAAACACATATACGAATGCATGACTTCGTACATGCATTTACTCCCATTCCATCATACAACAAATTAGACCTATAACTGTGTTTTTTAAAACGTCCTTGTAGGTTTTTTGCATTTCACGGCATTTGTTAAAAAAAGTGGCTAATGTTCAATAATCATATTAGCGGCGTTTATAAATGAAAAACCTCTGCCAAAAAGACATGATTTGGCGACACTTTTAATTTAAAGCGCCACTACAAGTATGAAATAATTAACCCTCGTGAAAAAGGGCAAACTAGCACGTCATTTCTTCCCGATCTAGGTTTTCCTCCGCTACTGCTCTCCTCGCAGTTGCCAATGCTCTTCCTCCGCTCTTCCTCACGGCTGCCAGCAACATCCTGATTAAGAACAAAGCCCTCGAGGTGGAGCTCGATAATTTGGACCTGGACTTTGTCAAGGTCGACTAGGCCACTATATTTCACCTCATCCTGGTCTATTTCTGGACTTATCAACTCTTTAATGTTTTTTTTATTAGCTGAAGTTGGTTCTTGTTATTTCTTATGTATTTCTACATGTTTCTTTTCTTATGCTACGATAGTCTTTGATTCTTCCTTCTTTTAACCTCGATTATATTATTTGGTTCTTTGGAAAGATTTCTTCATGCTTTCAGGTCAATGGCAGATCCTCCATCAAAAACAATATAATATCTCTCCAATCTTTATTTTGTTAGTTCCCAACTTTTTTGACAATGGATCTTTGCTTGATGTTGTGATGGAGAAGCTTTGAGACCTAATTCTTTCGCCAATGCATCACATGGACAAGTTGAGTTTCAACACAGATATCTATTAAGATTGCATGGTGATAATAGATAGAAGAACATTAAGTACAAATTTGGAACTGCATTGAAATTGTTCCGATCCCGGGGTTCAATTTTTGTTGTTTAAATATTTCCATGAAAATTTATATTTATGTATCATTTCAAGTCAATTAACTGTTCATAATATTTTCATCTAAATTTGTGGTCAAAGATCACAAGTTACACTGAGCATTAACTGATATACACATGGTTTGCACCAATGTATAAAATGTCAACTTATTATCATCTAACTCTAGTATTTTTGATAGCATAATGCATCTTATATTACTAAGAATCGTAATTAAAAAAAGATGCAAACAACAGTATGAATTGTTACGCCTTTTCTACTTTTTACTAGTGATACATTTGGATATAAGAGGAGTTTTTTTTAATTAACTCCATATTTATGTCATTGTACTGCTGAATATATAATTTTGCTAGCATGTTCTAACATTTCGGTTATGTATCTAGAATAGAGTGGAGATAAGACTGGTCTCCTGGTTTAAACCAATTCAGGATCTTCAAGGAAAACATAGCGGGTTGATTAGAAATCCACCATACATACCAAGCAGTCATTTTCCTGGCTTACAAGCAGAAGTTGGTAGACATGAACCTAGCCTTGCATGAGATTACATGAGTAGGGGACTCACTGGCCAAGGTTCTTTTCATACATCTAACATAAAATATGATCTCACTTTTACACATTTAAGAAAAACTTGACATTAGCAGCTGTAGAGTCTTCTCTAACTCTCACTGTTGCACTCTCGTTGTTTTCATGGAGGTTGGCACATTATTCAACTCATCTCCAATATATAAGCTAGCGGAAGCCGTAGCCACCCGTAGATGCTCTGCTCTTTTCTAATATCATTGTTGCAGCGTAAAATTAAGTATCTTTTAGTTTTTTTTCTAAGAGTTTGCACTTCTGACATGATTATCAATCATTTGCTTGTTTTTTATTTCCATTTACTTTGCATCAAAATAGGAAAATTATGGGTGTGTCCATGAACCCAACAAAGTGTTTAGGATCAGCTATCATTGCTAGCCATTTCAACTAGAAGCATAATAATGATGCTTTTAATTTCTTGAACAAGCTTATTTGCTGACTTGACTTTTCTTGTTCGACAAATCATATAACAACAGGTTGAAGGCATTTTGAACCTAATTGATCTCACATGAAGTGAGTGTCTCGTCAAAAGTGGCTTAATTGGTGATCGTTTGAAGGAAACTTAGGTAACGTTTCACTTATAAGTTCATAAACTTTTACCTTTTGCTGAATTAGTCTTATTATATTCATTTTTTTTGCTTCAGGAGTCCAATAGGAGAGTCTCAGCTTTAAGGAGGATCATATGCACTACAAAATTTTGTATTTAGTTTAATAAGAGATAATAGCTATATTATTTTGTATTGAGGGGTTTGGGCTATCTCCCACCCTCTTTTTTCCTAATTAATAAAATAATATATGTTTGTCAAATTCATCTCTGCGATGAATGTTTTATTTATTCTTGTGTTTGAATGTTTATTATTGAATTGTAATTAATATCAAATGAACTAAGTTTAAAATTTTGTGAGGAATTGAACAAATGTAGTGGAAAACTCATTATTGTGTCGTTTTCTTAGTTAGTAGATATTTTGTCACATAAAAACACATTATATTTTAGTGACTACTTTAAGATTAAGATGTTACTGAAACTTCTTTAGTGACTGAATTTATTTGGGTCACTAAAATTTTACTTTGTGACCAAAGTAATTTGGTCACAAACTTTTTTTAGTGACAAAATTTATTTGGTCACTGAATTTTCTTTACTGACCAGATTAATTTGGTCACAAAATATGCACATTTAGTGACTAAATTTTTTTGGCCACCAAAAACATTTAGTGACGACATTGTGATGAAATAAATTTGGCCACTAAATGTCATTAGTGACCATAATGTAACATTTAGTGACCAATTTTTCGTCACTAAAAGTCAATTTTTTGTAGTGGGAGTGCACCGTTGTGTGCATTTTTCTTTTGGAAAAATTTGCAAGTGTGTTTACGCTTTGATAGATTTTTCTTGTTGTATGACATATCCTAACCCTGGTAATAGGTGTGAAAATTTGGAGCTGATCTTGAGACCGCACGAGCAAGGGAGAGCTCGCGTGCGTGCTGTTGCTGCTGAAGTTAGAATGGAAGACTTGGGCCAAGTAGGAAATGACCAAGGTGATAGAGTTGTTGAGGGTCAGGAGGTGGTCCAACCTCGCGTTAGGACGATGCGTGATTTCACTACCCCGACTGCGGGGAAGTGTTTATCCAGTTTCGGACCAGCCATACCAACAACCCTTTTGAGATAAAGCCCGTGATTCTGAATATGATCAGAAATAATACGCAGTAATTTGGTTTACGGGTGAGGACCTGCAGCTCCATCTGGCGGGAGTTCTCAGAGATTTGCAACTTCCGATATGTTGGAATTTTGATGAGGTAGTTAAGCTGAAGCTATTCCCATTTTCGCTGAGGGACATTAAGACCTAATTCACACAATTGCCATGGGGCTAACATGAGAGGCTCTGTCCTCTAAGTTTTTGCCCAAGTTCCACCCAGTGGACAAAATTGTGAATGCCTGAAGGGAAATTGCTACGTTCCGGCAGCTCGACCAAGAGACGTTGTCTGAGGCGTGGGAGTGTTTCGCTGACCTGCAGCGCCATTGTCCCCAACAGGGCTGCGAGCCGTGGAATCTTATAGAAATATTCTATTTTGGTGTCGAGCCGAACTACCGGGCTATGATCGACGCAACAGTCGGCGGCACAATTATGAACCTTTCTCTTGAAGAGGCTTTGCGGCTTCTTCGAGACACGACCTCCCATAGCACATACTGGACTGCGGGAAGAAATGCCCCTAGGGGGCGAAAAATCTGTTTGATGTGAATGCGGTGTTGCAGCAAGCCGAAGCAAGCCACCATATAATGGATGGAAGAAGGATGTTGACCAGATCAACTACTCCTCCGGCTCCGGTTGGGGGCATATCATGCCAAGGATGTGGAAATCCCGGCCACCACGCTTTTGAATGACCAGCTGGAGAGTCATTTGCGGAACCGGCAGGTATAACCTTTGACGAAAGTGTTAATTTTATAAACAGTCAAAACCGCGCTGGACCCTATAATAATGCGTATACCCAAACGCGAGAAATCATCCGAATTTATCGTGGAATCAAAATGCCCCGGGTCAAAGATTCCAGGTAGGTCAGCATCAATTTGATGCTCAAGCCTCCAATATCCAACCGCGACTGCCGCAGTCGGGTTATAATCAGAGCGGGCAAGGGGCACGTAGGAGTGCTCTAGAAGAAATGATGGAAAAGTTTGTTAAGATTGTCCAATCTAACATGGCCACTCAAACCGCTTCTATGAGGAACTTAGAGACACAGTTGTGGCAACTTGCCCATGTGTTCTCCGAGCATACTCGCGGCGTGCTCCCAAGCGACACGAAAAATAATCCCCGTGAGCAAGGGAAGAGTGTTGGGGAGGTAGAGGAGTGTAGTATTAATGAAGTGGATGTCAAGTGTGAGATTAATGAAATTGAGATGGTAGCCCTTTGCGATTCAGGTTCGTCATGCAACATTCTTGCTCTGCAAGATGTTGAGAAGCTTAATTTAAATGTCGAAACTAATATCTAGAAATCGCTTGTGCTAGCTGATGGGTCGGTGGTTAAGATTGATGAGGTGATTAAAGAGGTGGAGGTGAAACTTAACGGGGCTGTGGTTGTTACCGACTTCCAGGTGTTGGGACCCATAAGAAATAATTCAAAAGCCTATTCTTGGGGTTCCATTCCTAAAAGCCAGTGAAGCGACGATGTGCTTTAACGCATGCGACATCACCTTGGCTTCCAAGGTCAATTTGTCGCTATCGCCGTCACTTCCCACTCTAATCCCGTGTGAATCTAAAAAACTGCTGGAATTAAATGTTTTATTATCTGATGATTTATCCAGAGCTGATGAGACAGATGTTGTGCTGAATAAGCAATACCGGACTGTGCAAGTAAAAGACGTATAGATGATTGCTAACAGAGAAGCGAAGGAGGAATTGTTTGACGTGAAATAAGTTGCTGAAGAAAAGGAACGGGGGCTGTGCATGGCTATTGGGAGCGTGCAGGAAACAGATTTAAAAACTTTGATTAAGCTTAATGAATGTTGTAAAACTGTTAAACATGTGACTTGAGCTGATCTTTCACCTGCCATAGGTGAGGAAAGGATGCCCCCCGATGATAAAGATAGACATGTTGCTGATTTGGTTGGGGTGGATATATGTAACACCTCCCCTGTAATGGACGTATAATATGGGTCCGGCCGGGGCCCCACAACATACGAACGCCACAGCTTTAGTATTAAAAGTTGATATAGCTACCCAAACTCAAAACACTTGCACAACACAGCGGAAAACCAAGCACAACTAGAAGTTATCCACTAACCAAAAGAGTAAACAAATGGCCTTAAGGCCTTACATCAAATGTCCAAAAGTAAACAGTACATCAAACATGAATGTGCTCAGCACTCCTAATCTACCTCGGCATGCAAGCCGGACAAAATAGTCTCAAACATACATCAATCAAAAGTAGTACTACTTTTGATTGATGTATGTTTGAGACTATTTTGTCCGGCTTGCATGCCGAGGTAGATTAGGAGTGCTGAGCACATTCATGTTTGATGTACTGTTTACTTTTGGACATTTGATGTAAGGCCTAAGGCCATTTGTTTACTCTTTTGGTTAGTGGATAACTTCTAGTTTGCTTGGTTTTCCGCTGTGTTGTGCAAGTGTTTTGAGTTTGGGTAGCTATATCAACTTTTAATACTAAAGCTGTGGCGTACGTATAATATGGGTCCGGCCGGGGCCCCACAACATACGGGTACAAAACTTAAATTGTAAGGCCTTAAGGCCATTTGTTTACTCTTTTGGTTAGTGGATAACTTCTAGTTGTGCTTGGTTTTCCGCTGTGTTGTGCAAGTGTTTTGAGTTTGTAGCTATATCAACTTTTAATACTAAAGCTGTGGCGTACGTATATATGGGTCCGGCCGGGGCCCCACAACATACGAACGCCACAGCTTTAGTATTAAAAGTTGATATAGCTACCCAAACTCAAAAACACTTGCACAACACAGCGGAAAAACCAAGCACAACTAGAAGTTATCCACTAACCAAAAGAGTAAACAAATGGTCTTAAGGCCTTACATCAAATGTCCAAAAGTAAACAGTACATCAAACATGAATGTGCTCAGCACTCCTAATCTACCTCGGCATGCAAGCCGGACAAAATAGTCTCAAACATACATCAATCAAAAGTAGTGCTACCAAAAAGAAAAACACTTCATGGGCTTAGGCCTTTTTGTCCGGCGTGCTAGCTCCTGCGTGCGATACTTGCCCTGTAAAAATTATTAGTAACGTGGGTCAGCAAAGGCTGACCTCAAACTGTGTAACAACACATCTCCTCCCGGCCGCCCCTAACGGACCCCGGGGAACCCTCCAACCTGCAAGTCAGCACTTCATATGCAATATAAATTTCTATAACTAGAAAAGCATTAAAACATGCTTGGATGTCTCAATCAACAAACATGTTCTCTACTGGTTGAGCATATAAAGAAAGGGCCTACTATGCAACATGAATGCAACACCCGGGCTTCACCCAAGGTACCCTACAGCGTATGCATCTAGCACAACATCACATCATTTGGGTACTCACATTTCCCCAATTGGCATAAAGCCGCAAACATTGAGGGAGACACAACTCCCTCACACGGCGCACAGGCCGCCACATGGAATTCTTGCCAAGGCCCCACCCGCTCGTGGGCTTAGCCCCGGCTTGCCTGCAAGCTCTGACGTCTCATGTCAGATTTCCAACAACCACAGACTGACCGATTCTAAGAAGCCTTGCTGGACCCCACCCGCTCATGGCCTCTTTGCCCGGGCTTGCCCAAAGCTTGGCATTCTCGTCAGTCTCACAGAAGGGGACTAGTCTCGCCGGGACACTCTCCACACATGACGTACATGTCACGGGATAGCCAGCCGACCACGGAGACATAGCCACGCCTTGGCACAACACAACCAAGACTAAACACATCGCAATCCCTCTTTGTACCGCAGCGTTCCCGCGCACCAAGGAAAACATCTCCAACTCGTGCGGAGCTAACCTTGTCCACCAAGGAAACCATCTCCATTCTCATACGGAGCTAACCTTGTCCCTCAAGGAAACCATCTACCGCCACGAGGAGCTAACCTTGTGTAACGTCCCGAATCGCTCTAGGCCCCCAGTGTGTGTGTTTTGGGTCAGGAGGGTTGACTCAAGTCCTGAGAAGAGATGACACGGGTAGTGACACGGCCGTGTCCCTACCCGTGTGCATCGAGTTGAGCTCGACGAGTGTCGTGTCGAGATCGTCGAGAATCGTCGAGTGGGGAACACGGGTAGTGACACCGTGTCCCTACCCGTGTGCATCGAGTTGAGCTCGACGAGCCGTGTCGAAATCGTCGAGAGTCGTCGAGAATCGTCGAGTGGGGAACACGGGTAGTGACACGGCCGTGTCCCTACCCGTGTGCGCCGAGTTGGGCTCGACGAGAAGTGGCGAGATGTAACTGAAGATGCACACGGCCAATGACACGGCCAGGCACACGGCCGTGTCATGTGAACACGGGTTGGGACACGGCCGTGTCCCTACCCGTGTCAAACAGTGAACCGACATGGAAACCGCCACGGCCGTTTCGCGGAAGCAGGACACGGGTACGGACACGGCCGTGTCCCTACCCGTGTCACAATTTGCTTATAAGGGGCAGAGAAACCCTAGCCGTTTTTCATTCTCTTTCTTCCCCTAACTCCTGTGAGAACTCCTGGTGAGAGGAAAACCGCTGGAGCAAGTTCTACCGGAGGAGTTCCGCCATCACCGCGAAAAGAGAAGATGCCGCCAAGGAGAACTACGCGATCCACGGCCGGAAATGGTGGTACCGCTGGAGTCAACGTGAGTTTTCTACCCTCTCCCTTGGTGCTAGATCTATAGTTATGCCTTAGGAGAGACATCGACTCAAGAGAGTCTTGATGGAGAGGAGAAGATTTCTAGGTTAGGCCATGCTAGAACTTGTGTTCTAGATTTTAGATCTCTTCAACCCTTCCCCTTTTCTTCAATATGACGATGGGTGGATGGTCTCGTGAGGAGTTTATGGCCTTTGAGGTTGAATAAGGGAGGAGAATATTTCTGGAAAACTTAGGATCGATCGCCTTGAGGAGGAAGACGAACGATGCCGTTCATTTTCCTTTAGATGCGCGCAGAATTTGTATTCTGCGCGCAGCGATCTTCTAGGCCCTTTTATGTAGGATAATGGCAGATCTGGGCTTTCGACTAAACACGAAAGTTGTAGCCCTTGGAAATACCTTTCCAACGAGTGGTTGCACGACTTCAGGTGATGTCTGTGGCCCGGGAAAAACCTAATCGAGTTTGCTGTCCGGCAATTTCCTGTACACAGAAATCGTGTTCTGTGCGCAGCGAACTTCGAAGCCGATTTCGAGTAAGTTATTGTCAGATCTGGGTTGTGACCTGAATATGAGAGTTGTAGATCATGAAAAGATCTTTCCAACGAGTGGTTACACGCCTCCACCGGATTCCTGTAGCTTCGGGAATCTCCGGTCGAAGTTGCTGTCCAGATTAGTCTTACAAATGCAATTTCACACCAACATCACATGGAAGGGGCCTCGGAAGCAAGCACGAGGGCACCGCCCAACCATCCATCCACACCTCATCTCAACACAACCAAAACAAGTGGCGGTCAACACCGCACTCACAAACTTACACAATACTACCCATAGGGAGACGACTCTCTAAGTATTGGACTACCAAATTCACTCCACTAATCAACATACACATGGCCATAGTTTAATCTTCTATATGTCATTCCATATGAACTCTACATAAGACTTATATGATGCGTATATGTTAATCTATCCACATCTTATCAATTCGATTCAATTAAACATAAAGGAAACCATCCAAATCTCAAGACAACTTGCAATAATAAATCAGTTGTATGCATTCTAAATAATAAACACCATCATTCAAAGTTCTTCGGTGATTAGCATCAACTATTTAATCTTGACAGAATTCCACCGACTCTAATTGCACTTTATATAAAACCAGAATTCTAAGTGTATCACTAATCTGGACAGCAAATTCAACTGGAGTTTCCTGAAGTTACAGGAGTCCAGTAGAGGCGTGTAACCCCTCGTTGGAAAGATCTTTTCATGATCTACAACTTTCATATTCAGGTCACAACCCAGATCTGACAATAACTTACTCGAAATCGGCTTCGAAGTTCGCTGCGCACAGAACATGATTTCTGTGTACAGGAAATTGCCGGACAGCAAACTCGATTAGGTTTTCTCGGGGCCACAGACATCACCTGAAGTCGTGCAACCACTCGTTGGAAAGGTATTTCCAAGGGCTACAACTTTCGTGTTTAGTCGAAAGCCCAGATCTGCCATTATCCTACATAAAAAGGGCCTAGAAGATCGCTGCGCGCAGAATACAAATTCTGCGCGCATCTTAAAGGAAAATGAACGGCATCGGTTCGTCTTCCTCCTCAAGGCGATCGATCCTAAGTTTTCCAGAAATATTCTCCTCCCTTATTCAACCTCAAAGGCCACAAACTCCTCACGAGACCATCCACCCATCGTCATATTGAAGAAAAGGGGAAGGGTTGAAGAGATCTAAAATCTAGAACACAAGTTCTAACATGGCCTAACCTAAGAATCTTCTCCTCACCATCAAGTTCCCTTGAACCGATGTCTCTCCTAATTATCTATGATCTAGCACCAAGGGAGAGGGTAGGAAACTCACGTTGGCTCCAGCGGTACCACCATTTCCGGCCATGGATCGCGTAGTTCTCCTTGGCGGCATCTTCTCTTTCACGGCGATGGCGGATCTCCTTCGGTAAAACTTGCTCCTGCAGTTTTCCTCTCACCAGGAACTCTCACAGGAAATAGGGGAAGGAAATAAGGATGAAAAACGGCTAGGGTTCTCTGCCCCTTATAAGCAAAATGTGACACGGGTAGGGACACGGCCGTGTTCGTACCCGTGTCCTGCTTCCGCGAAACGGCCGTGGCGGTTTCCATGTCGGTTCACTGTTTGACACGGGTAGGGACACGGCCGTGTCCCAACCCGTGTTCACATGACACGGCCGTGTGCCTGGCCGTGTCATTGGCCGTGTGCATCTGCAGTTACATATCGACACTTCTCGTCGAGCCCAACTCGACGCACACGGGTAGGGACACGGCCGTGTCACTACCCGTGTCACCATCTCGACGACTCTCGACGATTCTCGACGATCTCGACACGCCTCGTCGAGATCATCTCGACGCACACGGGTAGGGACACGGCCGTGTCACTACCCGTGTCACCTGATTTCTCCCCTTCTCCACAAGTGCAGCCCAACTCCCTGCACTTCTCAGGACTTGAGTCAACCCTCCTGACTCAAAAACTCACACACTAGGGGCCTAGAGCGATTCGGGTCGTTACAAATCCTATAAACAAAATAAAAGATTTCGTCCCCGAAATCAGGCTTAAGCTGTGTGGAGAAAACTTAACAGGAAGTTTATCACATGTTTTTAAATAAGGTTACCTTAGGCAAACAGCTCCGGGTAGCGTTGCTGCATCAAATCCATTGGCTCCCAAGTGTACTCCTCCTTCCCATGATTCAACCATAGCACCTTCACTAAGGGGACACTTTTGCGGCGTAATGTTCTTGTCTCGCTGTCAACAATCCGCACCGGCTCTAGTCGCACAGATCTATCCGACGCCACTACACCATCAGTAGTTGGAATAAATTGGTCGGGCCGCAACAGTGCTTTTCGAAGCGACGACACATGGAACACGTCGTGGAGATTTTCTAGTTCTGGCGGTAACTCCAACCGATAGGCCAACGGGCCGATCCTTTCCAATATAGTATAAGGCCCAACATACCTTGGCTGAGCTTTTTCACTCCACGCACCCGCGACACTCCATGCATGCCGCCGAATCTTAAGGAACACTTTTTTCGCCCACCTGGAACTCCACCATCCGATGCTTTTTATTATAATATTTCGCCTGTCGACTTTGAGCCTCCAACATGCGATCCCGTATCAATCTGACCGCCGCATCAGTATCATCTATGTATTCGTTTCCCAATGCCTTCGGATCTTCATCTTGCACCCAAGACAAGGGAGTCCTGCACCTTCTTCCGTAAAGGGCTTCATGGGGCGCCATACCGATGCTTGCTTGATGACTATTGTTGTAGGAGAATTCCACCAGGGGCAAGAGTCTTTCCCATGGCTCTCCTCTGTCCAACACACATAGCCTCAACAAATCCTCCAGCGTTCTGATTGTCCGCTCTGACTGTCCGTCAGTCTGAGGATGAAAAGCGGTACTAAAGGTTAGGCGTGAGCCCAAATACGCCTGCACCGCCTTCCACTCATTTGATGTAAACCGACCATCCCTATCCGAAACAATCGTCTTGGGCACGCCATGATACCGTACAAATTGCTCCACAAAAAGGCGTACCAAAACATCCACATGTGCTTCCTTCTTCATTGGAATGAACCGGGCCACCTTTGTCAGTCGATCCACAATAACCCACACCGAATCATTCCCGGAGCGGGAACGAGGTAACCCATGAACAAAGTCCATGGAGATATCCTCGAACTTCCATTCGGGGATGGGCAGCGACTGCAACAAACCACCGGGACTCCTGCATTCAGCCTTCACTCTTTGACACGCTTCGCAATGTGTAACATAGTAGCGAACATCCTTCTTCATTCCCGGCCAACACATGTTCTTCCGCAGTCCGGCGTACATCTTAGCAATACCCGGATGCACTGAATATTGAGAGGAATGCGCCTCTCTCAATATATCTTCCTGAATTTTGCCGCCCTTGGGAATATAAAGTCGGCCACGAAAATAAACGAGGCCGTCTTTGAGTGTGTACTCATCGGTGGTCCTATCTTCAATTGCCTTGATTGCCGGGGCCAAGGACGCATCCATTCCTTGCTCCACCCCGGATCCCAAAACACGGCACGAAGAGGGAGTCTTATGCCCGGAACAGCCGCCTTGCGGTAACATTAGCGTACGGGCTAACCTGTACCACAAGACGCCTATCCCGCCGGCTACAACAATATCAATAAATCATGCCAACCCAACCAAATAAATAAACCTGAGAAGTCAAAATCCACACTAAGTATGTAATGTCCAAAAACATCAATAAAGAGAAGCTAAAACATGCTTCTACAATATATCAGAGTACAGCTAGTCATTGCCCAAACGGGCTACATCAGAGTAAGCAAAACACTAACATCAGTAACAGACGGTATCGACGGCACCGTCACATCAGGCCCTGTCGTCCTGGCCTGGCTGTCCTGCTGCGTAGTCTGCGGGCTCTACCTGCGGCGTGACCTCCTAAAAAGGAAGACGTAGCAACCGTTAGTCGAAACGACTAAGTGGTTTCACATCCGCTCCCCCGGCGACTCCCGGGCACCGGGAGAGAAAGAGAAACAAGGGTACAATATATATCAGTAAGTATGCAAGCAAAGGAAAAACAAGCAGGTGGCAGTAGTGTAAGAGTATCAATGTATAATTACAGTTCTATAAAAGCTACCAATATGTAAACTAACCATTCTACAAGAGCCATCAAGTATAATAACAAGTGTAATAAAGCTACAGCAGGAAAGTAACTTAACTTATAAGAATGCCCATACAAACTTATAAGTTAAGGATCGAGTTACATAAAGTAACTCATCGTATAAGAGTGCCCATACAAACTTATACGATGAGGATCTTGTTGTGCAATGATATGAAATGCTAAATGCTATGCAATGACTCACCCATGCAATTGCTATGTCGACACAGACTATAGTTCCCACTTTTCGAGCAGGTAGCTAACCTCTCAGGCATCAGCCGCCGTGGCCAGGCGGTGACAGTAGAACGGGCACTTCTACTACTAGGCGGGTATCACACTACTTCACCTAGGCCTCCGTACGCCTCAACGCTAAGAACACAAAGCGGAGCCCATGCGTACTATGGCCCAGCGGGTCTTGGGTAGATGTGCACCAAGAACACAGCCCGAACTGGCCTTGTGTGACCCGGAAGGGGCCTCGGAAGAAAGCACGAGGACACAGCCCAACCGTCCACATGGCCGGAGGGGCCTCAGGACGTGAACACCGAGGACACAGCCCAAACCGACCAAGTCTAACTGCCAACTCCCGTCGGTGTGACGACTGGCGAGCCCGTAGACCTGCCACACTATCCTTAACCCAGGATTACGACACCGCGTGTCGACTACACCACATGCAAATTCCACATCAACATATCATGGAAGGGGGGGCCTCGGAGTGAGCACGAGGACACAGCCCAACCATCCATCCACACTTTATCTCAACACAACCAACACAAGTGACGGTCAACACCGCACATACATCCCTTCACAATACTACCCGTAGGGAGACGACTCTCTAAGTATTGGACTCCTAAATTCAATCCGATATAAACATATGCATGGCCATGGGTTACCCATCTATATATCATCCCAAGTGATTTCAACATGATCTAAACAAGATTTGCTCTTACGACAACTTACCGAAGTATTATCAAATCAATCCAATTAAACATAAGAAATCAACAGCCTCAAGCTATTTTGCAATAATAAATTGATTTCTAAAACAGTAAATATTATCATCCATAACACCTGGTGGTTAACATAAAATTATTTCTCCAAAATCTAGAATTAATTGCGACATTAGGTCCACCAATTTCAAATCCACACGTATGTAGAGACCCAAATTTCAGCGCAGGATTAGCACTGGACAGCAACTTCGATCGGAGTTCCCTGAAGTTACAGGAATCCGGTGGAGGCGTGTAACCCCTCGTTGGAAAGATCTTTTCATGATCTACAACTTTCATATTCAGGTCATAACCCAGATCTGACAATAACTTACTCGAAATCGGCTTCGAAGTTCGCTGCGCACAGAACACAATTTCTGTGTACAGGAATTGCCGGACAGCAAACTCGATTAGGATTTCCCGTGGCCACAGACATCACCTGAAGTCGTGCAACCACTCGTGGGAAAGGTATTTCCAAGGGCTACAACTTTCGTGTTTAGCCAAGAGCCCAGATCTGCCCATATCCTACAAGAAAATGGCCTAGAAGATCGCTGCGCGCAGATTACAGATTCTGCGCGCATCTTAAAGGAAAATGAACGGCATCGGTTCGTCTTCCTCCTCAAGGCGATCGTCCCTAAATTTTCCAGAAATATTCTCCTCCCTTATTCAACCTCAAAGGCCATAAACTCCTCACGAGACCATCCACCCATCGTCATATTGAAGAAAAGGGAAGGTTGAAGAGATCTAAAGTCTAGAACAAAGTTCTAACATGGCCTAACCTAGAGATCTTCTCCTCTCCATCAAGACTCTCTTGAGTCGATGTCTCTCCTAAGGCATAACTATAGATCTAGCACCAAGGGAGAGGGTAGGAAAACTCACGTTGACTCAGCGGTACCACCATTTCCGGCCATGGATCGCGTAGTTCTCCTTGGCGGCATCTCTCTCTCTTTCGCGGCGATGGCGGAACTTCTCCCGGTAGAACTTGCTCCAGCGGTTTTCCTCTCACCAGGAGTTCTCACAGGAGTTAGGGAAGGAAATGAGAATGAAAAAACGGCTAGGGTTTCTCTGCCCCTTATATGCAAAATGTGACACGGGTAGGGACACGGCCGTGTCCTTACGTGTCCTGCCTGTGGCGAAACGGCAACGACAGTTTCCATGTCGGTTCAGTATTGACACGGGTCGGGACACGCCCGTGTCCCAACCCGTGTTCACATGACACGGCCGTGTGCCTGGCCGTGTCATTGGCCGTGTGCATCTTCAGTTACATCTCGCCACTTCTCGTCGAGCTCAACTCGACGCACACGGGTAGGGACACGCCCGTGTCACTACCCGTGTCACTTAGTGTCGACCCCCGCTCGACGATCTCGACGATTTCGACACGGCTCGTCGAGCTCAACTCGATGCACACGGGTAGGGACACGGCCGTGTCACTACCCGTGTTCCCCACTCGACGATTCTCGACGACTCTCGACGATTTCGACCGGCTCGTCGAGCTCAACTCGATGCTCACGGGTAGGGACACGGCCGTGTCACTACCCGTGTCATCTCTTCTCAGGACTTGAGTCAACCCTCGTGACTCAAAACACACACACTAGGGGCCTAGAGCGATTCGGGACGTTACACCTCGTGGAGCTGGTGGAGGAAGAGCAGGAGGGAGAGCAGGAGGGAGAGCAGGAGGGACGTTCCCATATAGCTGTTGGCAAAAAACGTCGGATGTGGCCCGGCTGGTTGCATTCGAAGCACACCAGACCACGACGCCCTTCAGGTTGTTGAAATCGCTGAGGCTGTGTGGGGTGGAGGCAACGCAGGCGGCTGCGGAACTGGATGCTCCACCCTATAGTTCGGTGGACACGCCCTCCACCTCTTTGATAAACCTCTTCCTCCCTGAAGTCCCGTCTCCTTCTATTACTTGGGCCGGCTTCCATCACGTCCTCCGCAGGCCTCTTACTACATCCCATGTGGTCCGCCTCCAATCTTTTCGCCATATCAATGATCTCCGCCAAGCTACCATCCGCTATAAACAAAAGGGACTGCCTTAGGGGATCTCGCAGCCCTTTATAGAAGCGCTTGGCATAACCTCTGTCATCCAACTCATAAGAGTCCGCAAACCTTGCGAGAGATTGGAATTCCCGCTGGTATTCTTGTAACCGACTTTGATCCCTGCTTTAGTAGAAGGAACCTCTGCTCAAGTCTCATCATCGGGGATGTAAAGGGATTGCTCAAGAAAACCTCCGAGAATTCACTCCAATTATCTCTGTGTAGATCCGGCCTTGGAAGGTAGAGCCCATGAGGGACTTCCACCACCTCTTCGCATGTAAGTCCAAGACAGACACTGCCAATGTTACGCCATGTTGGCCGGGCAACGGATTCCAGCCAACAAACTGTTGTATCGTGTCTATTCCTCTGTACGTACGGCTACTCCGTCCCAAGGGACGAAGGGAGGGGAGAGAGCCCGAAAGGTGCTCAGCCAGTTGGAGCTCGGGGCCTGTTGTTGCACCGGAGCCTGCTGTGCCTTAAAAGCATCAAGAATGGCGGTGAGTGTTTGCCCCAACTCAGACTGTTGGAACTGAGTGGGTATGGGAGGGGTAGGAGTACCCCTCATCGGCTCAACATGCAGTGGAACTACATGTACACGACAAATTTGTGGTCAGGTTGGCTAATCGTAGGGTCAAAGTTGGACAAACTTAATGTGAATTACATATGGGCACACCACTGCTTCCGCTAAGTCAGTTTGTCCCCAAACTGACTAGAACTTGCTGAAATCAATTTATTATTTACACGATCCACCGGATATGGGCCTCGGAAGCAAGCACGAGGGCACCGCCCAACCATCCATGGAAGGGGCCTCGGAAGCAAGCACGAGGGCACCGCCCAACCATCCATCCACACCTCATCTCAACACAACCAAAACAAGTGGCGGTCAACACCGCACTCACAAACTTACACAATACTACCCATAGGGAGACGACTCTCTAAGTATTGGACTACCAAATTCCAATACTTATAACGTCCCTAGTGTGTGTGTTTTGAGTCACGAGGGTTGACTCAAGTCCTGAGAAGAGATGACACGGGTAGTGACACGGCCGTGTCCCTACCCGTGAGCATCGAGTTGAGCTCGACGAGCCGTGTCGAAATCGTCGAGAGTCGTCGAGAATCGTCGAGTGGGGAACACGGGTACTGACACGGCCGTGTCCCTACCCGTGTGCATCGAGTTGAGCTCGACGAGCCGTGTCGAAATCGTCGAGAGTCGTCGAGAATCGTCGAGTGGGGAACACGGGTAGTGACACGGCCGTGTCCCTACCCGTGTGCGCCGAGTTGGGCTCGACGAGAAGTAGCGAGATGTAACTGGAGATGCACACGGCCAATGACACGGCCAGGCACACGGCCGTGTCATGTGAACACGGGTTGGGACACGGCCGTGTCCCTACCCGTGTCAAACATTGAACCGACATGGAAACCGCCACGGCCGTTTCGCAGAAGCAGGACACGGGTACGGACACGGCCGTGTCCCTACCCGTGTCACATTTTGCTTATAAGGGGCAGAGAAACCCTAGCCGTTTTTCATCCTTATTTCCTTCCCATATTTCCTGTGAGAGTTCCTGGTGAGAGGAAAACTGCAGGAGCAAGTTTTACCGAAGGAGATCCGCCATCGCCGCGAAAGAGAAGATGCCGCCAAGGAGAACTACGCGATCCATGGCCGGAAATGGTGGTACCGCTGGAGTCAACGTGAGTTTCCTACCCTCTCCCTTGGTGCTAGATCTTAGATAATTAGGAGAGACATCGGTTCAAGAGAACTTGATGGTGAGGAGAAGTTTTCTAGGTTTGGCCATGCTAGGAATTGAATCCTAGATTTTAGATCTCTTCAACCCTTCCCCTTTTCTTCAATACGATGATGGGTGAATGGTTTCGTGAGGAGTTTTGGCCTTTGAGGTTGAATAAGGGAGGAGAATATTTCTGGAAGATTTAGGAACGATCGCCTTGACGAGGAAGACGAACCGATGCCGTTCATTTTCCTGTAACGTCCCGAATCGCTCTAGGCCCCTAGTGTGTGTGTTTTGAGTCACGAGGGTTGACTCAAGTCCTGAGAAGAGATGACACGGGTAGTGACACGGCCGTGTCCCTACCCGTGAGCATCGAGTTGAGCTCGACGAGCCGTGTCGAAATCGTCGAGAGTCGTCGAGAATCGTCGAGTGGGGAACACGGGTAGTGACACGGCCGTGTCCCTACCCGTGTGCATCGAGTTGAGCTCGACGAGCCGTGTCGAAATCGTCGAGAGTCGTCGAGAATCGTCGAGTGGGAACACGGGTAGTGACACGGCCGTGTCCCTACCCGTGTTGCGCCGAGTTGGGCTCGACGAGAAGTAGCGAGATGTAACTGGAGATGCACACGGCCAATGACACGGCCAGGCACACGGCCGTGTCATGTGAACACGGGTTGGGACACGGCCGTGTCCCTACCCGTGTCAAACATTGAACCGACATGGAAACCGCCACGGCCGTTTCGCAGAAGCAGGACACGGGTACGGACACGGCCGTGTCCCTACCCGTGTCACATTTTGCTTATAAGGGGCAGAGAAACCCTAGCCGTTTTTCATCCTTATTTCCTTCCCCTATTTCCTGTGAGAGTTCCTGGTGAGAGGAAAACTGCAGGAGCAAGTTTACCGAAGGAGATCCGCCATCGCCGCGAAAGAGAAGATGCCGCCAAGGAGAACTACGCGATCCATGGCCGGAAATGGTGGTACCGCTGGAGTCAACGTGAGTTTCCTACCCTCTCCCTTGGTGCTAGATCTTAGATAATTAGGAGAGACATCGGTTCAAGAGAACTTGATGGTGAGGAGAAGTTTTCTAGGTTTGGCCATGCTAGGATTTGAATCCTAGATTTAGATCTCTTCAACCCTTCCCCTTTTCTTCAATACGATGATGGGTGAATGGTTTCGTGAGGAGTTTTGGCCTTTGAGGTTGAATAAGGGAGGAGAATATTTCTGGAAGATTTAGGAACGATCGCCTTGACGAGGAAGACGAACCGATGCCGTTCATTTTCCTTTAAGATGCGCGCAGAATCTGTATTCTGCGCGCAGCGATCTTCTAGGCCCTTTTTATGTAGGATAATGGCAGATCTGGGCTTTCGACTAAACACGAAAGTTGTAGCCCTTGGAAATACCTTTCCAACGAGTGGTTGCACGACTTCAGGTGATGTCTGTGGCCCCGGGAAAACCTAATCGAGTTTGCTGTCCGGCAATTTCCTGTACACAGAAATCATGTTCTGTGCGCAGCGAACTTCGAAGCCGATTCGAGTAAGTTATTGTCAGATCTGGGTTGTGACCTGAATATGAAAGTTGTAGATCATGAAAAGATCTTTCCAACGAGGGGTTACACGCCTCTACTGGACTCCTGTAACTTCAGGAAACTCCAGTTGAATTTGCTGTCCAGATTAGTGATACACTTAGAATTCTGGTTTATATAAAGTGCAATTAGAGTCGGTGGAATTCTGTCAAGATTAAATAGTTGATGCTAATCACCGAAGAACTTTGAATGATGGTGTTTATTATTTAGAATGCATACAACTGATTTATTATTGCAAGTTGTCTTGAGATTTGGATGGTTTCCTTATGTTTAATTGAATCGAATTGATAAGATGTGGATAGATTATAACATATACGCATCATATAAGTCTTATGTAGAGTTCATATGGAATGACATATAGAAGATTAAACTATGGCCATGTGTATGTTGATTAGTGGATTGAATTTGGTAGTCCAATACTTAGAGAGTCGTCTCCCTATGGGTAGTGTGTGTGTAAGTTTGTGAGTGCGGTGTTGACCGTCACTTGTTTTGGTTGTGTTGAGATGAGGTGTGGATGGATGGTTGGGCGGTGCCCTCGTGCTTGCTTCCGAGGCCCCTTCCATGTGATGTTGGTGTGAAATTGCATGTGGTGTGAGTCGACACGCGGTGTCGTAATCCCGGTTAAGGATAGTGTGGCAGGTCTACGGGCTCGCCAGTCGTCACACCGACGAGGAGTTGGCAGTTAGACTTGGTCGGTTTGGGCTGTGTCCTCGGTGTTCACTTCCCGAGGCCCCTCCGACCATGTGGACGGTTGGGCTGTGTCCTCGTGCTTTCTTCGAGGCCCCTTCCGGGTCACACAAGGCCAGTTCGGGCTGTGTTCTTGGTGCACATCTACCCAAGACCCCGCTGGGCCATAGTACGCATGGGCTCCGCTGTTGTGTTCTTAGCGTTGAGGCGTACGGAGGCCTAGGTGAAGTAGTGTGATACCCGCCTAGTAGTAGAAGTGCCCGTTCTACTGTCACCGCCTGGCCACGGCGGCTGATGCCTGAGAGGTTAGCTACCTGCTCGAAAAGTGGGAACTATAGTCTGTGTCGACATAGCAATTGCATGGGTGTGCATGGGTGAGTCATTGCATAGCATTCATAGCATTTCATATCATTGCACACAAGATCCTCATCGTATAAGTTTGTATGGGCACTCTTATACGATGAGTTACTTTTATGTAACCGATCCTTAACTTATAAGTTTGTATGGGCATTCTTATAAGTTAAGTTACTTTCCTGTTGTAGCTCTTATACTTGCTAGTCTAGTTGTAGCTCTTATTAAAATGCTGATTATGATACTGTTTCTCTTACACTACTGCCATCTGTTTGCACTTCCTTTACTTGCTCACTTGTTACATATACTATACTCTTGTTCCTTTTCTCCGCCCGGTGCCGAGGAGTCGCCGGGGGAGCGGATGTGAAACCACTTAGTCGTTTCGACTAACGGTTGCTACGTCTTCCTTTTTAGGAGGTCACGCCGCAGGTAGAGCAGCCGCAGACTATGCAGCAGGACAGCCAGGCCAGGACGACAGGGCCTGATGTGACGGTGCCGTCGATACCGTCTGTTACTGATGTTAGTGTTTGCTTACTCTGATGTAGCCCGTTTGGGCAATGTTTAGCTGTACTCTGATATATTGTAGAAGCATGTTTTAGCTTCTCTTTATTGATGTTTTGGACATTATAACTTAGTGTGGATTTGACTTCTCATGTTTATTTATTTGGTTGGGTTGGCATGATTTATTGATATTGTTGTAGCCGGCGGGATAGGCGTCTTGTGGTACAGGTTAGCCCGTACGCTAATGCTACCGCAAGGCGGCTGTTCCGGGCATATAAGACTCCCCCTTCGTGCCGTGTTTTGGGATCCGGGGGGGGGGGGGTCTTACAAATGGTATCAATTTGCCACGATCCTCAACTACGAAGTCATTCAACAATGGTGCCACCCCGTTTGGTTAGTCAGTTTGGGGACAAACTGACTTAGCGGAAGCAGTGGTGTGCCCATATGTAATTCACATTAAGTTTGTCCAACTTTGACCCTACGATTAGCCAACCTGACCACAAATTTGTCGTGTACATGTAGGTTCCACTGCATGTTGAGCCGATGAGGGTACTCCTACCCCTCCCATACCCACTCAGTTCCAACAGTCTGAGTTGGGGCAAACACTCACCGCCATTCTTGATGCTTTTAAGGCACAGCAGGCTCCGGTGCAACAACAGGCCCCGAGCTCCAACTGGCTGAGCACCTTTCGGGCTCTCTCCCCTCCCGTCTACCTTGGGACGGAGTCAGCCGTACGTACAGAGGAATGGCTAGACACGATACAAGAGTTGTTGGCTGGAATCCGTTGCCCGGCCAACATGGCAGTAACATTGGCAGTGTCTGTCTTGGACTTACATGCGAAGAGGTGGTGGAAGTCCCTCATGGGCTCTACCTTCCAAGGCCGGATCTACACAGAGATAAGTTGGAGTGAATTCTCGAGGTTTTCTTGGAGCACTTTATCCCTACATCGGCCCGAGATGAGCTTGAGCAGAGGTTCCTTCTAATAAAAGCAGGGATCAAAGTCGTTACAGAATACCAGCGGGAATTCCAGCATCTCGCAAGGTTTGCGGACTCTTATGAGTTGGATGACAGAGGTTTATGCCAAGCGCTTCTATAAAGGGCTGCGAGATCCCCTAAGGCAGTCCCTTTTGTTTATAGCGGATGGTACCTTGGCGGAGATCATTGATATGGCGAAAAGATGGAGGCGGACCACATGGGATGTATAAGAGGCCTGCGGAGGACGTGATGGAAGCCGGCCCAAGTAATAGAAGGAGACGGGACTTCAGAGGAGGAAGAGGTTATCAAAGAGGTGGAGGGCGTGTCCACCGAAACTATAGTTGGAGCATCCAGTTCCGCAGTCCGCCCTGCGTTGCCTCCACCCCCACAGCCTCAGCGATTTCAACAACCTGAAGGGCGTCGTGGTCTGGTGTGCTTCGAATGCAACCAGCCGGGGCCACATCCGACGTTTTTGCCCACAGCTATATGGGAACGTCCCTCCTGCTCACACCTCCTGCTCTCCCTCCTGCTCTCCCTCCACCAGCTCCACGAGACGGGATATATGCGTGGTCGAGGACGAGGACCGCCGCCAAGAGGAAACCCCGCGGACCGGTCCGGGATCAGGTGTACGCCGCCTTGACATGGCGCAGGAACGGAACCCACAAGATGTGATTGCAGGTAAATTTAATTAATTTACATATCTGCATGGTTTAAACACGAATTGAATAGAACTTATTAGACACTAGCAATAAGTTTTTGGTCGTTGACACTTAGGCACCCCGTGATTATTGGCGGGAAGACGGCCTATGCGCTGTTTGATACCGTGCCTCACACTCTTTTGTGTCCGAAAGTTCATAAAAGACGTGGTGATGTTCATTACTTCACGGGAATAGCCCGACGTGTACGCCTTCCGGACGGCTCGGAGATGATCGCGACCGCCAAGTGCGAGTTGGAGTTATTTATTGATGGAAAGCCTTTGATACATGGGGCCACGGTTCTGAGAATGCCGGAGTTCGACATCATTTTGGCATGGCATGGCTCGATTGGCACTTCGCAAGGATCGACTGTGCAGAGAAGCGGATCTATTTGAGACATGGAGACTCTGACGTCATCTTCCAAGGTATTGGCTTCGCTCCTCGCATGATGTTATCTCCGTCCAGGTTGTAAAAGCTCACATTAAGGGGGACGAGGTCTTCATGATCTGGTTCGAGTTGAAGGAGGAAGCGTTGGAATTAAAGGATGTACGGGTTGTGCGGATTTTCCCGAGGTATTTCCTGAGAAGCTACCAGGATTACCACCGCATAGAGAGGTCGATTTCAGATTAATTTAGTACCAGGTGCCAAGCCTGTATCTAAGACTCCGTACAGAATGGCCCCGAAAGAACTCGCGGAGTTTAGAGTTCATTGCAAGAAACTAGTAGATTCAGGGTTCGTTCGCCCAGTTCATCACCATGGGGTGCCCCCGTATTGTTCGTAAAGAAGAAGGATGGAACCCTGCGATTGTGCATAGATTATCGGGAACTCAATCGACTAACGGTGCGAAGACACTATCCGCTACCTCGATCGACGAGTTGTTCGATCAATTAGTGGGAGCACATTGGTTCTCTAAGCTAGACCTGCGCTCTGGATACTTCAGTTGAGGATACAAGAGGGGGATATTCAGAAAACAGCCTTCAGTTCGAGATATGGTTTGTACGAGTTCACAGTAATGCCGTTTGGACTCACGAATGCACCTTCGGCCTTCATGAGCCTGATGAACAAGGTGTTTGAACCATACTTGGACATCTTCGTCATCGTTTTCATCGACGACATCTTAGTCTACTCAAAGACGGAGGAGAGCATGTCGAGCACCTGACCCTAGTTTTGAAGAAATTAAAGGAGCACGCCTTGTATGCCAAGTTTAGCAAGTGTGAATTCTGGCTTAAGGAGGTTGCCTTCTTGGGGCATGTGATCAATGGAGCAGGATTAGCTGTGGACCCAGCTAAGGTGCGGGCCGTGAAGGAGTGGTCGCCCTTGAAGTCGGCGGCCGATGTACGAAGTTTTCTCTTGGAATTGCTGGCTACTACCGCAAGTTCGTGAAAGGATTCTCCCAAGATTGCCCTCTACTTACCTTCTTGACGAAGAAGGGTTGCCATTTGAGTGGACACCTAAAATGTAGAGCAGCATTTCAAGAGTTGAAGGATAGGCTTACCTCCGCCCCAATCCTTGCACTTCCGTCTGGGAAGGAAGGATTTCAGGTTTACACAGACGCATCATATCAAGGGATGGGAGCGGTGCGATGGCAGCACGGCATGGTGATCGCTATGCTTCAAGGCAGTTAAAGAACATGAAATAAATTACCGGTTCATGATTTGGAGTTAGGAGCAGTGGTGTTCGCTTTGAAGGTCTGGAGGCATTATTTATATGGCGTCCACTGCGAGATCTTTTCCGATCACAAAAACTTGAAGTATGTTCACACTCAGAAGGAGTTGAACCTGAGACAACGGCGGTGGTTGGAATTTCTGCGACTATGAGCTCACCATGAACTACCACCCCGGGAAAGCGAACTCGTCGCTGATGCCTTGAGTAGAAAGTGCCAGGCTCTAGCCCAGAGTCTCGGCTGATGAGCATGGAGTGGCTCGGATGATCGAGGAGAAGGAAATTACTCTAGTATTCAAGGATCCTTCGACAGAGTAGCAGAGTATTTGCCACGTGAGCATAGTTTGTGATATCCGAGGATCGATTCTGTGTGGTTATTGTGGATCGACTGACAAAGGTGGCCCGGTTCATTCCAATGAAGAAGGAAGCACACGTGGATGTTTTGGTACGCCTTTTTGTGGAGCAATTTGTACGGTATCATGGCGTGCCCAAAACGATTGTTTCGGATAGGGATGGTCGGTTTACATCAAATGAGTGGAAGCGGTGGCAGGAGTTATTTGGGCTCACGCCTAACCTTATAGTAACCGCTTTTCATCCTCAGACTGACGGACAGTCAGAGCGGACAATCAGAACGCTGGAGGATTGTTGAGGCTATGTGTGTTGGACAGAGGAGAGCCATGGGAAAGACTCTTGCCCCTGGTGGATTCTCCTACAACAATAGTCATCAAGCAAGCATCGGTATGGCGCCCCATGAAGCCCTTTACGGAAGAAGGTGCAGGACTCCCTTGTCTTGGGTGCAAGATGAAGATCCGAAGGGCATTGGGAAACGAATACATAGATGATACTGATGCGGCGGTCAGATTGATACGGGATCGCATGTTGGAGGCTCAAAGTGACAGGACGAAATATTATAATAAAAAGCATCGGATGGTGGAGTTCCGGTGGGCGAAAAAAGTGTTCCATTAAGATTCGGCCGATGCATGGAGTGTCGCGGGTGCGTGGAGTGAAAAAGCTCAGCCCAAGGTATGTTGGGCCCTATACTATATTGGAAAGGATTGGCCCGTTGGCCTATCGGTTGGAGTTACCCCTGGAACTAGAAAATCTTCACGACGTATTCCATGTATCGTCGCTTCAAAAAGCACTAATGCGGCCCGACCAATTTATTCCCACTACTGATGGTGCGGTGGCGTCAGATAGGTCTGTGCGACTAGAGCCGGTACGGATTGTTGACAGCGAGATAAGAACATTACGCCGCAAAAGTGTCCCCTTAGTGAAGGTGCTATGGTTGAATCATGAGAAGGAGGAGTACACTTGGGAGCCAATGGATCTGATGCAGCAACGCTACCCGGAGTTGTTTGCCCAAGGTAACCTTATTTAAAAACATGTGATAAACTTCCTGTTAAGTTTTTCTCCACACAGCCTAAGCCTGATTTCGGGGACGAAATCTTTTATTTTGTTTATAGGATTTGTAACGTCCCGAATCGCTCTAGGCCCCTAGTGTGTGTGTTTTGAGTCACGAGGGTTGACTCAAGTCCTGAGAAGAGATGACACGGGTAGTGACACGGCCGTGTCCCTACCCGTGAGCATCGAGTTGAGCTCGACGAGCCGTGTCGAAATCGTCGAGAGTCGTCGAGAATCGTCGAGTGGGGAACACGGGTAGTGACACGGCCGTGTCCCTACCCGTGTGCATCGAGTTGAGCTCGACGAGCCGTGTCGAAATCGTCGAGAGTCGTCGAGAATCGTCGAGTGGGGAACACGGGTAGTGACACGGCCGTGTCCCTACCCGTGTGCGCCGAGTTGGGCTCGACGAGAAGAGCGAGATGTAACTGGAGATGCACACGGCCAATGACACGGCCAGGCACACGGCCGTGTCATGTGAACACGGGTTGGGACACGGCCGTGTCCCTACCCGTGTCAAACATTGAACCGACATGGAAACCGCCACGGCCGTTTAGCAGAAGCAGGACACGGGTACGGACACGGCCGTGTCCCTACCCGTGTATCATTTTGCTTATAAGGGGCAGAGAAACCCTAGCCGTTTTTCATCCTTATTTCCTTCCCCTATTTCCTGTGAGAGTTCTGGTGAGAGGAAAACTGCAGGAGCAAGTTTTACCGAAGGAGATCCGCCATCGCCGCGAAAGAGAAGATGCCGCCAAGGAGAACTACGCGATCCATGGCCGGAAATGGTGGTACCGCTGGAGTCAACGTGAGTTTCCTACCCTCTCCCTTGGTGCTAGATCTTAGATAATTAGGAGAGACATCGGTTCAAGAGAACTTGATGGTGAGGAGAAGTTTTCTAGGTTTGGCCATGCTAGGATTTGAATCCTAGATTTTAGATCTCTTCAACCCTTCCCCTTTTCTTCAATACGATGATGGGTGAATGGTTTCGTGAGGAGTTTTGGCCTTTGAGGTTGAATAAGGGAGGAGAATATTTCTGGAAGATTTAGGAACGATCGCCTTGACGAGGAAGACGAACCGATGCCGTTCATTTTCCTTTAAGATGCGCGCAGAATCTGTATTCTGCGCGCAGCGATCTTTTAGGCCCTTTTTATGTAGGATAATGGCAGATCTGGGCTTTCGACTAAACACGAAAGTTGTAGCCCTTGGAAATACCTTTCCAACGAGTGGTTGCACGACTTCAGGTGATGTCTGTGGCCCCGGGAAAACCTAATCTAGTTTGCTGTCCGGCAATTTCCTGTACACAGAAATCATGTTCTGTGCGCAGCGAACTTCGAAGCCGATTTCGAGTAAGTTATTGTCAGATCTGGGTTGTGACCTGAATATGAAAGTTGTAGATCATGAAAAGATCTTTCCAACGAGGGGTTACACGCCTCTACTGGACTCCTGTAACTTCAGGAAACTCCAGTTGAATTTGCTGTCCAGATTAGTGATACACTTAGAATTCTGGTTTTATATAAAGTGCAATTAGAGTCGGTGGAATTCTGTCAAGATTAAATAGTTGATGCTAATCACCGAAGAACTTTGAATGATGGTGTTTATTATTTAGAATGCATACAAATGATTTATTATTGCAAGTTGTCTTGAGATTTGGATGGTTTCCTTTATGTTTAATTGAATCGAATTGATAAGATGTGGATAGATTATAACATATACGCATCATATAAGTCTTATGTAGAGTTCATATGGAATGACATATAGAAGATTAAACTATGGCCATGTGTATGTTGATTAGTGGATTGAATTTGGTAGTCCAATACTTAGAGAGTCGTCTCCCCTATGGGTAGTGTTGTGTAAGTTTGTGAGTGCGGTGTTGACCGCCACTTGTTTTGATTGTGTTGAGATGAGGTGTGGATGGATGGTTGGGCGGTGCCCTCGTGCTTGCTTCCGAGGCCCCTTCCATGTGATGTTGGTGTGAAATTGCATGTGGTGTGAGTCGACACGCGGTGTCATAATCCCGGGTTAAGGATAGTGTGACAGGTCTACGGGCTCGCCAGTCGTCACACCGACGGGAGTTGGCAGTTAGACTTGGTCGGTTTGGGCTGTGTCCTCGGTGTTCACTTCCCGAGGCCCCTCCGACCATGTGGACGGTTGGGCTGTGTCCTCGTGCTTTCTTCCGAGGCCCCTTCCGGGTCACACAAGGCCAGTTCAGGCTGTGTTCTTGGTGCACATCTACCCAAGACCCCGCTGGGCCATAGTACGCATGGGCTCCGCTGTTGTGTTCTTAGCGTTGAGGCGTACGGAGGCCTAGGTGAAGTAGTGTGATACCCGCCTAGTAGTAGAAGTGCCTGTTCTGCTGTCACCCGCCTGGCCACGGCGGCTGATGCCTGAGAGGTTAGCTACCTGCTCGAAAAGTGGGAACTATAGTCTGTGTCGACATAGCAATTGCATGGGTGTGCATGGGTGAGTCATTGCATAACATTCATAGCATTTCATATCATTGCACAACAAGATCCTCATCGTATATCAATATGGGACCCAGCTAGAACCGCCGGCCTACCAGGGTCCAGACCCGGGCCCACCACTGGTAGTCAGCCTTTCACATTCAAGCCTGCAGGCCATGCACCCAACCCCTCTCCAGCCCACCGGCGGGTTGTTGGTGGCCGCAGCCCCCTTTGATGAGGTAAACTCGATAGTCAAGTCTGCACTACGGGGACTTCCCAGGAGGTCACCCATCCCAGAATTTCTCCAGCCCGAGCACGCTTAACTATGGAGTTCTTTCAACTCTCATCACCAATTGAGCTGCAGCTCAATTGGTGATGAGAGTTGAAAGAACTCCATAGTTAAGCGTGCTCGGGCTGGAGTAGTACTGGATGGGTGACCTCCTGGGAAGTCCCCATAGTGCGGACTTGACTATCGAGTTTACCTCATCAAAGGAGGCTGTGGCCACCAACAACCCGCCAGTGGGCTGGAGAGGGGTTGGGGTGCTTGGGCTGCAGCCCGGTAGCGTTGCCTAGAGCGGAGCCGTGACGCTGTCATGTATACGATGAGGACACTAATCGCGCCTGTTCAGGAAGGCGGTGCAGGCGTATTTGGGCTCACGCCTAACCTTTAGTACGCTTTTCATCCTCAGACTGACGGACAGTCAGAGCGGACAATCAGAACGCTGGAGGATTTGTTGAGGCTATGTGTGTTGGACAGAGGAGAGCCATGGGAAAGACTCTTGCCCCTGGTGGAATTCTCCTACAACAATAGTCATCAAGCAAGCATCGGTATGGCGCCCCATGAAGCCCTTTACAGAAGAAGGTGCAGGACTCCCTTGTCTTGGGTGCAAGATGAAGATCCGAAGGCATTGTGTGTTTCGACACGGCTCGTCGAGCTCAACTCGATGCTCACGGGTAGGGACACGGCCGTGTCACTACCCGTGTCATCTCTTCTCAGGACTTGAGTCAACCCTCGTGACTCAAAACACACACACTAGGGGCCTAGAGCGATTCAGGACGTTACAAATCCTATAAACAAAATAAAAGATTTCGTCCCCGAAATCAGGCTTAGGCTGTGTGAGAAAAACTTAACAGGAAGTTTATCACATGTTTTTAAATAAGGTTACCTTGGGCAAACAACTCCGGGTAGCGTTGCTGCATCAGATCCATTGGCTCCCAAGTGTACTCCTCCTTCCCATGATTCAACCATAACACCTTCACTAAGGGGACACTTTTGCGGCGTAATGTTCTTGTCTCGCTGTCAACAATCCGTACCGGCTCTAGTCGCACAGACCTATCTGACGCCACCGCACCATCAGTAGTGGGAATAAATTGGTCGGGCCGCATTAGTGCTTTTTGAAGCGACGATACATGGAATACGTCGTGAAGATTTTCTAGTTCCAGTGGTAACTCCAACCGATAGGCCAACGGGCCAATCCTTTCCAATATAGTATAGGGCCCAACATACCTTGGGCTGAGCTTTTTCACTCCACGCACCCGCGACACTCCATGCATCGGCCGAATCTTAAGGAAAACTTTTTCGCCCACCTGGAACTCCACCATCCGATGCTTTTATTATAATATTTCGTCTGTCGACTTTGAGCCTCCAACATGTGATCCCGTATCAATCTGACCGCCGCATCAGTATCATCTATGTATTCGTTTCCCAATGCCTTCGGATCTTCATCTTGCACCCAAGACAAGGGAGTCCTGCACCTTCTTCCGTAAAGGGCTTCATGGGGCGCCATACCGATGCTTGCTTGATGACTATTGTTGTAGGAGAATTCCACCAGGGGCAAGAGTCTTTCCCATGGCTCTCCTCTATCAACACACATAGCCTCAACAAATCCTCCAGCGTTCTGATTGTCCGCTCTGACTGTCCGTCAGTCTGAGGATGAAAAGCGGTACTAAAGGTTAGGCGTGAGCCCAAATACGCCTGCACCGCCTTCCACTCATTTGATGTAAACCGACCATCCCTATCCGAAACAATCGTTTTGGGCACGCCATGATACCGTACAAATTGCTCCACAAAAAGGGAGGAGAATATTTCTGGAAAACTTAGGATCGATCGCCTTGAGGAGGAAGACGAACCGATGCCGTTCATTTTCCTTTAAGATGCGCGCAGAATTTGTATTCTGCGCGCAGCGATCTTCTAGGCCTTTTTATGTAGGATAATGGCAGATCTGGGCTTTCGACTAAACACGAAAGTTGTAGCCCTTGGAAATACCTTTCCAACGAGTGGTTGCACGACTTCAGGTGATGTCTGTGGCCCGGGAAAACCTAATCGAGTTTGCTGTCCGGCAATTTCCTGTACACAGAAATCGTGTTCTGTGCGCAGCGAACTTCGAAGCCGATTTCGAGTAAGTTATTTTCAGATCTGGGTTGTGACCTGAATATGAGAGTTGTAGATCATGAAAAGATCTTTCCAACGAGTGGTTACACGCCTCCACCGGATTCCTGTAGCTTCGGGAATCTCCGGTCGAAGTTGCTGTCCAGATTAGTGATACACTTAGAATTCTGGTTTATATAAAGTGCAATTAGAGTCGGTGGAATTCTGTCAAGATTAAATAATTTGTGTTACTCACCGAAGAACTGTGAATGATGGTGTTTATTATTTGGAATGCATACAGCTGATTTCTTATCGCAAGATGTCTTGAGGTTTGGATGGTTTCCTTTATGTTTAATCGAATCGAATTGATAAGATGTTGTTAAACTATAACATATGCGCATCATATAAGTCTTATGTAGAGTCATATGGAATGACATATAGAAGATTAAACTATGGCCATGTGTATGTTGATTAGTGGATTGAATTTGGTAGTCCAATACCTAGAGAGTCGTCTCCCTATGGGTAGTATTGTGTAAGTTTGTGAGTGCGGTGTTGACCGCCACTTGTTTTGGTTGTGTTGAGATGAGGTGTGGATGGATGGTTGGGCGGTGCCCTCGTGCTTGCTTCCGAGGCCCTTCCATGTGATGTTGGTGTGAAATTGCATGTGGGGTGAGTCGACACGCGATGTCGTAATCCCGGGTTAAGGATAGTGTGGCAGGTCTACGGGCTCGCCAGTCGTCACACCGACGGGAGTTGGCAGTTAGACTTGGTCGGTTTGGGCTGTGTCCTCGGTGTTCACTTCCCGAGGCCCCTCCGACCATGTGGACGGTTGGGCTGTGTCCTCGTGCTTTCTTCCGAGGCCCCTTCCGGGTCACACAAGGCCAGTTCGGGCTGTGTTCTTGGTGCACATCTACCCAAGACCCCGCTGGGCCATAGTACGCATGGGCTCCGCTGTTGTGTTCTTAGCGTTGAGGCGTACGGAGGCCTAGGTGAAGTAGTGTGATACCCGCCTAGTAGTAGAAGTGCCCGTTCTACTGTCACCGCCTGGCCACGGCGGCTGATGCCTGAGAGGTTAGCTACCTGCTCGAAAAGTGGGAACTATAGTCTGTGTCGACATAGCAATTGCATGGGTGTGCATGGGTGAGTCATTGCATAGCATTCATAGCATTTCATATCATTGCACAACAAGATCCTCATCGTATAAGTTTGTATGGGCACTCTTATACGATGAGTTACTTTATGTAACCTGATCCTTAACTTATAAGTTTGTATGGGCATTCTTATAAGTTAAGTTACTTTCCTGCTGTAGCTTTATTACACTTGTTATTATACCTTGATGGCTCTTGTAGAATGGTTAGTTTACATATTGATAGCTTTTATAGAACTGCTAGTTATACATTGATACTCATGTACCTGGTCACCTGATTGTACTTGCTTACTTGTTACATATACTATACTCTTGTTCCTTTTCTCCGCCCGGTGCCGAGGAGTCGCCGGGGGAGCGGATGTGAAACCACTTAGTCGTTTCGACTAACGGTTGCTACGTCTTCCATTTTAGGAGGTCACGCCGCAGGTAGAGCAGCCGCAGACTACGCCGCAGGACAGCCAGGCCAGGACGACAGGGCCTGATGTGACGGTGCCGTCGATACCGTCTGTTACTGATGTTAGTGTTTTGCTTACTCTGATGTAGCCCGTTTGGGCAATGACTCGCTGTACTCTGATATATTGTAGAAGCATGTTTTAGCTTCTCATTATTGATGTTTTTGGACATTACATACTTAGTGTGGATTTTGACTTCTCATGTTTATTTATTTGGTTGGGTTGGCATGATTTATTGATATTGTTGTAGCCGGCGGGATAGGCGTCTTGTGGTACAGGTTAGCCCGTACGCTAATGCTACCGCAAGGCGGCTGTTCCGGGCATAAGACTCCCTCTTCGTGCCGTGTTTTGGGATCCGGGAGGAGGGGTCTTACAATGGTATCAATTTGCCACGATCCTCAACTACGAAGTCATTCAACAATGGTGCCACCCCGTTTGGTTAGTCAGTTTGGGGACAAACTGACTTAGCGGAAGCAGTGGTGTGCCCATATGTAATTCACATTAAGTTTGTCCAACTTTGACCCTACGATTAGCCAACCTGACCACAAATTTGTCGTGTACGTGTAGGTTCCACTGCATGTTGAGCCGATGAGGGGTACTCCTACCCCTCCCATACCCACTCAGTTCCAACAGTCTGAGTTGGGGCAAACACTCACCGCCATTCTTGATGCTTTTAAGGCACAGCAGGCTCCGGTGCAACAACAGGCCCCGAGCTCCAACTGGCTGAGCACCTTTCGGGCTCTCTCCCCTCCCGTCTACCTTGGGACGGAGTCAGCCGTACGTACAGAGGAATGGCTAGACACGATACAAGAGTTGTTGGCTGGTATCCGTTGCCGGCCAACATGGCAGTAACATTGGCAGTGTCTGTCTTGGACTTACATGCGAAGAGGTGGTGGAAGTCCCTCATGGGCTCTACCTTCCAAGGCCGGATCTACACAGAGATAAGTTGGAGTGAATTCTCGGAGGTTTTCTTGGAGCACTTTATCCCTACATCGGCCCGAGATGAGCTTGAGCAGAGGTTCCTTCTACTAAAGCAGGGATCAAAGTCGGTTACAGAATACCAGCGGGAATTCCAGCATCTCGCAAGGTTTGCGGACTCTTATGAGTTGGATGACAGAGGTTATGCCAAGCGCTTCTATAAAGGGCTGCGAGATCCCCTAAGGCAGTCCCTTTTGTTTATAGCGGATGGTAGCTTGGCGGAGATCATTGATATGGCGAAAAGATTGGAGGCGGACCACATGGGATGTAGTAAGAGGCCTGCGGAGGACGTGATGGAAGCCGGCCCAAGTAATAGAAGGAGACGGGACTTCAGAGGAGGAAGAGGTTATCAAAGAGGTGGAGGGCGTGTCCACCGAAACTATAGGGTGGAGCATCCAGTTCCGCAGCCGCCTGCGTTGCCTCCACCCCCACAGCCTCAGCGATTTCAACAACCTGAAGGGCGTCGTGGTCTGGTGTGCTTCGAATGCAACCAGCCGGGCCACATCCGGCGTTTCTGCCCGCAGCTATATGGGAACGCCTCTTGCTCTCCCTCCTGCTCTCCCTCCGCCAGCTCCACGAGGACGGGGATATATGCGTGGTCGAGGACGAGGACCGCCAAGAGGAAACCCCGGACCGGTCCGGGATCAGGTGTACGCGCTTGACATGGCGCAGGAAAGGAACCCACAAGATGTGATTGCAGGTATGATTTAATTAATTTACATATCTGCATGGTTTAACACGAATTGAATAGAACTTATTAGACACTAGCAATAAGTTTTGGTCGTTGACACTTAGGCACCGTGATTATTGGCGGGAAGACGCCTATGCGCTGTTCGATACCGGTGCCTCACACTCTTTTGTGTCCGAAGATTTCATAAAAGACGTGGGTGATGTTCATTACTTCACGGGAATAGCCCGACGTGTACGCCTTCCGGACGGCTCGGAGATGATCGCGACCGCCAAGTGCGAGTTGGAGTTATTTATTGATGGGAAGGCCTTTGATACACCGGCCACGGTTCTGAGAATGCCGGAGTTTGACATCATTTTGGGCATGGCATGGCTGGACTGGCACTTCGCGAGGATCGACTGCGCGGAGAAGCGGATCTATTTGAGGCATGGAGACTCTGACGTCATCTTCCAAGGTATTGGCTTCGCGCCACGTATGATATTATCTTCTATCCAGGTTGTAAAAGCTCATATGAAGGGGGACGAGGTCTTCATGATCTGGTTCGAGTTGAAGGAGGAAGCGTTGGAATTAAAGGATGTACGGGTTGTGCGGGATTTTCCCGAGGTATTTCCTGAGAAGCTACCAGGATTACCACCGCATAGAGAGGTCGATTTTCAGATTAATTTAGTACCAGGTGCCAAGCCTGTATCTAAGACTCCGTACAGAATGGCCCCGAAAGAACTCGCGGAGTTTAGAGTTCAACTACAAGAACTAGTAGATTCAGGGTTCGTTCGCCCCAGTTCATCACCATGGGGTGCCCCCGTATTGTTCGTAAAGAAGAAGGATGGAACCCTGCGATTGTGCATAGATTATCGGGAACTCAATCGATTGACGGTGCGGAACACTTATCCGCTACCTCGGATCGACGAGTTGTTCGATCAATTAGTGGGAGCACATTGGTTCTCTAAACTAGACTTGCGCTCTGGATACTATCAGTTGAGGATACAAGAGGGGGATATTCAGAAAACAGCCTTCAGTTCGAGATATGGTTTGTATGAGTTCACAGTAATGCCGTTTGGGCTCACGAATGCACCTTCGGCCTTCATGAGCCTGATGAACAAGGTGTTCGAACCATACTTGGACATCTTCGTCATCGTTTTCATCGACGACATCTTAGTCTACTCAAAGACGGAGGAGGAGCATGTCGAGCACCTGACCCTAGTTTTGAAGAAATTAAAGGAGCACGCCTTGTATGCCAAGTTTAGCAAGTGTGAATTCTGGCTTAAGGAGGTTGCCTTCTTGGGGCATGTGATCAGTGGAGCAGGATTAGCTGTGGATCCAGCTAAGGTGCGGGCCGTGAAGGAGTGGTCGCCCTTGAAGTCGGCGGCCGATGTACGAAGCTTTCTTGGACTTGCTGGGTACTACCGCAAGTTCGTGAAAGGATTTTCCAAGATTGCCCTTCCCCTTACCTCCTTGACGAAGAAGGGTGTGCCCTTTGAGTGGACACCTCAATGTGAAGCAGCATTTCAAGAGTTGAAGGATAGGCTTACCTCCGCCCCCATCCTTGCACTTCCGTCGGGGAAGGAAGGATTTCAGGTTTACACGGACGCGTCATATCAAGGGATGGGTGCGGTGCTGATGCAGCACGGGCATGTGATCGCTTATGCTTCAAGGCAGTTAAAGAAACATGAAATCAATTACCCGGTTCATGATTTGGAGTTGGGAGCAGTGGTGTTCGCTTTGAAGGTCTGGAGACATTATTTATATGGCGTGCACTGCGAGATCTTTTCCGATCACAAAAACTTGAAGTATGTTCACACTCAGAAGGAGTTGAACCTGAGACAACGGCGGTGGTTGGAATTTCTATGCGACTATGAGTTCACCATGAACTACCACCCCGGGAAAGCGAACTCGGTAGCCGATGCCTTGAGTAGAAAAGTGCCAGGCTCTAGCCCAGAGTCGCGGCTGATGAGTATGGAGTTGGCTCGGATGATCGAGGAGATGGAAATTACTCTAGTATTCAAGGATCCTTCAGCAGAGTATGCGGAGTATTTGGCCAACATGAGCATAATTTGTGATATCCGAGATCGGATTCGGGTGGAGCAAGGAATGGATGCGTCCTTGGCCCCGGCAATCAAGGCAATTGAAGATAGGACCACCGATGAGTACACACTCAAAGACGGCCTCGTTTATTTTCGTGGCCGACTTTATATTCCCAAGGGCGGCAAAATTCGGGAAGATATATTGAGAGAGGCGCATTCCTCTCAATATTCAGTGCATCCGGGTATTGCTAAGATGTACGCCGGACTGCGGAAGAACATGTGTTGGCCGGGAATGAAGAAGGATGTTCGCTACTATGTTACACATTGCGAAGCGTGTCAAAGAGTGAAGGCTGAATGCAGGAGTCCCGGTGGTTTGTTGCAGTCGCTGCCCATCCCCGAATGGAAGTTCGAGGATATCTCCATGGACTTTGTTCATGGGTTACCTCGTTCCCGCTCCGGGAATGATTCGGTGTGGGTTATTGTGGATCGACTGACAAAGGTGGCCCGGTTCATTCCAATGAAGAAGGAAGCACACGTGGATGTTTTGGTACGCCTTTTTGTGGAGCAATTTGTACGGTATCATGGCGTGCCCAAGACGATTGTTTCGGATAGGGATGGTCGGTTTACATCAAATGAGTGGAAGGCGGTGCAGGCGTATTTGGGCTCACGCCTAACCTTTAGTACCGCTTTTCATCCTCAGACTGACGGACAGTCAGAGCGGACAATCAGAACGCTGGAGGATTTGTTGAGGCTATGTGTGTTGGACAGAGGAGAGCCATGGGAAAGACTCTTGCCCCTGGTGGAATTCTCCTACAACAATAGTCATCAAGCAAGCATCGGTATGGCGCCCCATGAAGCCCTTTACGGAAGAAGGTGCAGGACTCCCTTGTCTTGGGTGCAAGATGAAGATCCGAAGGCATTGGGAAACGAATACATAGATGATACTGATGCGGCGGTCAGATTGATACGGGATCGCATGTTGGAGGCTCAAAGTCGACAGGCGAAATATTATAATAAAAAGCATCGGATGGTGGAGTTCCAGGTGGGCGAAAAAGTGTTCCTTAAGATTCGGCCGATGCATGGAGTGTCGCGGGTGCGTGGAGTGAAAAAGCTCAGCCCAAGGTATGTTGGGCCTTATACTATATTGGAAAGGATCGGCCCGTTGGCCTATCGGTTGGAGTTACCGCCAGAACTAGAAAATCTCCACGACGTGTTCCATGTGTCGTCGCTTCGAAAAGCACTGTTGCGGCCCGACCAATTTATTCCAACTACTGATGGTGTAGTGGCGTCGGATAGATCTGTGCGACTAGAGCCGGTGCGATTGTTGACAGCGAGACAAGAACATTACGCCGCAAAAGTGTCCCCTTAGTGAAGGTGCTATGGTTGAATCATGGGAAGGAGGAGTACACTTGGGAGCCAATGGATTTGATGCAGCAACGCTACCCGGAGCTGTTTGCCCAAGGTAACCTTATTTAAAAACATGTGATAAACTTCCTGTTAAGTTTCTCCACACAGCCTAAGCCTGATTTCGGGGACGAAATCTTTTATTTTGTTTATAGGATTTGTAACGTCCCGAATCGCTCTAGGCCCCCAGTGTGTGTGTTTTGGGTCAGGAGGGTTGACTCAAGTCCTGAGAAGAGATGACACGGGTAGTGACACGGCCGTGTCCCTACCCGTGTGCATCGAGTTGAGCTCGACGAGCCGTGTCGAGATCGTCGAGAGTCGTCGAGAATCGTCGAGTGGGGAACACGGGTAGTGACACGGCCGTGTCCCTACCCGTGTGCATCGAGTTGAGCTCGACGAGCCGTGTCGAAATCGTCGAGAGTCGTCGAGAATCGTCGAGTGGGGAACACGGGTAGTGACACGGCCGTGTCCCTACCCGTGTGCGCCGAGTTGGGCTCGACGAGAAGTGGCGAGATGTAACTGAAGATGCACACGGCCAATGACACGGCCAGGCACACGGCCGTGTCATGTGAACACGGGTTGGGACACGGCCGTGTCCCTACCCGTGTCAAACAGTGAACCGACATGGAAACTGCCACGGCCGTTTCGCGGAAGCAGGACACGGGTACGGACACGGCCGTGTCCCTACCCGTGTCACAATTTGCTTATAAGGGGCAGAGAAACCCTAGCCGTTTTTCATTCTCTTTTCCTTCCCCTAACTCCTGTGAGAACTCCTGGTGAGAGGAAAACCGCTGGAGCAAGTTCTACCGGAGGAGTTCCGCCATCACCGCGAAAGAGAAGATGCCGCCAAGGAGAACTACGCGATCCACGGCCGGAAATGGTGGTACCGCTGGAGTCAACGTGAGTTTCCTACCCTCTCCCTTGGTGCTAGATCTATAGTTATGCCTTAGGAGAGACATCGACTCAAGAGAGTCTTGATGGAGAGGAGAAGATTTCTAGGTTAGGCCATGTTAGAACTTGTGTTCTAGATTTTAGATCTCTTCAACCCTTCCCCTTTTCTTCAATATGACGATGGGTGGATGGTCTCGTGAGGAGTTTATGGCCTTTGAGGTTGAATAAGGGAGGAGAATATTTCTGGAAAACTTAGGATCGATCGCCTTGAGGAGGAAGACGAACTGATGCCGTTCATTTTCCTTTAAGATGCGCGCAGAATTTGTATTCTGCGCGCAGCGATCTTCTAGGCCCTTTTTATGTAGGATAATGGCAGATCTGGGCTTTCGACTAAACACGAAAGTTGTAGCCCTTGGAAATACCTTTCCAACGAGTGGTTGCACGACTTCAGGTGATGTCTGTGGCCCGGGAAAACCTAATCGAGTTTGCTGTCCGGCAATTTCCTGTACACAGAAATCGTGTTCTGTGCGCAGCGAACTTCGAAGCCGATTTCGAGTAAGTTATTGTCAGATCTGGGTTGTGACCTGAATATGAGAGTTGTAGATCATGAAAAGATCTTTCCAACGAGTGGTTACACGCCTCCACCGGATTCCTGTAGCTTCGGGAATCTCCGGTCGAAGTTGCTGTCCAGATTAGTGATACACTTAGAATTCTGGTTTTATATAAAGTGCAATTAGAGTCGGTGGAATTCTGTCAAGATTAAATAATTTGTGTTACTCACCGAAGAACTGTGAATGATGGTGTTTATTATTTGGAATGCATACAGCTGATTTCTTATCGCAAGATGTCTTGAGGTTTGGATGGTTTCCTTTATGTTTAATCGAATCGAATTGATAAGATGTTGTTAAACTATAACATATGCGCATCATATAAGTCTTATGTAGAGTCATATGGAATGACATATAGAAGATTAAACTATGGCCATGTGTATGTTGATTAGTGGATTGAATTTGGTAGTCCAATACCTAGAGAGTCGTCTCCCTATGGGTAGTATTGTGTAAGTTTGTGAGTGCGGTGTTGACCGCCACTTGTTTTGGTTGTGTTGAGATGAGGTGTGGATGGATGGTTGGGCGGTGCCCTCGTGCTTGCTTCCGAGGCCCCTTCCATGTGATGTTGGTGTGAAATTGCATGTGGGGTGAGTCGACACGCGGTGTCGTAATCCCGGGTTAAGGATAGTGTGGCAGGTCTACGGGCTCGCCAGTCGTCACACCGACGGGAGTTGGCAGTTAGACTTGGTCGGTTTGGGCTGTGTCCTCGGTGTTCACTTCCCGAGGCCCCTCCGACCATGTGGACGGTTGGGCTGTGTCCTCGTGCTTTCTTCCGAGGCCCCTTCCGGGTCACACAAGGCCAGTTCGGGCTGTGTTCTTGGTGCACATCTACCCAAGACCCCGCTGGGCCATAGTACGCATGGGCTCCGCTGTTGTGTTCTTAGCGTTGAGGCGTACGGAGGCCTAGGTGAAGTAGTGTGATACCCGCCTAGTAGTAGAAGTGCCCGTTCTACTGTCACCGCCTGGCCACGGCGGCTGATGCCTGAGAGGTTAGCTACCTGCTCGAAAAGTGGGAACTATAGTCTGTGTCGACATAGCAATTGCATGGGTGTGCATGAGTGAGTCATTGCATAGCATTCATAGCATTTCATATCATTGCACAACAAGATCCTCATCGTATAAGTTTGTATGGGCACTCTTATACGATGAGTTACTTTATGTAACCCGATCCTTAACTTATAAGTTTGTATGGGCATTCTTATAAGTTAAGTTACTTTCCTGCTGTAGCTTTATTACACTTGTTATTATACCTTGATGGCTCTTGTAGAATGGTTAGTTTACATATTGATAGCTTTTATAGAACTGCTAGTTATACATTGATACTCATGTACCTGGTCACCTGATTGTACTTGCTTACTTGTTACATATACTATACTCTTGTTCCTTTTCTCCGCCCGGTGCCGAGGAGTCGCCGGGGGAGCGGATGTGAAACCACTTAGTCGTTTCGACTAACGGTTGCTACGTCTTCCATTTTAGGAGGTCACGCCGCAGGTAGAGCAGCCGCAGACTACGCCGCAGGACAGCCAGGCCAGGACGACAGGGCCTGATGTGACGGTGCCGTCGATACCGTCTGTTACTGATGTTAGTGTTTTGCTTACTCTGATGTAGCCCGTTTGGGCAATGACTCGCTGTACTCTGATATATTGTAGAAGCATGTTTTAGCTTCTCATTATTGATGTTTTTGGACATTACATACTTAGTGTGGATTTTGACTTCTCATGTTTATTTATTTGGTTGGGTTGGCATGATTTATTGATATTGTTGTAGCCGGCGGGATAGGCGTCTTGTGGTACAGGTTAGCCCGTACGCTAATGCTACCGCAAGGCGGCTGTTCCGGGCATAAGACTCCCTCTTCGTGCCGTGTTTTGGGATCCGGGAGGAGGGGTCTTACACCTTGTCCGGGTTCGACTACAAGTACCCTTTTCTAGCAAACGGGACAAACACCACCACAACACAAACGGCATCTTGCCGCAACGGAAATCTCTACGAATTCCTAAGTTCGTATGCAACATCACCGAGTCGGACTAACGGTCGCGACTACGGCTTCACCCACCATGCCTAATCCACTAGCGAAGCGGATCTCTAATGCAAAATATGCCGGGGACGGACTCAATCAACCCGGAGGTTCCTCTTGAACCTTGGCAAACCAAAGCCCCTCTCATTTGAGAGTTTGGTGCCCAAAAATCTAGAAGAAAACGATGCTAAAAACGTGCATCCTAAAGGCCGAGAGGAGAGATGTCGTTACCTTCCGACTCCTCTTTCTTGCCATGGCAAAAATAGCCGGATGGAAATCTTCGCAGCGGTCTAAGCTTCACGGATCCGGACTCGGCTCGCGATTTGGAGCTCCGAAACCCTACCTACAGTCCAAGAGTTCTTCTTCTTCCTCCTTGCTCTAGTTTCTCTCAAGAACTAAGAAAGAGAGGACTTGAAAAAGAATGAGGATCTGTAACCCTAAATTCGGACTTAACTTCCCAGGAGATGGCCTGAACCGTTAGATCCCAAAACCAGAAAAAGACTGGCCGCGATTCGCCTGGAAAATAAAAGACCTGGGCCGAACACGGCCTGGCACACGCCCATGTCCAGGGCCGTGTGCCTCATTCGCCGTCTCAAATCGACGCGCCTGGAATCAGACACGGGCATTCGACACGCCCGTGTTCAATCCGACACGCCCGTGTCCCCAGCGACACGGCTGTGTGGCCTGTCGTGTGTCTCCAACGACACGGCCCCAACACCAACCCGAGAGGTGACACGGCCTGGGACACGCCCGTGTCCCAAGCCGTGTGCCAAGTCTCGACACCCGTCGACAGGCTTTGTGTCGACACCGCGGAAAAACGTCGAGCGAAGATCGTCGACCAAGCGGGACACGCCCTGTGACACGCCCGTGTCACAGGCCGTGTGCCCCAGTCTCGATACTTTGTCGAGCGAATGTGTCGACACTTGGGCCAAGTGTCGACACGGCCTCGACACGCCCTGCGACACGCCCGTGTCGCAGGCCATGTGCCCCACTCTCGACACTCTGTCGAGCACAAAGTGTCGACACTTGGGCCGAGTGTCGACACGGCCTCGACACGCCTGCGACACGCCCGTGTCGCAGGCCGTGTGCCTCCTGCCAGAACCCAAAAATTTTCAGCACTGCAGACTGAACCTCTTGCAAAAACTGGGGTGTTACAACTATCCCCCACTTAACAGAATTTCGTCCCGAAATTACAAAACAAAAGGGTACAAAACTTAAATTGTACCTGACAAAAATAAAAGAACTATCCCCCACCCTGACGATCCTCATCTGTTAATTTGAAAAGAAAAGAACTTCTTATAAGCAAGGCATCAGATTTTGCCCTCCGACGTGAGAAGGACGAGGCTAGGGGTAGGGGAGACTCGTCTTCCCTAGGCCCTAAAGCCTTCACCTCGCCCTCATCTCGCGTGACTGGGGGGATCTATCACAAGTCAGTGTTCAGCTGAAGAGTGAAGGATCTTCGGGGCCCCCCTTTCTTTCCGTTTCTTGTTTTATTTATCTTCATGATGTGTGTAACTTTGGACTTTTTCATGCATTCTGAACTCTTGCTTTTGAACATTATTTATATAACTGTTAATACAGGTATTTAGTTCACCTTAAGGACGATAAAGAAAATGGCTTATGGAAGATGACCCAATGCTGCTGCTTGCTTTAAATTTATGCAATTTAGTTGTTGTGCTTAATTGTGTATAGTTTTTTGTGGCTGTAGATATTCTACTTTGTAGGTGGAATTTGTTTGGGCCGTGGATTTATTGCTGAAATTAACACAAATATTCTAGTATGCTCATTTGCCGAGCATGGGGTAACCTCTTCCCTCAACTTTCATTTTTTCTGTTTTTATTGCAAATCATGGTTAGATTGTTTAGTATAAGTCTGGTGGGGGAAAATTTCGCGAGTTACCATTGCACATGCACTTGCATACCATAAGAGTATTTTCATTTTCAGTTTTTATTTTATCATGACAGCATTGTGCACCTACACCGCATGAGCGCGCACTTAAGCACGCGCTCGACCCAAGTTTCATTTATTTCTTTTGTGTTAACTTTAAGATGGCGGTGCTGGCTTAGGATTTCAGGATAGGGTAGTGTGAAACTCGTGCAGTGCTCCTAATCGAGGACTCATGTTGTGTAGAAATAGTGTAGATTTAATTTTTCTTTATGCTCGTAGATTTATGTTTTTCTGCATTTGTAAATAATGTTTGTACTACTCAGAACTGTGAAATCTGGAGCAATCGAACGGTAGTGTAGGAATGTGTGTAGCCGTCACTAGCCTCGTATTGCTCGAGTCGGGAGGAAGGATCATCTTTCTCGGTGGCTAAGAACTTGCCCCAAACTACTCTCAAAGCATTGGTGCATGGTTAGTCAAGCGTGAGTGTGATGTAGGCCATCATTTTGGCCCGGTTGAGCCTTGTACTCAGTCCTAACGTAATCCTTATTAGCCTATTTTGAGCCTACCCCTCTTGTTGATTCAGCCTCACTCCGTGATCACCAAAGCCTAAAAGCCTATCCCAGTAGCACGCCCCTAGCTCGAGCTATTAGTATATCACTTCTTGCATTTGGTGATGTTGCTGAGGTGCAGTTTTGTGTTTGTGAGGTGCAGATTTCATGATTATGTGGCTGAATGTGATATAAAAATTTTTGAAAAAGAAAAGAAAAAAGAGAAAAAGAAAGTAGTTTGATATGAAAGAAGAAAAAGTTTAAATGAAAATTCCATTTGAGATTTTGTGCTGGTAGGCGGTGCACGCACCCGTATATTAAGTCCAAGTCTGGTGGTGTGGAGCACCTGTATGTATTGCTTGGCGAGAGGATTTTTTGTATGAGCTCATTTGGGTTGTGCGCAGCCATTGTTTACCTTTTGCATCCTTACCTACATATATGCCTAAGCCCCATTATCTTCCTAAAGTCTTGCGGATTCGCGCTCGAGTCAAACTAGCGCTGTGGAGAGAGTGTGAACGGGCAAGCATATGGTCCCCGACATTGGTGGATTCCTTTGGAAGTGGTCCCGAGCCCCGGTCTTTGGCAATGCTCAACTTAGTGACATGCCTACTTTTTTCCTACGCATGACCGTACGATTCTTCAGAATTCTATTTTTGAGTAGTTACAATACTTAATTACACTTGTCGAAATCTATAAACTTCGTAGCATAATTAAAAATCTTATCTATTATATTTTTTGTACCCATGAGTATTTGATTTCTCGCTTTACCTTATTTTTGAAATCTCTATGCCAGCTAGCTATTTTCTAGTGCACGGAGAGATGATTTGTTTGGGACGAGCAAATGTCTAAGTCTGGTGGTGTGATGAGTCCGATATTTATAGGATTTTTCGGACTCATCTGGGCTTGTTTCTCACTCGTGCACGACATTTCGACCGGATATCGGTTATATTTGCATCGCTCGGTCATTGACCGCTTTGTGCACTTTTGTGGCCCAAGGGTGTGCAATTGCGCATTCTGTTGTTGGGGGTAAGAATATGGTGCTCCCCATGGTTCTTTTTGTTTGTTTGTTATATTTATTACTGAGAGTTTGTGCTTCAGTTATGGTTTTGTTGTGCAGGTTGTGCGCTTTTTCCCAAGGGCAGGAATTTTGTCTTAAGGAAAACACACGAACGTGTGTTTCTTTCACGCACGGTCGTGCGTTTCTTTCACGCACGGTTTCCGCCAGACCGTATGTTTTAGTCAGTTGGAAGAATGTGGAGCCGAGCTCGACGAAGAACGTCGAGCAGAGTTCCTCACGCACGGTTGATGCACGGTTTCTTCTAAACTGTGCGCGAAGGAAACACACGATTTTCCTGTAGCTTTCTAATTTATGCCTTCTGTGGTTAATCATACGCTTTGTTCACGCACGGGCGGGAGAGACCGTGCGCGAGTAAAACACACGGTTTGCATGTTTGTCCCTACTTTCCAGCTCTCTGTCGCTACCCGTGCGATTTCCTTCACGCACTGGCGGAACTGCCCGTGCGCGAAGTAAAACGCACGGGGCAACGCTTCTCCTTCCGCTGCCCTGATCTGGATATTAATATCGCACGGTTTGCGCACGGTCGTGTGCCAAACCGTGCGTGACCAGTTTTTCTGACTTTTCTATTTAAGTTGCAGATTTCCTCTTTCCAAGGAGCCAGCTCCACTCCCCCGCCATTTCCGCTCCTCCGAGCGGAAAAACTCACCTCCAGCCACCATTTTATCTCTCCTCCTTGGAGAGTTGATCCAGCCACCTTTTCTCCTCAGAAAGCTTGCAATAGTTGCGTCTCCGACCACCTTCATCTTCTCCGACCTCCAAGCTACCATACAAGCTCATTGTTGTTGCACTTGCGGAGTTCTTAGGTCAGAACTAGCCCATCGATCAAACACGAAGAAGACGAGTTATAGGGAGGAGGTGACAGCCCTTCTGGATCCCGGACGGCATCCGAACACCGAGCTCGGACAAGGATTGACAACCCTTGAATCCGGCCGTGAATCTTGAAAAGCCGTCATGCGCTCGGTTGTATTTCTCCACTTCTTCTTGTAGTTACTTCATTCTGAACTTGTGGTAGTGGGATTGTTGCTTGAGAACAATGTTTTACTTAAGGTTTCAGCATGTCGATATGTTGTTATGTCTTAATAATTGCTTGTGTTGTTAAGCTTCAGTTTTTCCTGTGCTTGTTGTGATCGAGCCGTTCTAGCGATTGCTAGAAGCCTGCGTTGCGAAGAGGTGATTGTGACCCTCATTAGCTCATTCATCTTCCCTATTACTCTCTCGAGTAATCCACCAAAGAGATGCGGTGACGACGACCCACAATAGTTTTCTTATTGTTGTTAACTTAGGAATCCAAATCAAAAAACCCCTTTGGTTACTTTCCCGCTTGCAATCCATTTTTCATATAACGAAATCACAGTCCCTACTTGCACTCCTCGAGAGATCGATATCCGGGGATTCAACACCTCACATTATTACTTGACTACGATCGGTACACTTGCCGAGAGCGCATCATGCTCAAAGTGCAGCGAATTCGCTGTCCCAGCCCTCAAACTGCAGCGAATCTGCTGCCCCGTCCCTCAAACTGCAGCAATTCTCCTCATTTGGTCTTAATTGCTTGTTTAAGTTCCAACTGAAAGTTAATAATGATCTTTATTGTTTATTTGAGTGAAACAACATATTATAAGTCATCTAAATCCCTACTAGTTTGTCTAATTATCATTCAGTTTGAAACCTATTTTTGCCGAGCATTTCGTGGAAGTGCTCATGGTTTTAATTCAACTTGCACTTGTTTGTTTATCGAACTCCTTACTTTCAATTGCAATGCATCTGCTTCACTCTACGTTATTTGGGTAAATTGGGAGTCTTATTTTCTATTTGATTTTTCCTCTCACCTTTGCTCTTTCTGGGGATTGGATTAGCGAATTGTTTGTAATTTCTTTTATTATTTTTCATTGTTTTAAATGTCCTCCGACATGTTCGACATATCTCCCGACATGTCATTTTAAGGGCAAAACGATATATTTTTCTAAAAAAATAGGTTGTCATTTTGTAAAATATAGGCCGACATATCCAATTTTTTCTAACATATCAGCCGACATGACTTTTAAATATATCGCCTGATATTTTATTTTATGTTATATTAGCAGACTAACAGAATATGTTTAAATCGTATATATATATTATATTATGTATGTTTAAATCGATAAGAGTTAATGTTTCAATTTTTTAACATTTTATTCTTACAACTAATTTTGTATAATTATTTCATAATTTTTAATTTCATATTACAACAAATATAAAAATATTTAATACAATAGTTGATTGTTTGTGTTAGAGAATACTAGGAAAAATGATGTATTGGTTCATTAATATGACCCATGTAGGATCTAGTGTTTAGTCCCACATTGGTTGTATAACCGAGTCTTCCTCTCCGCTCTCCTATATTTGTACTCATACTTGTATTTTTGAATTCAAGAAGGATATACAAGGTTTGAACCACTTTTCAGAGGGAACGGTCCGACCTGTTTTTTTCTAGCCGCCCAGTTTCCGGTTTACCATGCGGCGTGTGTTTCGGCCTAACCGCACCCTTACGGCTTCTCCTTTTCTAACTGCTCGCCTTATGTTTCTGCTTGACCGCATTGCTTTTGTGACTTCCCCCTTTCTAACTGCCTCTCTCTTCTTTCTCGTGGATCCACCTCTTCTCTCTTCTGTGCTGCTTTTATAGCCTTCCTCTCTCTGGTAAGTGGACCCCACTCCCGTGTGGTTAGTTTTTCCTAACCACTACGGGCTGTTTTCTACCCTTTGTGATTTCCCTTCTTTCCGCGGTTAGATCTAACCGTCTGGCCACTTGTTCTAGTCGCGGCCGGTAAGCTCCTATCCGCTGCGACCTGTTTCTGTCCGCCGCGTCCATCTCGCTCTTCTTGTCACGCGGTCTCCATGTCACACAGACCTCTTATCGGAAGGAGTCTTTCCCACTGAGGCCTCGTTTCTTGCCGCACAGGTTCTTTGTCACGCCGACTTCTTTTGCGGGGCCTTCTTGTCGACCGAACTGCCTTGCCGCTCTTCTCTTGTCGTCTGCCTAGAAAATTCGATTTGATGTGAACCTTGTGCATCCGTTTATGCATTCCAGTTAAGTTTAATTATATTATGCTCCTATGAATTTTTTGTAGTACAAATTATTCTACAATATATTTTTCCGACTTATATATATCTTATTTTGAGACTGATTAGTTTTATTGCGCTAATAAAATTATGCAAAGTGATTTGTCATCTTATAATTTTGTATTTAGTTGTGACTTGAGATTGCAATCCGACGATCCTAAATCCCAACAAAAAATGTCACCGTCCTAAAATTTATATGGCATGACAATGGTTATGACAGCCAGGAAAAAAACTGGTTTTGAACATAAAAAATGATAAGAGTTTTTAGAAGAGGTAGAAGTGTAGAACATTAACATATATAATAAAACAAGTTTATTTAAGGGAATTGTTAAAGACAAATCAAATTTGGATATACGCAAATCATTGTTAATGACAAACAATATAATTTGAAAAATACTCCGTGCAAACCAAATTGTCAACCACAAACCAAAATTGTTAACAACAAACCAACACTATCAATTACATAATCAAATATTTTAGAAAAAAACCATTTCATGAGAAGTCTATTGCAATAGTTCGACAAAATAACACATTCATAGCATAGAAACACTAAATTTATGACATTTAATATATGGTATCTGTCATATCCACTTTAATGAAAAGCTGTAGAACCCTACCATCAGCCCACCTATAACGCCACAGTATTATTATTGCATTACCCTACTAAGCCTCACCTAACAGCCCTCCCAATTTCTCCTCACTGTTTCCTCCACGAAGCCCATACAGAATCATCAAGTCCTCCAGGAAACCACGCCCATCCACCCTGAAGACTATTCTCAGCCTCGATCCAGTCCAACAACCCAAAAACCAGTACTCCCCACCTATAATACTCTGATTCCAGCCACAGTACAACATTGCTTCTTCCTCCGGATAGCAATCAATCACTCATGAGTCACCAGATCTCCATTGCTCAGCAACCCCACCCCTTATCCGGTGAGTGTGTTTTGTTGTATGGAACAATTTCTTCAATATAATATATGATGATGTGATTTCATACTTGCTTGGATCGAAAGAGTCATGGTCGTCTGCTCTTGGAATATTTTGTGATTTGCAGGAATTATTCGCCGCGCACTATTGTTTTGGCCCTTCAAGCAGAGAAAAGTCAAACCTTGTTTTGCTTAAAGAAATAATTTGTTCTTGCTTTATATTATGTGTGTGATTTAATCATTTATTATTATGTCTGAAATTTATCGTCAAATCTTGCATCTTACATATGATAGTTTAGGGTTACCAGGTTGTTTTCCCGACAATTCACCTAGGGTTGCATGTTAATCATGCACCCACGTAGCCTACCCTACATCACTTTCTAACTCGCTTCTCTGATGGTCAGTAATCCTAACATCTCCAACTCCACATCCAATGTTGTCCCAGTTCTCTTGATAATGCAAAAGGAGATGTGGTATTGATGCATACCAAATTCTGAAGTTGACGTTTAAAATGTTAATTTTGCGTTCAACTTAAAAATCGGTGGCGAAGTCAAGACAACACGAGTAAGGACATGTGATAATTTAATCATGGTTTAATAACCAGCGTAATGATTAACATTTGTGCGTAATAGTCAATATAATTAATTCATCCACAATTTCTGATTAGAAAGAATAGATAACAAAGAATACAAGATAACAACAAATTAACGACAAACTGAACTTAAGAATTATTTTTGGGCAATCGAGCTCTAAAATATTAAACATTAAATTGTATTCATGAATAGTGGACTGTGAGTATCCAAGACATGGAAATGAGGAGAGTCATACCAATATGTTATGCAAGGGACGAATCCTGGCCGTGTAAGAGGAAATACAGTCGCAGATAACTCTTTGTTTGGCCCAAGGAAACCGATGTCTGCTCTGTCGGGGGGGGGGGGGTTCCAGCTAAAATGGCCGCACCTGAGGATAGAAACTTCAGAGGGGGTGGTTGAAAGCAGCCAGGGAAGGGTCGTGGCCCTAATGTGATGAGGAAAACTCCTGCGGCGGTGGCGGCCAGGAAATTAGGGTTCCTGCAGCATCAAAAAAAAGGAAAGGGCCGACGCTGGACTCGACAACGGGTCACACGGCTGACCCAGAGGTGGTCGTCGGGAGCTCCCGAAGCCGCAGATGGTGTCGACGAAGGAAGGAGCACGAACGATCGGCGTCAGGAGGCGGAAATGGCAAGGTTATTACAGGTATTACTGGGAAAGAGGCGAATTAATCTCGTTCCTGATTCTTTCTTTGCTACAATGTACTAGACTGTTTGAGTATTAAAAGGCACATGGGGGAAGGAGTTTCAAAAGGCTTTTAATAATGGTGGGTTGCTATTGAAAGGGCCAACTGTTATAAAATATTAAAGTGAGGAGTTACTCCCCTTTTTATTGACCTGCTGTTTAGGCTTTGGCAGGTTTGATTTTTAAAGGGGAGTAAAAGGTGAGGGAAAATATCAAGAGTTCTCTTTTTAAAAAAAAAAACTAAAATGAGTCAATTAATGCCCAAAGATATTAGTTTTTCGTTTTAAATATGATTTAATAGTTTCATTCTTCGCTTGCTCAAAACAACCCTAGTCCTCATTTGACGGATCAATTTATTTAAGATCTTATTGCTCGGTCACCCCAATAAGTCGCGAAACCAAACACAATAATACATAGGAAATAAAAGACAAATAGCATAAGGATATTGCACTACAATTTATTTAATAAATTATAATAACGATAAACAATGATGCAATTTCAGGATGCATCAGGTATCAACATGAGAAGTCTCGACTCTGACGCACTTAGACAATGGAAGTGTTGTTGTCTATATGATAAATCCAAGATCTCGGGTGATTCCTCGGGGAGGGCCTACTTGGGATGGACTCCATCTCTATACTTTGTGGGACCAGATTAATATGGATTCATTTTACAACAATCATGTCTATTATCCCTAGGTTCAAATCAAACCGGTCTCAATCAGATCTACAATGGCGTCCATAGGGGAGGACTTACTTGGGATGGACTCCATCTTTAAACTTTGTGGGACCGGATTAATATGGATTCATTTTACAACAACCATGACTACAATCCCTAAGTTCAAATCAAACATGTCTCAATCAAATCTGCAATGGCGTCCTGCATAGTCTCAACTGTGTCGAAAAAGATCTTACCTACGAATGCAAGCGCCACCATCCAGAGGGTTGTGCGGATGTTTCTGGTGAGGAGGAATGCATGTGTGGTCTATTAGGTCATAATAAAAAAGTCATCAACAGTTCATGATCAAACTCCCAATATAGAAGAGATAATTTTGAAGGTGGTAATCACCAAATGGAAAAGTAATATAATCATAAAAGGCTATGACGCTATCCCCATAATCCCTAAAGCAGAGGACTAAGGGGGATTATGGAGCGCCGCGCATGACTCATTCACAAGTAATTCAAAGACTGTAGAGTGTAGGACAATCAAATTATTCAAAAGTGTGTGTAGATGATGAAATAAAGTCATCTGGCGTGAGCATTTCAAAAACCAAACAGTTCAAGGCAGCAGCTGGAGATTTTTGATGTTAAAAAGTATGATAATTTTTTTTAATTCCAAGATGATATTAAAATAGGAAAGAAGAATACAAAGAACATGAATTTAGGGTATATCTATGAATTCACAAGCACGTCAAAGAAATGAGGCAACATGCCCAGAAGCCGGGCACCATAAATCATGATCAAGCAACACGCAATATCCGACGAGCTGCTTTACTCTAAAAAGAGTCAGGGAGTCGGGATGTACGCATTGTAGACTCATGGTGGAGTCCTCAAGAGGAGGTGTCTAATGCATGAACTTTACTATCAAGCATCAAAAGTAATTATCGGGACTCTAATACATTCTGGAAAAATCAAGTTCATGCTGATTTAATTATATTGGGCCCCCTGTAGATCAGGGTCCCAATACCATTTGACCTTTTATTCTTTATTTGCATTTATTTTGTGCTTTTAGAGTTTGAGGATATGAAAACCTTGTATCATTTTTCTTAACTTTTGATTCTAAGAAAAAACTCGAGTTGTCGATGTGATTACTCTCTCAAAAATTTTTAGTGGTAAGGATTCTTTTGCTTACCTCTCCTGCATCAATTAAATCATTGACAAACTAAATTCCTGAATTTTGCACAAATGCCATCATGATAATTCTCATGGAGATGAACCACCATTTCAAGGCATGATTGATGAGTTTTAAACAGGCTAAAGTAGGTCTCAAGTTTATCAATCCAAGAATCCAGTTCTTCAGCATTGATGGTTCATCATAAAACAGTATCTAAATGAAAGTCTTCAATTGATCGTCACTTTGCACCGCTGTGAGATCTTCATTCATGTCCAGTTATCTTGCCCAGTTTTTTCTAATTCTCCACCATGTTATTAGCCATAACATTGTTGGATGATGTCCCTCCTCTTGATTTTTTATTGGTATCATATCATTCCAATTGTTACCAATATGCATTGTCACCATTGTCTGATGTAAGAAGAAACTGACTTGGATTGCATCGTCGCCATCATCCTCACATATGAATATAATCTGATACAACTTGTTGCTTGGGCACGAGGTACCACACGAAGTTAGCAATAACCAATACAGTGTGATGAAGATGAGTCAGTTGTGTTTCTTCTCTTTTATGTGGCTCTCTTTCTCTCTTCTTTTAACTAATAATGACTACACGGCCAACAAAAAAAAACGCACACTGATTGGGAGAAAATTCAATGTTAAAAAATTACAACCCTACAATTGCATTGTCGGCCATCCTCTTTTTTAGTAAAGCATTGACTGACTATCGAGAGAATTTTTTTACAAGGGTACAACATATTAAACGTAACAATCAATTACAAGAATCAATGAATAAAAGGAGGATTATCTATAAATGCTTGCCTAAGGAGACACCATTAATCAAATGCAGTTTAGCATGCAAATTGAGGTATTAGGGTATTTTTGATGCAAAAAACTATTTTTGAATCTAGAAATCATGTTCAGATGCATTCTAACATGACAGGTCTCAGTTAATTTGTTTTTTTATGAATCATGAGTGCTAAAATGCATTGATGAACACGTTAATGATGAGCGATTAAGGTAAATGATGGTTTTAAAATCTTGGGTTTACACACTGTAATACAAATGTAGCTAACAATGGAGTAGTTAAAGGCAATAGGCACAAGGTTACAATATCAACCTATGCTTGCTTTCGCTAAGAGAAATGTGATGATTCATAATCAAAGCATAAAAGAGAGAAAAAACATCAAAGATTACATATATCAAAATGTCACAAAATGTCAATTGCATTAAGAGCACGAAACTTCAAAAAGCTAAGTTGTCTATAAAACTGATGAGAAAGTTGAAATATCTTTAAATAATGCACTTTTTCAAGTTATTAAAAGTTAGCATGATGTCTATGAGAGTAGGAAAGGGGAGACAAGGGGAGGTAGGGAAGCAAATAGAGTACATATAATAAAGAAGTCAACCTGACCGCGAAGGCAAGCGAAAAAGGACATGGGTGTAGAGATCGATGGAGGCGGCAATGGCAGCGGAACCATGGACAACAGAATGCTCGCCGGCAAGGATGATCTTGCAGGGAGCATGAGTTCTTACCTCCATTTATCCTCACTGCGAAAGTTTACAGCACCTAAATTTACCCACTTTTTTTCCTGTCTGACTTGTTCCTAAGCAAATGCATTAAGATATGAGAGCAAATAATTAATATGAGTTAAAATAAGATCACTAAAAGACAATAACACTAAAATGAATATCAAAACAGTAAAAGATTTTTTTTATAAAAGCAATAAGAAAGCAGTGTAAGGATTAACTTCAACTTTGTAGAAGCACCTTTGGAAGTCATAGAAACACAATATTTTCAATAACAACATACTGAAATAGGAAATACCTCAGATTGAATATTTGAGATCATACTTAAAAAAAATTGAAGAAAGTTATCAAGTAAATGCTTGAAGAAATGAGCTTTGAGAATGCATGTTTGGTATCACAAATGTTACAAAAAAACTAGTTTGAGACACAAGATTTTCGTATGACAATGACATTTTTATCCAACCTCACCAGAGCAAATAAGTCGCGATAAGCAGCATCAAACGCAGCCTTAGTTGGAGTTGATTATTGCCTTCAACATAATCTTTATTATTGATTTACTTTTTTTTATTATTTTGGAATTTCAGTATGCAAATTTGTTTATTTTCTTTCAGCATGCCTCCTTTGGTTTAGTTTAGGTTCATACTCCACATGAAATTCATATGCTTTGGGTTATAAATTTCATGATGTTTTGTAATGTTTAAGTGAATGCACGCCACGTTTTTGTTGCACATCTAAATACCTTCATAATATGACGAGGATCCATATAGCCGACCCCAAATTAAAGTTTAAGTTTGACAGATTGATCCCAATATGCAGGAAAATAATTTGTAAATATATTATGAACAAGAAGAAAAAGATAACTTTGAGCAATGATGCAAATAAACTAATTTGGCAGTCATAGCAGATAACTAAAAATGCATGACAACTTTGAAGAATGATCAATAATTTGAATACATTGCAGTTTTATGCGGAAAAATGATCAGGTAATCAATCAGTCAAGAAACAATTTCAGTTAGGTTTCCACTCCAGCACTTGCTATCCTATGAATAGAGTTATAGAGGTTTAAAATAACAGAGATTGTAAACAGATAACATCGACAAATGTAGTAGCAGGAAGAAAGCAAAATGAAGAGAATGCATACGGAATGACAGCCAAATCAAGGAAGAAGCTCAGAAGCGTTCTGCTTCCGCCACTGGTTGTAGCGAGTGAGCGAGCAGTCACCGGGATGGATGTCGCCACTAGTTACAGACTTACAGCGAGCAGTCACCAGGATGGATGATGAAAATGAAGAGGCAGTCACCTGTGTGCGCAACACGCCGCCAGATATCGCGGAGGGTCGAGCTCGAGCCGTCGAAGAGGAAAATGACGAGGGATAGACAAAGCTCGTCGCGTGCAGCATTGACCGCAAGAAGAGGGAAAGGAATCACGAAACAGAGGAAATCCTTAGCCCCTGGCGGGATTGAGCGAAATTTCTAGTCAGGCACGTGCCCGACCGTGTCTTAAGCTAGGTCCGCCTGTGGTTGAAGGAAGATGATTCGTCGGAGGAAGATGAAAACGTTCTCGAAGAAGCGTCAGGTGAGAAATTCCGTACCTATAGAAGCTCACTCTCTGCCTATAAGAGTGCTGGATGAAAACATCGGGGAGGGGTTTCGCATGAGGCAGGAGAGGTTTCTCATGAGCCAGTTGGGGACGAAGGCTCTGTTTGGCACAGTGGTGGTGATTGTAAACGTAGTTGACCCAAGCTCCGCTGCTCCAAGGGCCGAAGGAAGGGGAAGGCATGTATTTGTATCTCGGGGTTGGGACAGAGGCCCTGAGCTCCGTCCTGGTTCGAGAAGAGGGGAAGAGGCAACTCCCCATATACTATGTAAGTCGGGTCATTAGGAAGGCCGAGCTTCGATATCCGATCTTGGAGAAGCTGGCCTTCGCTCTGATCATCTCATCCCGGAGGCTCCGGCCCTACTTCCAGGTACACTCCATCCGAGTGGTGACTAACTGTAACATTCCATTTCTAACTAGACCCCTAAGAGTAGTTTTGTCATGACTAGGTCATGACAAAACCCTAGGAAGCCCAAGAAGACCAAGTGAGCTTAGACATGAAGGTGAAAACCACCATGGTCTACAAATAGTAGAATTCCAATTACTAGCTTAGGGATGACCATAGGGCTTCACCATGACCCCATCACAACATCACTAACCTGATAGAGGGTCCATTATATCCACGGGGACCCACTAGTGTCAACTAAAATGGTCAAGTTGACCAAAGTCAACCCAAACCCTAATGAGGTCAAACTAAGCTCATACATGGTAAACTGACCTCCCCTTGGCCAAACGGACCCACCTAGACCTTCTCAAGCCCTAAGGGAGGCCAATGGGTCACCAAGAACTCACTGGGGTCAACCAAAGAGCCTAAGTTGACCCAAGTCAACCATAGCCCTAAAGTGGTCAAAGTGCCCTAACTAAGGGTCAAGTGACCCCCAAGATGTCCAACCAACCCTACCCAACCCTTCCTAGACCTTAGGGGAGGCCAATGGGTCACCAAGGACCCATTGTGATCAACCCAAATGGTCATGTTGACCAAGGTCAACTCTACCCTAAGATTAGGTCAAATTAGCCCAAATGGGCTAACCCAAGCTCAAACACATTTCCCCCACTTGGGCTAACTTTATTTTATCTAATATTATGAGCTAATGGACTGCCAATAGGCTGGATTAGTCGTCAAATTCTGCTTTGGTGATTAGGAGATAGAAAAGCTTCATTTCTCTTTATGGAGGAGAGAGGCGGAAAAGGACATGAGTGTAGAGATCGATGGAGTTGGTAATGGTAGCAGAACCATGGACAATAGAATGCTCGCCGACAAGGATGATCTTGCCGGGAGCACGAGTTCTTACCTCCATTTATCCTCACTGCGAAAGTTTACAGCACCTAAATTTACCCACTTTTCTTCCTGCCTGACTTGTTCCTAAGCAAATGCATTAAGATATGAGATCAAATAATTAATATGAGTTAAAATAAGATCATTAAAAGACAATAACACTAAAATGAATATCAAAACAGTAAAAGATTTTTTTTTATAAAAGCAATAAGAAAGCAGTGTAAGGATTAGCTTCAACTTTGTAGAAGCACCTTTGGAAGTCATAGAAACACAATATTTTCAATAACAACATACTGAAATAGGAAATACCTCAGATTGAATATTTGAGATCATACTTAAAAAAATTGAAAAAGTTATCAAGTAAATGTTTGAAGAAAGTTATCAAGTAAATGCTTGAAGAAATGAGCTTTGAGAATGCATGTTTGGTATCACAAATGTTACAAAAAAACTAGTTTGAGGCATAAGATTTTTGTATGACAATGACATTTTTATCCAACCTCACCGGAGCAAATAAGTCGCGATAAGCAGCGTCAAACGCAGCCTTAGTTGGAGTTGATTATTGCCTTCAACATAATCTTTATTATTGATTTAGTTTTTTTATTTTGGAATTTCAGTATGCAAATTTGTTTATTTTCTTTGAGCATGCCTCCTTTGGTTTAGTTCAGGTTCATACTCCACATGAAATTCATATGCTTTGGGTTATAAATTTCATGATGTTTTGTAATGTTTAAGTGAATGCATGCCACGTTTTTATTGGACATCTAAATACCTTCATAATATGACGAGGATCCATATAGCCGACCCCAAATTAAAGTTTAAGTTTGACAGATTGATCCCAATATGCAGGAAAATAATTTGTAAATATATTATGAACAAGAAGAAAAAGATAACTTTGAGGAATGATGCAAATAAACTAATTTGGCAGTCATAGCAAATAACTAAAAATGCATGACAACTTTGAAAAATGATCAATGATTTGAGTACATTGCAGTTTTATGCGGAAAAATGATCAGGTAATCAATCAGTCAAGAAACAATTTCAGTTAGGTTTCCACTTCAGCACTTGCTATCCTATGAATAGAGTTATAGAGGTTTAAAATAACAGAGACTGTAAACATGCAACATCGACAAATGTAGTAGCATGAAGAAAGCAAAATGAAGAGAATGCATACAGAATGACAGCCAAATCAAGGAAGAAGCTCAGAAGCATTCTGCTTCCGCCACTGGTTGCAGCGAGTGAGCCAGCAGTCACCGGGATGGATGTCGCCACTAGTTACAGACTTGCAGCGAGCAGTCACCGGGATGGATGATGAAAATGAAGAGGCAGTCACCCGTGTGGGCAACACGCCGCCAGATATCGCGGAGGGTCGAGCTCGAGCCGTCGAAGAGGAAAACGAAGAGGGATAGACAAAGCTCGTCGCGTGCAGCATTGACCGCCAGAAGATGGAAAGGAATCACGAAATAGAGGAAATACCTAGCCCCTGGCGGGATTGAGCGAAATTTCCAATCAGGCACGTGCCCGACCGTGTCTTAAGCTAGGTCCGCCTGTGGTTGGAGGAAGATGATTTGTCGGAGGAAGATGAAAACATTCTGGAAGAAGTGTCAGGTGAGAAGCTTTGTACCTAGAGAAGCTCACTCTTTGCCTGTAGAAGTGCTGGATGAAAACATCGGGGAGAGGTTTCGCATGAGGCAGGAGAGGTTTCTCATGAGCCGGTTGGGGACGAAGGCTCTGTTTAGCATAGTGGTGGCGATTGTAAACGCAGTTGACCCAAGCTCTACTGCTCCAAGGGCCGAAGGAAGGGGAAGGCCTATATTTGTATCTCGGGGTTATGACAGAGGCCCTAAGCTCCGTCCTAGTTCAAGAAGAGGGGAAGAGGCAACTCCCCATATACTATGTGAGTCGGGTCCTTAGGAAGGCCGAGCTTCGATATCCGATCTTGGAGAAGCTGACCTTCGCTTTGATCATCTCATACCAGAGGCTTCGGCCCTACTTCCAGGCACACTCCATCCGAGTGGTGACTAACTGTAACATTCCATTTCCAACTAGACCCCTAAGAGTGGTTTTGCCATGACTAGGTCATGACAAAACCCTAGGAAGCCCAAGAAGACCAAGTGAGCTTAGACATGAATGTGAAAACCACCATGGTCAACAAATAGTAGAATTCTAATTACTAGCTTAGGGATGACCATATGGCTTCACCATGACACCATGACCCCACCACAACATCACTAACCTGATAGAGGATCCATTAGATCCACGTGGACCCACTAGTGTCAACTAAAATGGTCAAGTTGACCAAAGTCAACCCAAACCCTAATGAGGTCAAACTAAGCTCATACATGGTAAACTGACCTCCCCTTGGCCAAACGGACCCACCTAGACCTTCTCAAGCCCTAAGGGAGGCCAATAGGTCACCAAGGACTCATTGGGGTCAACCAAAGATGCTAAGTTGACCCAAGTCAACCCTAGCCCTAAAGTGGTCAAAGTGCCCTAAATTAGGGTCAAGTGACCCCCAAGATGCCCAACCAACCCTACCCAACCCTTCCTAGACCTTAGGGGAGGCAAATGGGTCACCAAGGACCCATTGTGGTCAACCCAAATGGTCAAGTTGACCAAGGTCAACACTACCCTAAGATTAGGTCAAATTAGCCCAAATGGGCTAACCCAAGCTCAAACTCATTTCCCCCACTTGGTCTAACTTTATTTTATCTAATATTATGAGCTAATGGACTGCCAATATGCTGGATTAGTCATCAAATTCAGCTTTGGTGATTAGGAGAGAGAAAAATTTCATTTCACTTTATGGAGGAGAGAGGCGGAAAAGGACATGGGTGTAGAGATCGATGGAGTTGGTAATGTCAGCGGAACCATGGACAACAGAATGCTGGTCGGCAAGGAGGATCTTGCCGGGAGCACGAGTTCTTACCTCCATTTATACTCACTGTGAAAGTTTAGAGCACCTAAATTTACCCAATTTTCTTCCTGCCTGACTTGTTCCTAAGCAAATGCATTAAGATATGAGAGCAAATAATTAATATGAGTTAAAATAAGATCATTAAAAGACAATAACACTAAAATAAATATCAAAACAGTAAAAGATTTTTTTTATAAAAGCAATAAGAAAGCAGTGTAAGGATTAGCTTCAATTTTGTAGAAGCACGTTTGGAAGTCATAAAAACACATAATATTTTCAATAACAGCATACTGAAATAGGAAATACCTCAGATAGAATATTTGAGATCATACTTAAAAAAATTGAAAAAGTTATCAAGTAAATGTTTGAAGAAATGAGTTTTGAGAATGCATGTTTGGTATCACAAATGTTACAAAAAAAAACTAGTTTGAGGCATAAGATTTTGGTATGACAATGACATTTTTATCCAACCTCACCGGAGCAAATAAGTCGCGATAAGCAGCTTCAAAAGCAGCCTTAGTTGGAGTTGATTATTGCCTTCAACATAATCTTTATTAATGATTTAGTTTTTTATGTTGGAATTTCAGTATGCAAATTTATTTATTTTCATTCAGCATGTCTCCTTTGGTTTAGTTCAGGTTCATACTCCACATGAAATTCATATGCTTTGGGTCATAAATTTCATGATGTTTTGTAATGTTTAAGTGAATGCACGCCACATTTTTGTTGGACATCTAAATACCTTCATAATATGATGAAGATCCATATAGCCGACCCCAAAATAAAGTTTAAGTTTGACAGATTGATCCCAATATGCAGGAAAATAATTTGTAAATATGTTATGAACAAGAAGAAAAAGATAACTTTGAGAAATGATGCAAATAAACTAATTTGGCAGTCATAGCAGATAACTAAAAATGCATGACAACTTTGAAAAATGATCAATGATTTGAATACATTGCAGTTTTATGCGGAAAAATGATCAAGTAATCAATTAGTCAAGAAACAATTTCAGTTAGGTTTCCACTCCAGCACTTGCTATCCTGTGGATAGAGTTATAGAGGTTTAAAAGAACAGAGATTGTAAACAGACAACAACGACAAATGTAGTAGTAGGAAGAAAGCAAAATGAAGAGAATGCATACGGAATGGCAGCCAAATCAAGGAAGAAGCTCAGAAGCGTTCCGCTTCCACCACTAGTTGCAGCGAGTGAGCGAGCAGTCACCGGGATGAATGTCGCCACTAGTTACAGACTTGCAGCGAGCAGTCACCGGGATGGATGATGAAAATAAAGAGGCAGTCACCCGTGCGTGCAGCACGCCGCCAGATATCGCGGAGCGTCGAGCTCGAGCTGTCGAAGAGGAAAACCAAGAGGGATAGACAAAGCTCGTCACGTGTAGCGTTGACCGCCAGAAGAGGGAAAAGAATCATGAAATAGAGGAAATCCCTAGCCCCTGGCGGGATTGAACGAAATTTCCAGTCGGGCACGTGCCCGATCGTGTCTTAAGCTAGGTCTGCCCGTGGTTGGAGGAATATGATTCGTCGGAGGAAGATGAAAACATTCTGGAAGAAGCGTCAGGTGAGAAGCTCCGTACCTATAGAAGCTCACTCTTTGCATGTAGAAGTGCTGGATGAAAATGTCGGGGAGGGGTTTCGCATGAGGGAGGAGAGGTTTCACATGAGCCAGTCGGGGATGAAGGCTTTGTTTGGCACGGTGGTGGCGATTGTAAACGTAGTTGACCTAAGCTCCGCTGCTCCAAGGGCCGAAGGAAGGGGAAGACCTGTATTTATATCTCGGGGTCGGGACAGAGGCTCTGAGCTCCGTCCTGGTTCGATAAGAGGGGAAGAAGCAACTCCCCATATACTATGTTAACCGAGTCCTTAGGAAGGCCGAGCTTCGATATCCGATCTTGGAGAAGCTGGCCTTCGCTCTGATCATCTCGGCCCGGAGGCTCCGGCCGTACTTCCAGACACACTCCATCCGAGTGGTGACTGACTGTAACATTCCATTTCCAACTAGACCCCTAAGAGTGGTTTTGTCATGACTAGGTCATTACAAAATCCTAGGAAGCCCAAGAAGACCAAGTGAGCTTAGACATGAAGGTGAAAACCACCATGGTCTACAAATAGTAGAATTCCAATTACTAGCTTAGGGATGACCATAGGGCTTCACCATGACACCATGACCCCATCACAACATCACTAACCTGATAGAGGGTCCATTAGATCAACGGGGACCCACTAGTGTCAACTAAAATGGTCAAGTTGACCAAAGTCAACCCAAACCCTATTTAGGTCAAACTAAGCTCATACATGGTAAACTGACCTCCCCTTGCACAAACGGACCCACCTAGACCTTCTCAAGCCCTAAGGGAGGCCAATGGGTCACCAAGGACTCATTTGGGTCAACCAAAGAGGCTAAGTTGACCCAAGTCAACCCTTGCCCTAAAGTGGTCAAAGTGCCCTAACTAAGGGTCAAGTGACCCCCAAGATGCCCAACCAACCCTACCCAACCCTTCCTAGACCTTAGGGGAGGCCAATGAGTTACCAAAGACCCATTGTGGTCAACCCAAATGGTCATGTTGACCAAGGTCAACTCTACCCTAAGAATATGTCAAATTAGCCCAAATGGGCTAACCCAAGCTCAAACTTATTTCCCCCACTTGGGCTAACTTTATTTTATCTAATATTATGAGCTAATGGACTGCCAATAGGCTGGATTAGTCATCAAATTCAGCTTTGGTGATTAGGAGATAGAAAAATTTCATTTCTCTTTATGGAGGAGAGAGGCGGAAAAGGACATGGGTGTAGAGATCGATGGAGTTGGTAATGGCAGCGGAACCATGGACAACAGAATACTCGCCGGCAAGGATGATCTTTTCGGGAGCACGAGTTCTTACCTCCATTTATCCTCACTGCGAAATTTTACAACACCTAAATTTACCCACTTTTCTTCCTGCCTGACTTGTTCCTAAGCAAATGCATTAAGATATGAGAGCAAATAATTAATATGAGTTAAAATAAGATCATTAAAAGACAGTAACACTAAAATGAATATCAAAATAGTAAAAGATTTTTTTTTATAAAAGCAATAAGAAAGCAGTGTAAGGATTAGCTTCAAATTTGTAGAAGTACCTTTGGAAGTCATAGAAACACAATATTTTCAATAACAGCATACTGAAATAGGAAATACCTCAGATTGAATATTTGAGATCATACTTAAAAAAATTGAAGAAAGTTATCAAGTAAATGCTTGAAGAAATGAGCTTTGAGAATGCATGTTTGGTATCACAAATGTTACAAAAAAAAAACTAGTTTGAGGCATAAGATTTTGGTATGACAATGACATTTTTATCCAACCTCACCGGAGCAAATAAGTCGCGATAAGCAGCTTCAAAAGCGACCTTAGTTGGAGTTGATTATTGCCTTCAACATAATCTTTATTAATGATTTAGTTTTTTTATATTGGAATTTCAGTATGCAAATTTGTTTATTTTCATTCAGCATGTCTCCTTTGGTTTAGTTCAGTTTCATACTCCACATGAAATTCATATGCTTTGGGTCATAAATTTCATGATGTTTTGTAATGTTTAAGTGAATGCACGACACATTTTTGTTGGACATCTAAATACCTTTATAATATGACGAAGATCCATATAGTCGACCCCAAAATAAAGTTTAAGTTTGACAGATTGATCCCAATATGCAGGAAAATAATTTGTAAATATGTTATGAATAAGAAGAAAAAGATAACTTTGAGGAATAATGCAAATAAACTAATTTGACAGTCATAGCAGATAACTAAAAATGCATGACAACTTTGAAAAATGATCAATGATTTGAATACATTGCAGTTTTATGCGGAAAAATGATCAAGTAATCAATTAGTCAAGAAACAATTTCAGTTAGGTTTCCACTCCAGCACTTGCTATCCTGTGGATAGAGTTATAGAGGTTTAAAAGAACAGAGACTGTAAACAGACAACAACGATAAATGTAGTAGTAGGAAGAAAGCAAAATGAAGATAATGCATACGGAATGGCAGCCACATCAAAAAAGAAGCTCAGAAGCGTTCCACTTCCACCACCGGTTGCAGCGAGTGAGCGAGCAGTCACCGGGATGAATGTCGCCACTAGTTACAGACTTGCAGCGAGCAGTCACCAGGATGGATGATGAAAATAAAGAGGCAGTCACCCGTGCGTGCAGCACGCCGCCAGATATCGCGGAGGGTCGAGCTCGAGCTGTCGAAGAGGAAAACAAAGAGGGATAGACAAAGCTCGTAGCGTGCAGCGTTGACCGCCAGAAGAGGGAAAAGAATCACGAAATAGAGGAAATCCCTAGCCCCTGGCGGGATTGAGCGAAATTTTCAGTCGGGCACGTGCCCGACCGTGTCTTAAGCTAGGTCTGCCCGTGGTTGGAGGAAGATGATTCGTCGGAGGAAGATGAAAACATTCTGGAAGAAGCGTCAGGTGAGAAGCTCCGTACCTATAGAAGCTCACTCTTTGCCTGTAGAAGTGCTAGATGAAAACGTCGGGGAGGGGTTTCGCATGAGGGAGGAGAGGTTTCACATGAGCCAGTCGGGGACGAAGGCTCTGTTTGGCACAGTGGTGGTGATTGTAAACGCAGTTGACCCAAGCTCCGCTGCTCCAAGGGTCGAAGGAAGGGGAAGACCTGTATTTATATCTCGGGGTCGGGACAGAGGCCATGAGCTCCGTCCTAGTTCAAGAAGAGGGGAATAAGCAACTCCCCATATACTATGTCAACCGAGTCCTTAGGAAGGCCGAGCTTCGATATCCGATCTTGGAGAAGCTGGCCTTTGCTCTGATCATCTCGGCCCGGAGGCTTCGACCGTACTTCCAGACACACTCCATCCGAGTGGTGACTCACTGTAACATTCCATTTCCAACTAGACCCCTAAGAGTGATTTTGTCATAACTAGGTCATGACAAAATCCTAGGAAGCCCAAGAAGACCAAGTGAGCTTAGACATGAAGGTGAAAACCACCATGGTCTGCAAATAGTAGAATTCCAATTACTAGCTTAGGGATGACCATAGGGCTTCACCATGACACCATGACCCCATCACAACATCACTAACCTGATAGAGGGTCCATTAGATCCACGGGAACCCACTAGTGTCAACTAAAATGGTCAAGTTGACCAAAGTCAACCCAAACCCTATTGAGGTCAAAATAAGCTCATACATGGTAAACTGACCTCCCCTTGCACAAACGGACCCACCTAGACCTTCTCAAGCCCTAAGGGAGGCCAATGGGTCACCAAGGACTCATTGTAGTCAACCAAAGAGGCTAAGTTGACCCAAGTTAACTCTAGCCCTAAAGTGGTCAAAGTGCCCTAACTAAGGGTCAAGTGACCCCCAAGATGCCCAACCAACCCTACCCAAATCTTCCCAGACCTTAGGGGAGGCCAATGGGTCACCAAGGACCCATTATGGTCAACCCAAATGGTCATGTTGACCAAGGTCAACTCTATGCTATGATTAGGTCAAATTAGCTCAAATGGGCTAACCCATGCTCAAACTCATTTCCCCCACTTGGGCTAACTTTATTTTATCTAATATTATGAGCTAATGGACTGTCAATAGGCTGGATTAGTCATCAAATTCAGCCTTGGTAATTAGGAGAGAGAAAAACTTCATTTCTCTTTATGGAGGAGAGAGAAAGTGAGAAAAGAGAACCATTCATGGCCATGGATGGCCAAGGGCCTTTTAAATTCTTCTCTCATATCAAGGATAGTCCTCCCTAGTCAGTTAGGGAAAGCTTGACAGCCATGGACAGCCACCAAAGTGGCTGAATTCAATTCCTCCAATAAGGAAGAGAGAGAAATAGGAAAGAGAAGGCCATTTATGGCCATAGGAGATCAAGAGTTCCTCTCCTCACCTCCATTTGCTAGATTCATCTTCCCTGGTTAATTAAGAGAAGATCAACAACCATAACCAGCCATATAGGGCTGAATTCAGTGAACCCATGGATGGACGAAATTTTCCATTCATGGCCATTAATGGCCATTGAAGCTACACCCATCCTCTCCCATGTTTAACATTTTAAAAGCTTCCCTAGGCCAAGAGCAGAAGTTTCCACACTTTACCTGAAGGAGCCGAGCAAGTTGACTGTACAGTTGTAGAGCACGAAAAAGCTCCACCACCGGCCATGGCAACTCGAAGATCGACCCGCCTCCAGCCCTCCAATAAGGTCCTCCTCTACTCCTCTCTTCGTGGGCTAGATCTTTAAATTTTTTAGGAGAGAAATCGGGCTCAATTGAGCCCGATCAGGTGAGCAAAATTTTTGAAATTTCCTAGATTTTACACCATATGAGTTCGCCGGAAACCGTCCCTCCGGCGGCCGTGCCGCCGCCCGGCGATAGCCCCCACCTCAACGAAGGTGGTGACGTTGGTGGCCGGTCAGGGAGGTGGCTTGGTGGCCGGGAAATAGGATTGGAATAAGCTCCAGGTTCGGCCAATCATGGCCTTTGGCTGGAGGAATAAGAAAGCCAGCAACCCTTGGATCTGCTTTAAGATCTGTGCTAGATCTAGGATTTTAAATTTCTTTTTTGTATTTTTCTATCACAGATTTTAGGCTGTATTTAATTAATTATTAAAAATAGCTAGGTTCCCCTACATTAAAAGTGGTATACATGAAAGTTGTAGAACTAGGAGTCTAGTTTAATTTAAAATTGGTTTGAACTAATTTGGAGTTCATATCAGACTACAACACTCATTTTGGTGAGATCTATACCTAGGTTAGATCAGAGATTATTTTGAGTTCCCTCATCAATCCAGCCATCCAAATGACTTGAAATTTTGGATGAGGGCCATTCTTACTTATACCTAGAACATATCCAAAAATGAGAATTTTTGGAAAATATTATCCTAAAGTTTTGGTAGAAATTTTAATAATTCATGTATGAATTATTTTAAGGGTCTAATGATCTCCAAACTCTCCCAAATTTTGGCGAGTGGTCTTTTGGGTTAACAAAGGAATCTGTATAAAATTTCATTTAATTTGGATAAGAATTAATATGGAATTTTGTCAACCCTAGTTTATGCCAAAAAGGGTTAATTAGGGTAAAATGCCCCTTGTGGTATTGAGTGACCAAATCACCTCAACAGAGGTTGAAACTTGGGCCACTGAATTGTTATGACATTTAACACCCTCACATGGAGTTTGGGGTGGATTATGGTGGATTTGCCCTATAACCCTAGTTCAAAACCTAAGGATGGACTTAGGGGGTTTGTGAAGGACATGAGGTGATATATCCTTGTATGGACTTGAAGTTTAGTCCATGTGATCATAGGATAATGTAATGCCCTCGGATGGAAATTGGTAGTATTTGGACACACCCCACTTTAATCACTTGGAAACTAATTAGGTCTATATATCTTAAAGAATAAATAAGGGGTCATATGACCTTGGGTCCTTATGAAATTTTGGTAGAAGAGTGTTTATGACAATATGAGTCTCTAGAGATTATTATAGGATGATTAGAAAACTAGTATCTCATACTTGTAGTTATAATCTTCACCTTGCCCTTTTTGATGATTTTGAAGTAACCATGGTTAGATTTATTTAGAATGATGTAAAACTCTGTATAAGCTAATTAAATATCATTTAGAGACTCTAGTAAATTATTTGGATCATTTGGACATTTTCTCTTAGTACCTCATGTGTTAAGTGAACTAGTGCACCATATTTTGATAAATATATAATAAATATTATATCATACTGAAAAATTATATTACTTGGCCAGAGAACTTTTTAGGGCATAATAAAGCCTAGATAATTATTACATATTATTTGGATAAGTTTATAAGAATACTTTTTCACAAAGTGCACTTTAATTGATTTACTTAAAGTATTCTTATATATAGTCTACTGACCTTGGAATTACATGAAACTTATTCAGTAGTGTTTTATGATCATTATAAGACTATGGTAAATTTTATGTAATTTTTAGAATAAGATTTATGGTACTCCCTTCTTTAAATCCAATTATTTCAATTACCCTGAATTAATTATTTAGAGGTTCTTACATTTATAAAAGTCTGTGAAATTTGGGATTCATTGATATTTTGCTATCATATAGTGTTCATAAGTTTTGGGTGGCCATAACATAAGAAAATCTAATACTTCATGTTCAAATTACTCATGACCTAACTTTTGGGAAAATTTAATAAATGTTAAATTAGTTAGAAAAATTCCAAGTTTCTGGATTTAGGCTAAATATGTCATTATAGGCCCCCAATAAGTATTTTAGGGAATTTGAATAAAAATTTGAAGTATCTCATATCATGTACAACATATAACTTCTACAAAAAGAGTCTTTAATGACGAAAATTTTGTTACAAAATATATTTCGTCATTAAAGACATATCTTTAGTGACGACGTAAATTTTAGTCACTAAAACACATCTTTAGTGACGAAGCTGAAGTTTAGTCACAAAATACACATTTTTAATGGCAAAGTAAAAATTTGGTCACTAAAGTCATAGCTTTAGTGACGAAATATAAGTTCACTTACTAAAATAAACTTTTTAAAGTATTAGTGATCAAAAATAATTTAGTCACTAAAATAATTATTTAGTTAGCAAAAAATCAGTCAATAGTCATTCTAATTTGGAGTTTTTTTCATAAAATTTTTATTTATTCTCTTTTAACTGAAAATTATTTTATAATAAAATATCATTAAACATATAATCTAAACTAATTATCTTCGATTTGGTTAACTCTGGCTACATCTCAATTCTCTTTTAAATTAATAAAATAATTTCATAACTAATTTCTTAAAGAAAATTCATTCTATTAAAAAATATTATTGTCAATGTCAATGCTTGACTATGTTAGCATCGCCACCTTTTCCAAAAAGCCACAACCCCAACCTTCTCATTTTAGTTTCAATGGTTCTGTCTACTGCAAGTTGCTCCTCGGCAGCATCTCAACTCTTCAGAGGTCGAGGTACTAAGGAGTCGAATCCTTCTCCAGCCCAAATCGACACAGTTAGGGTAACCTCAACTCTTCTCTCTCATCAGAAGAAATTGACTCCATTTCCCAGGCGAAGTTTGTCATCGATCGACTCATTCCCGTTGATCCTTGCTTGTAGTCGGCATCCTTCCTTCTTTGTTTGTCAGGTATCTAATAGATCTACCCTTCCAGTGAGTTTCCCATGATATTTATGTTTTTTTTTTCAATTTCTCATATGCACTATCTCACAAATCGGACTCAAATTTCCTTGTTCAGACACTCGATGGTTCCTTGGGCAATCTCTAACTATTGGGGAAGAGGTAAAAAAATTTGTTCTTCATTGTCATTGCAATCGAGTGAAGTAGATATATCTTTTATTAGTTCTTTACTCAGTCTACTTTGCTTATGTACATTGAGGTCAATATAACTTTAAGTATGAGGAATCGACATTGTTTTAGAGATTGCTATTGAATATACGGGAATATATATTTCATAATTTCTTTACTCTTGACATTAGAAATATATCTTTCATATATTCTTTACTCAATAAAGATATGATTTCAGTTTAAGATATTTTTAAATTATAGTATACCACATATATAATTTGATTTATTTATCTACTTCTATATGATATTATTTGGAATTATATTTTCATGGCATACTAGATTTTTGTAACAGAATTGTTTGGGATTTTGTTTTCATGACATGTTTCATTTTCGTCACTCAATAATGACAACTAGGCAATCTTCATTATAGCTTTGGATTTTCGGTGAGTAGACGATATATAGGTTTATTGGATTTCTCCAATAATGTACGGACAAAATTCCATTGATATAAATGAATTTCAGGTATAGAACCTTTGGGGGATGCTTCGGTACAATTCTAAATTTGCTTGATCTAAGATGGAGCGAGGTATGTTGGGTCGAGATTGCTGTCATTTTATAATATTTTCTCTTAGTAACTTGTAGAGTTAGCAAAAAAAATACTGATGCACAAATGCGTGCAAATTTCCCTAATGACATCGATCCAGCTCAATGAAATTAGATAATTAGTTACCGGGACAGTGGCCAATTCAAGGTATAATATTTTTCTTATTGATTAATTGATAAAGAAAATCAACGAGATCTATAAACAAAATAGGAGATAACAAAAAATGAAATCTCATGTAGGATCAAAGCCTATTGCAAGAACAGTATAAGAAACGGTAAGCGGTTAAAATTTAATAATTATAATGTAGATTAAATTTAACAATCATAATTGTAGTTAGAATTAATGTTTTAGGGTCCATTTGTCTGCATGTTTTCTTTGGAAGGTTTTCATTTTGGCCCAAAACAAAAAAAAACATATGTTTTCGTTATGGGGCAAAACAAAAATGTTAGCGCCCGTGCTCGATACTTTCAGGTGTTCGGCCACATCCAGATAGGCTTCACCCACCTCCGCATTGACTTTGCCCTTGCTTGATGCTCCGGACGACCTTCTACAGCATAGAAGCGAGGACGAACTTCCATGGAATCTACAAGCTCGGCGCCACACCCGCCACTCGCGGCTCCCAGGAGCCCTATGGTGGTTGTATGATTTTGCATACGTGCTCCAGGTGGTCGCGAGTGGCGGGTGCGGCGTTGAGCTGGTGGATTGCGTGGATGCAGGCAAACCCTCTTCTATGCATCCAAAGGCTGCCTGTAGCATCAAGCACGGGCAAAGTCCGTGCGGAGGCGAGTGAATCCCGCCTGGATGTGCCTGAAACCCGCCCAAGAGCATCGAACACTGGTGTAGCCCGTGCGACGTTGCTCGTGTGTGTGTATATATATAATATTAAAAAGATATATCGTGATCTCCAAATAACCATGAAATAAAAATTCATCTGATATCTCTCATACCTAAGCCGCAGACCGACGACGGTGCCCTCCTCCCACCCCGACGTCGCTCCCGCTCCAACTTCTCAAGCGAGATCCTGGTAGCCTACGAAGTCCACAAAACTACGATCTCTGCCCGCGAACACATCAATGATAAGAGTCCGAGTATAGATTTCCTTCTCTCTCGACAATTCACGTTTTTCAAATAGGTTTTCCACATAACATTTCTGATACAGGATTTCGTTCAACTAAAAATTTTCATTTCAGATTTCATATCTAAGTTCAGTTTCAACTTCAATATTCCATCCAAAAAAACAGATCTATGTACAGTTTTAAATAACAGTATTCCGTTCAGTTTTGATTAACAGTTTTCAGTCCAGTTTTTTTTTTCAATTTGATTTTAGTTTTAATTTTACTTCTTTGGGATCTGAGTTCACTATATTTAACAATTTTTCAAATCTGTTTGGTCTAACATCAGTGTAATCTGTTTTCGTTTCAGAATTTTATTACAGTTTTACAAATTATTTTTCTCAAATTATCAGATATGAGAACAGTTCTAAATTTCAGATTTCATTCCAGTCTAAAATTTCGTTTCAAGAAACTTCCGTTTGAGAATTTGATTTTGATTTCTTTTAAATTTCCGCTTTCAAATTTTTTTATTTTCATTTTTATTTTGCGTTTTTAGTTATATTTTGGAGTCCGTTTAAAAATTTTTAGATTTTGGTTTCTTTTTTGATTTCATTCTAACATTTAGTTTATGATTTTGTCTTTGTTTAACATTAACAAATAACACTTTCTCATTTCATTTAGAGCTCATTTATAATTTTTTTGTTTTCGATTTGGTTTAAACTATTCATATTAATCTAAGTAAATTTTTTCACAGAAGGAGATACATTGCAAATATTTCAATCATTATGCACTATCCATGACCAAGTTAGTATGCATCATATATCTTAAAGTATTTTAGTGACTATCTACTATGTCAATCTTATATTATTTTTAAACACTAATCTTAATTTTTCAAACTTCATTTATATTATTTAAGAAAAAACAAAAGGAATTCAAAGAATTGGAATTGAAAAATCAAAAAACAATTCCAAAGAGCCATTAATTAAAAACTTATTGAAAAAATCTAAACCGTCCAATTTGATGCGTTATTTTGATGACCTCCCGTTCCAAATGTAAACTTAGGCTCTATTTGTTTGGGCGTTTCGCAACTCCGTTTTGGACAAACGCCGCCGGAAGGAGGGTAAACAAATGAACCTCCGGCAGCGTTTGCTCCTTTTCCACCCGCCCGCCTTGAGAAACGCCCCAAAAAGTTCCATTTGGAATAGCGACCTCTCTCCTCCGATTCGAACTCTCCGTTTCCACCCGCCGTAACAACCCGCAACCGCTAAAACAAATGAATTAATAAAAAACGCTAGATCTCAAACCCCCCACCCCGACAACACTCTGCCCTAACCGACAACCACAACACACGAACGACAGCCCCCTCCTCCCTCCCCTCCGCCGCTCCCGCACATGCATCCTCTCACAATATTCATGTGACCGACAAAGACATAGAAACTCCGCCCTCAGCCGCCGAAGCCGTCTCCGAAGCCATCAACGTTCCCTGCCTTCCCGACAACTAACCCCGACCGACTGCGGGGTCACTCTACAGCACGCTTCTTCTGCACGCCATCAACGTTCCACCACAGCGATGCTCTGATCTGCCATCAACGTTCCACCTCGCCTATCTTCCATCAACTTACTACCTCGCCTGAAGCCCTGCTTCCAACATCCACAACAGTGATGCTCAGATCTGCCACTACTTTTTCTTCAGGTAAAAAAAAGAACCACTCTGAAACGGCAAGCAATTTCTGATTTTGAAATAATCCATTTTACATTCTGATTTTGATTTCCCATTTTCAGCCCGTTTATGTTTTCAAAAATGAAGTAACTGCTAAAACATACAATGCATAATAAATTGAAAACAAAGGAAGATCATGTTAACCTTTTGGTTAACCCATCTTTTCTCTAATTTGATCCACATTCAAACAAAAAGACCTAAAGATTCAAGCACAAAGAGGTCGGTATACTCGCATCTTTCTGTAATTTATCAAGCCTCCTACACTCAAAAACAATGCTAATGGCTTGCTGATATTTTCCATCTGAAATACATCCAAAATAAATCTAACCAAGATTTTGACACCACATATGGACAATTGGTGACTATTGTTTTTTGAGTTACTAAATATGGACAATTAGTGACGTAACTCTTTTTGGTCACTAAATACATTTAGTGGCGGGACATTCATGACCACTTTGTGACATGCTATATTTAATCACTAAATATCTTTAGTGACCAAAATCCAACTTTTAGTGATGAAAAGATTCGTCACTAAAAGTCAATTTTCTACTAGTGTTATGTTGGTCCGCGTATAGTAAAACTGCAGAAAATTGGGATAGCATGTGAAATGAGCTTAGGCAGTTGGAGTTTAATAGTTTACTGGTTTTGGTGAGTGAAAATAGGTTCATCATTAGGAATCATGATGAAGAAAGTGCTGGGTTGACTAGTGTTAGGAGCTGCTCGGGATCGACGAAAGATCGTCTTTCCTGTGGAGAGAGAGAGAGAGAGTCCAAACACATTAGGGTTAGATCCAGAGTAATATTAAAAGGGATCGGGAATCGGGTATTAATAAATAACAGTAAGTGCCTTGCGAAAGGGGGCTTTGAGTTTCGACACATCGTAGTTCCTAGTGCCCTCGAGAGCCCTTTATGGGGAATGCCTTGGGCAGTCCAAGGTTAACGTAGTTCCTAGTGCTCTCCAACGATCCGATTGACTCCAACTCTGCGGGGATCTTCTCTTTGATTTTCTTATCAGCATACTAGATTTCTAGACAATTTCAACGGTTGGATGCTTCCTAAAATCAGATTTAGGTATTTTCTTACCGAGAAGAGGAAGCCTCCTAACTCTGAAATGGTGCCTTATTTGACCTCCACTCTTTGAAAACTTGTTCTCCGTAGCCCTTCACTGTTCTCTTGAAGAAGTCTTGTTGGAGGAATTTTTTAATATCATATGTGATTGGTTCGGGTGGTTCCATGACACCGGTTGGACCTAACCGGGTTGGACTGGATCACAAAAATCAATAGGATGACACAACTCTATTACCCTGGACTTAAAAAGTTGGCGTCACTTTGGCTATATCAGTGGCTCCACTAGCAAGCCAGACAGAAACTTTACAAGTTTGTTCTAATGGAAGTCTGAGAACTCTCTTGTTGTGTCATGCCTCACGAATTCTATGCAGGTTTCCATTGATCGAAATTACCTTTTCCTAGACATTATTGTCGACATATGAAAACATGCTGAGTCTACTTACACCCGCAAGGGGAATGCATCCCAAAATTTACCAGCTACGCCGCAAGATATTTCTTCTCTGACAGTGTGACCGCCCTCCATTTGCACCTAACACTCATTGTCTCAATATGTTTCCTACGTCACAATAACTCCACTTGTATCTTCTCTTACATTTTTTTATTTCATCCTCATGACAGGAGACTCTTAAATCAAAAGTGAAAAAGGGGAGAAATTGAGGAAATGTCAGCTTTGAAAAAAAATTATATGTGGGAATTAAAACACCTCCCACATGAAAAGAAGACCGTTGGTTGTAAGTGGGTTTTCACCGTGAAGAAAAACTTTGGAGGCTTGGTGAAATGTTTCGGCGAGAGAGTGGTGGAAAGGGAATAACTCAAATCCTGGAGATTAATTCTTAAGAAAAGATTATCCCTTAGAGCAAAATAAGATTCTATAACAGTCTTGCTATCTTATGTTGCGTGCAGGGGAGATATGATCTTATCAAATTGGATGTGAAGAATGCATTCTTCACATGGAAACTTAGAATATGAAGTATACATGTCTCTCCCCTAGTTTTTCTTGTGATTCCGAAGAGAAAGTGTGCAAACTTAACAAAGCTCCATATGGTCTAAAACAATATACGACGGATTGGTTTGGATGTTCTCACAAAGTCATGATTTCTCTTGGATACAGACAAAGTCATGTCAACCATAATTTTGTTTATCAAATAGAGGGACAATAGAAATTCTCATTGTATATGTTGATGACATGGTCATTAAAGGCGATGAAGTTGAAATAAAAGTTTTAAAGGGAGGTTTGGCGAAGGAGTTTGAAGTACAAAATCTAGGAAAATTGAAGTATTTTTTAGGATTGAAGTTGCTAGATCTAAACGTGATATCTTTCACCTCTCGGAGGAAATATATCATTGATTTATTAGAACAATTTAGTATGAGGGGATGTAGACTATTGATACTCCTATGGAGGTTAACCACAATTTAGGAAGGGATGATGACGATCCTATTGATGACATTAATAATTATCAATGCCTTGTTGGACGGTTAATCTATCTTATACCCATTTTGACATAAATTATGTTGTGGGACTCGTTAGCTAGTATATGCATTTTCCAAAGACATCTCAATGTTACTCATAGAATTTTGAGATATCTAAAGAGCTCACCTGAAAGAGGCATCCTCTTCACTCCCAGTACTGAGTTGAAAAGTGAAATTTATACAGATACAGATTGGGAAGGATCTGTTGAAGACAGATGAATTACATCTGGGTATTGTGCGTTCATAGATGAAAACCTAATAACTTGGAGAAGCAAAAAACATGTCTCAAGATCTAAGCTTTGTTTGGCGCAGCTCTGGCGGCTGGAAAAGTTCTTTTCCATTCGCCAGAGCTATTTTTACTGTGTTTCTTTTCAAAGCTTTTTAAAAATCGCTTATCTAAAAAGCACTCTTTCCCTCAACTCTCAGAATCTGTCCTGGGGCCGCGTTCCACGCTCTAAAAAGCGCTCCTCATCGATCTGTCTCTCCTCACCTCTTCCCAAACTCCCGATCCGCCTCTCCTCACCCCTTTTCTGAGTCCCCGACGTCATTCCTCCAGCCATTCTGAGCCCCTGTTGTCCTTCCTCCGACGATTCCGAGCCCCCGACGTCCTTCCTCTGGCGATTCTGAGCCCCCGACATCCTTCCTTCGGCGATTCCGAGCCCCCGACGGCCTTCCTCTGGCGATTCCGAGCCCCCGACGGCCTTCCTCCGGGGATTCTGAGCCCCCGACGGCCTTCTTCCTGGGATTCTGAGCCCCCGACGGCCTTCCTCCGGGGATTCTGAGCCCCTGACGGCCTTCGTCCGGCCATTTCGAGCCCCAACGGCCTTCCTCCGGCCATTCCGAGCCCCCGACAGCCTTCCTCCGATGATTTGGAGCCCCCGACGACCTCGCCTCCATCCGTCCAGCCAAGTTCCTATCAGCCTCAGGCGATTTCGAGCCTCCTCCGGCCATTTGGAGCTTCCTCCTCTACCAGATCTCTTCAAATTCCAAACCCTAATTTTTTAGCCTGATTTTTCTACCAAACAGTCAGCAGCTCTATCTGTAGAGCTTTTCTGAGAGCTCTTTCTAAGAGCTCTACTCCATCAGCAACTTCTCCATCCGCCAGAGCTGTCCCAAACAGAGCCCTAGTGCAGCAACCGAATTAGAGCTATGACACAAAGCAGTGAGGGATTATGGTTACACTCCCTTATATGTGATATGGGACCAAGTGATGCTAGTCCAATCTAGTTGTATTGTGATAACAAAACTGCAATCAGTATTGTCCACAATCTCGTTCAACACTATCGCACCAAACATATTGAGGTGAACAGATATTCATCAAAGAGAATATTGAGAAAAAGATTACTTGTACTCTCTTTGTTCCTTCAGAGGGACAATTAGCTGATATTCTCACTAAGAATCCGGGGGAGAAAAAGATTACTTGTACTCTCTTTTGTGTGGTTTTATTGATAAGTTGAGTATGAAAAATATAACATGCCTAACTTGAGGGAGAGTGATAGAATTAGTGTTCATTGGCACTATTTTTGTATTACTGCTTAATATATAAAAGAACCTCACATTATTTATTATTTTTTTTGAGCTTTTATTTCTCTCAGCAGATCTAGACAAACCTAATGATAAAGTCCAAAATTCTAGAATCAGTATAATCTAGTTGTATTGGGGATCTTGGCAGCGGTCGATGGTGGATTAGGTCGTTAGTTGCTCACATCAGCGAGGTACAATGCTCTGAGTACTTAAAAAAATGATGAGCAATAATGCTTTGCATTCTATGTTGAAGACTGTTACGTTCCTGGGATTGCGAGCAAGTGGCCGACCGTTTGGGGGGGGGGGAGGAGTCCCAGAGGAGGGAGGAGGAACCCTTCTTTGAACCCTTGAGAGCAATGGTGAAGAAGTGAGGGAAGCAGTCCTCACGGCGGAGCTGGAGCGGGTGGCGGCGTGTTGCGGTGTGGTGGCGTATTGCGGAATGGGTGCAGTTAGGGTTTTCGGTGGTGCGGGCTTAGGGAACGAGAGATAGGGAGAGAGAGCGGGAGAGGAGGAAAATTAAGAGAGAGCGAGATAATTTTGAAATAACTTCTTGTTTGCCATTTTCATTCCCCACACAACCACATATAGTCCTCCAAGATAAAGACCAAAATGCCCCCTCAAATAGGCTTAACACTACGAGGTTAAAACATAAGAAAAATGTGTGCATAAAATATTGAAATAGGAAATAATTGATCAAGCGCGTGTTGTCCGTAACTCGCAACGCTTGTAGCTGATCCCCCAACGAGGATCCGTAACATCTCTGCCTTGCTCAACATCAAGCTTGTCATGTGGTGGCGGCGGCAAGAGAACCAAGGGTGTTGTGGGAGGGGCGTCGACAAACGGCTTCAACTGCGACACATGAAAGGCGTCGTGAATCTGCGTGTCATCGTCGAAGCGGAGAAGGTAAGTCATGTCCCCGATGCGGTGTAGGATCTCGAAGGGTCCAAAAAATTTGGGTCCCAGCTTCTAGTATGCCCTCTTGGAGACGGTTGCTTGACGGTAGGGTCGGCGTTTGAAACAAACCCAATCCCCGGGAGCAAGAATAACACGCGGTGGGTGTTGTTGTAGGTGGTCTCCATCCGTGCTTGGGCCTGAATGAGCCGGTCTCGTGCAAGGCGCAAAATCTCATCACGCGTGCGGAGCTCGGTGTCGACGGCGGTGGAGCGAGTAGAAGCAGCAAAATAAGTGAGAAGGCTGGAGGGGGCCTCCCAACCGTAAATGAGGTGGAAGTGAGTGATCTGGAGGGCGGTGTGGTAGAAAGTATTGTAACAATACTTCGCCCAAGGTTAGCTAGTGGGCCCAGTCCTTGGGTCGGTCCCCCGTAAGGCAGCGCAAGTACATCTTGAGTGTCTTGTTGACCACTTCGGTCCGATCACCTGACTGCGGGTGGTAGACGGAAGAGAAGGTCAGCTTCGTGCCACAAAGGGAAAACAGTTCCTGCCATAACTCAAAAGTGAAAACCCTGTCTCGATCAGACACGATGCTCTCTGGTATCCCGTAAAGACGGAATACTCGATCAAAGAAAATATGGGACATGATGAGTCCTGTGATGGGACGACTCATAGCGATGAAATGGGCCCCCTTGGAAAAGCGATCCACCATCACCAAAATGACATTGTATTCCCGGGAAGGAGGCAATCCCTCAATGAAATCCATGGAGATATCAGCCCATATCTGTGTCGGCACTGAGAGGCTGTAGTAAACCGGCTGGGGAGAGAGCCTCCATCTTGTTGTGCTGGCGGCGAATGCAAGCCGCAATATGAGACTGAACACTCCGCTTGAACCTTGGCCAGAAGAACTTGGTGCGCAAGCGTAGAAGGGTCTTGTGGACTCCTTCGTGGGTGCAGTTGTGGATGGCAGCGAAAATGTTCGGGATCAAAGGAGAAGTGGCTAGCAAATAGAAACGATCCTTGTAGAGAATGGGGCCATCGTGGACCTTCCAAATCGGCGACAGGCGCCCCTCCTGAATGCGGAGCCACAACTCACTGAGATCGTGTGAGTCGTCAATCTCCTGATAAAGGCGGGGAAGAACCAAGGAGGAGGGCTCAGACACAACATAGATAAGTGCATCTGGAGATTCGTGGCGAGAGAGCGAGTCAGTGGCGCGGTTCAAGTGGTCGGGCTTGTATTCCACCAGGAAATCATAGCCCAAAAGACGGCTCACCCAGCGTTGTTGGGGCATCATCGCCAACCGTTGCTCCAACAAGTACTAGAGTCTAAAGTGGTCGGAACAGATGAGAAAGGAATCCCCCCACAAAAAGGGCCGCCAGTGGTGTACGGCCTTCGCAAGGCCGATAAGCTCCTGCTCGTAGGCGGGAAGCTTCTGATGGTGGAGAGTCATCTTGCGGATAAAATAAGCAATCGGGTGGTCGTCCTGCAAAAGTACTGCGTCGCAGCCATGTTCTGAAGCATCACATTCTACCTAAAATTCCTTCCCGAAATACGATAGCTGAATAACCAGGTCTAAGACTAGAGCGTGCTGTAATGCTTGAAAAGCCTCCATGGCGGAGTTGTCCCATGTAAAGCACTGGTGACACAAGAGAGATAACAAGGGAGTAGCAATAACCGTGTAGCCGTGGATGAAGCGTCGGTAGTAGTCGGCCAGACGAAGGAACCCGCGCAGCTCCCGCTGCGACTGGGGAACGGGCTAGTCGAGAACCCCTTGGATCTTGGCTGGATCTGCAGAGACGCCGACGTGGTTGACAATGTGCCCAAAGTAGGCGACTCCATCACTGCCGAAGGAGCACTTGGAGCCCATCAAATAGATCCGATGAGAGCATACGAGCTGAAGAACCTGTCTGAGGTGGTCGAGGCGTGCCTCCCACGTTTTGATGTACACCAAAATATCATCGAGGAAAACAAGCACGTGGCGACAAAGAAGAGTATTGAATACCTCATTCATGAGGGCGTTGGTGAGCCCAAAAGGCATCACAAAAAACTCGAAGTGGCCATAGTGTGTCTGGAAAGCGGTCTTTTCCGCGTCCCCTGGGAACATACGGACCTGGTCGTACCCCGAGCAAAAATTCAGCTTGGAAAAATAGTGTGCCCCATGCAACTTGTCCAGCATCTCCTCAACAACTGGAATGGGAAACTTGTCTTTGACGGTGTGTGCATTCAGGGCACGGTAATCCACGCAGAAGCGCCAAGAGCCATCCTTCTCGTTGATTAAGAGGACGGGCAACGAGAAGGGTGAGACGTTGTGGCAGATGATGCATTGTTGACACTCAAACTCATCCTTCTGTAGGAAGGGATAACGGTTGGGTGGACGACCATCGGGGCCGTATTCGGAAGGAGGCAGATACAGTGATCTTGGTGACGTGAGGGGGGAAACACGGTCGGTGCGGCCATGGTGTCGTTGTAGTTGTGAAGGTCTGCAAGGCCCGGCTGCTCGGTAGAATCAGACTGGAGAGAAAAAGCGTGACCAACCTTCTCCTTCGGATGGTTGTGCCATACTGTCAAAGAAGGCCCATGTCCCCCGGACATCGTCAGGGCGTCCAAATCCCACAAAATCGGTCCGAGGGTGCGTAACCATCACGTCCCTAAGACAGCCTCGAATCCCCGCAGGGCGATGACAAAGAAGTCCACCTGAGAGTGATAGTCCGCCACAATAATCAGAATGTCTCGACAAACCCCGGTGCAGACCATCGCGGTGCCATTTGGCACGGCGACACGCAAACGACTGCGGGTGGTAATGGGTAGCCGGAGTCTCTGAGCGGTGAGATCACTGATGAAACTGTGTGCACTGCCCGTATCCATGAGGGCAAGTAGCTGGTGGCCCGGCACGGAAATGAGCATTTGCACTGTGTCCCCAGAATGTGGTCTCGACGTGGCACGGATGGAGATTGCGGAGTCCTGTGGCTCTTCATCCCCTTCTTCCCCACCTGATGGGTCGTCAACCTCAAGCCAAAAGAGCCGCGTACACATGTGTCCCCGAGTGTAAGCCTCATCGCAATTGAAACAAAGGCCCTTGGCGCGGCGTTCGACCATCTCATGATTGGACAAACGTTGTATATGTGTCGGGCGATCCTCGTCTTTGAATCTGGTCGTGCCCACCCACCCCCCCCTGCGACGACGAAGGATGACTATGGTGCCGGAAAGAGCCATCGTTGCCACTTGCCACGACGTCCCACGTGGGGACGGTACAATAAGATACGCCTCTCTCAGATATGCGCGAGACTCATGGCGGTAGTGAGGTCTGGCGGGTTCTGGAAATTCACGTCCATGCAGAGTCGCTCGTGCAATCCCACAGTAAAAAAGGCCACCTGGTGGGCTGTTGGGACCAGAGATGCACAAGCAAGGAACTCCCGGAACTGCTCCAAGTAATCGTAAATAGATTCTGACTGCTTCAGGGTGATCAAATCGCCAATGGGATTGGCGCGGACTTGAGACCCAAAACGCAAGTTACACTAACTCTTGAAGTCATTCCATGTGAGGTGGGGCTTCTCCCGATGAAGCTGGGAGAACCACAGTTGGGTCGACCCCATCAAGTGGAAGGATGCGACACCCAGCCAATCTTCCCACGGTGTGCGTTGTGCAGCAAAGAAATGCTCGAAATGGGTCAACCACGTAAGGGGTTCCTCACGACCTTCGAAGATCGGAAAATCCAACTTAAAAATTGTGGTACTGTTGAATAGTCAGAGCGAGCCGGGAGATCAATCGGCGGAGGGTGATGTAGTTGATCGGGGACGGAGGGGGAGGAGGCAGAGACAGTTCGTGCAGGCAAGGGCATGTCGTCGGGCCGGAGTGCGGCGAGGAGAGTTTGGCGGTTGTCGACCATCATGGTCTTGAAGGATTCCAAGATTAGAGCTAGTGTTTGGCCGCCTTGAGTGTCGTCGACCATGAGGGAAAAAGGCCGTAGCGGAGGTCCGAGGAAAATCTGGTAGAGGAAGCAAACCGGTGGAAGAGGTGAGTAGTGAACCACCGTTGAGCGAGGAGCCAAGGAGAATAGGAGGCGGACAGAGAGGATCGGCCCGGAGTGAGCGGAATGGGGCGGAATCCGGCCGGATCGGGTGCAGGGGAGCCGTAATAGTGTGGCTTGGGCATGTGTTGCGCAGATCGAAGCAGTCGGCGGTATCTGGTTGAAGCGGTGGTGGGGAAACGACGATGTTGATGGGGAAAAGGACCGGTGGCTCTGATCCCAAGTTGTTACGTTCCCAGGATTGCGAGCGAGTGACCGGCCGTTGGGGGGGCGAAAGTTCAGGAGGATGGAGGAGAATCCCTTCTTCGAATCCTTGGGAGCAATGGTGAAGAAGAGAGGGAAGCAGTCCTCACGACAGAGCTGGAGCGGGTGGCGGTGTGTTGCGGAACGGGTGCGGCTAGGGTTTTTGGTGGTGCGGGCTTAGGGAACAAGAGATAGGGAGAGAGAGAGGAGGAAAATTAAGAGAGAGGGAGATCATTTTGAAATAACTTCTTGCTTGCCATTTTTATTCCCCACACCACATATAATCCTCCAAGATAAAGACCAAAATGCCATCTTAAATAGGCTTAACACAATGAGGTTAAAACATAAGAAAAGTGCATGCATAAAAAATTAAAATAGGAAATAATAGATCAAGCGCGCGTTGCTCGTGACTCGCGACGCTTGTAGGTGATCCCCCAACGAGGATCCATAACAAAGATATTTTTGGGTTCTAGTTCTTCCAAGTGTCGATCTTGGGTGAACGAGAGAGTTGGCACGGTAAGTTAATTTGACCGACATTAGTTTACTTTGATTCTGTCAAGGACTGCTCCTTTCTTCAAACCTATGAACATTGGGCTAGTAGTTAGAGGTCAGTCATGTCAAGTCACTGAAAATGGTGCTCATTTGTTGATGCTTAGTTATCGCCGAGTGATGTTTGGTGGCGGCCAGTAGTTGCAAGCTGAGGATTAATTGTAAGTTGCAGATTCCTTCAGTTCACCCATCGGCTGAGTTCGGAGCACATTGGTAGATAACTTCATACAGAATGAATTTTACAATATCATCAGCTTATTGGCAAGGAAGGGTGCTGGCCAAGGAGACTACTGTCAGTAGGTTTTTGAAGAAGTCAGGACCATGTTTTGAGATTACTTTACCCTTCGGTTGAGAGTTGAGATTTTGAAATCATAGTCGTTATTTGTCAAATCGATTGTGATGATTCATGTGTGACAACCATGATGATATCCTTTAGGTTTTCTTATTCCAAAAGTTTCAATCTTCATTTGTTAAATTTACCATTGTAACAACAGAAAACAAGAAAAGTGATTAAATTAAAGTATAGCTTAGGTTGTTGAAATCTCAATCAGCCCTTGGGAATCAGCAGCTAAAGCCTAAAGGTCGTCCAATACTCATATTTATAAATCAAAAAGTAGAGTCGTCAAAAAATAAAACTTAAATTTGGTGAGTTGCGCCGTGTAGTAGCAGTCACCAGAGTAATTCCACTGAAATTATCAGACTGGCTGTTTCCATTCAGCAAGCACTACAGTGTCCAAGTGAAATTAATGAGAATTATGGGTGCTGCACACCATAAACACCCATCATTGCTGGGTGATGTGCTCAGAACAAGGAAACTTTGTAAAAAATAATTTCCAACACATCTTTCTGATAGAGTTGCACTCAGTAAAATTATCAAACCATCTCAGTCAAATTTATTAAAGGAACAAATTGATATAAATTTTAGAGAACATTCAGAAGTTTGGAAGAAAATATATATGCAAAATACCTATTAAAGTGCACCCATAAAGATTGAATGCTGGACTCATTCCAGAAGTAACCTGAAGGATATAGGTACGAAACAAGTTGACAATTGTTTCTCACAGCAAGAATATTTAAATGCAATGTTACATACTTGATACAAGGAAGATTAACACTACAAAATCTTCAAGTGATATGATGATCTACAATAAAATACAGAAAACGACCTTTTTACCACGAGTTAAAGTGAGCCTAATGTGAGCATTGTCAAACATGCCATTCGAATTGAGAGTGATGAAGATAGCTTCCTTGATCTGAAATTTAATTAGAAAGGAAATTTATCAAGAATTAATTTAAAAAATACTTAATTGACTGCCATTTATTAATCAAATTCATATTTTAGAACTTGGATTTTTTGCTGGCATATTATAGAAATTAAAATCATAATCAAATTAAAAAACGGATTAGATATTGACCGCTTCACGACTTGGGACATTGATGAAGGCCAAAGCTTTGGCTGAGTCAAACCATCTGAATAAAAAGGGATAGATTTTGTTGCAATCCTCCCATCGTAAATACGAAGTCCCTCCCAAACTGCATCGCCTCCTTGTACAACTGAATCAAACACGGAGACCTTTAAAAGTACATAGTCAGACAAAATAACCATACAAGAGTTCCATGCAATATCTATAAAATGAATCGCAAGTACAAATACCTTCCCATCTTCTCGAGGAACAAGCTCATCACCTACCCAAACAAGTATTTTCTCATTGGCAGGGATTGGAAGACATGGAGCGGGTAAAGAAGGTTGAAGAGAAGACTGTTTCACATGGCGCCTAAGCATTGTGTAGAATGGTAAACTTTGTTCTAACAAGTCATAAAGAGGTGGAGGAAAGGGCTGAAACAAATAGGTCAAGTAAAAACTTAATGGAAGCATCAAAAGTTCAGAAATAAAAATAACGACATGGGATCATTGTCTTAAAGGAAACTGAACAGGTGGCATTGTTGAAGAACAAACAGAGAGATAATTTTGCTTAGTCTAAACTAAAGTTAAAACATATGATCTCAGCGGTACTAAGCTTTGATTTCCTGACTTGCTCAAGTATAGTTGTCTCGCTATCAAGATGGTGACCTCAGAAAAAAATGATTTTTTAACCAAAGAAAATATCTCACGGGAAGAAAAGTAGAAAACTAATAAAATATAATACTGTTAACTACAACATTGTATGGAGACTTTAAGAAACAAGGACAACAGTACAACACAAATTTGAAAACTTGCAACTCCCAAACGAAATGTTATGAAAGGAATAGTATTTAAGACGAATCTGATCCTGTAAACTAAGAGCATGGCAGGTAGACGGTGTAGATATCAACCACGTCTTAACAACCTTCAACACAAATTGATAAGTAGGCATTTCAAAGTCTTGTCTAAGTGCACCTAGAACTCGGTAAAAGAGACCGTCTTCCTAAATAACTTGATTTAATAAATAGGGATGGGGGAAAAGTTGAATTCAAATCATTGAAGATAGTACATGAAAGGATAAGAAGAAACATATCTGGCACTTCTGCAAAACCAAAAAGTTTGATCACTCGATAACTTAAAGCATATGACACGAGAATTCATACCACTGGATATGCTCGGGATGCTTTGAAGCCCGTTGATTTGTGTACGCTATCGTACCACCATGGGGCCCAAAGTCCATCTACTGGTTTTGGACCGGCTTCCCACCTATATCATCAACTAATTTAAAAATCATGCTCAGAACATCAACGTACGTTAAACACAACATCATGAAATTAACCCGTGTGGCTCAACACCATATAATAAGAGCTAAGTTATCAAAGGTGCAAGGCGCACCGAGGCGCAAAGGGTCCCTGGAGCATAGGCGCAAGGCGCAGACGCGCGCCTGAGGCACGTGAGGGGCAAAAATGGGGGGAAAAAGAAATTGAGCGAATTTGGCGCCCAATTCGCTGAAATTGTGCGAATTGGGCTCCCAATTCCCTGAAATTGTGCAAATTGGGCGCCCAATTTGCTGAAATTGTGCGAATTCGGGGAATTTTAGCTAATTGGGCGCCCAATTCGCTCAATTTCAGCGAATTGGGCGCCCAATTCGCTCAATTTCAGCGAATTGAGCGCCCAAGTGCGCCTAGGGGGTGCCTCAGGTGCGTCTAAGATCATGTTTTTGCCCATATCAAATTTTTTTTAAAAAAAATACCTTGAAGCGCACCTGGGAGCCTGTAAGGCACGCGCCTAGGCGAGCCTGGGCGCGCCTGAGGTGCGCCTGGGGCACATCGCCCGCCTCAGCTGTGCTGAGGCGCGGCGGGCTGCGCCTGGTGCGCCCGACGCCTCAGGCGCGCCTAGGCGCGCGCCTTGACAACTATGAATAAGAGATGCATACAACAGCACTCAAGCCTTTATCCCCACCATGGTGGGGTAATAAAACATGCATACTTTGGTAAATTTCTTGTTTAAGCCTCTTAATTCAATTTGTTGCAAAGTTCCTATCTTCTATAGAACTAGGTTCATTTTGCGTTCTTATAATTGCATTCTATTTAAAGGTCTTTTGGGACATCAATAATGATAGTGCTGATGTCTTACCCCAAAAGAGGGGGTGAATTTGGATAACTAAAACTCTTCTAACAATGCAAATTAGATAAACAAGTGCAACAATTGCGAAGACGGATACAAAACTGTAAAGTGATTAAGTGTATATTAGTTAAGTGAGACAATGAATCAGCTAGCCAACACAAAATATAGGGTGTTCGTCATGTGTGCGTGTGCCCACACCCAATCCTACTCACATGCTAAGCTGCCTCCAACAACTTATCCCCGCCTTTCACTATGTGATTCTTACACCTTGGACGCCTAACACCAAGAAGAATAGAGAACACTCGCTGCAAATAGATTAAGGTGCAATTGGAAAGTAGCACAAGGGCTAACTTATGCCAAAATAGAATTAGTCTAGAAAGCAGTATATACTAATGTGCAGTTAATCTAGCACTCTAAACTAGAAAATATAAACTCGGTGACTACAAGTGAGTGAGTATGAGATGAGTCGTGTATGACAAGTATGGGTAGAAAACTACCAATACTATACTCAACTAAACATCACCCTAAACACTAGATAAATTAAGGTAATGATCCAGATCACACTTAGCTGAGTACTAGCCTAGTCTACACACAAAGGCAACTCAGTACTAGGCTAGAGGATATAAATGTATTGGCCAACTAAGACTACTTGATAAACTAAGATCAGTTAACATAACATACTAAAAATCACAAATACACAAGTATTAAGAACTAACACGAGATGATTACATAAACAAAGTAAAAGCAAACTAGTTAAACAAAGATAGTGAATGCACCTACCTCAAACTTCACGGAAACTAGGTGATGAATGCAAAATAACTTGGCAAAACCAAGGGTGATATCCACCAACTAAACTTGAGTTAAAAGCACTCAATAATGTATCTAAAAATGGTTAACTCCGTTAACCACCGACTCAACTAAACAAGTAACATTGTAGGCTAGTGTGAAAGCACTCCCCGTCAAAAATCAGTTGTTACAAATAGCCGGATGATTATGGGACCTTAAGACTGAGATTTGGTGTCCCTTCCCCTTAAAAACACTTGTATTTAGAACCCCTAATTGTCGGGCAGCTGCAGGCCACCGCAAACAGGTGTGTATCTGATTTTTGTGCTTAAACATGCACTTACAAGTCAGATGGGATAATGAGTGGTTATGCAATTTCTTTGATTGTTTGCTCTGCTGGCTTCACCCTGTGTGGAACATTTTTTTTGGTAACTCACTTGATGATCCTTCTAGTGAAGTGTAGAAACCATACCATATATTCACACATATTGCAAATACAATAATCAGATAAGGATGTAGCGTATAAAAATGGGATCGCATAGTCGCCTGAGCGAGTTCTTGATGTGCCTCCACTTTTAATGGAGTGTGGATTAGTTGGTGATGAGAGCTCTGGTGAAAGACTCTTATCTAAGAGGTTAGGTGTTTAATCCCGCGCCTCAACAACCTACCGTTTCATGGTGATGGGAGGCGGAGAGTTGGTTGGGGAGTATGGGCTGCTGCACTGATGAAAGCCGCCTTGGTGAGATGCAAGGATGGCCCCCCTGGTGGTGATGTCAGGGTGGCAGTCAAGTGTGACGCTTGTCCTGCATGGCTGCATCACATAGTCTACTCAAGTTATCTAATTGATACGTGGTAGCCGTATCAAGAACGAGAACAAAGAACACAAACTTGCATTGCATGACATAAAATATACAATCGGGAGATAAGCTCCCGCCAAGCACCCGGGAGCTGGGTCCTCCAAGTCCAAGACACTCACCTCTCCAAGGAGAGACCAAATGACAACACTCAGAAGATAACTCACCCTCTATGGCTCCTTATATAGATGAAACCCCCTCATTATAAGACAAAATACATAAAGAGACATGTGAATCATCTCTCGAGATGTTTTAATAGGGTAGTGGGGAGAGGGGGGAAACCGGTAGGGGAAGGAGGCCGGTCGGTTTAGAGAGAGAGAGAGGGAACTCAACACGGGAGCAACCCGTTTCTTAGAATCAATCTTGCATATCAAACCCGAGACACACTAACTCATTTATACTCCATGGGGTGTCAATAACAAGAGTAGCCAAAACTGAAATAAACAACAAAACATATGAAACATAATAAAAATAAGATAACGGCGCCATCGGTGCTAAGCCGACTCATCAGTAACGCGGTTGCGAAGCGTGTATGTCCGCCAAGGTGGCTCCTCGGGGTGAGGGTCTGTAACAATGCTGCTGTCTGGAAAATTTTCCTTGTCCTCAAGGCAAAAGTCTGGGTACTGGCGACGAAAATCATCTCGAAGGAGTCATGTGGCGTCGGAGTCCCCCAGACCCACCCACACGATGAGGATCTCGTCCGGGTCCGCATCGCCTGGAAGGTGATGACGACGATCAATAACTCTGGCGGGGTAGAGGGGAGGGTCGCCGGACAGCTCGACGTCGGCGAGGATATGGTCCACGACCGGGTGATCGCCCACGACCCGACGAAGCAGGGAAACATGGAACACCGGGTGCACCCGACTGTCGGGTGGGCGGGCGATGTGGTATGCCACCGCACCAATACGTGACAGGACTTCAAACGGGCCAAAGAAGCGGGGAGCGAGCTTGGGACACGGGCGGAGGGCCACCGAGAGCTGGCGGTACGGGTGGAGCTTGATGAATACCTTTTCGCCCACCGCAAAGCTCCAGTCCCGCCTCTTCCGGTTGGCGAAGGAGGACATCTTGTCCTGGGCCCGACAAAGATGATGCTTCAGATGCTCCAACACGGTATCACGGTCCTGGAGATGGCCGGCGAGGCTGGCTATTGCATACTCTCCAGGAAGGTCACGAGCACGGGTCGGTGGGGGGCAGCCGTAGACTGTCTCGAACGGCGCGGTGGTTGTCGCCTGATGGTAGGCAGTGTTGTATGAATACTCCGCCCAACAAAGCCATTTCGCCCACGTTCGGGGCTGCTCTCCAACGAAACACCGAAGGTATGTCTCCAAACAACGGTTGAGGACCACAAATTGTCTTTCTGTCTGAGGGTGGTAGGAGGTACTCATGCGGAGACGTGTCCCCTGAAGGCGAAATAGTGTCGTCCAGAACGCACTCAAGAATAGGGGGTCCCGGTCGCTGACAATGGACCAGGAAAAACCGTGGAGGCGGACGATGTCGGTGATGAAGCTATGAGCGACGGAGGCAGCAGTGTATGGGTGGCGGAGGGGGATGAAATGACCATACTTGACAGTCGGTCCACCACTACCAGAATGCAGTCAAACCCTGCAGAGCGCGGAAGCCGCGTGATGAAATCCATCGCAATATCCTCCCAGATGCGGTCCGGAATGGGGAGTGGTTGGAGTAGCGCCCCCCCCCCCCCCCCCCCCCCCCGAAACATTATTTCATACTTGGTCTTCTGGCAAGTCAGGCACGCGGCGACATAGGTCTTCACCTGGCGAAACATCTGCGGCCAGTACAACGAAGCAGCCAGGCGGCGGTAGGCCCGGAAAGCCCCGGCGTGTCCCCCAGTTGGGGAAGCGTGAAACTCGTCCAGCAGGCGGGGGATTCTTGGAGACGTCGAAGAAATCACGAGGCGGTTATTGTAGAAAAGGCGCCCGCCAATCAGAGAGTAGGGGCGCGAATTGGCGGCGGCGATCAAGGCCGTCCGAATAGCGGCAAGGGTGGGATCCGCCTCGACCTCCTGCTGAATCACGGCGGCCTCCTCCCAAACTGGGCGAGAAATGGCTGAAATCTCCGGGGAATGTAACTGTCGGGAGAGAGCGTCCGCGCCCGGTTCGTCCTCCGGGGCCGAAACTCAATGGTGAAGTCATAGCCCAACAGTTTAGCCATCCAAAGCTGCTGTGCCGGAGTAGCAATCTTTTGCTGAAGTAGGTACCGTAAGCTGTGGTGGTCGGTCCGAGCCACGAAGGGTCGACCAAGAAGGTACGACCTCCAATGTTGTACCGCCAAAACCAAGCCCATCAACTCGCACTCGTAGGCCGAACGGCTACGAAGTGTGCTCGAGAACACCCGACTAAAATAGGCCACAGGGCAGCCCTTCTGCATGAGGAACGCGCCAACGCCGGTGCCGGAAGAGTCGCATTCCACCTCGAAGGGAAGTCCAAAATCAGGCATGGGCAATACCGGGCCCTGGACCATAGCTGACTTTAGGGCGGCAAAAGCGGCGACCGTCGCGGCTGTCCACTGGAAGGGTCCCTCCTCCGAGGCCCGCAACAGCTGAGTGAGGGGGCGTGTGTCGGATCCCTAGTTTGATTTGGGCTAGGTTCACTATCTAGGATAATTGACCCACCATGTATAGCCAGGGTCATGTCATTGTGTCCTAGAGTTTATGCTAAGTTTTTAGATTCAACCTTGCATGGACCAGCCCACTGAAGACTGCAGAAGACTCAGATTGAGAATAAAATCAAGTTCAGGAAAGTGAGTTCGACGTTCGTCGAACTCAGCTCGACGAAAGTCGTGCTTCGCTCGACGAACTCAGAGTCAATTCTTTGAGTTGAGCTCGACGATATTCGAGCTCAGGTCGACGAATTCTGGTAGTTCAACGTCAACACTTTAAGTCCAGAATACTTTCTCTGAACTCAAGTCGACGAAGTTATGTTATCAGCTCGACGAACTTGGAGCACATAATTGAGAAGTTTTCTCAGAAAGCAGTTAGCTGAACTCAGGTCGACGAACTTGGATCTTAGGTCGACGAACTTGGATCTCAGGTTGACGAACAAGAATTATCTGGTCGACGAACAAGAATTATCTGGTCGACGAACTTTGGACTCAGGTCGACGAAATCTGTTCTTTGCTCGACGAATTCTGTGCAGTTCCAGACTTGTAATTTTCCCTCTCTTCTGTCCATATTCCTTACATTATTTAGGAATATTTTCCTGAGTAATTAATGCATATATTCTCTGAATATAACCGTTAGTGACAACATTGATTACGGTCTTCATCAGGAATATTACTTGCCGTTTTTAATGAGACAGTTAGAGAAACTCTTTAATGCAAATATTCTCTCCAGCCGATTTTCATTCTCCAGGCCGTCAGCAATTAATGGAATGGAATTCAAAATTCAAAAAGAGAATTTGACTGAAGATATAAAAGAGTTTTTCTTTTCCAGAAGAAGATACAGAGAGAGAATAGAGAAAATACAGAGAACTGATAGAATACAGGAATACAGAAACAGAGAAGAGATCTACATCAAAGCACTCTGAACCTTCTCGGTACAGAAAACAAATTGTTTTCTCCTTGACATCATTGAAGAAGAAGAAGAACAATCATAACAAATCAAGAGTCTTCTTCAACCTTCACTCAAGGATTCTTCAAGGACAACCAACTTCTATCTGTCAGAAGTTCCTGGATCTTTTTCAAGTCAAGGCTGAAGACTGAAGACCTACACCCTGTGCAAGACTCCAAGTGTTATTGAGAGGAGTTTTTGACAACAGCAAAAATCCACTAGTCTTCTCTGTTGAAAAGAGAAAGAGAAGACACCATCAATCTCTCTCTCCCCACTGTATAAAGGGTTCATTAACTCCCTTCAAAAGTTTATTTTGGTTGCAAGTCTCCTGATCAAAAGGCTTGAGTTGGTTTTTGAGCACCTGATCAAAAGCTCAAAGGTGACAGTCAGCTCACCAAAACCTGCTAGTGGATTCCTACCATGGTGGTAAAAGAGTGGATGTACCCAAGTTGGGCAACCACTATAAAAGTTCTTGTGTTGTCTGGTTGCCCTTTTCTTTTTGTTCTTGCTGTGGCTGTGATAGATTAAATTATCTGTGCTGTGTTAGATTAGATTAACTTAAGTTGCCTTTTTGTTTACTGTTAATCTTGGTATTTATTATTTTCACTACTTTGATTATTTTTTAAACAGCAAAAAGATTTTTAATTACTCTATTCACCCCCCCTCTAGAGTAAATCAGGTATAACCCCCTTCTTTCAGCGTGCTAAGCTCCTGTAATGCTGAATGAAGCGCCGATAGTAGTCGGTAAAGCTCAGGAAACCGCGAACCTTGCGGAGAGACAGCCGACATCTTGTCCTCGTCCATCGCCCCCGCCGCCGAGATGGTGTGGCCCAAGTATCTGACTGCCGCGACGGCGAAGGAGCGCTTTTTCTGATTCAACACCAAGTCGTGGCGCCGTAGAGTGGCCAGAGTACTACAGACGTGCTCCAAGTGTGCTTGCCAAGTCGAACTGTACACCAAGATGTCATCAAAAAAACCAATACATGCTTGCGAAGTACCGCTCGAAAGATGTAGTTCATGGTCGCTTGAAATGTCGTCGGTGCGTTGGTGAGACCAAATGGCATGACGAGGAACTCATAGTGGCCGTCATGAATCCGGAAGGCCGTCTTGGGAATGTCCTCGGAGCGAACCCAAATCTGGTGGTAGTCGGTGCGCAGGTCCAGCTTGGTGAAGAAGGTGGAGCCGTGAAGCTGGTCCAGTAGCTCCTGGATGACCGGAATGGGGTACTTGTCCGGAATGGTAACCTTGTTCAGTTCGCGGTAGTCCACACAGAACCGCCAACTATCGTCCTTCTTTCGAACCAAGATGATCCGGCTGGAGAAAGGACTCGCACTAGGGCGGATGATGCCGTCCAGGAGCATCTCGTGCACCAGTCGTTCGATCTCATCTTTCTGAATATGTTCGTAGAGGTATGGCCGAACCGAAACGGCGGAAGTGTCGTCCTGGAGGAGAATAGAGTGGTCGGTGGGGTGAGAGGGAGGTAAGCCAGTGCGTGGCTGGAACACGTCCTGAAAGTGTGTCAGGAGCTCCTGCAAGGCTGGCGGCTGGTCCGAGGTCGGGCAGGCGTCTGCGGTAATCGGCCATAGCCATGTCGAGAAGTCCACCCCCGACGTGCGTTATAGGGCCCGAAAGGGCATAGGAGAGCGGAGCAGAGTAGCATCCCCCACCAAGCGGCAGGGTCGGCCTGCCTGGAGGAAACACATCGTCATGGAGGCCCAATTGACGTTGACGTCGCCGAGGGTGCGGAGCCAAGCGACCCACAGAATGACGTCAATTCCGCCCAAACTAAAAGCATAGAAGTCAACTGTCACCGTACAGGGGGCCCACCGAGAGTAACACGCGCGGGCAACGGTCCATCGTCGGTCGGCGTCACCCGTCCCCCAAACAAACTGTGAAGTCCGGGGAGGGCACCAACGGAAGCTGGAGTTGCATGGCTAACTATTCTGAAATGAAATTGTTGCTGGCCCCGCTATCAATCATCACCACGATCGGGCGCTATTGAATACACCCTGCTAACTTCATGGTCTGTCGGTCGGGTATCCCCTCTACTGAGAAGCAGGGGAGCTCCAGAAGGCAGAGGGCCGCGGCGGCGGCCACGGCGGCGTCTTGGCCAACGTCGTTCTCCTCCAGCTCTAAAGCCTCAAAACCGGTCAAAGTCACCTCGGCCTCCAGGTCGCCCGCAATGGCGTGGAATTCCTTGACTGGACAGTCATGGTTGGGCGCGTAGGGTTGGCGACAACGGAAACACAACCCTTTCGCACGGAGATCATTGTAGTCTTGGTTGGATAAACGTAGAGGAGGGCCCCTAGCCGGTCGGCCTGCTGCTGGAGGACCGCGGGCTGGTGCGGCATTGGACGCTCGCCATGGTGGTCGAGGCGGGTGGGTCGGAGCAACGGCGGTCGGCCGAGCAGGTGGGGGCGGGAGCGGAGCAGCCTGGGAACGGGGACCAAGATCCGCCTCCACGAGGCGAGCCATATCCAAGGCTTCTGACACTATCCTCGGGTGGTGGTTGCGGAGGCGCGAGCGAATCTGTGGTAGGAGGCCCTGCATAAAAAAGGCAAGGTAGTGGTCCGGCGGAAGGCCCAGAACGTGGGTCACCAACGTCACAAACTCATCAATGTATTCCTCCAAGGTGGCCGATTGCCGCACTCCGCACAGACGCTCGATAGCGGAGCCGGTGTAGCGGAAGTCGTAACGGCCAATCATTCGTTGCTTGAAATCCACCCAAATAAGGTCGGGGTTGGACTGACGGAGCCAACGAGCCCAATGAAGAGTCGAGCCATCCAATCCGACGAAGACGTGGGCTACCTTGTCCTGCTCAAGAGTGGAGTGGAGGTCGAAATATTGTTCCGCCTTGGCGATCCATCCCATTGGGTCGACGTCGGCGAAGGATGGAATGTCGAGGGAGAGGGTGGGGTGGTTTTGTAGGGGCAGCAGTAGCAGAGCAGCCGGTGGAGGGTCAACCGTCAGGGGTCGCCCTAAGATAGACGCCGCCGCGGAGGATTCCGCCGCAGAGGCGGTGGCCGGCGGTACCAGGGAGTCCAAGCAAGTTAGGATGGCGGAAAGGGAGAAGTGGAGAGAGGCGATGGATTGGTCATGTGCGTCAAAGCGACGGGCGATGGCGTCGTTGTCCATGGGGTCGGCGGGGTTGTCGGGATACAGCCGGGTGGAGCGGGTCATGGACGCCCGGCGATAGCGAGGGCGACGCGGCCACAGGCGGGGTTGTTGCGGGCGAACCGGGCGGCGGATCCTCTTGGTTGACGATGCCAACGCAGGGCTTCTCCGGGTTCCGCAGGCGATCGTTGGTCGATGATGCCGACACAAGCGACACGGGCGATGCGTGCGACGCGGGTTCCGGGTCGATGATGCCGACGCAGGGCTTCTTCGGGTCGACGATGCGAGCTTCTCTCGACGCCGTTGTTGCGGGCGGAGCTGCAGGTCGGACCAAGTAATAGGGTAGTGGGGGAGAGAGGAGGGAAACCGGTAGGGGAAGGAGGTCGGTCGGCTTAGAGAGAGAGAGAGAGAAAGTGAAAGAGAGAGAGGGAGAAAAGTCAACACGGGAGCAACCCGTTTCTTAGAATCAATTTTGCATACCAAACCCTAGGCACACTAACCCATTTATACTCCATGGGGTGTCAATAACAAGAGGAGTCAAAACTGAAATAAACAACAAAACATCCAAAACATAATAGAAATAAGATAACGACGCCATCGGCGCTAAGCCGACTCATCAGTAACGCGGTTGTGACGCATGTATGTCCGCCAAGGTGGCTCCTCGGGGTGCAGGTCTGTAACATGTTTCCTCCTGCATTCTCTGAGCTGGAATTCACGCTGACTTGGCACCTGCCAAATATGAGTATACACATGATTATTCTTCGAGATCTTAGAAGTTAATAGAGACCTCCAAGAGAATAAATAGAGCCTCATCCAACTATAGAGTCAAAAATAAATATCCAGGATGCCATCCAGGACTTCATTGACGGATAAATTACCATTGATCCTTTCTTTAATTAGGGAGAATGCATAAGAAATCATCAATCTAAGGAGCTAAAAGAGGAATTCAGCCTATCAAGTAGAGGAAAACTCAAATCAAGCCTAAAAATAGCACTTTAAAGATAATTCGTTTAATTTAAAGAGGACTGAACAATAACTGAGATTCCATAAATCAATTCCTCAATTTTTCCTTTTTAAGATTGGTCAATATTTCTAATATATTGAAAAGATTGGAGCCAAAATTTCAACAATGGTTAGATCTTATTTTCTTGTATTATTTAAATTCTTTTTTCTAGATTTCAAAATACAATGATAATCATCTAGATGAGTTGTTGGATAGATGACGCGGGGGAGGCCGTGTAACGTGGTTGTGTCGGCGCTAATGCAACCCAAATTGCTCACGCGGAACGACCTTGAGCACAGCTAAGCTATATGTTGCGCTGAGAATTCAATTTGAATCGGGAAACAAATTTAGCAAATAAAGTTTTATAAATTTAGCAAAGCAACACAAGTTGAGTAATAATTTCCGGCAAACAAGCAAGCCACGGTCAATTACCCACAAGATGATTTCTATTACAAATTCCACAAATAAGTTTATTGGATGGAGAAAATAACAAAACAATTACACCAATGAGCCATATGCCCAAAATAAATATGCAATGTTTTCCAATATTCAATAAAGAAGTAAATGAACACAATACAGTAATACTCACCTAGCAATAGAGATCTAACATCGATGGTTGGTGTGAATCCAAGCGACGGAACGACGACAGTGGCTGCCTCTGGAGAAACAACGGGTTGTTGGTGGACTGGGTGGAAGGGATGTGGGAATGAGGAGGCACTAAAGTGGTGGTAGGCTGGCTGGGTAGGGGAAAAGATATTGTCTAATTCAGGAGGTTGGTGATGGAGGATTTGCTGATGGGAGGTGCAGGAGGCCACTGTTGAGTGGTCGTATGAGGAATAAGGTGAATTAGACGCCTGCTGGTTGGGAAATTGGGCTGGCCATCGGAAATGGAGGTGGAAAGACATGAGGAAACAGGGTTGGAATTCAGGAAATGTTGAAGTTGTAGGTGCACGGATGAACAGGGCTCTGGTTCAAAAGGGACGGAGGGGATGAACAGGGCTCTGGTTCAAGAGGGGGTTGTAGGATGCTAGGACTCTTGAAGGGTTGGAAGGACAATAGGAAGTCGTGAACTTACTACGGGAGTAGGGTTAGCAGTGGGGTGTAGGGTTGCGGTAGGATACCGCGGTGGAGGGAGTAGCCGGCGCTGGAAGTGGTAGGGTGGTGGGGAATACTTAGGTCGGCGGGGAAAACAGTAACAAGGACGCGCGACTTCCGGATTCCTGCAGGAGGAATACTGAATAGGGCGGTTTGGTTGCCGTGCCAGGCGAGGAAGATGAACAGGGAGAGTGGGGTTTCATAGATTGTGCGACTCGGGAAAGAAGATTTACGTGAAAACTAAATAACAAGAGGCTATGATTGAGGGAACATAGGAGAGGGAGAAGGCTCACGGGAAATTCTGAAAAAATAGGAAAATCGAATAATGCGAGAAATAAATCGAAAGTAACACGCCGGGATTTTGCGGCGTCGCACCACGATAAGATTGTTGGTATGAATTCTCTCACAATACAAGAAATGCCAATAAATGAAGCATCTGCCCCTATTTATAGCAGGAATGGGCGGTTGGGCACCGAGCATGAACGATTATAACTGGTCGTTACGCCTGATATCCTAACACACTAAATACATGTCCAATAAAGTATAATAAAATACACAAACAATAAAATGATGATCCGGACGCGCTCCCGATCTCAAATTGCCGATCGGATCAGTGCCTCCTGCACAAATATACGAATGTGAGCATCGCTGACTGGTGACCCGTAATCCAGTGTCGATGTCCATCAACTCCACCTGACTGAAAAGCATTCATATTTGATGAATGGATATGATCGTACTAACATCGAAGATCAGGGGAAAGCATATTAAGCTCCGCCGCGGATATCCAAGTATCATCAAATATCGGGCGTCCACTCCAGTGCACGAAATAATGGTAAGTGTACAACCCCGTATCCGGCTAGGTGGGACCCTCCCCAATTAGCGGGCCAGAGTCGTGATATGGGCGGCGTTTTGACGCAGTCCCGTTCGAAGACGTGCAGGTCCTCGTGCGTGCGTGCGGGGGTTTTATTTGCAAAGGCTTAAAAAAAAATATATGTTTAATATTATAATATATATATTATATTATATTATATATAGATAAGTTGGGATTGATTAAGAAAGGAGGAGATAGGGCAAGCCAGCGGGGGGTACAAGATGAAAGCAGCAGAAAGGATTAATGGAGGAGGGGGGTTTTCCTGTTCAGCTTCCCCGCTAGGGTTCGGCCAGGAGCATAGCCGACGCCGCCCCGCCCCCTCTCTCCCCGCCGTCGCCGCCTGCTTCCAACCCGAGCCCCGCCCCCTCTCCCCCGATTTGCTCTGCGCCGGCAAGCACAACCCGAGCTCCCCGCCTCCCGATCTCTCCCCCGCTGCCGCCTAAGCAAGGCAAGGCCGAGCTCTACTCCCCCTCTCTCATCGCTGGCCATTAGGGGCAGCCCGAGCTCGGCTCTCTCTCTCTCTCTCAGTTCTCTCTTCGTCGCCGCCGCCTAGGGTAAAGCAAGCCCGACCGGGAGCTCCTCTCCCGGCGCCGTCTACAGCAAGGCCGGCCGGGAGCCCCTCTCCCGGCGCCGCCTAAAGGAAGCCCGGCCGGGAGCTCCTCTCCCGGCGCCGTCTACAGCAAGGCCGGCCGGGAGCCCCTCTCCCGGCGCCGCCTAAAGCAAGCCCGGCTGGGAGCTCCTCTCCCGGCGCCGCCTACAGCGAGGTCGGCCGGGAGCTCCTCTCCCGGCGCCGCCTACAGCGAGGTCGGCCGGGAGCTCCTCTCCCGGCGCCGCCTACAGCGAGGTCGGCCGGGAGCTCCTCTCCCAGCGCCGCCTACAACCAGGTCGGCCGGGAGCTCCCCTCCCGGCGCCGCTTATAGCAAGGTAGGCCGAGAGCTTCTCTCCTGGCGCCGCCTGGAGCTCGAACCAGCCACCAAGAGAGAGAGGGAGATGATTCCATCTCTCCCAGCAAAGACTCGGCCATCAAGGAGGAGGACGAGAAGTTATTTCTTCAGCAAGGCCCGACACCGCCGAAAAAAAACACGCGTCAAGGGTAAAGAAGTTTCTACTTGGGCAGGTGAATCCCTCAGTTTACATATTTGCATGGAAGCCCCTCTCCACCAATGGGTGGGGGAAGGGAGCTCTCCGGCGGGTTGACGTGTACGTCCCTGCAATTAACTGTGTTAGCACCCGGAAGTGTGAGTACGGGTTTATGCATGCTGTGTGAAGCCCATCCGGACGTGTGGGCCGGATTGGTGATGTTCTGGGGTTCCCGGAGAAGACTCCGAGTAAGTTGTATATTATCTATTTGCAGTGAATGCGCACCATAGCCCCCCAAAAGGGGTGTGTGCAATATGTTTGGCCAGCTTATGTTAGCCGACGGTTGTTCAGCTGGCAGTCGCTTGACGAGACGTTGGCGTACATGTGTTGCAATTCCAAGCGGGGAGTAGCGGGCTTAAGCCCAAGCTTGTGCCGGCCCTCGAAGGCCTATTTTTGCTTATATTGCCTGCCTGCGTGCCGAAGTATGAAATTCATATTCCTGTAATTATTTATAATATCTGTGATGCTCTGTGTATGTGTAGTTTCCTTCTTCTGTCTTGGGCGAGTGGTGTGCTCGTGAACCGCTCGCCCCGTGGGGGCCCCGAGGTATAGTTGCCGGGAAGCCCCTGATGGCCTGTTGTCATCTTTTTAGAATAACGAAGTTACGCTATTCGTGGCCCCACTTGGGCAGCGTGTCGTAGAATTGCTCGGCGAGATTGCGCCATTAGTAGGGCGGGTGAGGAGCATTTTGCATAGACCCAAGGAGACACATCTGGATAGGAGAGGGTTGGTCTTGAGACCCTCCTTAGATGTTCCGGTCGGCCAAGAGTGCCCTCCGAAGGTGTCTTAGCTCAGTCTTTGTCTTGGGAGGGGAAGAGTTTATCAGTCTTCCGGGTATGCGGTGTGTCCTCCGCGCTGAGATCTTGGGTCTGTCCCTTATGTTCCTAGTCTAGTGCCTAGATCGTTCGCTTGAGGGTAGTAGGTGCGCGGTACCACTCTTTTGGGACCCCGAACTCCACAGAGGTCATTTTTGGCTTCAACAGTAAAAGGACCATCTGCGATGGAAATGGAAATATAAGAGTGTAATTTTATTCTTCCACATAGGGGCTAATTTATAGAAATTACAACAAACTTACAAACTTAACCCACAATGTGGGACTAAACCCAAACACACATCAATACGTAAATATAACTTACTTCAACACTCCACCTCAAGATGGAGGCAAACTTTCGGCTTGGACACATCATAAAAAAGAGAGGCAATGGTGGTTGGCAATGTGGGCCAAAAACAACCATCGAGGCCCAACTGGTGTCACCAGGGATAATCCAACCGGGCATAAGCCACACGACGTTGGTACACACACCGACCATGATCACATTGGATGCTCCCGGAGCCGAAACCATGTCGACCAACAAAAACCAAACCATACCTACCTAACATCGAAGAAAAAATTGGGGAGACAAACAACAAACAAAATATGTCTGGAGGTCGTGTGTGACTAAGGCGGGAATTCGGAAAGAGAGTCATCTGGGTCGCCGTTATCACATACACTCCCCTCACATGGATCATGTGCATGAAGGATAGACTATGCCTGGAGGCTATATGTGACTAAGCCAGGAGTTGGTAAAGAAGCATCCTAGTCGTCGCTATCACAAACACTCCCCCTCACGTGGAATATGTGCATGAAGGCCTAAACTACGCCTAGAGGCCGTGACGTACACTCCTCATGTAAAACATGTGCATATAGGCATAGATCGCAGGGAGACACTAACAACGCAATAACGAAGACAACAATAAAATAAAAAAAACTTTAAAAATAGCAAAAAATACAACTTCAACACCGCAAACAATAAGAAAAGCGGGCAGCGGAATCCATATCCCAAGGGAGCAGAGAGACTAAGCCAGAAGAAGGTCGGTTGCAGGAGAACAACAACGACAAAGGAGCTCGACCAGAAAAGGGAGGACCGAGAACATCCAAATGCTCGACCGGAAGGAAGAATAAGCTCAGGTGTAGCAACAGCAGGGGCACGGGACTGGAAGCTCGACGAAAACGTGTCTGAAGGAGACGTCATTGCTGGATCAGATGAAGCCTGATGCGGTGGGAGCAATGGCGAGCCTTCTTCGGAAGGTAGACAGAGCTAACAAAGTCTGCCCGATCCCACGAAAAAGGGAAATGGCAGAGGCGAGCGTCGTCGATGAAGAGGGACGCAGGAGTCGATTCCAGCGACGAAAGAAGCTGCCGATATCGAGGTCGATCGCAACATCCACACGCAGCGACAGGATCAGCAAAGCAGACAACGACGAATGTAAGAAACACAGACAGAAGCAGTAGGAGTCCTCATCGAGGGGAATAGAGGTCACTCTCGTCGATGGAATCAAACGACGTTTATGTCGACGGGAGCGGGAAGGGAGATGCTCGATATGGGCTTTAACAGCGCAGGATGGGATCAAATCTAGAGGAAGAGGCGAAAATCAGAGAGAGGAAGCCACGCAGAAGTTAGGTCGCCAATAATTAGGGCGACGAAATTTCAGAGAGCAGTCAATTCCTGCTCTGATACCATGTTGAAAGAGATGAAATTGAAATATAAGAGTCCAATTTAATTCATCCACAAAAGGACTAATTTATAGGAATTACAACGAACTCACAAACTTAACCCACAATGTGGGACTAAACTCAAACACACATAAATACCTAAATATAACTTCAACAATATTTTTAATCTTAATTTATGAATGTGGTAGACATGGTTATTAGGATCGCGATACGGATCGTAGGATCTTATGATCCTACGATCTAGATTTTGTAAATTGATCTGGATCTTACCTAGGATCTAAATCGGACATCTACGACTGGGATCACGATCCGTATCTTAGGATCTTCATGATCGCGATCCTGACCCGATTCTACCGGTTTGGCCAAAGGTAACTAGAAACATGTTCAACCCTATCCAGACCTAATTCAACCGGTCCAACGCCCATAACCCATTGTCGATTGCCCATATCCCAATCTCGCCCTCTACCTCATCACATAATCATATCATGCTGCTTTACTGTATCCCAAGTATCGATTGTCGACTGCAAACTGAGAACAAGAGCGACTTCTTCGGTCGCGCCCAGTACAGATTTGTTTTTATTGTTAATAAACATTTGATGTCTTACCTGAAACTAAAATTGAATTTAATATGATATCATCGTTTTGATTTAATTATTCAAAAAAATTAATATAGTTACTTATATACTACTCAATTTTTTGATTTATTTTATTAATTGAGCATGTAATTTAATGATACAAAATTCAATTTTATTTTTTTAGCCTTAATTTACGAATGTTGTAGGATCTTGCGATCCTCGATCTGATCCGATCCGATCCAAGCTCAAAACGATCCAACTTAGGATCTCGATCCTGACAACCTTGGTTGTAGGATCTTGTGATCCGCAATCTGATCTTACGATCTGATCCGATCCAACCTCAAAACGATCTCACCTAAATCTCGATCCTGACAAACTTGTTATAAAGGTCCATTCATTTTGGTTGTAGCTTCTAAGCGACTCCTTGTGGGAGCCTCTCCATACAAAGTCAGATCATGACATGCTCACCTACCCAAAAATGTTGCACATGTTTGTGTTCATCTACATGTGCTTTATATAATCCATTACTACTAGCAATTTTCTTCCAGATCAATCCATGTAGTTCATATATGTGATGAATGAACGACTCGGCGGACTCACTAGGACGTGACTCTAGGGTAACAAGGGCAAGGTCATAGGCTTCTTAGGCTCATAACTTGACACTACATAGAATGGACTCATGACAGTAGACCTATTGATAGAACTATTGTATGTAAATTCAGCTACGGGTAACACAAAATCCCAAACAGACGGGTGATCACCAACTAGACATTGTAACAAACTCCCTAAGCTCATATTAACGACCTCAGTCTGGCCATCAGTCTGTAGGCGATAAGCGATAAAAAACTTCAAAATCGCACCAGTCTTATGTCATAGCATTCTCCAAAAATAACTTCAAAATCGAACGTCGTGGTCAGATACTATGGATTTGGGTAATACGTGTAACCAAAAAATGTCTCTCATGAGAAGGACCTTCACATGAGCTGCGTCAGCAGTCTTTCGGCGGGCAATAAAATGAGTCATCTTGAAAAACCAGTCTACCACTACAAAAATAAAATCATGCTTCCTCACAGTGCGATGAAGGCCCAATACAAAATCAATGATGATATCGACCAAAGGCTGATGTGGGACAGAAAGAGAAGCATAGAGTCCAGTATTTTGTTTGGAACCCTTCGCTGTCTAACATGTGCTACAGTGTGCACAACACGCCCCACATCCCTTTTCATGGCAGATCAATAGAGGCGATCCTCAACTAAAACAATCATCTTATCTCTGCCAAAGTGACCAGCTGCACTACCAATGTGTATTTACCAAATCATGAAGTCCCGGAAGGATGTTTTGGGGATGCAAAGGCGAGACCCACGATATAAGTATCCCTCAGCAATATCAAACCCCTCAGTAGGATTAGGAGGATCTCTCAAAAACCCGAAATATATTTCAACAAAATCAGGGCAAGTAGGGTAATTACTAGACAAACAATCAAAACTAGTTGAGCTAACACTCAGTGTGCGAAGTAGGGCTATACATCAACTGATAGCGTCAACAAGCTTGTTCTCAACACCCGCACGATGTTTGAGAACAAAATGAAAGTCCTGCAAATATTCGACCCACTGGCATGTCAATGCCCCAACTTCTGTTGTGAATCAAGATAGTGCAGAGACTGGTGATTGAAGTATAGAACAAACTCTCGTGGAAGGAGATAGTGACTTCAAAAACAAAGCGACAACACTACTGCATAAAACTTCATATCATAATTTGAGTACTTTTGTCGGGCCTCATTCAATTTCTCAGAACAGGTGTGGTCGTCAGTTTTTCCTAGATCTCAGTAAAAGCTCGAGTAGCGACAACCGTCCACTTGAAATCTCCCTTCCGAAGGCAGCTCGTAAAGGGGGTCATAATGGTGTTAAAACCCCAAAAACATCTCCTGTAGAAGGTGGGTAGTCTGTGGAAGCTACGAGCCTCAGTGATAGTAGAAGGAATAGGTCACTCACTAATTGATCGGACCTTGTCTGAGTCAACAGACACGCCGGACGTTGATATGAGAAACCCAAGGAAGTGCACAGAATCAGTCAGGAAGGATCACTTCTTCAAGTTCACATACAGCTTCTCTTTTCGGAGAGTATCAAATACGAGCCTCAGATGGCTCGAATGGTCTTCAGAAGAATGGTTATAGATAAAAATATAGTCAAACTAGACAACCAAGAATTTGCTTATGAAGTTGTCGAGGGAGTTGGGCAACCCAAATGGCATGACAACTCACTCATAAAGACCATCTTTGGTCTTAAAAGCCATCTTTCACGCATCTCCCTCGCGAACTCTAATCTGGTGGTACCTGCTGCGAAGATCGATCTTTGAAAATATCTGGACATCAACCATCATATCAAGTAAGTCATCCAACCGAGGGATGGAAAAACAATATTTAATAGTAATCACCAACTACCGACCTGCGGGGTGAGAAGGGTAGGGACGGCACAGAGGCTCAAACTCTCACGTATGAATTGCTTCCTTAGCAACTCGTCAACCTCTCTTTTGAGTTCAACATGTTGATCCGAATTCATTCAATAATGTGGTTAAGTTTAGGATTGAAGCTCCCGGTGTCAAATCTATGACATGTTGAATGTCTCATAACAGAGGTAACTCATCAAAGAGAGCATCAGGGATAAGATCACCATAATCATCCAAAAGTTGTCAGACCTCATGTGGTGGCTCAGGAATCTCTGTAGGGCTCTCAAAAATCATTGTGGTTGTCACTACGTAAAAGATACCGGCGTTAACACTCTCTCTCTCTCATAATCTCGTTGCGACGCAGGATGTGCAGCGACCTAGATGAACTCATACTGGTAGAGGGTGTGATCTTACCCGTGGATTTCTCCTTGGGTCGGGTCGATGTCAACGTGATCTCACGACCCTTGTCGTAGAGTACATACGTGTTCGAGCGACCGAAACATGTGACATCGCAGTCGTAGAGCCAGAGCCTCCCTAATAGAATGTGGGTGACATCCATAAGGATGACGTCACATCAAATACGATCCACAAACGAAGCGAGTGATCGGAACGAGGCACCTATGGGTAACCTGTATAGCTGTCTTATCGGCCTAAATGACTTGATAAGGATGTGGATGAGGCTCAGGGGTCGCTGCATCCCCTCTAATGCTCGTTGTTAGAAAAGCCCATTTAAGGGCCCATGTTTTCTTCTTTCTCTCTCCTTGTATTAGTCCCACATCATGTATTAGGATTTCTCCCTTCCTTCTTCTCCTATATAAGTGTGTGTATACTTGTAACTTTTACTTGAATGAATATATACAAGGTTTTGGGCCTTTTTCTACATGGTATCAGAGCCAGGTTCCCGACCTCGCGGTTTCACTTTTTCTAACCGCACGGCTTGACTCCTTCGCCTAGCCGCTCTTCCTCTGCGGCCTGTTCCTCCAACTCGCACCGGGTAGCGTCCTGTGTCTACCCGTCTCCTCTCTCAGCGGCTTCTTCCTTGTTAAGCCGCTGTCCTCTCCTCTTCGTCTCTCCCTCCCGTGGATCCACCCCTCTATCTTCTTTTATAGCCTCTCCTCTCTCCCGTGGGCCCCACTTCTCTCTGCGGCTCCTCTTGCCGATTGCGGTTTGTCTGCTTCTAACCACCCGACCTCCTCTCTTCTAGCCGCCCGACCTCCTCTCTTCTAGCCGCCCGACCTCCTCTCTGCTAGCCGCCCGACCTCCTCTCTGCTAGCCGCCCAGCCTCCTCTCTGCAAGTCGCCCGGCCTCCTCTCTGCAAGCCGCCCGGCCTCCTCTCTGCAAGCTGCCCGACCTCCTCTCTGCAAGCCGCCCGGCCTCCTCTCTGCTAGCCGCCCGACCTCCTCTCTGCTAGCCGCCCGACCTCCTCTCTGCTAGTCGCCCGACCTCCTCTCTGCTAGCCGCCCGCCGCCCGGTCTTTTCTTCTGCTCACCGCATGGCGTCTGATGATTCCGCTGTCACCTCTGTTGGGTCCTTCTCTGCGGACGGTATCACCTGTCTCACTCATAATCCTTGCTGGATCGTTGATTCCGGCGCTATTCACCATATCACCTCCCAGAAGCCCCCAACGTATCTACAAACGCCTCATCCTGCTCGCATCACTGTGGCCAACAGTGACACCCTACCAGTCTTTGGCTCCGCTGCTCTTCAGCTTACGCCGACCCTTTCTCTTTCCTCGGTTCTTCACGTTCCGAGGTCTCCCTTCAATTTATTATCAGTTAGTCGTCTCACACACGACCTTGACTGTTGTATTACCTTTTCACCCTCTTCTTTTCTTATGTAGGATCGCCGCACCCGGAGTACCATTGGTAAAGGACAGCTGGTGAATGGGCTGTACATCTTGGATATCCCACCAACTCTTCTCTCCGCCATCTCCACTGTTGATTGACATTGCCGCCTTGGACATGATCCCCTTCCGATTCTCAAGCGGGCTCTTCCTGATATACCTTTACGGTAGTTCTCCTGTGAATCTTGTATCTACGACAAACAACATCGTTCCTCTTTCCCCCCTGCCTGTACCAGGAGTAGTACTCCCTTATCGTTAGTTCATTCTGATGTTTGGGGCCCTTATAAGATCCCTAGTATTTTTGGCTTTCGGTATTTTGTCACGTTCATTGACGATTACTCCCGTACCACGTGGCTCTATTTACTACATGATCGCACTGAACTTCCCTCTGTCTTTTGCGCCTTTTTACTTGAGATGCGTACGCAGTTCGCCACCCCTCTCAAAGTAATTCACACTGATAATTCTCGGGAGTATACGGGTCGTGCCTTCTCCAATATCTGCACTGACTTTGGTGTCATCCATCAAACTTCATGTGCGTATACCCCTCAACAAAACAGGGGGGGGGGGGCAGAACGCAAAAATCGTTATCTTCTCGATGTTGCCCGCTCTCTTATGTTCCAAATGCACGTTCCCACCGAATATTGGAACTTTGTTGTTTCCACCGCCTGTCATCTCATCAACCGCCTTCCGTCCTCTGTCCTTGATTTTGCCTCACCCATCCAACTCCTCTATCCCTCCATCACCCTCACCTCTCTCACACCACGGATCTTCGGGTGTATTTGCTATGTCCACCTTCTTGGCCCTCCTTCCGACAAACTTGCTCCTCGGGCCGCTAAGTATATGTTCGTTGGCTACTCCCGCACTAAAAAGGGGTACGTCTGCTACTCTCCTACCAACGGCAAGCTGTTCGTTTCTGCGGATGTCACCTTATGCGAAGACCAGCCCTTCCACTTACCCAGCACCACCTCGTCTTCTGCTCCCTCTCTTCCCCGGCCTATTGTACCGGTCACGCCATCTGTGCCGTCTTCTTCCTCCTCTCCCCCCGTTCCTCCTCGGGTTCCTCCACCCCTAATCCGTGTCTACTCTCGTCGCCCATCCAAGGATGCTCCCGTGACCCAGCTCCCCGCTGCCAGCGATACCTCGGCTACGGCAGATCACGCTCCTGTTTCTACAGCTCATCCCTTGGCCACCTACGTCTCTCTACATCGGCTAACGCCGCCTCTCTACGCGTTTGCCACCTCCCTTTCTTCTGTTTCTATACCTAACAATGTGCAGGAGGCGCTTCACCACCCAGGATGGCGGGCCGCTATGCAAGATGAAATGCGGGCTCTCTGGGCTAACCAGACCTGGGATCTGGTTCCTCTTCTTGCTGGCCACACCTCTGTTAGCTGCAAATGGGTCTTTGTCATTAAACATGCGGCGGATGACACTATCGACCGTCTGAAGGCCCGTCTTGTGGCACAAGGCTTTAATCAGCAACATGACCTTGATTACAAGAAAACCTTCTCTCCCGTGGCCAAATTGAACACGGTCCGCGTTCTTCTCTCCTTGGCTGTTCATCGTCACTGGCCACTTTATCAGCTGGATATTAAGAATGACTTCCTCAACGGAGATCTACAAGAGACAGTTTATATGCAACAGCCTCCCGGGTTTGAGATCACGGGGGAGTCTTTGGTATGTCACCTTCGAAAATCTATTTATGGTCTCAAACAGTACCCGCGTGCGTGGTTTGAAAAGTTCAGTAAGGTGGTATGTGCTAGTGCCTTCACTCGGAGCTCGGCTGATTTTTCTCTCTTCACCCGACACCGGTCCACTGGGACTGTGATTCTTTTGGTCTACGTTGATGATATCCTGATTACTGGCGACAACATGACAAGAATACAACAGATCAAGGAACAGTTGAATTCCGCCTTTCAGACCAAAGATCTGGGCAACCTTCGGTACTTTCTTGGGCTCGAGGTCGCACGACGCCCTGATGATCTTGTGTTATCTCAAAGGAAGTACTGTATGGACCTCCTTCGTGATGCAGGTTATTCTGGGTGCAAACCTGCGGAGACTCCTATGGACGCAAATCACAAGCTCTCGGCCCATAGCTCTGACTCTGACAAGCTGCTTACAAATCCAGAATATTACAGACGCTTGGTTGGGAAGCTGATCTACCTTACGGTGACTCGACCAGACATCTCATTTGCGGTGGGAGTTGTGAGCCGTTTCATGCACGCTCCTCGGACATCTCATCTTCAAGCTGTCGAGCGCATCCTTCGATATCTCAAGATCGCCCCCGGACAAGGACTCGTGTACACGCCATCCACATCTCTATCTCTTGTCGCATATTCTGACGCTGACTACGCAGGATCTATTGATGATAGACGCTCCACAACTGGATTCTGTACTTACTTTGGTGGACACCTCATAACTTGGCGTAGCAAGAAACAGAATGTGGTTGCGCGTTCCTCTGCTGAAGCTGACTACCGAGCTATGACTGCTGTTGTCTCTGAGCTAACCTTGCTTGAAGGCCTTCTGAGAGACTTATGTGTTCGTCTCTCATCTCCGACAACCTTATTTTGCGACAGTCAGACAACAATTCATATTGCCAAGAATCCGGTTTTTCACGAACGAACTAAGCATATCGAAGTTGACTGTCAATTTATCCGGGAAAAGGTACAGTCAAAGAAGATAGATTTGGAGCATGTTCCTGCTACCGACCAAGTTGCGGACATCCTGACGAAAGCTCTCTACAGGCCGCTATACTATCAGTTCTTATCCAAGCTTGGTGCCTACGACTTGTACGCTCCAGCTTGCGGGGGAGTGTTAAAAAACCCATTTAAGGGCCCATGCTTTCTTCTTTCTCTCTCCTTGTATTGCTCCAGCTTGCGGGAGATGTTGTATAACACCTAACTCTAGGGATCACTCAGCATCTCTCTCTCAATCATCCTTGACAGTGGTAACAATCTCCTCATCGACAATCTCTTCAGCATCAGCACGGGGTACGCCTTCTTCAACTAACAGATTTCTCGTAGGGCATTTGGTCACTACATGTCCCCTACGTGAGCAACGATAGCACTGGATGTTCCCTGACCCGGAGGTCGTGAAAGGTCCAGTGACGATAGCCTTGCTCTTCGTATCTGTGGGAACACGGGAGGGCCCTGCAGGGGTGGCAGTGGCTAGTGGTGGCTTCCTAAATGTGGACATGTCTGACCTGGTAGAAGTTTGACGGGCACCAGCAAGTCGCGGGTACTACTCATACTCTAGGTACATCTGATAAACTTGCTCTACCGTCTCCAACCGATTGGGAATAAGCTCTCTACGTATCTCTAATCACAAACTAATACGGGACCAAGATGTGATGGCACTAGTCTCCTCTCGTTGATCACTCTTCACTGTTAGTTCATCAAAACAAGGCAAGTACTCTGCTACGGATTGTGTGCCCTGACGCAACGCAAAAAACTGATCTAGCAAATGATCCTGATAGGAGGCAGGAAGATATTTTTCCTTCTATCGGCGTTTCATGTCTTCCCAACAGATAATAGAACAGTATCCATCCCATTGTAAAGACCTCTCTAAGCTCATCAAAAAAATCTTGGCTGGACCGACCAACTTCATTTTTGTAAATATAACACAACACTCATTGCTCATATCATACCACTCGAAGTAGTGGTCCATCTCCTGAAGCCAATTGCTAAAAGTCTTCGGTCAAGCTGACCATCGAAGGTAGGGACATTAATGCGTATGCGACAGGTACTATCATCCTCAGCGCGTAGTGCTCTGCGTGGCTCGGGATATTCGTCAAAGTAATCATCCGACCGATTGTCATAATGGTCTTGAGCTCTACCACGAGGAGTTGGGCGTCGTGGTGGAGCAGGTATAGTCTGACGTCTCGAATGTGATCGGAAGGTCTCCTCCGGTGTGGAGCAGACTCTCGAAGTGGAGCGGCCTCTCATGGTGGTTGATTCCTAATATGCACGTCTAGTGGAAAGAGGGAACTTGTTCTTCCTCAAAGGGAACATCAGGTGGAGTGAGTGAGTTATCCCTGCTTTGGGAGATGGAATGTTCTCGCCGATCCTCAATGGCGCATATGCAAGTGTGAAGATCGTCATTAGTGCAGTCAATTGATCGAATCGATCTATCATTAATAGTTCAAATTTCGCAGGTGTCATTTCTAAATTAGAGTTGGTGGCTCTCTCGTAGATAAGGTTTGGGTCTTACATGGATTGACGGTAAGACCCACCACTACATAACATGCATGTGGCCCTATTCTGGGATCTGATACCAAATCTGACACAGGGTAGGCCATGTAACGTGGTTGTGTCGACGCTAATGCAACCCCAAGAGATCATGCGGAATGACCTTGAGAATGTTGCGTGGAGAATTCAATTTGAATCTGGAAACAAAATTTAGAAAGTGTGAAAAAGTACTAAGTAAACCGACAAGAGGTAAATAAAGGCAAATTTTATTGCTCCAAAAAAATAATTATTACATAGGTATGCCCCCTTATTTATAGAAATCGGGGGAGATCAGAGAATACAACAATCGATGTGAGACTAAATACAAGTCGGGCGGTCTATGCAGTTTGACATGGTCAAATCGCCCACTATACAATGAATAACAAAACACCAAGCGTTAACAGAGGAAAGCCGCCAGACCGCCAGAGAAGCCACCGGTGCAGTCCGCCAGACCTCCAGAGAAGACCACCGTTGCAGGCCGCCATACCGCAACTGCAGGTTGCCACCAGACCGCAGTTACGGTTAACCATCTGTCCGCTGTTGCGGCTTCATCCAGCTGCGGCTTCAGCGCTTCAGCAGACCGCTGCGGCTTCACGCAGACCGCTGCGGCTTCACCCAGACCGTTGCGACTTCATCCAGACTGCTGCAGCTAACAGAACCGCTAGGCACCACCAGTCCGCTGAGATAGAGATAGACAGACCGTTGCGGTTAAACACAAGTCTGTCCGGTCTCCTCAAGCTCCAACACTCCCCCTTAAGCTGGAGCATGTATATCTACCATGCCTAACTTGCTACAAACCTCCTCAGAAGGAGTAACTGGTTTGGTGAAAAAATTAGCCAATTCTTTCTCTGAGGTAACAAAAGGTGTGCAGATCTGATTCTTCAAAATCTTATCTCTGATGAAGTGACAATCCACTTCGATATGCTTTGTTTTTTCATGAAAAACTGAATTTCTTGAAATATATATGACTGTCTTATTATCACAGAATATAGGTAGTGGATGATCATAAAATTCTTCCAGATCCAGCAAGAGTGTCCGGAGCCACTTCAACTCGCAAGCAGTCTGAGTCATGCTTATATATTCAGCTTCTGCACTTGACTTGGCAACTACAGCCTTTTTCTTGCTCTTCCAGCTAACTAGATTACCTCCAACGAAAGTGCAAAAACCAGATGTATACCTCCTATCTTCCATATCATCTGCGTAGGTAGCATCAGAATCAGCCTCAACCTTCAAATGTCCACTTTTCTGAAACAAGAGCCCTTTTCCTAGTGCACTTTTTACATACTCTAAAATCTTTAGAGCTGACTGCAGAAGACATTCTCTGGAGGCTTGCATAAACTGGCTCACTTTCCCTACTGCATAACAAATATCTAGCCTTGTGACCGTCAGATAAATGAGTTTAATCGCAAGACGCCTGTATCGGGTAACATCTTCAAGAACAGGAGAATTCTCATTCCAGCATTTGTCATCTCCAACAGCTATAGGAATCTGAGCGAGTTTAGCCCCAAGAAGACCAGTCTCTTTCAAGAGATCTAAGACATACTTCTGCTGTAAATGAACAATAGAACCAAACTTTCTAGAAATCTCAATCCCCGAAAAGTACTTAGGAGACTTCATATCCTTGGTAATCAAATGCTGAAGCAGATGCTTCTTTGTCATGTCAATATCATTCCTATCATCCTCTGTAAGAAGAATGTCATCCACATAAACCGCAAGAATAACATGACCAACCGAGGTTTTGCGGATGAACAAAGAATGATCTGCAGCACTCCGAGCAAACCCAATCACAGAAATAACTTCGTTAAACTTGTCAAACCAGACTCTACGACTTTGCTTAAGACCATAAATTGTCTTTCGCAATTTACAGACCTTAGACTCCCCCGGAGCAACATACCAAGGAGGTTGCTCCATATGGACTGTTTCCCGTAAATCCATATAAAGAAAGACATTCTTCACATCTAATTGAGACATTTCCCAATCCCTATTGACAGCCACCGAAAAAAGAACACGGATTGTAGTAATCCGAGCAACATGGGAGAAAGTATCAAAGAAATCCACAATGTATGTTTACGTAAATCCTTTGACAACAAGTCGGGCTTTGTAACGATCAATAGTACTATCAGGAAGAAATTTGATGGCAAAGACCCAGCGACAGCCAACCACATCAGCTCTTGGAGGAGTTGAAACAAGAGTCCAAGTATCCCGTTCAGTGAGAGTGTTCATCTCTTCATCCATAGCAACTTTCCAATGAGGAATAACAAAAGCATCTTTATAGGAAGCTGAAATAATATTTGCTGAGAGAGCAAGAGCAAAGCTCTGAGGCGAAGGAGATAACCGTGCATAAGAAACCACATCCTGAAGAGGATGTTGAGTGCATGATCGAACACCTTTCCAAAAAGCAATCAGAAGATCAAGGTCTATCCGGTCTACAGTATCAGTATCATCCAAAGAAGGGATCGCTGGCCCAGGAGCAGGAGGCAGCAACCCAGTAGAAGAATTAGAGACAGTAAGAGAATCAGCAATAGAAGGAGAAGGAAGAGGTGCAGGCTCTGAAAGAGGTGCCGACATAAGAGGAAAAAAAGTAGAATCATTAGAAGAAGGGAGAATAGAGGGAGAGAAAAATAAAGGAGCATCCTCAAAGAAAGTGACATCTGCAGAAACATATTGTTTCCGGAGAACAGGATCAAAACACCTATACCCTTTTTGCGTCGGACAATAACCCAGAAAAATGCACTTTACAGAATGAGAAGAGAGTTTGTCACGACTAGAAGAAGGAGAGTGGACAAACGCCGTGCATCCAAAGACACGAAAGGGTAAAAAAAACAGATTCCCATCAGGATACGGGAGGGAAAAAGGAGTCTTGCCATGAAGAACCGAGGACGGAACTCGATTAATGAGAAAGCAAGAGAAAAGAATAGCATGATCCCAATAAGACCGGGGAACATGCATATGAGTGAGAAGGCTATGCGTCACATCCAGAAGAAGACGATTTTTATGTTCAGCAACGTCATTCTGCTGAGAAGTGTATGTACAAGTAGTTTGATGGACAATACCATGATTCAAACAGAATGACGTGAACTGATGACTAAGATACGCCTTAGCATTATCTGTGCGAAGAATTTTAATAGGAGTATCAAATTGTGTACGAATCTTAGTATAAAATTTAGTAAAAATGGAGAATAGTTCAGATCGGTCACGCAACAGATACAACCACGTACACCGAGAGAAATCATCAATAAAAGTAACAAAATACATGTTGCCCCGTCCAACAGTCGGAAGGGGAGAAGGACCTCAAACATCTGAATGAACCTGATCAAAAGGTCGAAAAGAACTGCGAGCATGCTTGGTAGGAAAAGTAGAGTGGTGATGTTTCCCAAATTGACAAGCTTCACAATTAAGAGAAGAATCTTCTCGAGGTAAATCAGGGAAAAGCTGATAAAGAATTCGGGGAGGAGGATGCCCAAAGCGAAAATGTCATTGAAGTAAAGAAGAGGATGAAAAAGCAGAGACGGTAGCAAGGTAGAACAATTCAGCGCGTGCAGTTCCCGTAGCAATCGACTCATTGGAGTGAGAGTCCCGAAAAACACATGTAGAAGCAGTAAAAACAAATTCACAGTTCAACTGTTCGCAAAGAACAATGACAGAAAGAAAATTGCACGGAAAACTAGGAACATAAAGAGTGTCATGAAGCCCAATTGAATGAGTAACATGCACCGTGTCAGACCCACAAAAAGGAGACGAAGAGTCATCGACAATCAGAACCGGAGGCAACCAAGTACGTGTCAAGAGAAGAGAAAAGACGAGAATTTCCAGTCATATGATTCGTAGCACCAGAATAAATGAGCCATCTTCCTGTAGAAGCAAACTGAGCAGCAGCAGAAGTAGCAAAAGAATGAGTGGCCATAGAAAATAACGGCAAACCGCACGGTTTAATAAAACAAACCGCGTGAACAAAACGACCAAAAAGAGCCACACCAAACAAGAGCATGTCGCAGAAAGAATGCGAACAAGTTGCAAAAAACGGAGAGACCGCACGGTCACGGTGACAACACACCAGCGGCAAGGCAGATGTCGCGACCAAATGCGGAGCCCGCAGCCGAGAAGAGAAACCGCGCGAACACGACAAGCGCAAAAAGAGGAGAGGCCGCGCGAGTAGAGAAAACAACCCGCGCGAGAAGAAACAAGCCGCGGGAGGAAACAGCCCGCGGGGAGAAAGGAGAAAGAAGAAAGCACGAACAGCAACAAAGCCGCGCAAACGGAACAAGTCGCAAAGAAGAACGACTAGCAAGGGAGGGAAGGGGGTTCAAGAAGCCGGAGAAAGAGTCTGCGTGGTTAAACACACAAACCGCTATCTAAGTGGAGCAACAGATCGATTTCCTCTGATACCATGTGAAAAAGTACCGAGCAAACCGACAAGAGGTAAATAAAGGCAAATTTTATTGCTCCAAAAACATAATTATTACATAGGTATGTCCCCTTATTTATAGAAATCGGGGGATATGAAAGAATACAACAATCGATGTGAGACTAAATACAAGTTGGGCGGTCTATGCGGTTTGACATGGTAAAACCGCCCACTATACAATGAATAACAGAACACCAAGCGGCAACAGAGGAAAGCCGCCATACCGCCAGGGAAGACCGCCGGTGCAGCCACCAGACCGAAGTTGCGGTTAACCATCTGTCCGCTGCTGCGGCTTCATCCAGACCGCTGCAGCTTCATCCAGAACTGCGACTTCACCCAGGCCGCTGCGGCTTCATCCAGACCGCTACGACTTCATCCAGATCGTTGCGGCTTCACCCAGACCGTTGCGGCTTCATCCAGACTGTTGCGGCTAACCTCCAGACCGCTGCTGCTGCTGTCCTCCTGACCACTGCTGTTGCTGTCCTCCTGACCGCTAGCTGAAGTTCACCACCAGATTGCTGAGACAAACCGCTAGGACGCTGAGAGAGACATACCGCTGCGGTTAGACACAAGTCCGCCCGGTCTCCTCAAGCTCCAACAGAAAGTAATGATTTATAAATTTAGCAAATAAAGTTTCATAAATTTAACAAATCAACAGAAGATGAGTAATAATTTCTGGCAAACAAACAAACCGCGCTCAATTATCCACGAAATGCTTTATATTGCAAATCCACGAATAAGTTTATAGATGAAGAAATTGACAAAACAATTACATTAATGAGTCAGCATGCCCCAAAAAACATGCAATGGTTTCCAATATTCAATAGAGAAGTAAATGAACATAATACAGTAACATTCACGTAGCAATAGAGATCGGGCGGCGATGGTAGGTGTGAATCCAAGCGATGGGAACGACAGCAGTGGCTGCCTTTGGAGAAACGGCGGGTTGTTGGTGGACTATAGATGGAAGGGGTGTGGGAATGAGGAGGCACTGGAGTGGTGGTAGGCTGGTTGGGTAGGGAAAAAGATATTGTCTGATTCAGGAGGTTGGAGGATGAGAGGTGCAGAAGGCCACAGTGGAGTGGTTGTATGAGGAATAAGGTGGATTAGTCTCCTGATGGATGGGAAATTAGGTTGGCCGTTGGAAATGGAGGTGGAAGGACACGAGGAGATGGGGTTGGAATTCAGGAAATGTTGAAGTTGTGGGTGCAAGGATGAACAAGACTCTGGTTAGAAAGGGACGGAGGGGATGGAAAAGGAATTGGCGAGGTTGGATCCACGGGAAACGAGAATGGGAGGTAATGGTTGTCCTGGGTTGCAAAGAGGGAGGGTTGTACGATGTCAGGACTCCAGGAGGGTTAGAAGGAGATGAGGAAGTTGTGGATTTACTGTGGGAGCAAGGTTGGCAGCGGGGTGTAGGGTTGTGGCAGGATACCGTGGTGGAGGGAGTAGCCGACGCTGGAAGTTATAGAGGGAGTGGGGAAGACTTAAGTCGGCAGGGAAAACAGTAGCAGGGACGCGTGACTTGTGGATTCCTGCAGGAGGGAGACTGATTCAGGCGGTTTGGTTGCGGTTCTAGGTGAGGAAGATGAACAGGGAGAGTGGAGCTTCAGAGATTGTGCGACTCGGAAGAGGGGATTTACGTGGAAAATGAATATTGAGGGGTTGTGATTGAGGGAATGTGGGAGAGGGAGAGGGCTCGCGGGAAATTAAGCAAAAAACAGAAAAATCAGATAATACGGGAAATAAACCGGGACGTCGCACCCCAGGATCTCGCAGCGTCATAATGCCGGTCTGGATTTCTCCCAATACAAGCAATACCAATAAATGAAGCATCCGCTCCTATTTATAGCAAGAGGGTTGGGCACCAGGCGTGAACGACTATGATTGGATGTTACGCCTGATGTCCTAGAACACTAAATACATATCCAAAAATATAAACAAAATACTACGAATGTGGGACCCGCCGACTGGTGACCCGTAGTCCAACATCAATCTCCATCAATAGATTTTAACGAGTTGAAAAATATATACTTATTTTGCTTATTTTTGCTGTTTAAATTTTACCTTTTATTTTGGCTATAAGTAGCTCACTTGTAAAGTAGTAATAGTTTTAAACATTCATTTTCAATGAATCAAAATGAGGTCATTCCACAAAAAACTTACATGTATCTCGCTCTCCCTCCCTCCGTGCTAAGGTCAACCATAGCCTTACATTCTTCAGCCAAGGAGGAAAATCTAAGGAGAAGGGTCAAAGAAAAATATCTAAACTTCTACAGCAAGAGGCACAATATGGTTTAGAAAAATTGGTTTACAAATTCTTGAATTATATTTCAACTCATTATGCATATCCTCATTTTCACAGACACCGCATAAGCCATGGTGGCTAATCGTAAGAAATAAGAATCTTATCACTTATTCTACAATTACAATCCAAGAAACCTTGATTGAAATCATTGGTGTTTATATATCAAGGACAATCATAATCCTGATATCTTTGCATCTAAACTTTGTGAGGAAGTGTTTTCTAACACATTCTCTTCAATTCTAAGTCCATATTTGGTGTAGACCGGAGAACAAACATCAGAAACATTGGTGCAAATAAATCCCTTAAAGAAACCCGCACTTCCATCCCAAAATTCTGAAGTGATATGAGTGAACAGAGATGATAAGCACAAACAAGTGATGTCCGGTAGGCAGTGTGGAACTAATCAAGAACATGGGCCACTGGGGATAATTTACACATGGGGCGGTCCCACGTGATGCGGGCCTGCTAGAATCAGCCCAACTAACACGCCACATCACCGGGTCAAACCAGTGCTCTGATACGGTGATACCATCTAACAAAATCGCACTTCCATCCCAAAACTTTGAAGTGATAGGAGGAGTGGGATGGAGCTTATAAGCACAACCGAGTGATGCGCAGTACGCAAAGTGGGATTAATAAACATAAGGTTCACCAATGGTAATCCGTGCATAGGACGGTCCCACAAGACACATAACCATTGAAATCAGGTCAACCAACACACACCCGCAACGGGATAAACCAAGTTTACGATTCCATCTAAGAAATCCACACTTCCATCCTAAAACTTCAAAGTGATAGGGGTGGATGGGCTTATAAGCACAGATAGGTGATGTGTGGTGGGCAATGTGGGACTAATCAACAGATGTTCCAACGAGGATGATGTAAGGTTCAATCCCGCGCCGGAAGGCCGCCGGAAAATATTGTTCCAAGCCGGCGCCGGAAGGCCGCCGGAAAAATAAAACTGAACGGGAAAATAGAATAGAGAGAGAAAGAGAGAAAGAGAGAGAGAGAGATAGAGAGAGAGAGAGATAGAGAGAGAGAAGAAGAGCCTTTCAATTCATTCCATAAAAAACTATTACAATTAAAAAGAGTATATATATAACTCCATTCAGAAACTATCCGTTACAATGCCTAAGATATAAAGAACAGGACACGTGGACCGTTGAGCATTAATGCTAATTATTTCTGGCTGAAATGAGATGTTGACACGTGGCTGCCTGATCTGCCGCTGAAGTAAAAACTTTGCTGAGCTGTTGAGATCCTAACAATTACCGTCCTGCTTTTAAGACGATGCCCTCATCGTTCAGCTTATCCCATTCTAGCCGCTTCTGCTTAGGGTTTTCTACAGTGGAGAGAGTAAATCCGGAGGAAGACGATGGCAGAAGGAGCTCGGATAAGTCGATTTCTGGGGGTGGTCCCGCCGGATCCGACTTCGATTAGTCGGAAGGTAAGTATTACTCTCCCTTTGTGATTGCTGGTACTGGAGCTTGGAGCAGATCTGCTACTAGTTCTGGCTTGGGGAGTTATTAGGTGCGATGTTCTTCGAGATCTGCTGTCCTCTCTTAGTCCTCCTTTTTTTAAGAAGCCATCCGTTAGTTAGTGCCCCGGTTAGGTCATTGCTGGTAGTTTGGAAGTTTTCCTGGACTATTTTCTGTAGATCTGGTGGTAGTGAGTCTAGATCTTCCCATGTGCTATCTTCGGGTGGAAGATCTTTCCACTGGACAAGCCCTTGAGAATTTATTTGATTGTTCTTAACGATCTGTCTCAAGCTAATGACGGCCAACGGAATATGTATGGGCATATTGTTGTAGCTGCTTGTTGGAAGGGGCGTAATATGTAGTTTTTGATGTTGATGATAGGGTTTGAGAAGAGAAACGTGAAATACGGGATGTATTTTGCATCCCTCTGGTAGCTGTAATTTGTATGCGGCGTCTCCCACGACTTCCGTCACTTGGAAGGGTCCGTAATAGCGGAGAGATAGTTTTCGACACTGCATTCTGTGGAGTGTTAGTTGGCGATACGGGTGTAACTTCAGTAGCACCCAGTCATGTTCCTGGAACTTTTTTTCCGTCCTTTTCCTGTCTGCAAACATCTTCATTCGCTGCTGCGATCGTTGCAGATTTTCTCGAAGTTGTTGTAGTATTTCCTCCCTGGTGCGCAATGTAAGCTCCACAGCTTCAATCTTCGTGCTACCTTCACAATAAGTCAAAAGCCCAGGGGGCGGTCGACCGTACATAGCCTCAAAAGGGGATATGCCGGTCGAGCTGTTAAGCGAGGTATTAAAATGAAATTCAGCATAGCTTAAATAATTAGCCCATTTCTTTGGTTGTTCATGAGCATAAAGTCGTAAAAATTGCTGTAAGCACCGGTTAGTGCGTTCAGTTAGGCCATCTGTTTGTGGATGGTAAGCCGAACTGTAATGTAGTGTAGTTCCCTGAAGTTTGAAGAGTTCCTTCCAAAAATTAATTAGAAATGTTGAATCTCGGTCAGAAACAATAGAAGTAGGCATGCCGTGCAATTTCCCAACTGATTCCCAAAAAGCCGTAGCCGCTAATGGTGGGGTAATTGGTGAAATCAGGGGAACAAAGTGTGCTGCCCGTGTTAGTCTATCGACGACTACCATAATATTTGAATAGTTATTGGACTTAGGTAGATGTGTTATAAAGTCCATGGTCAAATCGGACCAAATTAGTGTTGGAACGGGCAAGGGTTGCAGCAACCCGTATGGTGCATGGTTAGAAGATTTTGCCTTTTGGCATAGATCACAGTGGCTGATGTAAGCTATGATGTCTTTTTTCATGTTGTTCCAGTGAAACTGGGATTGTATTCTGTGTAGTGTTGCTCTAATGCCCGAGTGTCCGCCATAAATGCTATCATGTGCGCCTGTGATTATCTTGTTGATGATTGGGGAGTGTTGTGGATTGAATAACCTGTGCTTATAAAAAATATTACCTCCCTTCTGACTCCAGTGGGGACGGGAAGAGGGATTAGCTATAAGATCCTTAAGTATTTGTTGGGTGAATGTATCATTAGCATATGCTCGTTCTAGGCCTTCCAATAAAGCTGATGTTGGCTGTGTGATTGTTAATGTGAGCATCTGGTTTGGTGGTTTAGTTGTGGAAGCATCCATAGAAGGATGTTGGTGGTCATGACAGGATCTGGAAAGGGCATCTGCTAATAAATACATTTGTTTTGCCTGGTTTATACTTAATGCTATAGTCAAATCCTATTAATTTAGCTAGAAATAATTGTTGCTCTGGCGTGTGTAAATCCTGAGTGAGTAAATTATGAAGGCTCTGATGATCGGTTAAAATCTGGAATGGATGTTCGAGTAAGTACTGTCTCCATTTTGCAACTGCTGAAGTAACGGCGTACATTTCTCGTACGTAAGTACTTTTCTTTTGCATGAGTGGAGATAATTTCTTGCTAAAGTATGCTAAAGTTTTTTTATGATTGTAGTAAAACTGCTCCTATTCCAATCCCGGAAGCATCTGTTTCAATTTGAAAAGGCTCATCGAAATTTGGGAGATGAAGGATTGGTTTAGAAATTAACTGATTTTTTAAGTTGTCAAATGCTAATTGTGCCTCACTGGTCCAAGTAAAGGCTAGTTTTTTTAGTAAATCCGTTAATGGGGCGGCAATAATTGAAAAGCCCGGGATGAATTTTCTGTAAAATCCAGCAAGGCCCAAAAATGCTCGGACGTGTTTTTGGGTCAATGGTGTGGAATAATGTCTCAGGGCCTGTATATTGGTGTCATTCGGATAAACCGTGCCATTGGATATAGTGTGTCCTAAAAAATCGACTTCTTTTTTGAGAAAAAAACACTTAGATTGTTTTATATGAAGTAGGTTGTTGGCTAAGAGTTGGAAAACTTTTGTGAGATGGATAAAGTGATCATCTTCGGTTGTACTAAAGATAAGAATATCGTCAAAGAACACCACAATAAATTTTCGTAGATATGGTTGGAAAATCGAATTCATTAACGATTGAAAAGTCGATGGGGCATTTGTAAGGCCAAATGGCATTACGGTGAACTCGTAATGACCATGGTGAGTCCTAAATGCAGTTTTATGAATATCGGACTCCTCCATTCGTATTTGGTGGTAGCCGGAACGCAAATCCAATTTTGAGAAATATCTTGCATGATAGAGTTCGTCGAGTAACTCATCGATGGTTGGTATGGAAAAACGATCCTTAATGGTTATATTATTTAATATTCGATAATCAACACAAAATCTCCATGTTCCGTCTTTCTTTTTAACTAGAATGACGGGTGAACTAAAACTGGAGGTGCTTGGGCGAATGTAACCAGCGTGTAACATTTCCAAAATTTGTCTTTCTATTTCATTTTTCTGGAAGTGGGGATACCTATAAGGGCGAACATTAACTGGCTTATGGTTTGGTAATAAAGGAATGGTATGGTCAATTCCCCTCCATGGAGGGAGAGTGGCAGGGTGTTGAAATAATTGTTTAAAAGAAAGTAAAAGGGTTTGGAAACGTAAGGGTAAGGAGTGATCCAATTCGAAGTCATTATTGCTGCTGTTTATGGGTGGGGAAATAGGGGATGTCAGGACAAAAAGTGCCGAGGCTTGAAGTGACATGAGGCGTGATACTTGCGATGATGAAAGTGATGTCTCCGGGACAGTTACCTGTCCTTGTAATTTGACTGGACCAAGATCCGTCTGATAAGATATCGTAAGGGTTGAGTAGTCGGTGGTTACTGGTCCTAATGACCGTAACCATCGTACTCCCAGTACGATGTCCGCACTATGAAGAGGAAGAACATATAATGATAATGTATATGAATAAGTTTGAATGAGCAAGTTGACATCACTGCACTTGCCTTGGCATGTGACTGACATCCCGTTACCCATAAAAACTTGAAAAGGCTGGATGGACAGCACAGGAAGGTGTAAAAATTTCGCCATTCGTTCTGAAATAAAATCATGAGAACTGCCGCTGTCAATAAGTGTTTCTAAAGGGTGATTATGAATGTATGAGGTTAACCTAAGGCAATGGCCGGGTGGTTCTCCAGTGAGTGCATAAAAACAAACGGATCCGTTAGCATCTGTTGCTTCCTGAACGGGTACTTCGATGATGTCGTCCTGTTCGTCGGGTTCGTCTGTCCCTTGAAAATACAATAGAGTTCCTGAACCCTTACACTTGTGGCCAAATGTATATTTATCATTGCAACTGTAACATAATCCAAGTTCACGACGTCGTTGTCGTTCGGCCGCGGATAATCTTCTGATGGGATATTTAGGTTGGGTTGGTGGTTGCGGTTGTGCTTGTGTCATGGTATGGTTTGGCGGATGCCACTGTAAACAGGGAAATTGTCTTGAAGCGGCAGGGTAATTAAGTTGTGGGAGTTTGGGATAGTCTAAACGAGGTGTGGCGGCGAATGCGTTTGTGTTTTCTAGTTCTTGGTCCTCGACCATTCGAGCTAAAGCAAAAGCAGTATGGAGGTCGGTAGGACGTTGCATTTTAACAATTGCGCGAATACTAGACTTTAGTCCGAAAACAAAGATACTGGTAATAAAAGATGGTGAAAGGCCTGAGATTCGCGTTAAATATTCTTCGAATTGTGTTTTATAATCCAGAACATTGGTAGTTTGGCGTAATTTTACTATGTTTTCCGCTGGATCGTCATAACAAGAAGGGCCAAAGCGTTTTGTTAAAGCATCGACAAATGATTGGAATGTAATATTTGGTTGTTCGCGCATCGTAGCCTGATACCACCTAGATGCTGGCCGATCAAGATGGCATGCAGCAATTAGGAGGTAATCGCGAGCACTGGTATTATGAAATTGAAAATAAAGGTGCAAATTATAAAGCCAATCAGTAGGGTCTCCCTCACTGAATCGGGGGCAATGAAATTTAAAATCGTAGGAAGAAAGGGACGGGACTACCTGGGTAAGTGCAGCATTGGGTGCAGGTCCCAAAACCCCGTTTGGTGATGAAGAATGGCCTGTTTCTGTATAGTGCGGTCGGGAACTCAATTGTTCAAGAGTTTGTTGAACGTTCTTGAACTGGGCCATCATGTCAGATCGTAAAGAGTCGATCTTGTCGGTTGATTCATTTCGCGTATCGACAATTTGTTGAATTAACACAGCTTCCTTAGCATAAAAATCATCACGTAAATCAGTGATTTGGCGAGTCCTAGCATCCTTTTCGGTCTGGATGATAGTTTGCAGATCTTGAAAAATGTGCTGATGATCCTTGGATCTTGTGTGATCCGCCATGGGAAGGTGAGTCAGGAACGAGAGCACCAAATTGTAAGGTTCAATCCCGCGCCGGAAGGCCGCCGGAAAATATTGTTCCAAGCCGGCGCCGGAAGGACGCCGGAAAAATAAAACTGAACGGGAAAATAGAATAGAGAGAGAAAGAGAGAAAGAGAGAGAGAGAGAGATAGAGAGAGAGAGAGATAGAGAGAGAGAAGAAGAGCCTTTCAATTCATTCCATAAAAAACTATTACAATTAAAAAGAGTATATATATAACTCCATTCAGAAACTATCCGTTACAATGCCTAAGATATAAAGAACAGGACACGTGGACCGTTGAGCATTAATGCTAATTATTTCTGGCTGAAATGAGATGTTGACACGTGGCTGCCTGATCTGCCGCTGAAGTAAAAACTTTGCTGAGCTGTTGAGATCCTAACAGATGACCCGTGCATGGGGCAGTCCCACACGACGCGGACCAACTAGAATCAAGTTAATTAATACGGGCATGTGAATCATCCAACAATCTCAAATCAATATTTTTCTAACGTAAGGAGATTTACACAAGGAAGGCCTTGAAATACCACCTAATCACAGCTAAAACATTATATATAACTAAAACTTGCTAGAAAAAAAATTAGAGTTTATCTGAAAAATAAAAGAATATAAATACCTTAGCGGATCATTTTCCCTCTCAATCTGCCAAATTTGTATCAATTGCTACTCATTTTTCCTTCTTGGATACGCACTCCTCTCTTCCACCACAATCGATTGGTCCAAGACTCAAGTACAAGACATTGTTGACAAATCTACCCGCTTACATCTCCTCCTCACTTCCTCCAATACCAGATGGTCCAAAACTGGAATCAAAGTCGTTGACACCATATGTACCCATTTAGGCTTGAAACACACCGGAAGGACAAATCAATGTCATTGCAATTATATTGGCTCTTCCACTCTGATAAAGTTGTCAATCATTTATCCTGTTCCATTTTTTTCAGCTCCTCCATCATCAGGCTTCTGCCAACTATCAGTCCCTCTTTCATCAAGTTTACAACCACCCACCATAGAAGGAGAGATTGACAATCCATCAAGCTCAAGAATGTTAGGAAACTAAACTTAAATTGAGTTTGAGTTTAAATTGAGGTAGTATATGTGAATTCAAGCTCGAGAGAACATGCTTTGTTAGCCTAACTCGACACAATTACATTCTTCAAAGAGTTTATTTCATATTAGTCAATAAACTTATAAAAGATGGCATGACCCAACATGCTTGCATCATATCATAGAGATCTAGTAATTATAAAATACTCAATCTAAATCAATAAATTGTGCACCCAACATGGCTATCAAAGCCGAGGTGGCACAATTCTAATTGCAGATATGCATCTTCAAAATTCATCTTTCATGTCTCATATATTCCCTTTACTAGAACTATTGAAATACCCCAATTGACTTTTTATCATTCATCCTACATTTAGCATTCCTAATACCAAGAGCTAAGTATAGAGTAAGAACAATTTAAAGTATAGAGCTAAGTATATAATGCAAGCTCTAAGGCTCTAGAGTAAGATTTAGAGAGAACGAGATCTCTTAAAAAAAATCAGTCTAACATGCCCGCTAGGAAGCACGGGTACAGATACCGGATAAGATACGTGCTCGGCACGGCGGTACGACAAAATTTAAAAAACAAGGACATGGATACGACATGATGTGTTATAACAAATAAAAAATATATATATATATATACATATATATATATCAGAAAATATGGAGTCGTGGCAGTCTGGCAGACAGGAGTGGCGGACAGGTTGGCGGTCTGGCGATCTAGTTCTGACGGACTGCCTCTCTAGTAGTTTGGTTGTGTTACAGCTTGGATGATAGAACTGTGGTTCTGGCGGTCTGGCGACATTGTCTGGTGGTTTGGAAGTTGTCCTCTGTAATGGCACCGGATTACTACAGTGCGGTCTGGTGATCAGCAAGGGTTAACCGCAGTACGGTCTGGTGGTCAGTGGCAGTGCGGTCTGATGGCTGTCAAGGTCTTCATGCTGTTCTGTTAGAGCCGAGTTTGGCGGATAGCTGAGGATAGTCACAGTTGCGTTCTGGTGGTTAGTACCTGCCTAATCGCCCCGGGTAGCCCTGTATGATAACCGCAACTGTGCATTTTAGTGATCAGTAAAGGCTTGACCGATGTTGAGGTTAGGCGATTTTTAGGTGCTATCACATTTGCAGTCGGGCGGTTAGAATCAGTCTAACCGCAGTTGTTGCTTCCTGAAGTAGTCGGCTGCATCCAGACGGATAGAGACCAGAGCGAACATGTTGATATCTCAAACTATGTAATCGTGCGGTTAGCTTGTCTAACCACACAGCCCGCACGGACTATTTTTTTATCTATCCGCCTAGTCGCATGTCACAGGTGTTTTGTATTCTCTCTCTTGTTTTCTCTTTATCTCCCGTTTTCTATAAATAGTGGGACATACCCTTGTATTATTCATCTTTTTGAGCAATAAAAAATCTCTTTACTTACACTTTTCTCACATGGTATCAAAGAAAATCGATCTATTTGCTCCAGTTTCTGTTTTCTCGAGTGTGAGGTAGTGCAAGCGATCTCCAGTTTTTAACTGCGTGCTCTTCTCTCTTTTTTCCCGCAGTTTTCTTTCTTAACCACGATTTTCTCTTTTGCCCTCCCGCCCTTCCCCTTGCTTGTGTTTTCTGCGACAAGTTTCATTGTCGGCCTCTCTTTCTAACTGTGCGGTTAGAGTTTCTTTGTCGGCCTTGGTGTGTTTTTTGAGCGGTCTCCTTTTTTAGCCGCGCGGTTAGACCTTTCTGTCTGTTCTCTTTTTTTAATGGAGACTTTGACCCTCTCACTCTCTCTACTCTATCCGCGCGTCCTGCTCTAATCGCTCCTCTCCACTCTCTCCTGTAATTTGGGTACTGCTTCTAAGCTCACTGGCCCAAATTATCTCGACTGGAGTGTTTCTTTTGTCTTTTTGTTACTCTCTCAGCGTAAGCGTCATCATCTAACTGATGACCCTCCTGCATACGGATCTGCGGCCTTTGATGACTTGGATGCTAATGATGCTCTGGTGAGAACGTGGCTTGCTAATAGCCTGTCTGATGAGTGTCTTCATATCATTCAACATGATGCGACGGTTAAGGCAGTCTGGAATCATCTTGCTGCTCTATACTCCAAGGGAGCTCAAACTTCACGCATATATACGTTATATGCGGATCTTTTTGTCTGACCTGTCATGACTCCTATTGTTGCTTATCAGGAAGTGCAAGCTCTTGGTGCTGAGGTCCTTCAGCATGACCCCTTTTCTGCTGATCTCGTTGAGCAACATAAAACTTCCAGAAACTTTTGTTTGTGTTATTTGCTTCGTTCAGAATCTTATGATATGATTTGACAAAAAATTCTTGGAGAGACTGACACTCCTACTGTGGATGTCACGGTTGCACGCATTTCAGCTGTTACTACTCTTCTTCAACATCCTTTGTTTGTCTCTCCGCCTCCTCCTGACACTGTTGCTCATCCAACTCGTCGTGACATTCCTAGTGGTCGTGGAGGCCACTTTGGTGGACGTGGTCCCTCTAGATATCTCTGCTCTCACTGTGGCAAGACCGGTCATCTTGTTGATAGTTGCTGGGTCAAGCATCCTCATCTTCGATCTATTGTGGGTGATATTCCTAGTGGTCGTGGAGGCCGCTCTGGTGGACGTGGTCACTCTAGATATCGCTGCTCTCACTGTGACAAGATCGGTCACCTTGTTGATCGTTGCTAAGCCAAGCATCCTCATCTTCGATTTGTTGTGGGTGATACTACCTCGAAGAAGTCCACTACTCTTACTACCTCTTCAGGTAGTGCTCATATGGCCACTACGGGTAGGTGGCTCATATGATGGGCAATTCTCATCTTTTTTCTCGTCTGAACAAACATAATTAGTCACCTCTGGTTTTTATTGCGGATGGTTCTCCACCCCCTGTGTGCGGATCTGGAACAATGCATGTCACTCCATCTCTCCAACTTGAGGACGCACTTTACGTCTCAGCTTTTTCGTGCAACTTATTTTTTGTTACCTCTCTATGTAAACAACTAAATTGCATGACTACTTTTACCTCAACTACTTGTTCTTTTCAGGATCTTCACTCCAAGGAGACGATTGCTACAGTGACTAAAAGTGGAGGCTTATTCTACCTTGATAATGTGTCTACCTTTTTTATTTTTACTTCTCTTCTACAGTGTCATCTTCGCCTTGGGCATCCTCCTCCTCGCCTTTTTTACCAGTTCTTCCTTGATCTACCTCGCAAAGTCTTTTCTCTCAATTGTAAAGTTTGTTAACTCGGCAAACACCATCGTTCGTCTTTTCCAGCAAAACAAGGACGTAGTTCTTCTCATCCTTTTGAACTTATTCATTCTGACATTTGTGGTCTTGTTCCTACTAAATCTGTTATCATGGGTAGTTTGTATTTTGTCACATTTATTGATGATTTTTCTAGATGTACTTGGTTGTACTTGTTGAAAGAATATTCTGAATTTTTTTTTGTTTTCAATACGTTCTATAATGAGATACATACTCAGTTTGATGTTTTTATTAAAGTGTTTCACACTGATAATGTCAGAGAGTACCTTAGTCATCAATTGTCAATTGTATCGTGATATTATACATCAAACTAGTTGTCCATACACCTCTTAATAGAATGGGGTTGTTGAACGCAAGAACTGTCATCTCCTTGATGTGTCTTGCACTCTTCTCACTCAGATGAGTATTCCTCGGTCCTATTGTGGTCATGTCGTTCTTCTTTCTTGTTACATCATCAACCGAATTCCTTCTTTGGTTCTTGATGGCAAAAATCCTTTCTTCATTTTGTATCTCGATGTCACACGATATCCTTTACCTCCACTTGTCTTTGGCTGCACGACGTTTGTTCACTCGTCTTCTCCTAGTCGTGACAAACTCTCTCCTCGTTCTTTTAAGTGCATCTTTCTCAGTTACTGTCCGACACAAAAAAATGTTGGTGTTATGATCCCCTTCTCCAAAAGCAGTATGTTTCTGAAAGTCGCTTTCTTTAAAGATGCTCCTTACTTTTCTCTCACCTCTACTCTCTCACTGTCTGATAATGCCTCTTCTCTATCTATTATCTTTGCACCTCTACCTGAACCTGTGCTTCACCCTCCTACATCAGTCTCTGATTCTCCTCCTTTTGCTCCTAATACTGCTTCTTTACCTGAGCAGTTGCTGACAGTTTTTGGGTCAGCAGTCTCTCTGATGGATGGATCTGATACCACAGACAAGCCAGACCTTGATCTTTCGATTGCCCTTTATAAAGGAGTTCGGACATGCACTCAACATCTTATACATGATGTTGTTTCTTATACTCGACTATCTACTTCTTGCAAGAGTTTTGTTCTCGCTCTCTCAGCTAATGTGATCTCGACTACTTATCAAGAAGCTCTTGTGATTTCTCATTGGAAAACCGCTATGGATGAGGAGATGAAAACTTTTACTGAACGGAGTACTTGGACTCTTGCATCTACCCCTTCAGGAGCTAATGTGGTTGGTTGTTGTTGGGTCTTTGTGATCAAATTTCTTTCTGATGGTATCATCGATCGCTATAAAGCTCGGTTAGTTGCCAAAGGTTTTACTCAGACATATGGTGTGTACTTCTTTAACACCTCTCCAGTTACTCGAATTACAACGATCTGTGTTCTCTTTTTTGTGGTTGTTAACAGAGACTGTGAGATGTCTCAGTTAGATGTAAAGAATGTCTTCCTTTATGGAGATCTACAAGAGATAGTCTACATGGAGCAACCTCCTGTATATGTTGCTCCGGGGGAGTCTCAGGTGTGTAGGTTGAGGAAGGCAATCTATGGACTTAAGCAAATCCCGCGGGCCTGGTTTGGGTAGTTCGGCAAAGTTATCTCTGTTATTGGGTTTACTCGAAGTGATGCAGATCACTGCCTATTCATACGCAAGACTTTTATAAGGCTAGTTGTTCTTCTTGTTTATGTGAATGACATTCTTCTTACATGGAATGATAAGAAGGGCGTTGACCTAACAAAGAAGCAACTTCTTCAACATTTTGTTACAAAAGATATGAGGTTTCCCAAATACTTCCTAAGGATTGAGATCTCCTGGAAGCCCAATTCTGTAGTGCTTTCACAGCAGAAGTATGACTTGGATCTTTTAAAAGAGACGAATCTTCTTGGGGCTAAACCTGCTCGATGTCCAATGACTGTTGGTGATGACAAGTGTTAGAATGAGGATTCACCCTTCTTTCAGATGTCACCAGAAACAGATGGCTTGTAGGAAAACTCATTTATTTGACAGTCACGAGACCGGATATCTGTTATGCGGTAGGAAGGGTGAGTCAGTTCATGCAAGCTCCCAAAGAGTGTCATCTTCAATCAACTCTAAAGATCTTGAAATATGTGAAAGGGTCTCCGGGAAAAGGATTTCTATTTCAGAAGAATAATCATTTTGAGGGTTGAAGTGTACGCTGATGTCAACTATGCTGATGACAAGGAGGATAGAAAATCTACGTCTGGCTTTTGCACCTTCATACAAGGAAATCTGATCAGCTGGAAGAGCAAAAAATAGTCTGTTATCTACAGGTCAAGTGTTGAAGTTGAATACAGAAGCATGATTTTAATTATTTGTGAGCTAAAATGGTTACGAGCACTGATGCTTGATTTGGAAGAAGTCTATGATCATCATCTGCCAATGTTCTGTGACAACAAGACATCAATATATATTTCAAAAAATCTAGTATTTTATGAGAGGACGAAGCATCCTGAAGTAGACTATCATTTTATCAGAGAGGGGTATTGAAGAATCAAATTTGCATTCCGTTTGTCACTTCCGACAAAAAATTAGTCGATGTTTTTACCAAACCAGTATCCTTTTTTTGGATATCTGTGACAAGTTGGATATGGTTGATATATATGCTCTAGCTTGAGGGGAAGTGTCGGAAAATATGGAGTCCTGACGGTCTGGCGGACAGGTCTGGCGGTCTAGAGGTCTGGCGGACAGGAGTGGCAGACAGGTTGGAGGTCTGGCGGTCTAGTTCTGGCGAACCGCCTCTCTGGTAGTTTGGTTGTGTTACCGTTTGGATGATAAAACTGTGGTTCTGGCAGTCTGACGACCTTGTTTGTCGGTTTGGCAGTGGTCCTCTGTAATCGCACCAGATTCTTACAGTGCGGTCTGACAATCAGCAAGGGTTAACAACAGTACGGTCTGGCAGTCGCAACCCAGTAATATGGCTTCAGATTCCACCACTGCTGCTGATTCCTCTCCTCTTACAGACTTTCCTTGTGCTGCTCCTCTTGAGCTTCGGGATGAGTTACACATTACCACTATTTCTCTTCGTGCAAACAAAATTTTGCGGAATGGGTACACTCCGTTCGCCGTGTGCTACAAACTAAAGGTCTCATTCATCATCTCACCAAGTCTTCTCCCACTGAACCCATTGATGAGTGGATCCGTGACGACGGACGAGTTCAATCTTGGCTTCTCAATTATCTGGACACCGAGCCCTTTCGTATGGCCATGTATCATGAGACCGCTCACGCTATGTGTACCGATCTTCATTCTTTCTACTCTGGGAAGGACAATCTTCAGCACTTGTTTGACATTCTTACTGATCTTCAGTCCCTCGACGATGGAGTTACTGGAGACATTGCATATTTTGTTGCGCGGGCTAAAACTCTTGTCTTGTTGAGGCTTGGATCCAGCATCAGCCTCCCACCACGGACTTGGTAACTCAACGACAGCAGAAGGAGGCAGTGGGGATTGCTATGATGATGACCAGTGTTCCCTCACATCTTCATAGTGTCTGCGCTCATGTTCTATCATCCGATGTTACTCCATTCCTCCCGGTTTTGGAACTGCTCATCTGCCTCTTACCCCTCTCTCCTTATCCTCGGTTCTTCATGTTCTGGGCACTCCTTTTAATCTACTTTTTGTTAGTCGTCTTACACAAGATCTTGATCACTGTATTATTTTCTCACGCTTTTCATTTGTTGTGCAGGATCGACTAACGCAGAATATACTTGGTAGAGGGCGACTGTCTAACGGGTTGTATCTTCTCGATATTTCTCCAAATGCTCTCACCATTGTCTCCACCACTGATTGACATCGTCGTCTTGAACATGCTTCTCTTCCAATTCTCAAGAAAGTTCTTCCTACTATTTCTCTTCAAGAGATTTTTTGTGAATCTTGTATGTTCGACAAACAACATCGTGTATCTTTTCCTTCTTCATGTACTCGGAGCAATGCTCCTTTATCCTTAGTTTTTTCTGATATCAGGGGGCCCTATAAGGTCCCTAGTGTTTTTGGGTATCGATATTTTATTACATTTATAGATGATTACTCGCGAGTTACCTAGTTGTATTTACTTCGAGATCGTACCGAACTCACAACTACATTCCTTACGTTTCTTACGGAAACTCGTACTCAGTTTTCTACATGTGTAAAAACTTTTCATACAGACAATGCTCGAGAGTATACTGGTCGCACCTTCTTCAATCTATGCACTGAGTTCGGTATTCTACATCAAACTTCGTGTGCCTATACCCCTCAACAGAATGGTATAGCAGAACGGAAGAATCGCCCCCTCCTTGATGTGTCTAGATCTCTCATGATCCAAATGCAGGTTCCTCCTCTTTATTGGAACTTTGCAGTTTCTACAGTTTGCCACCTCATCAATCGCATGTCTTCATCCGCCCTCAACTTTGTGGCACTCATTACTCTGCTTTACCCATCCATGACTCTCTTCTCTCTCACACCCCGTGTGTTTGGGTGTACCTGTTATGTCCACCACCTTGGTCCTTCCACTGACAAGCTCGTCCCTCGTGCTACCAAAGCTATGTTTGTTGGGTACTCCCGCAATCAGAAGAGGTATGTCTGCTTTTATCCTACCACTGGTAAGATTGTTGTGTCTGTTGATGTCTTCTTTCATGAAGACCAACCATATCACACCAGTCCTTTTGATCCCCTTCTTCCTCCTCCGCTACCTCAGCCGACCATACCCGTCATGTCTCGACTTCCACCACTTCTCCCTACTACTCCTCTGCTTCTGATTCCCACACCACCACCACCATCAGTCCCCTCAAAACCTCATGTCATTCAAGTGTACACTCGTCGTCCTCCTCGTCCAGATGCCCTGCAGCAGCTTCCCTCTACCAGTGTGATCTCGCGGCCTGTTGATCCGGCATCCCCCTCGACAGCACATCCTTTGGCCAATTACATTTCTCTACATCGGCTCTCTCCGCTTCTTATTACATTTGCTCTCTCTCCTCTATCTCTATAGCTAACTCTGTGCAGAAAGCCCTCCAGCACCCGAGGTGGCGTGCCGCCATGGATGAAGAGATGACTGTTATGTGGGGTAATCACACTTGGGATCTTGTGTCTCTTGCTCCAGGTCACAGTTGTGTTAGCTGCAAGTGGATCTTCACTATCAAACATATCGCGGATGAAACAGTTGATCGCTTAAAGGCTCGGCTTGTGGCACGGGGTTTTACCCAACAGTACGGCCTTGATTATGAGGAAACATTCTCCCCAGTCGCAAAAATAAATTCGGTTCAAGTCTAGCTCTCCTTAGCTGTTCATCGTCAGTGACCCCTCCATCAGCTGGATGTCAAGAATGCTTTCTTGAATGACGATCTTCTTGAAAAGGTGTTCATGCATCAACCGCCTAGGTTTGAGACCACGGGGGAGTCTCGTGTATGTTCACTTCGCAAATCTATTTATGGTCTCAAACAGTCTCCACGGGCGTGGTTTGGAAAATTCAGCAAGGTCGTTCATGAGATTAGCTTCAAACAAAGCTCGACATATTCCTCTCTCTTCACTCGTCGTCAATCAACTGAGACTATAATACTTCTGGTTTATGTGGATGATATTCTAATCACTGGTGATGACTCCGCTGTGATACAACATGTTAAGCAACATTTAAACTCTATCTTTCAAATCAAAGATATGGGAAATCTTCGATATTTTCTTGAACTGGAGGTAGCACGACGACTTGATGGCCTTGTCTTATCCCAGCATAAGTATTGCATTGACCTTCTGCAATATGCTGGCCTCTCGGGTTGCAAACCTGCGGAAACCCCGATGGAATTCAACCATATATTGTGTGCTCAGGGATCTGAGTCTGATTTTTTACTACAGAATCCGGAATACTATCGTCGTCTTGTGGGAAAACTGATATACCTAACAGTTACAAGACTAATTATATCATTTGCGGTTGGTGTGGTAAGCCGGTTTATGCATACCCCACGGGTTTCTCACCTTCAGGCAGTGGAACGCATTCTTAGGTATCTGAAGACTTCCCCGGGGCAAGGACTTGTGTATAAGCCATCTTCCTCTCTTTTTCTCATTGCATACTTGGATGCGGATTATGCGGGCTCATTGGATAATCGACGTTCTTCTACTGGTTTCTGTACATACTTTGGAGGAAATCTTATCACATGGCGGAGTAAGAAGCAGACGGTGGTTGCTCGCTCGTCTGTTGAGGCTGAGTATCATGTGATGGCGGCTGTTACATTCGAACTAACCTGGCTTCAAAGTCTTCTAATGGATTTGGGAGTTAAATTGTCCTCACCTTCAACGTTGTTTTGTGACAATCAAGCTGCAATACACATTGCAAAGAATCCTGTGTTCCATTAGCGGACTAAACATATTGAGGTTGATTGTCACTTCGTTTGAGAAAAGGTTCAATCAAAGGAGCTACAACTTCAACATGTTCCTGCGGCTGGGCAAGTTGTCGACGTCCTTACCAAGGCATTACCTCGCAAGTTGTATTATCAGTTCTTGTCCAAGCTTGGTGCCTACGACTTGTACGCTCCAGCTTGCGGGGGATTGTTAGATGATATAGGGAAAAATGATGTAAAGACCCATTTATAGGCCCATCTCTTATTTTTTCTTTAGTCCCACATCTTTTGTGTCAGATTCTTTCTCCTTCTCTTCTCCTATATATTTGTACTCTCTCTTGTATTTTATACTTGAAGAAGGATATACAAGATTTGTCCATTATTCTTTACAATTATAAAAAGTTTAAAACGTTCTTTTTGGGTTTTCAGTTTAAAAGACAATAAAATGAAATCCTAAAGTATGGGTAAGGATCGCCTTCACCGCCTCTCAATCTCACAAACTTATTGGTCACATAGCCAAGGTCCCCTTCCGCTTTCAACTTCATCCACATAGCTCATACACCCCGTCGTCCATGTATCTCAGCTCAAACGGTAATTAGAGATCACATTGTAAAAGCCGCAATCCCCATATGAGCTTGTAGTTGATTATATTTGCCAATATGATTTGTGGATGATCAAGGACATGCAAGTCATCACGCTATACGGAATTCCAGTTTCTCAAATCCGTGTGCAATGGGTCACCCCGACTCAATTCCACTTGGGTGAACCGCGACGACTTACAACTCCAATTTCCAGAATTCTGCCTTGAGGACAGACAAATTTTACAGGAGGAAATATTATTAAAGAGAAGTACGATGACACAATTCCAAAACATGATTGGCGAGTCTACTAGCAATAGTTGAAAAGTGGAAACGAATCGAGCACCGTGGACGATGCACCAGGGGATGAATTAATGAGCTAATCAATAGTTTTAATTTAATTGGTACAATGTTGATTTTTTACATAATGTCACATTTATTTATGAACTCTGAAGCAAGGATACTTACAACAGTCTGACGTATCGTATCTGGAATGTTTTGGAGTCGGGAAACTCTCAAAAATTTATCCCGAAACTCTTACAAACTTTTTCTTTTAATATAAAATAAAACAATTTTGAATACTCGAATATTCTTGAATGCTCTTGGATACGTTTGAGTTTCTTGGAAAGATGTAAATGCACCAAAATGTGTGTTGTGATGATGATATGGAGAAAGACATGCGTTTGGATTATAACGGATGGAAGTCAATTGACTACAAGTTTCATTCATGACACCTATCTATAATATGATACAATTTTATAACACATATAAATTGATTTCATTTAATATACGACATGTGAGATATAATAATTGAAAAAGATAAAGAGAATGTGAATATCACACATGTTTTCAATTTTCATATTAGTTCGTATTTATATTTAAATAATTAAATTCAGAAACGTATTTTGTATCCTAATTTTTTTAAAAAATCACAAATCATGTTTTCATATCCATCGTATCTCGTATTCATCCCCGTGCAACATAGCTTTTTAGAGGGATTATACAAAAGCCCATTGTATCCTTTAACAGACATGCTAGATAAATGAGAAAAATTGAGCCATGGGCTGGAAATTTCAGAACCCACAACTCTCTTCAGTGTGTCTTCTGTGTTCTAGATCACAGAGATTTTCCCCCTCCGGCCCGATGACTACGCGCCACAGTACCCGGCCGGCGACGGAGTGCTTTGCCCGGCCCCGACGGGTCCTGCGGACTGCGCCCGTAACATATACATGAGTACTCAAAATGATCGTAAAAAATCTAAATTAATATTACAATATTTAATTTGTAAAAAAATATATTTTTATACCTTAAAAATTTATTTTTTCCCTCTCTATTTCTATTCCTCCCTCTCTCTCCCTCTCTCTCCCTTTGCCCCGCACACTCTCCCCCGCTCTCTCCTCTCTCTCCCTTTCTCTCTTCTCTCTCTAATAGTTTTTTTTTAAAAAATTGGAAGGGTATTTTGGGTAGTGTAAATGTTGCACCAATGACATGTTTTCCTTTATATAATAGTATAGATAAGTTAGTAGATAGGATTTGTCACCTTATATTATTTTTAAAAATTAACTTTAAATTTAACGGTAGAACTAAGAATTTTACTCAACTCGGGCACAATTAAAAAAAAAACAAACAAAATGCTCAAATTTAATTGTACAAGTGCAAAGGCGTATGAGAGGCATTACAGAACTCCCTTGTTTTGGGCTGAGGTTGGTGAGAGACCGTTGTTGGGTCTGGAAGCCTTGGAAGAAATGAGTATTTCTGTAACACATATTCGTGAAAACTTCGTATGACTCAGAAGCGTTATGAGAAGTATGCAAATCGACGAAGGGTTGATCTGGAGTTCGCTGTTGTGGACATGGTTTTTCTGAAGATTTCTCCGCTGTCAGGTGTTAAGAGGTTTGGAATGAACCACAAGTTGGATTCCAGATATGTGAGACCTTTCCAGATTGTTGAGCGTATCCGAGTGTCAGCTTATAGACTGAATTTGTCTGCTACTTTCTCTGGTGTTCACGATGTGTTTCATGTGAGCCAGTTGCGAAAGTGTGTTCTTAGTGATCGTCATGTACTTGACTCGGTGCCCCAGTTGCAGTCTAATATTTCCTATGTCGAAGAGCCCGTTCGTATTCTGGAGACTCAGGATCGGCTGTTGCGGAGGAAGATGATTCTCATGGTCATGGTTTTTTGGCGAAACCAAGACGTCGAGAGCGCGACTTGGGAGTTGGAATCGTTTATGAGAGAGTCGCATCCTCACCTTTTCTCCTAGTTTCATTGGTAAGTATTTCCATCTGATAACATTTGATTATTTCTTTTCTATTTCGGATTCAATTTGCGTATCAAGTTTCAAAATGAATTTTTTTTTGGGGTGACTGTAACGCCCCTGATTTTCCGGCAATTATTTTAATCTCCTTGATGACGACATAATGACGTAAGGACGTTACGTTAATGGGGAGTTAACGACCGTCGTTTTCGCGTCTGTTTGGTCAGGTCGACCAAAATTCGGTAATCTTATCGGAATTGGAAAAGTTTACGGTAGAAAATTAAGTTAATTAATTTTTAAAAAATGCCCGTCAAGTTTCGTTACGATCCGAGCAATATTAGAGTCTCGGTGAATTTTCAAAAATTCGTCGTAAAACTTTAGAAAATTATAGCTCGAGAATGGCTCGTCAGATTTTGATTTTGATCCCGTCTTTGGATTCGTAGCACCAGTGTTTACCTTCGATGCAAATTTCGTTAGAATCAATATGCGTTTAGCTTTTCGTAATAATATAGTATTTATATTATTACTATTATTATTATTATTCTTCTTCTTATTATAAAAAATTTAATTTATCATTCCACCAATGAACAGTGGAATCATTTATGTTAGTATTATTAATTATTATAGTTAGTATAATTATTATTATATAAAGAATTGAGTTCGTTGAATGACTTATTCTTTCTTTTAACGAACCAGAATTTCCCCTCCTCTATATTTTCTATAATAATAATAATAATTATTATTATTATATATATAACTGCATCTTCTCAATCAAGAAGAATCGAACCCCCCTCCTCCATTCGATGGACCGTCAAGTCAGAGCAGCTCGCACGATTTCGGGTGTTGGGTGTGGCCCGCCATGCAGGTGTTGGATGGGGTGCCGCCCGGGCGCATCCGTGTTGGCTCCAGGCATGGGTGCAAAGAAACTCCATGGTACGGCTCAGTGCAAGGGAATTGGTAGCGCCCTTCCTAAGTGCGAGGGAGCCATGCGAACAGTTTGACCAGTCCTGCTAAAATAATCTAATGGAATTGGTAGCGCCCTTCCTAACACTCCGGGGTTTTGGGAGAGTTGGTAGGCGTCATTCCTAACAGTGGTATCAGAGCCAGGTTGGAGGTCATGGGTTCGATCCCCCTGGATGGTGTTCCAGGGGCAGTTTGTTGGGTGTGACCCACCATCTAGGTGTTGGATGGGGTGTCACTCGGGCGCACCCGAGTTGGCTCCTGGCATGAGTGCAGAGAAACTTCATGGTACGGTTCAGTGCAAGGGAGTCGGGTTGGCTCCGGGCATGAGTACATGGGAGTTCCGGGCACGGTTTAAGTGCGAGGGAGCCATGCGAACAGTTTGACCGATCCTGCTAAAATAATATAGAGGAATTGATAGCGCCCTTCCTAACACTCCGGGGTTTTGAGAGAGTTGGTAGGCGTCATTCCTAACAGAGAACAGTGTCGCTATCGCCCGACGATAGCACTATCGCCCGACGATAACTTTTCAGTTTCTGAGAATTTCTTTTCTCTTCATTGCTCGACCTTTACGGTCTCTGTTGTAATCTGTAACTCCTTATTTTATAGTGGATCTTTTCCGGCGCGCTCTCCCCGTGGACGTAGGAGCTTCTCTCCGAACCACGTAAATTTTATTTGTCGTCCGTGTGTGCTTGAAATCTCGCTCTGTTTATATTTTGCTGTATGTTTTGCTCGATTAATACTCTGTTGCGCTACCGCGGTACTCGGTCCGATTGCACAACAATTGGTATCAGAGGGAGGTTCCGCGGGGGTGATCGTCTGGATGTTCCGGTTTTAGATCGGGGTCAACGGTAGGTGACGACACCGGTCCGCTCCCTATCTTCTCAGATCTGGTCCGTGAACATTATTCAGATTTCCCAGTAGCTCTGCAAGCAAAACAATGACAGCAAAATTCGTGATTTTGAAGTACGACGGCAAAATCGACTTCGGATTATGGCAAAAGTGGATCAAGGCGGTTCTCGTTCAGCAAGGTCTCCACAAGGCGCTCCTCGGCAAGGAGAAGTCCGGAAAGAAGGATGACAAATGGGAAGAGCTGGATCTGAAGGCCATCAACACGATTCAGTTAAGTGTAGCCGATGAGGTCATGTATGTTGAAGCCAGAAAAATCCCAACCTCAGAATTCGGATCAAGGCCGCCTAAGGTTACCGGTTCAGAGGTAAGATCAGACGGCTGAGATGACTAGGATGAAGAATTAGGGCAAACAGGACCCCATATGTTGCGGCAGGAAGAACCCACCACGTACCCAGATGCTCGAAAGGAGCAGCCCCTTCTCAACCAAGAATGGCCGAACTGGGTACGAGGGTGACTAGCTGATGACTTAGTCGCAAGGTCGCGACTTGGTCTTCTCAGGAAAAGGAATCCAAAGACACGGCTAGAATCCGGAAAAGTGAGCTCGCGAGTATCCTGCAGAGGATTTCAAGAGTCTCATCTCGTACCCCTGGGGTCCTATTTATAGGCAAATCCAAAGAGAGGGGGGGGGGGGGTCATATTTATACCCCACCTCCTGGCGACTAGGCGACTTCCAAGGGAACTCGCACGGGCTGGGCGAGTATCTCGCCGAGTCGCCTACCTGGCGAGTATGCGAGGGGAGCTCGCCATACTCGCCCAGGACTTCTGCGGTCTTGCATGCTGTCTTTGACTTCTGTCTTGACTTGTTGATCTTGACTTCTGCTGACCTGGATGTGATAGGACACATCCTCGACGAATACGTGTTGTACACAATCCCCGCTTTTTTCGGGCGACGTAAGAGCTTGGAAAGAATCATCCAACACTTATTCGGCGAGCTGCTACGCCGAGTATCTGAGTTGCTCGCCCTTGACACATGCCTGACGATCTCTATAAATAGGAGGGCCTGGTTCTTGAGGCGGATCTTCAGAGCTCACACACTTTGTCGAATGCCAACGAGAAACTTCTTGAGGACAGCTTTGCCGCCTTGTCCGGGCTTCTCGGCACTGCCAAGCCTAAGAGGCCGCGAGAGGAAGACGTCGCCGCCGACTTACCCCCCCTCAAAAAGAAGAAGACCAAGAAATCGAAGAAGCCCGCCTCCAAGGCGGCCGACCAGCCTCCACCACCTGAGCAGGTCGCGACTTCGACCACCAATCCCGCACGTTCTGCTAACACCTTGAAGCTACTTAGCGACCTGGGGTTGGACGACATCCCTAACATGGTCGCTCCTGACTCCAGCCCTCTCAGCCTGCAAAAAACTTCGGAGTTCGCCAACCCGCCGGAGCCGTCGCAGGTCGAAGTCGTCTCCCTGCCAGGTCGCCATTTTGCCAGGTCCTTTCTCCAAAGCGGTGGGTCGCTGTTTACTTCTTGCTAACTCATTTTCTTTACTCGCAGATTCTCCACCGGATGTCGCCGATGCGGCTCTGAATATCGCCCCCCCTGAATTCCGCACCATTGCTCGCCCTCGCAGCTGAGAAACCACTCCGGACCGCGCACACGGTCCGGATGAATCTTGACACCAAGAAAGCGTCTAAAGCTTCGACTCCTGCAGTGAAGGAAAATCCTTCGGCGAGCAAGGAACCACCGGCGAAGGATCTTCCGGCAAAGAACATCCTTCCAGCGAGAAAGGTCCGCCCAGCGAGCAAGGTTACCTCCACTGCCGCAAAAGATTCTGCGCCGTCAGCGGCGAGTTCCTTATTGTTGCCGCCGCCTCCTCCGAACGTCGCTCCGCAGACGGCGAATGCCCCTTTGCCGCCTCCGCAACCTCTGACCACTCTGCAACAAGCTGACCTGCAGCGACCTCCACCGCCGCCTCTGCCGAAAACTTCGCATCAACCGACGAGCTCCTTGCAGCCTCCGCCGCCCTCGACGAAGACTCTGGCCCGAAAACTGGATAAGCCGCGACCGAGCTACTTCCCGCCAAGAGTCGGGGACCTCGATCATGGAGGTTGCGGGCAGGGCAACCCATGCACAAAATCCATTAAAATATCGTCGAACTTCCACTCTGGGATAGACAAAGACTTCAAGAAACCTCTAGGCTTCTGACACTCCGCCTTCACTAAGGCGCACGTTTGACACTTCGCCACATAAAGTGCCACGTCCTTCTTAAGTCCTGGTCACCAGAACAACTTCTTCATATCATGGTACATCTTCGTGCTCCCTGGGTGAATCGAGTACTTAGTATGATGAGCCTCGTACATCAATTCCGCCCGCAGTTTACCCACATATGGGACGCACAGACGACTGTCCTTCCATAACAATCCATCAACAACATCAAATTGAGAATTTGACCCATCTAAAGCCTCATCCATGATTTGCTTCATGTTGCTATCCAAATCCAGAGCCTGCCGAATCCGATCAGCCAGGTCATACTGAACTTCTGTCCAGTTCAATTGCGCTTCGGCACTAGTCTGCTCGTCAACACAAGAGATCTCTAATGTCTCCAACTCCCGAATCAAACGCTCGTCATGAACCGACAACCAGTTGACCCGCGCAGAGGCCCTGCGACTCAACGCATCCGCAACTGCATTGCCTTTCCCAGGCACATAATGAATCTTGAATGTGTAGTCCCCCAGGAACTCCATTCATCTCCGCTGCCGCATGTTTAGATCCTTTTGATCCAACAAGTACTTTAGGCTCTTGTGGTCGGTATAGATATCGACCTTCACACCGTACATGTAATGCCTCCACAGCTTCAGAGCAAATATCACGGTCGCTAACTCCAAGTCATGGACCAGATAATTTTTCTCATGCACCTTCATCTGGCGCGAGCCATAGGCTATCACTCTCCCATGCTGCAGTAGGACAAAACCCAACCCACTGCCCGAAGCGTCACTGTAGTTCTCAAAACCTTTGGTCCCAACCGGCGAACATAGAATCGGCGCCGGGGTCAATCGACTTTTCAGTTCTTCGAAAGTTTGCGCGCACTCCGGCGACCGCACAAACTTTTGATATTTCCTCGTTAAAGTCGTGAGGGGTAACGCTATCCTCGAGAAGTTCTCTACGAAGCGCCTGTAGTAGCCGGCAAGTCCTAGGAAACTCCGGACTTCCGCCACTGAAGATAATACATGTCACTCTCGTATAACAACTATCTTAGCCGGATCCACTGCAATTCCCTCTCCAATAACTATATGACCAAGGAGCGCTACCGAGGACAACCAAAACTCGCATTTGGAGAACTTGGTATAAAGTTGATTCCTCCTCAATATCTCCAACACCATATGCAGATGCTTGAAATGATCATCTTCGTTATGCGAGTACACCAATATGTCGTCGATAAAGACTATCACGAACTTGTCCAAGTACTCCCTGAACGTCCTGTTCATCAAATCGATAAAGACTATCACCAAAACTCGCAACGGTCAGCTAAAGCTGACCAAATTATAACGACCCCTCTGTTGGAGTCACCATGATGATCTGGAAGTGATCAAGCATGTAGTCTCACTGCCAACGCGATATGAGCCTGCAGGGTCGCACATAAGAGATGTGGAGAAGTTGGATGATTGACTGTGTTGGTAAAGGTTACCAATCACCGACCTGAATAGGGTTATGGGCAAAGTGTTGCCTTATAGGATCATCGGGTTGGGCAAAGGTTGCCTTGAAGGGCTGGTTAGGTTCGTCGTCCGAGGGTCAAAGACATTAGTCGAGAATGGTCTTCTGATTCCCGCCGATCGACGAGAATCACCTTGCTGATTCTCGCCGATCGACGAGAATCGTCGAGAATCAATTATTGATTCTCGACGATCGACTACCTTGGCTATTGTCGTCGACCGCGGCTCGACGATCGTCGAGTATCATTATGAGTCGTCGAGCGCAGCTCGACGATCGGCGAGAATCGTCGAGTATTGTACTCTGATTCTCGCCGATCCAATGTGATACTCGTCGATTGATTCTCGCCGAACCTGCTCAGTGATTCTCGCCGATTGTCGCCGATTCTCACCGATTCATTCTCGCCGATTCTGAACCCTAGTTCTGGGTGGTCTGCGGATAGCGATTTTCCTGAGTTTATTTTATACTTTAGGTATAAATATAACACTTAGGGTTTCGGGTATGTATGCGATCAATCCCCTCTGTGCGAATCGAACCCGACGGAAGAGTTCCGCTCGTTCGCTCCGCCGATCCCGATCCCGCCGCCGGAAGTGTTCCGCCGCCGCGTTTGCTCCGTCGACCACCTTCTTTCCGGCGATCGTCGCTGGCGCTGCAATCCCTGGCGCGGACCTAGCAGTCCGTGGGAAAGCAAAGGTGCGGTCTTCTCCTTCCCGATCTTCCGTGCGACGGAAAGCTCGGCGTTCTCCCGCTCGTGTGGACTTCTGCAGAAACGTGGATACTATTCCACGTAGAACTCGCCACTAGCAAGCAGACGAAGTTTGGAGCTTCTCCGTTGAGTTGTGACTCAACGCCGCCGAGGTAATTTTTGCCTAGTTTTGCTAACTTCTTGATTCAACCGTCATGGCCCGATCCACATCTCTTTGGGTTTTTCTTGATGTTTTACTTTTCCGCTGCGTGCACAAGTGTTGTGCCAACCCCATAGAGAAACCCCAACAGTGGTATCAGAGCCAGGTTCCGGCCATGACTGTTGTTTTGGAAGTTTGGTAATTCCAATGCGTGTAAACCTAGAGATTTAGAAGCGTTCTAAATGTCTAGATTTAGTCTTGGCACTTCACCAAGAACGATTGGAATTTCGGTGTCATTTCTAAGTGTTAGAAATTGTTGTCTCCTTAGCAGTAACCATCCCTCGAGTATGTTTTGGATTTTGAATCCAACATAGAGAGATGAGCTTGTCTACTGCTTAAGTTGAGTTGTCTTTGCCTTCTGTCCAATGCATGTAAATCTGAGGATTTGGAAATTTCCGGATGTTCAGATTTAGCCCTTCCTTCTATCAAATTGTTGATGGTGTAAGGATGTGCACATAAGGGATGCATGTGGTGTAGAATTGTTTTTTCTTTCTTTGGATGTGCACCTAGATCAAATGTTGATCATGGTTAATTGTTAACCCAAAATTGAAATCCCTTCTTTTAATATTAAGTGTTCGGATGCCTTCCGATGGATGACACTCTTCCTGCCTCGATCGATGAAATGTGGGCTTGCCAAAGCAAGGTGCATTAATCTATCTTGGTAAGGGTGCGAGCGGATAATTGTGATATCCCACTGTCGACATCGGGTCCAGCTTAACTAGGTGACCTCAAAGGTTGAGTGCCTAGAGGCATAGGGTTGGCATGCACCATATGATGGATGCGAATAAGGAGTTATTCACCAACCATACAAGAATTGCATGAGGATGCAATTGGCAAGCGTTGCCTACCTAAATAACCGCATCGTGAGAGGAACGCCAAAGCGGACTCATTGTGTTGGTGAAATACGGATCTTGTCCACTAAGAGAGTAGCTCGCATGAACTCTCCGAATTGTTAGTGAGGGCTATCATTTCGAATAAAATAGTGGGAGTATTTTTTAATTGAAGTCCTAATTAGAATAAATTGTAATTGAAATTTAGGTACTGATTTTATCCTGCATAAATTCTTGTAGAATTCCATGGCAAGTGTTTCACACTCCACGCTGTCTCTGAGAGCCATCCTTGAGAAGGATAAGCTCAGCGGGACAAACTATATGGACTGGTATAGGAACCTGAGAATTGTTCTCAGGCAAGAGCGAAAGCTCTATGTCTTGGAAGAAGAAGCCCCCGAGGTGCCGACCGGGAACTCTTCCCGTGCTGAGAAGGATACTTATAAGAAGTATACTGATGATGCTTTGGATGTCGAGTGCCTTATGCTTGCCACCATGAACTCTGAGCTTCAGAAGCAACATGAGAACATGGGGTGCAAGGAGATTGACGAGCACCTCAAGAAAATGTTTCAAGGGCAGGCTCGTCAAGAGAGGTTCGACATCACTAAAGCGTTGTTTCAGTGCAAGATGGGAGTTCGAGACTCAGTAGGGACTCACGTACTCAAGATGATTGGGTATATAGAGAACCTTGAAAGGCTGGGTTTTCCTCTTGGTCAAGAGTTGGCCACGGATCTGATCCTGCAATCGTTGCCGGACAGTTATGAGCAGTTTGTCTTGAACTACAATATGAATGAGATAGACAAGACACTGCCCGAACTCCTAGGCATGTTAAGAACTGCCGAGATCAACATGAAGAAGGCCAAGCCTGCCAGCCCCATACTGATGGTGCACAAGGGCAAGGGCAAAGCCAAGGGCTCCAAGAAGACAAAGGTGGGACCTAAGTCATATCTTGAGCCCAAGTCTTCAGCACTGATCAAGAAGAAGAGCACGGTGAAGGAAGGGAAATGCCACCACTGTGGCAAGGCTGGTCATTGGCGGAGGAACTGTCCTTCGTATATTGAGGGTCTGCAGAAATTGAGGGGAGGTATGACTTCCGCTTCTAATGTTTACGTTATAGAGATAAACCTTTCTGCTCCTTCATCTTGGGTATTGGATACCGGATGTGGTTCTCACATTTGTACAAATGTGCAGGAACTGGGAAGGAGAAGATTGCTGAGTAAAGGGGAGGTGGACCTCCGCGTCGGCAATGGAGCAAGAGTTGCTGCTGTAGCCGTAGGAGTTTACCGTCTTTCTTTGCCCAGTGGGCTTGTAATAGAATTAGATAACTGTTATTTTGTTCCGGCAATAACTAGAAACATTATATCTATTTCATGTTTGGACATGATTGGATTTTCTTTTATAATTAAGAACAATTGTTGTTCTATATTTAAGAATGATGTTTGTTATGCTGTAGCCCAATTGTTTAATGGTCTTTACGTTTTGAACTTGGACCATCTGATCTATAATGTAGAAAATAATAAAAGACTAAGAACAAATGACTCGAACCCTACGTTTCTCTGGCATTGTCGTTTGGGCCATATCAACGAGAAGCGCATATCCAAGCTCCATAGAGATGGACTTTTGGACTCATTTGATTATGAATCAATTGAGCGATGCGAATCTTGTTTGTTAGGCAAGATGACTAAAGCTCCTTTCACTGGTTATACTGAGAGGGCTGAGGATCTCTTGGGTGTTGTACATAGTGATGTATGCGGACCCATGAGTTCCATGGCTAGAGGAGGGTATTTCTACTTTGTTACATTTACTGATGATTTCAGTAGATACGGATATGTGTATCTTATGAAGTGCAAATCCGAGACCTTTGAAAAGTTCAAAGAGTTCAAGAATGAAGTAGAAAACCAGTTGGGTAAAAGGGTTAAAGCACTCCGATCTGATCGAGGTGGCGAATACCTGAGTCATGAGTTCCGTGATCATCTGAAAGAGTGTGGTATTGTATCACAGCTCACTCCACCTAGAACACCACAACATAATGGTGTGTCTGAGAGGAGAAATCGTACTCTGTTAGACATGGTGCGTTCGATGATGAGTCATGCAGACTTGCCTGTTTCCTTTTGGGGTTTTGCTTTAGAGACTGCTGCAATGACATTGAATCGCGCTCCAACGAAAACGGTTCTGAAGACACCATATGAGATATGGACTGGGAAACGTCCTAGTATGTCGTTCATTAAAATTTGGGGCTGTGAGGCATACGTAAGACGTCAAATGCCTGACAAGCTGGAACCCAAATCAGATAAATGTTATCTGGTGGGATATCCTAAGGAAACGAAAGGGTATTACTTTTACCTACCGTCTGAGGGCAAAGTGTTTGTCGCAAGGACTGGTGTCTTCTTGGAGAAAGAGTTCTTATCAAGAAAGACTGAAAAGGTAGAGCTTGAAGAAGTTCAAGAACCACATGTAGTGAATGAACCGGAATTGGACTCTGAGACAGGACTACAAGATGTTGTAGCTAGAGAACCTGCTCAAGGAACACAAGTCCTACGTAGATCTGGTAGACCGAGATTTGAGCCTGAGAGATATGGATTTCTCGTGTCTCAAATAGGTAATGTGTTGCTTATGGATCATGATGATGAACCAGCAACCTACCAAGAGGCTATGAATGGACCGGACTCCGACAAATGGCTTGAGGCTATGAAATCCGAAATGGACTCCATGTATGCAAACCAAGTTTGGAACTTGGTGGAACCACCTGAAGGGGTACGACCCATAGGGTGCAAGTGGGTCTTCAAGAAGAAGACCGACATGGATGGGAATGTACAGACATTCAAAGGGCGACTGGTGGCTAAAGGTTTCAAGCAAATTCATGGTATTGACTATGATGAAACTTTCTCCCCTGTTGCCATGGTAAAGTCCATTAGGATATTGCTTGCTATTGCTGCGTATTATGACTACGAGATCTGGCAGATGGATGTCAAAACGGCTTTCCTTAATGGAAACCTCCTTGAGGAAGTGTATATGACACAACCCGAGGGTTTTGTATCCCCAGATGAAGCCACTAAAATATGCAAGCTGAATAAGTCCATTTATGGACTGAAACAGGCCTCTCGAAGTTGGAATCTTCGTTTTGATGAGAAAATCAAAGAGTTTGGTTTCATCAAGAATGAAGATGAGCCTTGTGTTTACAAGCGAATCAGTGGGAGCATTGTTGTCTTCCTGATATTGTATGTAGATGACATACTGTTGATCGGGAATGACATTCCTACCCTGAAAGTTGTTAAGAACAACCTAGGGAACTGCTTTTCAATGAAGGATTTGGGTGAAGCGACTTATATACTGGGTATTAAGATCTATAGAGATAGATCGAAGAAGTTGCTGGGTTTGACCCAGAGTACGTACATCGAAAAGGTGTTGAAGCGGTTCAACATGCTTGAGTCCAAGAAAGGATTTTTGCCCATGTCTCATGGTGTGAATCTCTCTAAGGACCAGTGTCCAAAGTCTTGTGAAGATAAGGACCGCATGAAGTTGATTCCATATGCTTCGGCAATTGGATCAATCATGTACGCGATGTTATGTACTCGACCCGATGTCTCCTTTGCTTTGAGCATGACTAGCAGGTATCAGTCAGACCCCGGTGAGTGTCACTGGATTGCAGTCAAGAATGTCCTGAAGTACTTGAGAAGGACTAAGGACGTGTTCTTGGTGTATGGTGGAGAGGAAGAGCTCGTTGTAAGTGGTTACACGGATGCTAGCTTCCAAACTGATAGAGACGACTCCAAGTCTCAGTCAGGTTTTGTGTTTTGCCTGAATGGAGGAGCTGTGAGCTGGAAGAGTTCCAAGCAAGAGACAGTTGCTGATTCTACAACAGAGGCCGAGTATATCGCAGCAGCTAATGCAGCGAAGGAGGCTGTATGGATTAGGAAATTCATCGGCGAGCTTGATGTAGTTCCTAGCATTGTTGGTCCCGTAGTTCTCTACTGTGATAACAATGGTGCAATTGCACAATCTAAGGAACCTAGATCCCATCAGCGCTCCAAGCACATACTCCGGCGGTTTCATCTTATTCGTGAGATTGTCGAACGAGGAGATGTAAACATTTGCAGAGTGCCGACTGAGGAAAATATTGCGGATCCGCTGACAAAGCCTCTCGCGCAGAGAAAGCATGATGGTCATACTAGATCGATGGGTATACGATACCTAAATGATCAACTCTAGCAAGAATCTTGTGAGTTGCATGTTATCTTGTATTTTGTTGGCTGTTTGTTCATATGATGAACTGTGTACCTAGTTTTTCTTTTATAATTAATGACAAATTCTTTTATTATGTCCTTTTCTATATGATAGTTAAATGTTAACATAATAGATACCCTTAGAATGTTCGCTTCCATAGGACATCAAGTACGTGACTTGAATGTGAGAGCCTATGATTTATTTGAAGCTTCATTCTTTAAGGTCCCTGGTCGAGTATCATCATAGAAGCTAAGGGTGATGATGATACATGAAGGCTAGCACGTGTGTTGACTGATGACTGGTTCTCACAGGTCATGATATTGTGATATCAAGTCATCACGTGGGTACTTGTTAGTGAACAAGTTGTACTGGACAGACCCAACCTGAGACTACTCTGTGGATTGTCATCCAATAGTGTCACGAGTAGGTCTCAATTGACAATGGTGTTGTGGTCCTTTGACCTGAAGTCACAGCATTCATCAAGTGAGGAAGAGCGTGCTTTGATGCCATCTAAAGTCTTCCTTGAGAAAGGTTGATGATAAGGGTGGTTGTTGGGCATGTTACGAATCATTTGGGTGTTTGTGTATGAACAGATATGGGATTTGTCTTCCTGTATGACAGGAGTTGCATCCATGGGCCCCTTGATGGAACTGGACTGAGAAATGCATGGCCATGCTTGGTTGAGTCAATATGTGATATTGGACTCACCATTTTCTGAAAGTCCGTCCTGGATCAAGAAAACTTGGATTGAGCTATTACGAGGGTGACACGGTCCATGCCTCTAGTTCTTTCCGGATGTAAGGGACAAAGGGACAAAGACAACGCTGATACATTGGTCATATAGGCTTATGAGTTATAAACTCTTATTGCTTGGGGAGCAATGATGCATTGCTAGATGCCGCTCATTGTTTGTGAGGTTTTTGTCTTGATACTTTCGAGATCAAGTGGGAGTCTGTTGGAGTCACCATGATGATCTGGAAGTGATCAAGCATGTAGTCTCACTGCCAACGCGATATGAGCCTGCAGGGTCGCACATAAGAGATGTGGAGAAGTTGGATGATTGACTGTGTTGGTAAAGGTTACCAATCACCGACCTGAATAGGGTTATGGGCAAAGTGTTGCCTTATAGGATCATCGGGTTGGGCAAAGGTTGCCTTGAAGGGCTGGTTAGGTTCGTCGTCCGAGGGTCAAAGACATTAGTCGAGAATGGTCTTCTGATTCCCGCCGATCGACGAGAATCACCTTGCTGATTCTCGCCGATCGACGAGAATCGTCGAGAATCAATTATTGATTCTCGACGATCGACTACCTTGGCTATTGTCGTCGACCGCGGCTCGACGATCGTCGAGTATCATTATGAGTCGTCGAGCGCAGCTCGACGATCGGCGAGAATCGTCGAGTATTGTACTCTGATTCTCGCCGATCCAATGTGATACTCGTCGATTGATTCTCGCCGAACCTGCTCAGTGATTCTCGCCGATTGTCGCCGATTCTCACCGATTCATTCTCGCCGATTCTGAACCCTAGTTCTGGGTGGTCTGCGGATAGCGATTTTCCTGAGTTTATTTTATACTTTAGGTATAAATATAACACTTAGGGTTTCGGGTATGTATGCGATCAATCCCCTCTGTGCGAATCGAACCCGACGGAAGAGTTCCGCTCGTTCGCTCCGCCGATCCCGATCCCGCCGCCGGAAGTGTTCCGCCGCCGCGTTTGCTCCGTCGACCACCTTCTTTCCGGCGATCGTCGCTGGCGCTGCAATCCCTGGCGCGGACCTAGCAGTCCGTGGGAAAGCAAAGGTGCGGTCTTCTCCTTCCCGATCTTCCGTGCGACGGAAAGCTCGGCGTTCTCCCGCTCGTGTGGACTTCTGCAGAAACGTGGATACTATTCCACGTAGAACTCGCCACTAGCAAGCAGACGAAGTTTGGAGCTTCTCCGTTGAGTTGTGACTCAACGCCGCCGAGGTAATTTTTGCCTAGTTTTGCTAACTTCTTGATTCAACCGTCATGGCCCGATCCACATCTCTTTGGGTTTTTCTTGATGTTTTACTTTTCCGCTGCGTGCACAAGTGTTGTGCCAACCCCATAGAGAAACCCCAACACCCTCCCCTTAACTCGGGGCGGCGATGCTCCTTCCCTGCACTTTATTAGCATAGCCAAACAGTAGTGAAATTACGCTTCATCACAGCCGTATGCACGCACGATCACACACCCCGTGCTCTCAGGGCACATTCTCGGTGAACCCGGTCAAATCCGCGGTCTCACCACCGCCCCGTGAACGTTAAATCTCGTGAGCATTATAGTCTTTCAGGCCTAAGCCTAAGACCCTCCATCTATGCCAACGGCAAGTACCACGTACTTTAGGTCGCTTTAACCGGACGACATAGAGCGGGTACGGTTCCGCCTAACCCGTTGCCCACACCGTCCTGTCAGTTTAAGCCATAGGCGCGGGACAAACTTCCCCGAGTCCCAAATCGATCACACACTTTACATAACCCAGTTATGTGCAAGTTGGCTCCCAGACCACCAAGATGGCAGAATCACGCTTCTGCCCAGTTTTCCGGGTGCACCTTGGAGTTAGTCCTCAAGGTTCCCTGTTGCAATCTACCATGTAGAAAACCCGAAAATAACCATCGGCACGGAGTCTTCTCCGGCTATTCATGCATAATGAAACATCACCGATCCAGACCAACTTGTCCGGGTAGGCTTCACACACCATGCCTATGTCCGTACTTCGATTCCGGACTCTACATGCAAAACAACGGGGACTATTCATGTCTACCCGAAGGAAAACCTCGCTCTCACTGCTCACTCGCGGGAGGGAGTTTCCTATGCAGCAAGAAAGAGGACTTCACATGTCCAAGAAGAGAATCGTTACCCTTGGGTTTCTCTTTGGCGCCATGAAGATCTAGACGGATGAAAAACACCGTAATGGCCTCGCCTCCGTAGATCTGGACTCGGCTTGCGATTTGGGGCTCCGAAGCTCCACCGGCGGCCGGATCTCTCCTCCTCCTCCTTCCTTGCTCTCCCCTCTCTCTAAAGCTTTAGAAAGAGAAAGTTCAAAGTGGAATGAGGGTTTCAAACGCTATTCCATGCTTTAACTCAGCAAGTACAGCCCTGGGCCCTTGGATCCCAAAAGAAAGAAACGGACGGTCACGATTCACACTTAAAATAACATTACTGGGCTGAACACGGCTTGTGACACGCCCGTGTCCAAGGCCGTGTGCCTCAATCGACGCCGAAACCGTCGCATCCCAAACAAGACACGACCACTGGACACGCCCGTGTCACATGCCGTGTGCCAGACACGGCCATGCACACGGCCGTGTTCCAGGCCGTGCTTAACAACCAACACAGCCGACCAAACACACAGAGAAGGACACGGGTTCCTGACACGCTAGTGTTCCTTCTGACACGCCCGTGTCGACCAGTACACGCCCGTGTTGCAGGGCGTGTTCCTCAATCGACACAGGACCAAACCATCCCGAAGAGGACACGGGTTCTTGACACGTCCGTGTCAATTTTGACACACCCGTGTCGACCAGAACACGCCTTGATCCAGACCGTGTTCCTCACCCGACACAGCCCGACTAACAACCCGAGCAGGACACGGCCCTGGACACGCCCGTGTCTCAGGCTGTGTTCACTGTCTCGACGCCTCGTCGAGTGCATTTCGTCGACCACTCGGCAAGTTCGTCGAACCCGAGCACGACACGGTCCTGGACACGCCCGTGTCACAGGCCGTGTGACCCTTACCAGACACCAAACTTGGCTCTAAACGCTGTCCGCCCCTCTTTTGAGTTTTGGGGCGTTACAACTGCGATTTTCTAACCCCAGCAGCTCGCGAGTATCTTCTCCTGCTCGCCAGCTTCTGGTCTCCATCCCTTCTCGTCTTTCCTTTCTCTTCATCATGCTACCTCGCTAACATGGTTGGGGACGACGCTAGTGCTCGCCGACAGGCCCATGCCGCCAACTTTGCCGACGCGGCTTTCAAGAAATCTGTTACCATAGAGCGGGATCTGGAGACATTCAAGGAGCGACTTTTGCCGAATGGATACTCGGCGAGACTCCCTACTCGCAGCGAGCGACTCAACACCCACATCGAGGGTGTGATGGTTTTGTCGCTCCGCCACTCGACGCTGGCTTGCGACTTCCATTCTGGCCAGAATATCGCGAGATCCTCCGATATTTTGGCATCGTCCCCGCACAAATCAATCCCAATGGAGTGGCGATCATTATGGGGTTCCAATGCTATCTGCGGGAAGAGAGGGTCGCCTTCGACCTCTCCGTTTTCCGCAAGATATTCGCCTTCGCCGCGACCGCCGAGGGGGTCGTTTATTTCAGCAGCCACGTCTGCACTTTGGTGGGGACTGCGAATAAGGTCCATCGGTGGAGCGAGCATCTGGTCGTCGTTCATGGCGACTTCACGGGCGTTCTGGGAGGGCCGCACCAACCCGCCGACGTCGCCTTCCTCCCGCCGATCTTGTAAGGCGTTTGCTAGCAGCTGTTCGAGTCCTTCCGAGGTCGTCGGTTCGACGTTATCTTCTGGCGGCTTAATGTCAACTCGCTCTTAGAGATCCACCCGAACAAGGGTAAGATTTGACCGAGAATTGCGTCTGCTTTCTTGCTCGTTTCCATTCATTGAAGCTTGGTTCTAATATGTTGCGCGATGTTTGCAGTGACTTGCAAGCTTCCAGAGAAGCCGCTTCCTCTGGCGAAGGAAGTCACCACATCCTTCCAGGAATCCAACCCTTCGCCAGACGTCGGCGAGAAGAAGAAACCCGCTAAGGGGAAAGCGAAGGTCAAGTCGCCGGGCCCTGCGAGTAAGAGGGTCAAGATGTCTTCCTCCCCGTCTAGCGATCAAGAGTCGCCGCTAGATGTTCGGGCGCCCCACTTCCACCCAAATTACAACCTTGGGCGAGGAGTGGTGGATGTTTATGGTCACCCGCTGGTGACTTGGTCCGAAACCGAGAATTCGGTGACGCTGAGCACCGACCTCCCCTCCTGGTCGGCAGATTGGGACGATAAGGGGGAGGCCTTTGCTGCCTCCACGCCTTGTATGGGCGCGCTGATGCTGAGTCGCTCCTGGAGCTCAGCCCGGAGGTGCTCGCCCAGCAAACCTCATGCTCGCTTGCGCGGAGTGTCGAGCTAGGGCACTATTCGGCCAGGAAGTTGCTGGAGACGACCGAGGACTTGAAGGTCGTCACCAAGAAGGCTATTGATCTCGTCATGCAGTCAGTCCGCTAGAGGGATTATGAGATAAGTCGCAGCTTTTCACGCAACATTGATGATTTTGGACTTTAATTATTTTGCTGACCGACCGTTGTTTACCGCAGGCTGTCGAGATCGAGGCCGCGAAGAAGCTCTCCGAGTGCGAGGATAAAATCGCCAACTCCCAGGCTGAGCTGGTGGCGGCCTAGATTCACACTGCCGAGATGGAGACTCGCCTGGTCGCCGCCGAAGGACGCGCGAGCTCTTCAGCTCCCTTGCCGGATGCGCCGCTGCCGGAGGACGATCCACATTGGGTCATTAAACGGTCTCCCCATCTTTGGGGGTAGAGGTCGTCCGTCCGTCGCGAGATAGCGCGAGCGGCGGGGAACATCATGCTCGCTCGGCTAAGGATCAACGGTCAGCTCGTCGAGGGGGAGAAGCAGCTCACCGTCGACGAGCTCATTCCAGAGCTGCTCGCCGAGGAGTCCACCTTCGCCCGATCGCGTCCCCCTTCCTCATCTTCGGGCTCCAGCAGCAGCGGCAGTGGCAATAGCAGCGGCAACGGCGAAAGCACTGATGGAGAGGAAAACGATGGAGACGGCGAGGAAGAGGAAGATGCCGACATTGGAGATGACGAATATCGGCCAGATACTGGCGACGATGAGTCCTTGTTGCTCGCCGATTTTTGTCATGCTCGCATGTAACATAACCAATTTTTGTAACTTGTAAATTTTTGATATACATATTTACACAAGTTTAAGTTACCGCATTCTGTTATTCCTTACTCGCATATTTGTTAGTTGATGGCGCTCGCTAGGCTCGTAGGCTTGGGGAGGAGGAGTGCTTGTGACGCTTACTCGCGCGTTATCACGGTCGTAGTCGCGCAATACTCGCACGGTCATAGTCGCTCCAACAATTCGCCTCATGATGCTCATACATGCGTCTGTATGTATACTCTCCATAGCATACTCGTACGCTCGCCCAGGCATACTCGCATACTCGCCAGGACATACTCGCAACTGCATATTTGTTCATCTCGCCGGAGCTAAACCCGACTGGCTTGGAGACCAGAGCCGATACCCATCAGGAGCCGAGCTCAACTGTTGGGTGAAAAGTAGTCGACACCCAGCAGGAGCCAAGCTCAACTGGGGGTGAGAATCAGTCGACACCCAGCAGGAGCCAAGCTCAACTGAGGGTGAGAATCAGTCGACACCCAACAGGAGCCAAGCTCAACTGGGGGTGAGAATCAGTCGACTCGGGGAGTCAAGTAGTCGGTCTGCAGGAGAGGAGCTCGTACAGAATTCACGGACTACGACATCACTCCAGCGAGAAACTTGGTCTCACCCGAGGAGGTCGTTGGCCAATGTACAGGAGAGGAGCTCGTGCAGGGACTTGGACTTACGGTGACACTGCCACTCGAGGACTTGAAATATTGTTGGAGTCGACAGCTCTCAGGAGCCTTGCTCAACTAGAGTGGTGTTAGTCGACTCGGGGAGACAAGTAGTCGGTCTGCATGAGAGGAGCTCGTACAGAGTTCACGGACTACGACATCACTCCAGCGAGGAACTTGATCTCACTCGAGGTGGTCGTTGGCCAATGTGCAGGAGAGGAGCTCGTGCAGAGACTTGGACTTACGGTGACACTGCCACTCGAGGACTTGAAATATTGTTGGAGTCGACGGCTCTCAGGAGCCCTGCTCAATTAGATTGGTGTGAGTCGACTCGGGAGGCAAGTAGTCGGTCTACAGGAGAGGAGCTCGTACAGAGTTCACGGACTATGACATCACTCCAGCAAGGAACTTGGTCTCACCCGAGGAGGTCGTTGGCCAATGTGCAGGGACTTGGACTTACGATGACACTGCCACTCGAGGACTTGAAATATTGTTGGAGTCGACAGCTCTCAGGAGCCCTGCTCAACTAGAGTGGTGTGAGTCAACTCGGGGAGGCAAGTAGTCGGTCTGCAGGAGAGGAGCTCGTACAGAGTTCACGGACTACGACATCACTCCAGCGAGGAACTTGGTCTCGCCCGAGGAGGTCGTTGGCCAATGTTCAGGAGAGTAGCTCGTGCAGAGACTTGAACTTACGGTGACACTGCCACTTGTGGACTTGAAATATTGTTGGAGTCGACAGCTCTCAGGAGCCCTGCTCAACTAGAGTGGTGTGAGTCAACTCGGGGAGGCAAGTAGTCGGTCTGCAGGAGAGGAGCTCGTACAGAGTTCACGGACTACGACATCACTCCAGCGAGGAACTTGGTCTCGCCCGAGGAGGTCGTTGGCCAATGTTCAGGAGAGGAGCTCATGCAGGGACTTGAACTTACGGTGACACTGCCACTCGTGGACTTGAAATATTGTTGGAGTCGACAACTCTCAGGAGCCCTGCTCAACTAGAGTGGTGTGAGTCGACTTGGGGAGGCAAGTAGTTGGTCTGCAGGAGAAGAGCTCGTACAGAGTTCACGAACTATGACATCACTTCAGCGAGGAACTTGGTCTCACCCGAGGAGGTCGTTGGCCAATGTGCAGGAGAGGAGCTCGCGCATGGACTTGGACTTATGGTGACACTGCCACTCGGTGACTTGGACTTATGGTGACACTGCCACTCGAGAACTTGAAATATTGTTGGAGTAATTTGCCCTGTTGCTAAAGAGACTGCCAATGAGTCAAATGCATCAATATCTTTGAGTACGAAGAAATTCTAAAGAGAACGACGATCCTTCCCCCGTCGAGTTGGGAGGTTAGCGTCCAGACCTGTTCATGATAGTTCCTCCAGTCGGAGGACAGATGCAATCGGGGGTAGCTAGGCCGACATACAAGGGGGGAGCTGATCTCGGCCGTCAATGCAGGAGCTCGGTCTTACAAGGACGCTTACATCCCGTGGCATCTTCTCATCGTCCGCCCTGAGCTATCTAGGAGGAACAGGTCGAAAGCTCGTTTCCCAACCCAACCGTGGGGACCGTTTTCGGCTTTTGTCCCCTGGCTACTAGCGCAAGTGCATGAGCGAGGGGTAATGTTCTTCCGAGGGTCCTCCAGGACGCACTCGCGACTAACATCTTCCCTTGGGCCTATCCCTGCCCTTTGGCCGGTTATCCTGCCTTGGAAAATGATTGAAGGGCTGTTGCCCTCACGAAGGCTTGGCAGGGTCAACCCTTCCTCAAATCCGAGAGATTGGAGTCCAGGCCTGTTCCTGATAGTTCCTCCAGTCGGAGGAGAGATGCAGTCGGGGGTACCTAGGCCGACATGCAAAAGGGGGAGCTGATCTCGGCCGTCAGTGCAGAGGCTCGGTCTTACGAGAGCGCTTCCCGAGGCATCGTCCCATCGTCCGCACTGGGCTATTTACGAGGAACAGGTTGACAACCGGTTTCTCGGACCAAGCATGGAGCCGAAGCCTAGAGCCTCGAAAATCTTGAGATGAAATAACACAAAGAAAAACCATTGGGCTGCTACTATATATATATATATATATATATATAAAGTCAAGATTTACAAGGAAAATACAGCGTTACTGCTAGGGATAAAACCTTTCCAGGTCATCCCCGCTCCAAGTACCTCCCAGCTGCTCTCGGATTTGATCCTAAAGTTAATTGCCTCTGGTGTCCAAGGCTTCTTGGACAATGAAGGGACCTTCCCAATTAGGATGCAGCTTGCCAACCGTTGCTCCCCTTCCCGCGGCGTCCACCTTTTTCATGACCAGATCTCCGAGGAGGAAATGCTTCAGGCAGACGTTTTTGTCGAAGTGTTTTGTCATGCGTCGCTTGATTTCCTCCTGGCGGATGGAGGCTAAGTCACGGAGTTCTTCCACGAAGTCAAGCGAGAGCATTTGAGCGTCCTCATTCTCTAAGCGTCATTCTTCGCTGCCGTCTCCCGCTGCTACGACTCTCAGGCTTACAATAGGATTTTCAAGGGGTTGGACATGGATTTAAGCCTTTCATCTCCCATAATTGTATCATATACACCATAAAACTACGTGGCATTCAATTATGGTCCTATGATACATGACACATTGACCTTGTGATATAAAAGGACTATTATATTAAAGTGTGAAGCTAAACATTTTTATGTAGAAAAGGGTGGGTGAGATGTTGACGCAGGATGATTCTACTTGTAATCGGGCACGCGATGTTCTAACCTCATATGCAATGCAAACAATCACGAACAGACACAATAGATCTACGATCATCCCTAAAATGAAGATGTGAGTACAAGCATGCATTCAAACATGAATCTAATGAACGAGATGCTTACTACATAAACCCTAATGCGGTGCAAATTTAATAACTCAATCAAGCAATTACTTCGGACCCAATTAATTAAATATTATTAATTTTAAATTCTTGCACATGCATCATAATTGATCACAAATATTTCAATTTAAGTAAGCAAATAATAAGCGCACAAAATCAAAGTCCAAGATGAACAAGCGATTCACATTAATGAAAGAAACTTTGCCGAACCTGATTAGAGCAAAAAATCACTAGCAATAAATGAAAATACATGTACAATATAAAGAAAAATTAAAACTAACATGCAAAATTCACAAATAATTAGTGCTGGTATTGGAGGGGAAGATCTAGTTGTGGCCATGGTTGCCCCGAAGGGAGAATGTTGTTGTGAGGGCTGTCGGAGCAGAGAATTGATTTGACTAGAGGTGGGGTTGTTGTGAGGGGGATCAAGTAGGGGGTATAGGGGTTGGAGGGATCAGGTAGGCTTTGGGAAGTGTTGGTGGTTGTATGGAGCAGCTAGAATGTGAAACTGCAATGGTGGAGGTGGTCCGCAAGGTGTTGGACTTGGAGGAGGGAGGCTGGTCGGGGCTGTGTAGGGTTGGAAAACCCTAGGAGGGGAGTTTGGGGTGTGTAAGAGCAGTTGCAGGGGTTGTGGAGGGTGTAGGCGGCGGCACCGGAGCCTCCTGTGGTTGGGAGGGGTGGTGGCTGGGCCTCACTAGCTTGGAGGACAAGTCGGGGATGGAAGAGGTGTGATGATTGACGAGCTCCATAAATGCAGGGGAGAGGTAGGAACCATGGATGGAGGCACGGGGAAGGCATGCCGGAGGCGTGGAGAGTGGCACCAACGGGGGAGGTGAGGAAGACCTGTGAAGCTAGCACCATAGGAATCATCGGGCTTCATCACCCGACAAGAAGGATCGCGCGGCTTCTGGAGTAGAAAATCACATATACCTAAATCTACTTTTCTAATATACTATATGTAGAGGAGGAATTATGGTAAATGTATCTGATGGCTATGATCAAGCAATCATACTATTTATCTTAAGGTCCATAATTCTAAAATATATAGCTCCATAAATACAAAAAAAAACATAAAAGACACGAAATCGAGTTGGTTGCAATCACCGTCTCCGATTGTTCATCCGATGATCCAACATGTGTCGACCCAATAAATATTCAAATGGTGCGAGATCAATACTCATCGTGTAAGAATAGTGGTGTGACAAAAAAAGGAGAAGATATGTAGGACTTGTGTTTGCCATTTTATTGGAAGCTTGCAGTGTAATACTCATACATGATATGCTTTTGAATACATTTTTTGTTTGTTTCAGCCTTTCAGGTATTGTATAATTTTAATCTTAGTTAGGACTTGTATTAAATTTTTAGTTATCCAATTGCAACTTATTAAATTTTGATCTGAACCAAAATCTATTTTTTGGTTTTTTTTTTCCGCAATAACTCATCTTAAATGATGTTAACGGCACTAGCAATTTTGATCCGAACAAAACGTTAGATGGCATCTAGCATTTTGATCTGAACGAACATTAAATGACATCTAGTATTTTGCTTTTGAATATTTTTTCTTAACTGAAAGTTAAATGGTATCTGGCTTATGAAGAAGCATTTTTTCAGCAATGCTTCTGCTTGGCAGTATTATTATATTATTTTACTCCTCACAATGACAACTCTCCTGTTAGAAAATCAAAAATTGGAAAATATAGTTTATTAACTTTGTTATGGCATCTAATTCTTTTTTCTTTCCATTCTTCATCCGGCTTATTTGATCCAAGTATTTCCAAATTTCTTGTTATTAGTATGCCTATTTTAATCGGTATATTTTTACTATTGTCGTATTCCATGTCCTGTATAAATTTCAAACATCAAAAAGATTGATGCAAAAGTGCAACGAGGTGACTAATCAATGTTAATATTTGATGAACTTTCCTTGAATTATTGGTGGAAGAATATTAGTGTTGATATTTGATGAACTTTTGATGGGGATCATCCACCACGTGTGGCTCGTCACAAGGTAGGACCCACGTTCATGTATGCATGCAGTAGAGCTTGATCGGATTGACGATCCGATTCCACAAATGCGACCAAATTTTTGTTTACTTTGCTATTTTAAGCTTTTATATAGTGAAATTGGGTCTTTGACAACAACGACAATCATAGACATTGATGCTCTAGATTTGTTTGTTATAAATAAGATGCAAGGGTTTGCTGGTTGGTCATTGTCGATTTTGGAGAAGAATCATCCCTGGAATCCGACGATCCTCTCACGGCGACGACTCTGTGAGACCCTATTTGACGACTCCTAGGTATTCCCGTGTACCCCTTTTATCCCCTCCTAAAACCACATCTCTTCCCCTCTCCAAAACCTCCATGGAAACCCTACAACAAATCCACTGCCATAAGCCCCCTAAAATCCTTAAGGTTTCTTCGAGGAATTTCACTTCCAAGCCTCCACCGAATGCCTTATGTTTTCTCCCAGGAATCCCACGCTACAACCAACAGAAATCCATCAATTTTCCCCCGGTAATCCACGCTAGTCTCATTGTTCTCCCAGGAACTTCCGCCTCTACCTTCACTGAAAGCCCACACCCCTTTCCTGTTTCCGTGTTACAGCCCCTGCAGGAACCTTCTTGTCAGCCCCAGGAAACCCCCCATCCAGGCCTTCAAACTCCTCTAGTCAGGCCCCATTCGATAGCCGCAGTGCATCCCTCAGAATCCCTCCCCAACAGCCAATAGCGGCCACAAATCCACCCCCACCACCACTTCCGGGGCAACAGTCTTGCTTCTTCTTCCACCAGATCTACCTCCTTTATTGACATCCCCTTATTCTGCTGGTGTCTTTATTTGTATGGATCTTAGTGTTTAGGGTTTAGTGTGTCTTTATTTGTATGGATCTCTGTCTTCTTTATTATTGTTTGGTGTTGTGAATCTATATTCTTGTGGATCTATAATGTTGTGCAGTTTTGTTCTAGATAGTCTTGTAATTTGCAGGAACCATTCATTGCATGGTCTTGCTTTGGCCCTCCACTCGGAGGAATGCTAGGGTCTGGTTTGCTTAAAGGATTATTTTGCCTTGTTGAAATTATTTGTGCGATTTAATCTATATTGCTTTGTTTTGACATCCGTTAGATCTTGCATGTGCGCTACATATAGTATTCAAGGATAATAGAATTATCCTTGCACTTTACGTCAGGATTGCATTTAGTCGTGCATCCACTTAGTACTCTACACCAAGTTTTCTTGCAATATTGTTTGAAGAACGACATTTTTACTGATTGTAGAATTGTCTTGTTTCTTTATCATGCGACTCACATAATTTAGTTAATTTATAGAATGGTATAATCCATTTAAGATTTTTTTGGTAATCTATAACTATATACTAAAAGAAACTAGGAGATGATCTAACTGTATGGCCGTCAGATTGTTGTGAGCTATAACTGCAGTACACAATTTACGATTATTTTGTTAACTGCATTCCTGTGCTTTTGCCATTCTAGAATAATTGAAACCATTTCCTTACTCTCCATGCCAATTAAAAAACTACACCCGCTGCTAGTTATTGTATAAATTAAATTCATGATCCTCTTGTAGAATTGAACTAGCCGATCTTCTAGCTTAGTCTGCATTCTTGATAAGTTTTGGAGAGAGTACATTCTCAAACTAGGGATCTACGTTTACTTGTTTAGCATCTTCCACCTATTCACAGTCCATTCATTTATATTATGAAATAGCTCAAGGCAGTGCAAGCAGTTGGCTTTAATAGCAAAAAGACTGTAAGAGATGTAATGCTAGGATCTCTTTAAATTTTATTTTATTCTTTTATATACATTCTTTAATGAAACGCAAAAAAGTATAAACTTGAAGTCATTGTAGGCTTACATGTGTTTATAATAGCTTTATCATTTTCTTGCATTGGCTATCAACTTATTCTCTAATGTCCTTTTGTAATTACGCTGGGGTCTTTGGTCCTCTGTGGCCTATAAAGAGTTAATATTGTTATCTTTTTCAAAAAAAAAAAAACTAATTGATATTTGGAGCGCTAGCCTGCAGCAGTTTTTAAGTTATTATGCCCTGGAGGTTATGGGTTTAGTCACACAAAACAACCTATTTAAGGAAGTTCAGCCGGTGGGTTCACATTTTGTAATGTTATGTGCAAAAATTCTGTTATTAATTTATTTTTCACTTGTTTGGTGCTTGTATTTTGATCTTCCATTGAGCACTGAATAGGATTGTTTTACCTATTGATAACTATTTCATGATGTATTGAAAATTTCCTATGTTAAATGAAATGTACGCTGAAATTTTAAACAAACTACTTATTCTTCTTGTTGAATTTTATCTTCCTATGTAATATTAAGGATGATTGTGGATTGTTTATTGTTTTTTTTCTTTTGATGGCTATTCTTACATTTTTATTTTAGGAAAAAGGGTCAGATGAAATTGTTTTTAAGGCAATGGGGAGAGCTATTAATAAGACTGTTATGATTGTAGAGTCAATAAAGGTAATATCTTCATTTCAAGCACTACTAATTCTGCTTGCAAATTTTGTTAAGATATATATTTTTAAGGGTTGTCTTGATCTGGCGATGATACAGAGAAGGATTGCTGACCTTCATCAAAATACTGCAGTTGGATCTACAGACAAAACTGATACATGGGAGCCATTAGAAGAAGGCCTGCTTCCGTAAGAATAACAATTTTCTTATATTAAAAGTGGAATATTGCATCTCCATTTTGTATATTAACATCTATTTTTGTTTGCCCACAATGTGTTTTTTGGGTCAGGCTTGAAACCACTAGGCATGTGTCAATGATTACCATAACCCTCTCTAAATTGGAGCTGGATAAGTCTTCTGTTGGCTAAGAGATAATTTCTCACCTTTCATTTGCTAGTCAATATACTAATTATCATACTCACCAGGAAGATTTTCCTGACAAATTTATATCTACAGATGTAACTGTATGTGATAAATGTCAGTGCTCCTTTATCTAATTTTTTGTTGTTGTTGATGAGTTTATATTCTTGTGTAATTATTTATCCCACTTTTTCTCTGATTAGTTGTAGTTCATGATGCCCTTTGAAATAGCCAATTATGACATTAAAATGCAGTTTTCTAAAGAAGCAGAGGACAAGTAGAGCAGCTGCTTTTAGCTAAGAAATGAACAAGCTATATTCGCTCTGTTTAATGTGGAAAATAAGTATGTCACTTGAAAGAACAGGCAGCAATTGATATACATTGTATCAATACTGAAAATTATATGTAATTGTGTCTCTTTTCTTTGTATTATAATGAAATCAAACGTGTGTTAGAGAAGTGGCTTTCTTGCATATATGCTTATATTGCTAACTCATGAATAGTGGTACTTAATACTGGAAAATGTGTTATTACATAGCACACAACTGTGGATGCGCACACAATAGCATGAGTATGGATAACAGTTTGTGTATTGGTGTTTGTTAACGTAATTTCAATATTTAGATCCATTTTAGCTGAAAGCTCAATTGGTAATTAATTAACTTATGTCATCAGTTTTCAATAGAGGCTTCTATCAAGGTAGATGCATTAAAAGTGAAGATGATTTGAGATCTTAATTAAAGTTAAAAAATTATGAAGAAATGAAAATTTATCTTGAGAAGTTATCATATTAGAGTTTTAAAGATTAAGTATTTTGGAATAACATAATCAGCATATCAATAAAGACTTATTATAGATTGATCAAAAAACAAGATGCGTAAAGATAAAGCTTTAGGTCCCAATGAAATAACTATTTATAGTTTTATAAGAATTGCATCAATTTAGAGAATTAATACATCATGCTCAGAAGATCGACAATGGACGTGTTTTTTGTTAAGACAATTAATAGACGAGTATAGAATGCTTAGAAAAAAATTTCATAATATATTTATTGATCTAAAAAAGCATGTGATCAAGTACCACAACTTCATTTAGTGTCTTCTAAAGAACAAGGTGTCTGTCAAAAATATATTGATGCAAAACACTAATTGATAACTAGTATTAGAAGTAATGCCGTATTGGCAAAAAATTTGCAATCCAATAGGTTAGCATCTAACATCAATTTTGAGTCCTTATATTTTTGTTATAATTGTAATGGAAATGCTTATAAAAGTTTAGGCCTTGGTAATACTTTTCAGTTTTCACTAACCCCATAGTTTTGATTGATGAGACATTCATTGAGTTTAATTTTAGCTGGCACAATCTATGCTTGTTAGTTTGGACTTTTTGAATTTGTAAATGTTACTGTACCACTGCTTATTTAGTCACATCCTTTTGTCCTCATTGGCATATTGTTTATCTTTTCACTTTTGATCCTGATGACACATTTACTTTTAGATATCAACCTCCTTTATCCGCAGAGCAGGTGAAACCTTATGCTGAATTTGATTATGAGGGAGGTAAGTAAAACTGCATGAATTTAATCTTTGTTAATATTTTTATTTTCATGCCATTTTATTTTCCACTATTCGTTCTTATTTTGTTCTTTCCAATTTAGAGGGTTCTCCCGCTGGTCGAGGTAGAGGCCGCGGTGGTCGTGGTAGGGGAAGGGGAAGAGGTATAGTATTATGTGGTGTATATTATCTCATATTCTTGTTTTTTTAACTACAAAATCATTTAGGACGAGTATTCTCGTTTCTGTTCCAGTAAATGGACCTGTAATGGTAGATTATGGTGACGAAAATTGGGACAATAGAGGACGTGGATATGGTAGGGGTGGCTGGGGCCGTGGTAGAGGCTGTGGTTTCAGAGGACGTGGAAGGGGCAGTTATGGTGGTCGTCTTGACTATCAACAAAACACTGGAAGTTATATTGATGATGCTCCTGCTCCCGCTCCTGGACGAGGTATCCTTACTTTTCTATACACGCACAAATCATTTTATTCGTGAAATTGATCCACGGTTACACATTGGGCTGCTACTGTCTAATCTTAATGTGGTTCTAGTATGGCTCGAGTCGAGACATAAGTAGCTCAGCAACTTTAATATGAATCAATACTAATTTAATTTTGATTAATATTTGATCTCTTTGGATAAATTCAAAGAACCAAATGCATATATAAACTGATAGAAAGAAGAAGGGAGAGAGAGAGAGATCTAAAGAGAAAGGACTAGAGAAGTAGGGTTGAGTGGGAGAGAAGAGAGAATACCTTGGAATTATCTTGCATATCCACCATGAGAGCCACCCCGGGGTATTTATACCCGGGGTCGAGAGGGGCCGGCTGGCCCCTCTCCATACGGGTGCTGAACCTGTCTGGTTCGGCCCCCATATAGAGTGAGAGGGGGCTGAACCGGTTGGTTCAGCCCCGTTGTCGCCTCCGGTTTCCTTGCGCCTTCGCGTGTACTGACGCCCAAATAGTCGGGATGCGTCCGGGGGCGTAACATTCCCTTCCCCATCAAGAACCAGCTTGTCCCCAAGGTGGTTATCGGGGTAAAGCTCCCGGAACTCCAGCAAATCCACCCATGTGTTATGTGCCGCGGTCATATTCTTCCACTTGACTAGTAGCTCTGGACGGTACTCAGCACCGCGGTGCTTCCACTTGATCATCAGAATCTTCTCAGGTATCAGACGCAGCTCGCCGATGCTTGTGGCCTCGGGTAGGAGAGGACTGGGTCGAACAAAGTCGTCGATCTTCTGCTTCAACATGGAGACATGAAAGGTCGGATGTATCCTCGAGCCTTCGGGCAATGCCAACGTGTAAGCAACAGGGCCCACTCGCCGGACAATCCGGAATGGGCCATAGTAACGAGGTGCCAACTTCTGGTTTGACCGCTGGGCCACAGACAACTGCTTGTAGGGGCGGAGCTTGAGAAAGACCTCATCCCCGACCTGGAACTCCCTTTCCTTCCGATGCTTGTCAGCCCGCACTTTCATGCGATCCTGTGCTTTCCGGACATTCTCGCGTAAAGCAGCGAGTGTGCGATCACGATCACGAAGTGCACGGTCAACGACGGCCAACGCCGTGCTGCCGGCCTCATAACTGCTCAGGATAGGAGGAGGAGGACCGTACACGACCTCGAAGGGAGTCATCTTGCTGGCAGAGTGGTAGGACATGTTGTAGCAGTACTCGACCCAATGCAACCAACTCGTCCACGTGCGCGGCTCGTCCATAACGTAGCAACGCAGATATGTTTCCACGCCCCGATTGAGGACCTCTGTCTACCCGTCTGTCTGTGTGTGGTGAGCTGTGCTGAAACGTAAATAGGTCCCTTGTAAACGAAAGAGCTCCTTCCAAAAGTTGCCGACGAACATTGGGTCACGGTCCGAGATGATCGCCCGTGGTATGCCGTGAAACCGGACAATCTCGCGGGCAAAAAGAGCGGCGACAGATTAGCCGGTGTAAGGATGGCTCAACGCTATGAAATGCCCGTACTTGGACAACTTATCGACCACCACCATAATGACTGACTTGCCCTGAGACCTGGACAGTCCCTCAATGAAGTCCATGGACACCGTATCCCAAATCTGGTGAGGAATCTCCAAAGGTGTGAGTATAGGCCTGCAAATGAGTCGAGCTCGAGTCGAGCTCATCAAAAAGAGCCGGCTCGAGCTCGAGCTCGAGCTTCTTTTTTCGAGCTCGAGCTCAAGCTCGAGCTCGACGAGCCTATTTTAAAAGGCTCGAGCTCGAGCTCGAGCTCGACGAGCACGGTTCGAGCTAGAGCTCGAGCTCGAGCTCAGCTCGACGAGCTAGAGCTCGAGCTCGGCTCGAATTTAATATTATATTAATAATATAAAACTATTATTTTAATAATATTATATTAATATTATGTTAATAATATAATATATTAAAATATTTAATACTAATAATATATATTATTTAATTAAAAAAAAGCTCGCGAGCCGGCTCGCAAGCTCGTGAACAGGTTTAATTAGGCTCGAGCTCGGCTCGAAATCAGGCTCGAGCTCGAGCTCGACATGCTCGAGCTCGAGTCGAGCTTTTTTCGAGCCGGCTCATCGAGCTTTCGAGCCGGCTCAACTCAACTTACACCCCTATGTGAGTAGGCCGGCTAGGGACGTTGTTTCATACTTCTGACGCTGACAAGTCTCACACTGCTGAACAAACAACTGAATGTCACGACGCATCCCACTCCAGAAAACATTGGCCCGTGCCCGCTGGAGAGTGCGAAGAACACCAGCATGACCCCCTGTCGGAGAGGAGTGGAACTCATGCATCGTAACTGCCCTCCAGGCAGACTTCAAAGGAATGACCATGCGGCCTTGATAGAACAACCCGTCATTCTGAAGATGGTAGTCCGGAGTTGTCTCACGTGCCTGCCGAAGAGGCTCCACAATAGAATGCAAATCGGGATCACGCTGCACCTCGTCCTGTGTCTCGTCAATGGAGTCAAGCAGTGGTGTAGTAATTTGAGCGAGGGCGCCCTCAGGTCAGCGAGATAAAACATCAGCTACTCGATTGTCCTTCCTGTGTTGGTAGACGATCTCATAATCATACCCGAGAAGTTTGGTCACCCACTTCTGTTGGAAAGGAGAAGAGACCCGTTGTTCCAAGAAATGTTTTAAACTCTGATGGTCCGTCTAGATCTTGAAATGTCTTCCCAACAAATATGACCGCTACAGGGCCACCGCATGAATGACTGTCAACATTTCCTTTTCGTAGGTGGACATCCCAGCGTCCGTGGGGTCAATGTCTTGTTGTAGAAGGCTATGGGCCACCCTTTCTGCATCAATACAGCACGGAGCCCCACTCCCGACGCATCAGTCTCCACTACAAACTCCTTCGTGAAGTCGGGAAGCGCCAAGACCGGCGTAGTCGTCATGGCCTTCTTGAGTGCTTGGAAGGCCTCCTCCGCCTCATCTTGCCAGAGGAAGGCGTCCTTCTGCAGCAACTGTGTAAGAGGCCGGGCGATCTTGCCGTAGTCCTTCACAAAGCGACGGTAGTACCTGGTAAGGCCTAAGAAGCCCCGTAGCGCCCGCACAGTCTGTGGTCGTGGCCAGGACATCATACTCTCAATCTTCCGGGGGTCGGCCTTGACGCCCTGAGCCGAGAATAAATGTCTCAAATATTCCACCTCCTCCTGACCGAAGGAACACTTGGACCGTTTAGTGTAGAGCTGGTTCTGACGGAGGATGGAGAAGACTTCTTCAACATGAGCTAAGTGCTCATCCCAACTGGGATTGTATATGAGAATATCATCAAAGAAAATCAGTACAAAGCGACGAAGAAGCGGGCAAAAAATCTAATTCATGTTGGCCTGAAAGGTGGACGGTTCACCGGTCAACCCGTTGGCCATCACCAGGAACTCGTAGTGGCCGTCGTGTGTCCGAAAAGCTATTTTGTGGATGTCGCTCTCCCGCATGAGGATCTGATAGTAACCGGACCGCAAGTCCAGCTTGGTGAACCGCTGTGCGCCGTGCAGTTTGTCCAAAAGTTCAATCAAGGGAATAAGAAATTTGTCCTTTACAGTGACACTGTTCAGCGCGCGGTAATCTACGCAGAACCGCCACGAACCATCCTTCTTGACCAAGATGATCTGGGCATAAAATGAGCTCGTACTGGGGTGGATGATCCCCGCATCGAGCATCTCCCAAACACTGCTCTCGATCTCAGCCTTCTGCATGTGCAGATATCGATGTGGCCGGATGTTGGTAGGCTCTGCCTCTACTTTGAGAACGATCTGATGATCCCGAAAGCGTGGTGGTGAGAGAGTGTGGGGTTCCTGGAATATGTCAGCATACTGTTCTAGGAGAGACTGCATTTGGACCTGTACCTCAGATGGCCCCGTGTCGGCCTCCTGCACCCCCAAAAGCACTGCCATCATGTTGCCTTCTTCTCCAATACGCTGTAAGCTCCGGACAGAGATCTCCTTCACTAGAGACGATTTTAGGCATTTCATACAAAACTGCTTCCCATGCTGTAAGAATTCCATAGTCATGTGGTCCCAATCAAAGGTGACACGCCGTAGCTGTTGCAGCCAATGTACCCCAAACACCATAACTGAACTTCGGATCAGAAGGAGATAAACATCTGTATGACTGGTGTAGCCTTGTGAAAGTGAAGGTTAGATCTGAAATACTCTAGAATATGAACCGACAAACTCCGTTCCACGAGAATGAAAACAGTTCTCCGAACTGAGGTCGACGAAATAAATTATAGATAAATAATTCGTCGATCTCATCCAGAAGAAACGAAAACAGTTCGTCGAACTCCGTTCGACGAAATATCTTCTGAAGCAAAGTTCGTCGATCTCAGGTCGACGAAAACTATTTCCACACAGAGAATTCGTCGATCTCCGTTCGACGAGTATCTCTCAAACCTTCCCTAATTTGTCAAACTCCGTTCGACGAACTCTGGAAAATTCGTCGAGTGCAGACAGAAACTAATTTAACTCTTCTCCATTGATCATTCCCAGTTGATTTATAAAGAACAAATGATTTTTCTCATCCAAGAGTTTGTGAAAATGTCTGCTCTCTGTAAGTCAGTAGGAATATGAATTAGATTAATTTTCTTTTTGTCTACACTATCTCTAATGAAATGATGCCTTATATCAATATGTTTTGTCCTACTATGGTGAACTGGATTATGTGCTATAGCAATAGCACTAGTGTTATCACAAAATAATGTTGAATTATTTAAGTTGACACCATAGTCTAGGAGTTGATTTTGTATCCATAACATTTGTGAACAGCAGCTGCCAGCAGCTATATATTCTGCTTCTGCAGTTGATGTAGACACAGATGTTTGCTTTTTACAAAACCAAGAGACAAGTCTCATACCAAGGAACTGGAAAGTTCTAGAGGTACTTTTCCTGTCCACTCTACATCCAGCATAGTCAGCATCTGAGTATTCAGTTAACTCAAACTCTGACTCTACAGGATACCAGAGTCCTAGATTTGGACAACTTTTTATATATCTCAAAATTCTTTTTAATAAAATTAGATGAGATTCTTTGAGGTTCACCTGGAACCTAGCACAAAGGCATGTGACAAACATGATATCAGGCCTGCTGACTGTTAGGTATAATAGAGATCCAACAATTCCCCTATATAGTTTCTGATCTACAAGTTTCCCTGCTGCATCAGAATCCATAACAGCATTGGTATCCATAGGTGTTTTCATTCCTGAAGCATCACCCATTCCAAACTTCTTAATAAGCTCTTTAGTATACTTAGCTTGGGAGAGGAAGATACCATCAGGGAGCTGCTTCACTTGGAGACTTAGGAAGTAGGAAAACTCACCCATGCTACTCATCTCAAATTTGGAATGCATGAGGTCAGCAAACCTCTTGCATAATTTGGGATCAGTAGACCCAAAGATGATGTCATCCACATATATTTGCACTAATAAGATTTGTTCCTTATGATGTCTAGTGAAAAGAGTTTTATCTATGATTCCTCTTGTAAATTTATGCTCTAAAAGAAAGCTTGCTAATGTCTCATACCAAGCTCTTGGAGCTTGCTTTAAACTATAGAGAGCTTTATGCAATTTAAACACAAAAGAGGGTTGAGTTAAAGAGATAAAACCTGGAGGTTGTTCCACATAAACCTCTTCTTGAAGCACTCTATTCAAAAATGCACTCTTGACATTCATTTGAAAAACTTTGAATCTCCTGTGAGCTGCATAGGCAAGGAATATTCTTATGGCCTCTAACCTTGCAATAGGGGCAAAGGTTTGGTCATAGTCAATTCCTTCCTCTTGCCTGTAACCTTGAGCAACAAACCTAGCCTTGTTTCTTACAATGTTTCCTTGGGCATCCAACTTGTTTCTGTAGACCCATTTGGTTCCAATAACTGGATAGTTATGAGTTCTTGGAACCAAATCCCAAACTCTACATCTCTCAAACTGATTCAGTTCCTCTTGCATTGCAATGATCCAGTGGGGATCTTGCTCAGCTTCATGGATGAAGAGAGGTTCAATCTGAAAGAGAAAACAGGCATGCATCAAATCTTGGTTGAGTTGATGCCTTGTCTGTACACCTGCTGAAATGTCTCTAATCACTTGAGATCTGTGGTGATCTCTAAGTGTGACAAGATCAGTGGGTGAAGTTTGTTCAACAACAGCTTCTATAATTAATTCCTCTTGAGGAATGTCACTAGCTGTTGAGAGAAGTTCAGCCGCTTTCACTTGATTTTCTTCTTCACCGTCTTCAGCAACCTGTGGAGAAGGATGAGTTGACACCTCTTGGGTAAGGTTTAGTCTATCCATAGACTCACACAGTTGTGGAACCTGCAAAGAGCTTTTGGTAGAAATCTCTTTCTCCTTATAAGACATGTTAGCTTCATCAAAAGATACATGTACTGACTATTCAATTTTAAGAGATGATTTATTAAAAATCCTATAGGCCTTGCTTACTTTGGAGTATCCAAGAAAAATCCCTTCTTCAGCCTTAGCCTCAAACTTTATAATGTATCTTTTGTTGTTTGTGTGAATGTAACATATACAACCAAAAACTTTAAAATATGTGATTTTAGGTTTCTTTTATTTAAGCAATTCATAGAGGGTCTTATTTTTCAGCTTATGTATGAGGCTTATATTCAGGACATAGTTAGCAGTGTTTACAGCTTCTGCCCAAAAGGATAGATGCATGTAAGCATCTGCCAATAATGTACCTGCAGCTTCAATGAGTGTCCTATTTTTCCTTTCAGCTACCCCATTTTGTTGGGGAGTTCTAGGAGCTGAGAAGCACTGCCTGATACCTTCCTTCTCACAGAACTCATGTATAAGAAGAGAATCAAACTCTGTGCCATGATCACTTCTGATCAATGCAACATGAGTAGAGAACTCAATCTGTATGATCCTGAGAAAATCTATAAGAACCTTGAATGTATCTGTCTTAGTTCTCAGAAAGGCCACCCAACTGAATCTGGAGAAGTCATCAACAATTACTAAAGTGTAAGACTTCCCTCCTAGGCTTTGTACTGCAATGAGTCCAAATAGGTACACATGAAGCAAATACAAAATCTTAGGTGAATCACTCTTATTAATAGATTTGAAACTAGATTTAGGCTTCATTTGTTTCGGCGGTGGTGGGTGGATCCGGCGGGTGGAAACGGAGTGTTTGAAACGGAGGGGGGAGGTGGCTGCTCCAAACGGAGCTTTTTGGGGCGTTTCTCAAGGCGGGCGGGTGGAAACGGAGCAAACGCCGCCGGAGGTTCATTTGTTTACCCGCCTTCCGACGGCGTTTGCCCAAAACGGAGCACCGAAACGCTCAAACAAATAGAGCTTTAGTTTGCTTGCCTAATTGACAAGCCCTGCATAAGTTTTCCTTCTTGTAGGGACCAAGAGGTAAGTCTCTAACAAGGTTGTCTTTAGATAACCTAGCTATATTTTTAAGCTTTACATTACCTAATCTTTTATGCACAATTCATTTTGGTTACTAGTGATATTGAGTAAACAAACATCAGTTTTGACAGAAATAAAATCTACTAGATATATGTTACCTTGTCTAGTTCCATTTAAAACAGTTTTGTTTTCATTATTAATAATAGAACAGGAGGTAGAGTTAAAGTGTATCTGATAACCTTCATCACATAATTGGCTTATGGATATTAGGTTATGTTTGAGTCCTCTTACATATGTTACTCTCTTGAAAGTAACTGTTCCAATCTTTACTGCTCCATATCCTTCAGACTGGCCACTATTTGAATCACCAAAGATTACCTTTGGTCCTACCTTGGACTTGTAATTAAATAGATTGTACTTGCTGCCTGTTATATGCTTGGAGCAACCACTGTCCAAGTAGCAGGTCTGACTCACGCTTGGACAACTCTTCACCTGTAATGAAAAATAAAATTAATTGTTCTTGATACAGGTTACCTTGGGTCCTTTATTTTGTTGAAATGAAAGGCTGGAAATAACTGACAAAGTAGGTTGAGATTTATAACCTAAGGGGTGATATCTCCTAGGTGGAATAACCCAATCAGCTACTGGATTGAATGGTTTATTAGCTGGCTTAGAATTTCTGTAAGAGAAATGATTTATGTTTGGTCCTTCTGGGTTCGACGAATTTCTGTAAGTTCGTCGAGCAGAGTTCGACGAATAGGGCTGAGATCGTCGATCTCTGCTCAGAGAATGACAATAGTCATTTTCTGCGCCCCATGTTTGTCGACCTCTGCTCGACTAACCATACAAAGTTCATCGATCGCAGTTAGACAAATTGTTATCACTGAAGTTTGCGTTCAGCGTTCGTCGATCTAGGTTCGACGAACGGGCCACATTTCGTCGATCTGAGTTCGACGAATGCTGCTGAATCTTGTTTTTATTAGCTGTTTTCTGATTTTTATTGCTCTTGTCTATGAGTTTTGGATTGTTTTCAGACATTGGTTCGTTTATTATCTTCTCTTTTCCCTTGGCAGAAACAAATTTAATGGGTGTCGTAAGGATATTTTTCTTAATTATGGGGGGCAAACCTGATGATGCACTAAAGCCCAGCTTGCCATTTAATCTGACATTTACTGTGCTTGTTATGTCCATCAGCTTGAGACTTCTTCCATTGAGAGATTGCTCAAGTTGTTTAGCCTCACATAGATCAGATTTTAATTTAATTATTTGCTTATTAGCTGAAGTTAGTTGATCTTTTAGTTTAAGATTTTCTGAGTTAACAGATTCAAGGTTTCTTAGTTTTTCTCTAAGGGTTTTTATTTCTTTCTCTGAACTAATTAAATCTAAACACATAGTCTTGAATTCAATTTTAAATGAATCAGAATTATAATCAAAACTTGAAAGAACCTGATCTGCCTCTGACTCTGAGGCTGCTTCATCTTCAGATTCAACTTTTGATCCTGAACTGCTCCTGGAGGCATCAATTGCCATAAGGCAAACCTCCTTGGTTCTTGCTTCTTCCTCTTCTTCACTTGAGCTGGAGGAGGATGATTCTTCTTCAGTATCACTCCATGTTTCAGCAACAAAGCCTTTGTCTCTCTTTTTGTACTTGCTGGAGGTGGGTCTGCTGTTGTGTTTTCTCCTGGAGTCTTTTTCTCTGCTTTTCTCCTTCTTCTGGCTTTCTGGACATTCAGAGATGTAGTGTCCAAGCTTTCTACATACAAACCACACAACCTCCTTGGTTGGTGTCTTGTCATATTTGGGCTTATCATCCTGCTTGGATGATTTTCTTCTGAAATCCTTTTTAGTCATCTTATAAAATCTTTTTGCAAAGAGGCTCATTAGTTCTTCATTGGATGTTGAGGTCTCACTTTCCTCTGATGCCTTGAAAGCTATACTGTGATCTTTTCTCACTGGAGTTGTTGATTTCTGTTCAGCTGCTTCTCTTGATTTAATCAACTGCTCATAAGATTTTAGTTTGCCTAGCAGAGATTCAGTTGATATCTCATTTAGACTTCTGGCTTCTTTGATAGGCCAGATTCTTGAGTCCCAAGAGCTAGGGAAGCACATCAAGATTTTGTCATTCACCTCTGTAAGGGTGATATCTTTATCCAAAGTTTTAAGCTCATTGATGATTGAGCTCAACCTATTGTACATTTCAGCAACTGATTCAACCTCATCCTTCTTAAAATTCTCATACAGGGATATGAGATTTGATCTCCTGTCTTTCCTTTCATCAGCTAAACCAGCTACCATTTGGTTGAGGGAGTCCCAAATGGCCTTGGCTGAGCTGCACTCAACCACCTTCTGAAATATATCATCTGACATAGTCTGAGCCAAGATTTTCATTGCTTTTGCATCTGCAATTTTGGCTTTTCTCTGGGCTTCAGTCCACTCAGGTGGTGGCACTGCTGTTGTGCTTGAAGATGTTGCAGAAAATGTGAAGACTTGGGGGGGGGACCTGTCAAAATAGAATTGTAGATTTCTTCATCAATAGAGTTCATATACAATTTGATTCTTGCCTTCCAGATGACAAATCTGTTAAGATTGCATACTGGAGGTCTGATGCTTGCATAATCTTTGTTTTGGGCCATTCTGTGAAGAAATAATTCTAATAATGGAAATAAAACAATCAGATCTAACAAGAGAGATCTTTATGGTTCAGGTGTTAGCCTGTGCAACCAAAAATAACCAACCTCGCTTTGATACCAATTGAAAGTGAAGGTTAGATCTGAAATACTCTAGAGGGGGGGGGGGGTGAATAGAGTATTGTGGTCTCTTAAAAAATCTTTACAACTTTTGCTGTAATTCTAGGTGAACAGGTTAGCAAACAAAGTAATAAGCACAACAATCTAACAAATCACAGAACACAGACAAAAACAAAAGAAAAAGGGCAACCAGACGACACAAGAAATTATAGTGGTTCCCCAACCTAGGTACATCCACTCTTCTACCACCCTGGTAGAAATTCACTCAGATTTTTGATCAGGTGCCTGACACCAATGAACTTTTGTTCAGGTGCTCAAAAATCAAAACCTCAAGTCTTTTGGTAGGAGACTTGCAACCAGGAATAATTTTGAAGGGACTTAAAACCCTGTACAGAGGATGAAAAAGGTGATGGTGTCTTCTCTTTCTCAATAACAAATGAGAAGAATAGTGGATTGATTTCAGCAGAATGCTCCCCCTGAGATCTTGAATGGATCAGGAAATCTGGAGCTCTGCTTCAGGGTGACAGATCTTCAAAAACTTGATTGCCTTGACCAGAGATTGCTTCAGGAACTTCTTCGACAGATAGAGTTATTGTTGTCCTTCTGAAGTTGTCCTGTAGGGTTGAAAAGAGAAGACTCTTGATATAGATTGTATGTTCTTCTCCTTCTTGATGATGATGTTCTCTGGCCTAGGCTGATTGCAGTGTGTGTAACTTTAGATTTCTGTAGGACTTGTTTTGAGTCTGTCTGCAAATCTTCTTTTTGTCTGTATGACTGGCAAAGAACATTCAGAATTTGAATCCTTGAGCAGTAAATGCAGTCGGCCTGAGAAGGAAGCGACAATGAATGAATTCCCTAACTGTCCCATGGAAAAACGACATGTAATAATCCATGATCAATGCACGTTCTAACGGTAACATTTCGAGAAGATTGAGCATTAATTACTCAGGAATCATCGCTAAGAAAAAGGGACGGAAAGCTGGAGAAGACCAAGTCTGGAATCGTTGAACGAAGAACAAAGATCGTCGAGCTGAGTTCACAGTTCGTCGAGCTGAGCTGTTGAGTTCGTCGACCAGATAATAGCAATTAGTCTTCTAGGGAAACTTGTCAATTCTGCTACTATCTTCGTCGAACTGACAATCATCATTCGACGAACAGAGATCCAAGATCGTCGACCTGAGGTCCACTAAAACGGTCACAAAAAAAGTCTTCCAAGAAGTCCAAATACGTCGAACTGAGAATCCAAATTCGTCGACCGAAGAATGATTGTGGACTTAGAAAAAAATCTGAGAAGTCTCTGGCTGAGAAGAGTTCAAATAGCAGACCAGAAATCGTCGACCAAGGAGTATGGTTCGTTGAGCTGAGATCGACGAACGTCGAACACATTTTCTTGAGCTGAAAATATCTCTAAGTCTTGAGTTTCTCTGGCAGTCTGGAGGATGGCTGGTCCACAGGATGATGTTCTAAGGACTAACCCTAGACTCTAGGACACAACCAATGACCCTGACTATATAAGGTGGGTCAAAGACATCCTAACTCAGTGAACCTAGCCCAAATCCAAACTAGAGATCTAACACCTTGTATGTTAAGCTCCACCTACGTCATCACCCCCTCACACTGCAGCTTGCTCCCGTCGGCTACCATAACTTGGAAGGAAGCACCTCGATCGATCACGTGTCCCACTCGGCACGCCACCTCGGGACGGATGAAGTTGTGGGTACTCCCACTATCTATCAGAATCGTCACCTGTTCCCGTCAGATCTTGCCCGCCATGCGCGTAGTGAGGGGGGGCGTTGCAGCCCTCCATAACCTGTATCGATACTCCAAACTCAGTCACTGCCAAATCCTCTGTCAAGTCCGGCTCGGGGGGCCATGTCCACCTCAGCATCCTCATATAGCATGAACACCTGAACCGTTTGATATTTGTGCCCAGGAACGAACTTCTCATCACAGTTATAGCACAACCTTTTTTTTCCTTCCGCGCCTGAAGTTCCGACCAAGTCAGCCGAGTGACAACCGACTTGCTTTGTCCCTGGGAGTCCCGTCTCGCCACCGGCATAGTGGTAGTAGTATGTGTTGTGCTGCGGGAGCGTTGCCTGTTGTACCGTTCCTCCTGTATCCGAGCTAAACTGATCGCATGGTTCAAGCTGCGGGGCATGTACGACTGGATCTCATCTCGCAGATAATTCTTGAGTCCTGATACAAAACAACAGAGTAATGTCTTCTCCTCCCACTGTAGTTGGTTAGCCAACTTCTCGAACTTAGTTCGGTACTCCATCACTGTACCCTTCTGGCACAGCTTCTGTAGGAGCGCCTCAAAGTCTTCGTACTCTAGTGGCCCAAAACGAGCGGTGAATCCATCCACAAAGTCGGTCTAGGGCACGTAGTCCGTGCCCCTCAGGAACCACTGCACCCACTGGAAAGTATCATCCTCCAAGTGAAATGATGCTAATTGCACCCACTGTCTCTCGGGAATCTCCTGATAACTGAAAAACAGTCCCGCCATCTGCAACCACTCCAGGGCATCACCGCCGCTGAACTTGGGAAAATTCATCCGCATCAACTTTGGCGGCATGTACGGCCGGGGCCCAGCCTGTCCACGCCACCCCGCCTCATGTCCATACTCCGCCGGCCTTCTTGGTTCCCCGGGTTCAAAAGGCATGCTCGGGAACCCATGACGAAACGGTCCCGCCGCTGGAGCACCTCCCCACTGCATGCCTCCTCTTGCCGGGTGAGGCAGCAGCCCCTCCCCCCCTCCATATGGGGGAATCGGCCACCCGCTGCCTCTAGGGCCAAATCCGCCCGAGCCTCCCCCGCTTGTGCTGAAACCGGCTGCACCGAACCCGCCAAAGCCGATCCCGCCTGTGCCGACCCAGCCGAGACCGATCCCGCCTGCGCCGACCTCGCCGAAGCCGATCCCGCTTGCGCCGACCCCGCTTGCGCCGACCCCGCCCGTGCCTACTCCGCCTCCCTGGATAGATCCGGCCCCTGCAGCGAGCCCCGCACCCCGATCCCGCTCCCTGGCCGAAGCCGATCCCGCCTGCCCTGCGTTTGTGCCGATCCGATGCTGATCGGCCCGTGGAGCGGAAGATCCGCCCGCGTCCTCTTCCGACACGGCCTTACCCTTCAGATTTTGTGCCAACGCCATGATCTTCTCCATTCGGATGTCCATCCGCTCTTCTAGCCTTTGCGTGAATGTTTTCACGTTTTCCTCGATGGCAGCCACCGAATCCGTCAATTCCATCAAATTTTCTTCTAGGGTTTCCAAGCGGCCGATTTCGTCTTGCGTTCGAGCAGTCACCATGGTGAAGAAAAGAGCCTCTGATACCAAATAATAGGAAGAAGAAGGGAGAAAGACAGAGATCTAAAGAGAAAAGACTAGAGAATTAGGGTTGAGTGGGAGAGAAGAGAGAATACCTTGGAATTATCTTGCATATCCCCCATGAGAGCCAACCCGGGGTATTTATACCCGGGGTCGAGAGGGGCCGGCCGGCCCCTCCCCATATGGGGGCTGAACCGGTCTGGTTCGGCCCCCATATCGCCAGTCTTCAATTAGTGTGAGAGGGGGCTGAACCGGTTGGTTCAACCCCGTTGTCGCCTCCGGTTGCCTTGCGCCTTCGCGTGTAATGACGCCCAAATAGTCGGGATGTATCCGGGGGCGTAACATAAACTCATGCATATATAGAAATGCATAGAGGGGCTTGAGTTGGATCCAATGAACCAAAGCGCATAAACTCGTGCATATAGATAAATTCATTAGGCAGTTCATTGTCTTCAACCTCAAAAGTCAATCCAATTTTCAAGCAACCTTCAAGCAAAAATCACAACCCTAGTTATACTTTTTGATATTCCCGCAACTAAATTCACTAGCAAAGTACAACTTTATAATATTTTAAGCTTAAGGTAATTATCATGCTACTCTTTTGATATATGCATCCATTATATTACATTTTCCACCCAATTGTTGTTTGTTTAGTATTAAAATGAATCTTTAGCATTTGATATTTTACCAAAAGAAACTCGGTCCGGTAGGGACCTTATGCCCCAACCACCCCACTGTATAGGGGAATGCACATGAGCCTATCATTTTACTAAAGAACGCTTGTCCTGTGAGGCTTGTCATTGTCTCCCGCAATAACATTTATATAGCTAAAGATTAAATCAGTCACGGAGTAAATAGGAAAAAGAAAATGCATGTAAATAAGAGTAAATAGGAAAAAGATAATACATGTAAATAAGGTTGTGGCCAAAGTAATACGAAACCAGTGAAGCATTGACAATGCTCACAATCGTTGTGGGAGCTGTGACGGCAATCTTTGGGATAGGCTCCAATGTAGGCACATCAGCGAGATCCGTCGTCTTGCCGATCTGGTGCGGCTCCTGAGGTGGTGTGAATGATCGGATTAGTTAAAAGACTAAAGTGATTATCCTACGTTCCCTTAAGCATATAGGATGTTTTGAGGGGTGAAGGAGAAACCACTTAGTTTTTTTTTTACTAATCCACGTGGTTGACACCACCTCAGGAGCCGCACTAGATTGACGAAACGACAGAGCTCACTGATGTGCATTGGAGCCTTCCCCGACAGCTGCTGTTACCGCTCTCACTGTCATTTTAAGTTTGATTTGATGCTCAGGCTCCTGCTCCGCTCCCCCATATCTCAGCCACAGGAAAATTTTATTTTTCAAGAATGCTTGTGCCTGTTTAGTCCCACATTGTCTGTAAAAAGAGATGTTTGAGGTTGACAAGCAGCCGTTCACCCGGTCCGGTGTGTGCAGGACTCCCACTCTTTTGGTTCTGGCCTTCATGGGAATAAATAGGAGCCACTTAGTGCTCCTGTTTGGCAGGATGGTAGCGGTTATGAACTGTCGTTCGTGAACGCCGGATCTCACCTAAGGAATTTCATACAATTTTATGTTCAAAATTAGTTTTTTGTTCTTGATGGTCGTATGACGTTTTTGTCTGAACTCACCAGAGCAAAAAACGTCGCGCCAAATGAAGCCTAAGATTCATGGTGCTTGGATCATCATAAGTGATAGCTAGCATTCAATCATTCATAACCAATGTTTTTATATTATATGAGAAAGAATATGCTCAATATCTATAGAAACTATAGACTATAGTTAATGATTCACAAACTCATTTATGTGCCCTATGAAAGTGGTGCCAGCATCCCTACAGGACAGGTACTGGACAACAACAATATACTTACCCTACGAGAGCATTGCTGTTTGAAGCTCGTGCGCTACATGGAGGAGTTATACTCTCAGCCTCTAAAGCCCTAGGCTTATCTATCACAACATTATTCAGTATAAGCTATGTATCATCTTCTTTCTCTCTTTATGTAATGTGCTGCTTGAATGAAACTAGAAGATGGTTTGGTAGTTGCAAGGTGTTTGCAAAAGATTTTGAGCACATTTGATCGAACTCTTCTTCTCTCTTTTCTCCATCTCAACACAGCCCAAAATGAAAGGAGATTATGGCTCTGTTTGGCGTAGCAGCATTTTTGCTCTGATGAGTTTTTGACAAAAATGTCACCGTGTTTATGACTGCCATAGTAGTTTTAAGCATAAGTGGATGTCGTTCCATAAGTGAGGCCAGGCATTCATGAGTGCTGGTTCATAACCACCGCGTTCACGACTGCCACCACAGCGTCTAGCGAAGCCTATAATTCGATCCGACGAATGCGCACTGACTTACTGAATAAGCGTTCAATTGATAATCTCTCTCAATTTATAGATATATGGATCATTGAAATTATTGCAAAAAGAAAACCTCGGCAACTTGCCAGCAGAAATATTCTACTTTAAAGTCAAATAAATCAAAACTTTTACCATTCCTAGTTATGGAGGAATCATAAACAAATCATTATGACTTGATCCTCGACGAGCAGAGTAACCGAATAAATCGCAGTGAACTTAACCGCCTAAGTGATTATGTTACTCAATTAATCTAAGGGAACTCGTATTTCTATTTCACGTGATAAATCATCACCGGTGCGTTAATCATGTGTTAATCCAGGTATCTTCAAATCTAGTCTTTTATGATGATGACCTTGCAGCTAATAAGGTTCGGGGAGATGTCAGGGTGTAATTGCCTGGTGTTGTTGATTCATTGAAGACTAGGCAAACACCTCTATTTAAGACCTAGGTTGTGTTCGGGCGGACTTATTTTCACCGATCAAGCAATTACCCTCACCAAAAGTATGGAGTTTACATTAAGATCTCCCTTCTCATCTTCTGGAAGATAAATTTATCTCATATTTATATACCTCCTCTATATTGGATATAGCAAAGTTAAGATGTGCACTGCCTATAATTGACCATTGCACACTTCCACCTATGTATAGTATAGAATGTTGCGTCTCATGCTAAGCCTTAGTGCACCCAAAAGCTCTAACATATAGGGCGCACACCATAGTGCGATGCAGTTGTGGATAGCACGTTGAACAGAGCACAAACAACACGATCAATTTAGGCTGCCTTTGGTGCGGCTTATCGTGTTTATTTGCTCCAATGAGGTTGGACAAAAATGTCATTGTCATATCAAAATCTTATGCCCCTAACTAGTTTTTTTTATAACGGTAGTAATATGTCATATCAAACATGATAAGGACGTTTTTGTCCAACCTCACCGGAGCAAATAAGCTGCGATGAGCCGCGTCAAAGACAGCCTTAAGCTCACAATAAGGCCTCCGGGATGTGCAGAATATGTTTATAGTGTGGTCAACATAGCGAAGATCTAGGGGGCATGATGTTTCCGACCAAAAAAAATCAATAAATGGGTCAAATAATGCATTTTTCACACAATAACATTCATTAATTGATCATTTTATAATGATGAAATTTCAATTTTCTCTATTTGGTATAAAAATGACAACTTGGTTGAGCAAAATGGTAATATTTAAACTTAAAGGCTCTGTTTGGCACGGTGGTGGAGGTCATGAACACGGGGTTAAATTGTCATTTGTTAACGCTCACCTAAGAAACTTCATTCACTTTTATGTTCAAATGAATGATGTTTGTTAGGTGATTCTTAATGAACGCCGTTTTAACCCATATGTTTACGACCGCCACTACCATGCCAAACAGAGCCTAACTCTAAAGTGAAACTCTTGTTGATGTCTCTGTCCAATTCAGTTGGATGGAAACCTTATTTCATGAATTAGTAGTCCATTTATATGGCTTATTGGTTCTCTAGTACGACGACATGGTCGCCGCCTATCCAACATGGAATTCATTTTTTGGGGGTTGGATTGAAATTTCAAATCTTCAACTAATCTCATGTGATTCACACATCTTAACTACCATGTGTAAGACCCCCCCCCCCCCCCCCCCATTTTTTCTTTTCAAAATCACGGTGTCTTAGGCCCAGAACCGCCGTTTTGCGGTGACACCTTCACGACCGGGAAGGTCGTCACTACAAAGCGCCGATCTTGCCGGCCAAATCGATCACAGTACAGTAGCAAAAGAGTAAAATACATTTCCACAGAAATCACATATATAGTAAATAATCTCCACGAAGGGAGAGTCCACAGAAATAATAATAAATGTACTGAAAATAGGGCTCATGCCCGGTACATCAATATCCTCACTACATATCACTCAGCGCGGAAGAAAAACTAAACAATCTACTAATGATCGAGACTCACAGTCCCAGCTGTCTGAACTCCGGTGCTAGACTGTCCCATCTCCAAGCGTGCCAACCTCCGGGATTGCTCCTCCATGCTGGGCTCCACGGTCCCCTAAAATGGTGTGATTCGAAAACTATTAGTCTAAAAGATTAAGTCCTATCATCCCTACCCCTCCTCCCATGACTCCTAGGCACCGGGTGGAGAGGAGGAAAGGGAAGCTCTGAAAGTGGAGAATGAACAAAAAACAGGTGACGACAGAACTAGTCTTGCAGATCTATAAGTATAAGAGGCAGTAATAAAAGTATGAAAAGCCAAACAAGTAAAACGTAACCCTAACTTATATGAAACCACATAAGCTAAGGGATTTTCTGCAAGGCTCCTATCATATAAAGAGTCCCATAACAATTTATACGATAGGGTGTCGGTTTTCTAGCACGCATATACATATATATATATCTAAAGAATAATAACCTTAACTTATAAGCACGCTCACGCAAGCTTATAAATCAAGAGGTCGTTTTGCAAGGCCTATTCTATAAAGCGTCCCATACCACTATATACAATAGGTGTCAGTGGTTATATGCAATGATGATGCTATGACATGCAAATATGCCATGATGTAAACATGCAAGTGCAACACACCCACCCAACTCTGTGCACACAGACCTTTAGTTCCCCCTTTCTGGAGCCTAACCTCCCAGGATAACTCCGTAGTGGCAGACGGAAGCGGTCGGTTGGGCCTCACCCACCTCTAAACCGGTAATTGCACTACCAGTCAGACCTATCGTACGCCTCGACGCTAATGCACTAACCGGAGCTCCTGCGTACTCTTTGTCGGCTGGTCCACCGGACTTAATTTGGCGAAGTGCCAAGCCACACTTACCGAGTCAACGTGTTGGTGTCGGTGCATCGACCCTCCAATACCAAAGACCCACCACCTTATACTTTATGCACATGCAACCTTATATATCAGCTACCGAGCCAAAGCTCCCCGGACCATCCCGTCCGTCACAATCAACAATCGAGCCCAAGCTCGCCGGGCCAACCTGCCCATCACCAAAACCACCGAGCCTACTACCCGAGTGATCCAACCTTACATCCCGATACATCGAGGTGAGTGAAAGTGAATCCCTAGTTATGCTAGTCGCTCTTGCAGTTTATTTTTGCCTACAGTTTAGGTTAGCCCAGGTATGCCCAAGGCATACCCCGTGAAGGGTTCTCGAGGGCACTAGGAATTAAGATGGGCTGAAGCCCAAAGCTCCCTTTCGCAAGACAATTACTGTTATTGGTTATTACCCGATTCCCGATCCCTTTTAATATTATTCAGGATCTACCTTAGAGTGTTGACTTTCTCACTTCTTCCACAGGAAAGACGATCTTTCGTCGAACCCGAGCACCACCTAATCTTAGACAACTCTACAACCTACTCATCCCAACTTCCAATGGTATACTCCACTCCTCTTTAGTAAAATCAGTAAACCACAATCCCTTCTCCCTACCACTATTCCCCAAGAAAACACGATTTCTGCAGTTTTACTAAATGCAGACCACCTTATGCTAAATGATGTACAAGATAGGAGGTACTCCAAATCTTCTTCCAAATGCCTTAAGATAATTAATGGAGGCCTATCATGACATTTATAGACTAAATCCAGAAGCTTAGAATTTTCCTAATTAATCTGACATTTTATTTATTTCTCCCAAAAATCCAAATGCCCCAATTTGAATATGAAGTGGCCCTTACAGTCATGAAAAATGCTCCATAAAATATGATAAATACTAACCAACAAATTAACAGTAAATTCAAGTTCCCCAATTTTTGTTTGCTAGGTTTAGGCCTTGATCCATAATTTTAAACATAATCACATAATTAACAGCTAATGATGTAAATATTGTAAATAAGCTTCCAAAAATTATAATAAAATTCAGGCATGGCTAATATGCCCTAAAAACACTCCTGACAAAGTTTTCAAACTTTCCAGTGAATAATGAGTTCTGATTTTAATTTCAAACAAAAATCCTCATTCCTACATTAATGAAACAACTACTGAAAATGTTCACCTAAAAATTATGGTAAATTTCCTCATGTAAATATTGACCTAAATACACCTTTACATGAGTTTCACAATTTTCAAATCATTCTTGAGCTCTGAATCTATTTTTGAATATAACTGCATTCTTAAAAGCTTGTGAAGGAAGTGCTGAAAGTATACATCTAAAATTTATAATAAAATTCAAGTATGATTATATGGACCTAAAATACCCTCTGTCCAATTTTCATAACTTCCTACTAAACAGTGTGATCATAATAACAAAAAGAATATCAATGGAAATTCCATGCATTATAAAGGAGGTACTAAGTATATTGCTCCAAAATTACCAATAAAATCACCAGAGGCTCTAATTAACCCTATGTCTATACTACTCAAGTTTCATAACTTTTCATTAAGTTTTGGTGGCTTGTCTTACATATATAAGGGTTGTGCCCTAAGCTAGGGTTAGGGTTTTGAGGGGTTTAAACATATCCAAAATCCTCTAAGATTTTTACCATAGGACTTTAGCTACCCTGATGTCCTCTCTACCAAATTTCAAGTCCATACAAGGGCATTTGGCCCCATGCCCTTCTCAAACCCCCAAAGTCCAAACTTAGGGTTTGAACTTGGGTCCTAGGGCAATCCTACCCCAAACCACCCCATAACCCATATGAGGGTGTAAAAAGTCATGTCAAACCAGTGTCCCAAATTTCAGCCTCTGTTGAGGTGGTTTGGCCATCTAATCCCACAAGGTGCACTTTTGACCTAAAGCCCCCTTTTAGGGCAAAACTAGGGTCTACTCATTTCCCAACCAAATCAACTCAAAATGAGGTGAAAATTTATACAGAACCTCATGATGACCCTAAGGACCATACACCAAAATTTGGGAGGGTTTGGAGGTATTTAGGTCCCTAAATTAATTTACCCTAGGATTATTAAATAATTTCGAAAACTATAGAAAAATTATCTCCAAAAATTCCCATTTTGGACAGGACCTAGGTATAGATTAGTGTGACTCTTTGTCCAAATTTCAGGTCTTTTGGACTTCTAGTGAAGTGGGGGCACACATTTTAATCTATGTCTAGCCCTAAGTATATACCCCACCAAAATGAGTGCCCTGGTCAAACCATGCATCCAAATTGGTTCAAACCTATTTTAAAATAAAGTACATTCATAGGGCTACAACTTTGATATTCATCCCTTTTTCTGTAGGTGTCCCTAGGTATTTTTAATAAATGGAAACATTAAATACGATTTCTGTGAAAGAAATGAAATATTATAAAAATATAACATATAGTTTAAATCATCTCTAGCACGAATCTTAAAGCGCATCCAGCGGCATCTGGTTGTCTTCAAGCTCCAGCCGATGGCCAGGATCATCCCGTCCTGGAGCCACTTTTCGACCAAATTCCCGACCATCCGGCAGCCTCCCTGGCCGACCACCACCATCACCACCTCCGTCGAGGTGGTGGCTATCGCCAGGCGGCGGCACAACCTCCGGAGGGGCATTTTTTGGCGATCCAGACAAGCGGAAGTTTTCCAGAAATCCATGGTTTTGAAAGTTTGGATCAGACTCAATTGAGCCCGAACCTTGACCCTAATTAGTCCTAAGATCTACCCATGGAAGAAGAAGAAGGGGAGGACCTTGTTTGCGGGCTGGAGGCGCGCCGATCGCCGGGATGCCATGGTGGTGGTGGCGCAGCTCGGGTTTCTGCAACTACACAGTGGAGTAACTCAAAATCATTGGGGCAAGAGTGGAAACGACTCCTTGGAGTCCAGCGAAGCTTTTAAAACAATAAAATGGGGAAGGGTGGGGGGGGGGGGGGGGGGGGGGGGGGGGGGGGGGTCATGGCATCAATGCCATTAATGGCCATGAATAGCTTGGCTCGACCATGGTGGTGGGAAGGTGAATTGGGCTCAATCCAGCCAGGAAACAGCTAGAAACTTCTCCTCTTCCCCAGAGGAGTTGAACCCAGCCCTTAATGGAGGGAGGGGAAGGGCCTTCCTTCATGGCACCATTAATGGCCATGAATAGGATTTCTCGGCCATGGTAGTTCTGAGCATCCAGTCAATGAAAAGGGCTGGAAAAGCTCTTGATCTTCTCAGAGCTATTAGGGGAGATGAAGCAAGCAAAGAAGAAGGGCCCTTGGCTTCCCTATGTCATGAATGACCTTTACCTCCCTTTCTCTCTCCTTCATTAAAGAGGAATTTGGAGTTTTCTCTCTCCTGCCCTTCATGGCCGAATTATATCATGGCACTAGCCTAAATGCAGCCCACTAAGCTATTATAAAGTGGTTAGGGAGTGGTTAGCCCAAGTGGCTAGGGGCTTGAGCTTGGGGTAGCCCTTTTTGAGCTAAGTTTGACTTGACCTATCCTTGGGTTAACTTTGGTCAAATTGAGCTTTTGTGTCACCATCAATGGGTCCTTGATGACCTATTGGCCTCCCCTAGGGTCTAGGTGTAACACCCCGAAACTCAAAGGAGCAAAGGGGGATGTTTTGGGCCAGTTTGAGTTCTGGCTACAGGCACACGGCCTGGGACACAGGCGTGTCCCAGGGCATGTCAAGCCTGTGTCGACACTAAGGAGGGAAGTAGACACTTTGGTCTCGACATTGTGTCGAGACTGGGCACACGGCCTGCGACACGGGCGTGTCGTAGGGCGTGTCGACCCGTGTCGACACTTAGCCGCGAAGTCGACACTGAGCTTTGACGTTGTGTCGAGACATGGCACACGGCCTGCGACACGGGCATGTCGCAGGGCGTGTCAACCCGTGTCGACACTCGTCCCGCGAAGTCGACACTTTGGTGTCGACAATGTGTCGAGACATGGCACACGGCCTACGACACGGGCGTGTCACAGGGCGTGTCAGCCCGTGTCAACACATAGCCGCGAAGTGTCGAGACCGTGTACACGGCCTGGAGCCCAGGCGTGTCAAGGTGACACGGGCAAGGACACAGGCGTGTCCTAGAACCCGTGCAGTGCTCGGGTTGAAAACGGGGAAAAATCATGGGGTACACGGCCGGCTACACGGCCGTGTCAGGTGGAACACAGGCGTGTCAGCTCGAACACGGGCGTGTTCGATACCCGTGTGAGGTTCCAGGTGATTCGATTTTGACGGCGAATGAGGCACACGGCCCTGGACACGGGCGTGTGCCAGGCCGTGTTCGGTCCAGATTGGGCATTTCAGCCCCGAATCGAAGCCGTTCATTTCTTTGACTGAAGATCCAACGGTTGGGGGTTGTTCCTGAAGGGATATACCCGGGTTTTGACTTAGAAAACCCTTACTTTTCTTCACTTATCATCTCTCCAAGTCCTTAGAGAAAGAGGAGAGTCAAGAGTGGAAGAGGAGCTAGATCCGCCATTGTAGGAGCTTCGGAGCTCCGAATTGCAAGCCGACTCCGGATCCACGGAGGCAACGCTAGTGCGGTGATTTTCATCCGGATACTTTTCAATGGCGCCAAAGAGGAACTCAAGGGTAACGATCCTCATCTTGAGCATGAGTCGCTCTCTTTCTTTGCATAGGAAGCCCGCTCTCGCGAGTTTGCGGAGAGTTGGAGGCGTTCCTTCGGGTAGATATGTGAAGTCCCCGTTGTTTAGAGTCCGTATGCGAGAACGGACATAGGCATGATGTGTGAAGCCTACCCGGACATGTTGGTCTGGATCGGTGATGTTGCATTGCATAAGGCCGGAGAAGACTCCGTGCTATTGGTTGTTTTTCGGGTTTTCTACGCGGTAGATTGCAGCAGGGAGCCTTGGGGACTAACCCAAAGGTGCACCCGGAAAACTGGGCGGATACGAGATCTTGCCAACTTGGTGGCCTGAGAGCCAACTTGAACATAACGAGGTTATGTGACTTGTGTTAGAATGAGACTTGGTGGAAGTTTGACCCGCGCAAATGGCTTAAATTGCCGTTGCGATGCGAGCACGGGTTAGATGGAACCGTACCCGCTCTATGTCGTTCCGGTTAGAGAGACCTAAGGTTACGTGGCACTCGCCATTGGCATATATGTGAGTCTTCGGCGGTCTATGGCTTTAATTGACGTGACCCATGCAAAGAAGACAAATTGCTCATAGGTTTGGCCGTCTAAGTGGCGGTGGTGAGTCCGGAATGTTAATGGCTTTAATTGACGTGACATAGACCGGTTCACCGAGAATGTGCCCTGAGTGCACGGGGCGTGTGGCCGTGCGAGCCAACGCCTGTGATGAAATGGCTATGGTTATATACATTGCTCGCTTATGTTAATGAAATGCAGGGAAGGAGCATCGCCGCCCCGAGTTGGGGGCGGGATCGTTATAATTTGGTCAGCATTGCTGACCGTTGCCTTGTTTTGCCACCGTGCGGTGGTTTGTTGTTTGCAGGTGCAGCTGGACCAAGCGGTCAATAGCGGGCTAAAGCCCTTTTTGCGAAGCCGGCCCTCGAAGGCCCGAATGGAAATGTTTATTGCTTTATTCATGTATGACCGGCCTGCGTGCCGTGGTTTGTAAATCATGTAACAGTCAAATGAAACATTTTGTAAGGCCTTAAGGCTTGTTTTGAGTATTTTGTAATAACATTCCTATTTTCGTAGTAGTGGACATTCATGCTTGTTGCTGGGTTCTTGTTTACAACACTTTATAAACTGCTTCCGCTAGAATGCTCTGTGTAGGAAGTTGAGATTGGTTGGATGGTTTCCATAAGTAACCATCCGGTCTGTCTGTGGTATATGGCGTCGGGCCCCGGCCGGACCTACTGCTATATGCTATGCGACGGATAGGGGGTGTTACAATTTGGTATCAGACTACTGGTTTTGGTCGGGCTTAAACTGAATTCGTGGGTGAATTCTTTTTAAGGAGTGGTGAGCACATTGTGTGCGTCATCGTAATAACAGTAAAAAGAACCCATGAATGTCCACTTAGGAATGAAAATACTCGTGTTTGAGGAACCTGCGTGTTCCTATAATTGCTGTTTGCAATTTTATTTGGTCGCTTAATGGTGTTTTGTACCACTATAGGTGACCAGAAGTGGTGTTGGGCCGTCAGAACGCCGAGTTTCTGAGGATAGTAGTGCACCGGATGTTGCTCCTGCAACACCTCTGTCGGCTGAAAATATACGATTGGTTGCTGAAGCGGTGTTGGCCGTGATTAATGCGCAGCCTAGAAGGCAAGCGCAGCAGCCCGCTCCTGTGATGGAGCAAGTACCTCTTCAAGAGGCTGAGCCGAGGAGAGTGGAGCAAGTGGTTGTGGAACCAATAGTGCCAAGGAGGGCAACTGAGAGGCAGCTGAAGCATGTAATGAGCTTTAACCCTCCGTTATTCTCGTGGTTGGGAACCCCATCTCAGGCTGAAGACTGGCTCTCCAGGGTGAAGAGAGTCATGACAGCGACGGAGACGGAGGAGTGGCAAATGACCACCATCGCTACGTTCCTGCTGGACGGTGAAGCGAGGATGTGGTGGGAAGGATTGGAGTTGCATCATTTGAGAGGTAGACAACTGATAGACGTTCCGATGGAAGAGTTCTCGGGATTGTTCCTGGCAAGATACCTCCCTTCTACTCAGAGGATTTCAATGGAGAATGAGTTCCTGAAGTTGGTGCATGGTGAGAGGAGCGTGGATGAATATCTCCACGAGTTTACGCGTTTGAGTCGTTATGCTAGCTCCACCATCATGGATGAGGAGCGCAAGACTAATCGCTTTTATGAAGGCTTGAGGGATGAGTTGAGACTATTACTGTCGGGGCCAATGACGCAGGGTTTCTTAACCTTGGTCAATACTGCCCGGTCCTTGGAGAAGGACATGAAGAATGTGCAAGCGAAGAAAGGCTTGGTTGATAGAAAATCTGAATTTAAAGTGCCGACTACTTCAAAGTCCGAGAGGAGGCCGGAAGCTACCTATGAAGAGAAAGGAAAGGCGGTGGAGTCGACCGCATCCCATTATGCTCCGGCCCAACCAAGGGTCTACAATCTTGGCCAACAGGAGGCCATTAAACAAGCTGATGTGGTGACAGGTACGGTTTAATTTATAGCAAGTTAATTTCTTTAAATACTTGTTATGTATATGTTACCTTACCACTGCTTGTTTAGGATTTGTATTGATTTGTGAAAATCCGGCACGAGCACTCTTCGATACGGGAGCTTCACACTCCTTCTTCTCCGAAGGATTTATATTACGCATCGGAGTCCCTTCTTCGATGGCGAAGGACAAGTTGGATGTATTGTTGCCCAATGGGTGTTCGATGCGAGCGGATAGGTTCTGCGATGTTAAGATTCGTATTGGGGAGCAGGAGTTTGACCTGCGGGCGTTCTTACTTCCGTTGGTGGAGTTCGACGTCATATTTGGCATGGACTGGCTCTCGGAGCAGCAGGCCCATATAGATTGCGGTAGCAAGGAAGTCAAGCTGGGAGCAAGTCGTGAGACGACTTTTACGGGCTTAAAGGGGTCGAGCAAGACGTTGATGTCTGCTCTTCAGGTGGTGAAGGCGGTTCGTGCCGGAGCAGAACTGTTCTTTACACTAGTGGAGGTTGCAAAGCCGAAGCCCGCTTTGGATTGTATTTCAGTGGTATCGGAATACCCTGATGTGTTCCCCGCAGATCTTCCTGGAGCCCCGCCTCAACGGGAGATAGATTTTACGATCGAGCTAGTGCCAGGTGCAAAGCCTGTGTCACGATCTCCGTATCGGCTAGCGCCTAAGGAAATGGCGGAGCTGAAAGTACAACTGCAAGAGTTGTTGGAGCAAGGGTATGTGCGCCCGAGTTCTTCGCCTTGGAGCGCACCGGTCCTCTTTGTTAAGAAGAAGGACGGAAGCTTGAGGCTATGTATTGATTATCGGGAGCTAAACAAGCTGACTGAGAAGAACAAGTACCCGATCCCCCGGATTGATGATCTCTTTGGTCAGTTAGTCGGGTCGACGGTGTACTCGAAAGTTGGATCTCAAGGCTGGGTACTATCAGCTGCGGATAAGGGAGAGTGATATCCCGAAGACAGCGTTTAGTACGAGATACGGGCATTATGAGTTTACGGTCATGCCGTTTGGGCTGACTAATGCGCCGTCAGTGTTCATGGATTTGATGAACAGAACGTTCAGGGAGTACTTGGACCATTTCGTGATCGTCTTCATCGACGATATTTTGGTGTACTCGCAAAGTGAGGAAGATCACTTCAAGCATCTTCATTTAGTGTTGGAGACACTCAGGAGAAACCAGTTGTATGCCAAGTTCTCGAAGTGCGAGTTTTGGCTATCCTCAGTGGCGTTCCTTGGTCATATAGTGAGTGGAGAGGGTATTGCTGTGGATCCGGCGAAGATTGTTGCGATACGGGAGTGGCCTGAGCTTGCTACGGTAGCAGAAGTCCGGAGCTTTTTGGGGCTTGCCGGCTATTATAGGCGCTTCGTAGAGAACTTCTCGCGGATAGCGTTACCTCTCACTACTTTGACGAGGAAGGAGCATAAGTTCGTTTGGACGCCGGAGTGCGCGCGAGCTTTTGAGGAATTGAAGTGTCGGTTGACCACGACGCCTGTGTTGAGTTCGCCATGTGGGACCGAAGGCTATGAGATATATAGCGATGCTTCGGGCAGCGTTTTGGGTTGTGTGCTACTGCAGCACGGAAGCGTGATAGCTTATGGCTCGAGACAGCTAAAAGTGCACGAGAGGAATTATCCGGTCCATGACTTGGAGTTAGCGGCCGTGATTTTTGCCTTGAAGCTGTGGAGACACTATTTGTACGGTGTGAAGATTGATATCTACACCGATCACAAGAGCCTAAAGTACCTGATAGATCAGAAGGATCTGAATATGCGGCAGCGTAGGTGGATGGAGTTCCTGGGGGACTATACATTCAAGATCCACTACGTGCCTGGCAAAGGGAATGCGGTTGCGGACGCGTTGAGTCGCCGAGCCCCAGCTCAAGCAAATTGGCTATCAGTGCATGATGAGCGGTTGGTGCAGGAGTTGGAGGCGTTGGAGATTGTTTGTGTGGATAGACAATCAAGTGCTGAAGCAGTTCTGAATTGGACTGAAGTCCAATATGACCTGGCTGATCGGATTCGGCAGGCTTTGGATATGGATGCTCATATGAAGCAGTTCATGATAGAGGCTCTGGATGGGTCAAATTCCCAATTCGTTGTGGAGGACGGATTGCTGTGGAAAGACGGTCGTTTGTGCGTCCCAAGTGTGGGCAATTTACGGGTGGAGTTGTTGTACGAGGCGCACCATACCAAGTACTCGATTCACCCGGGGAGCACAAAGATATACCGTGATGTGAAGAAACTGTTTTGGTGGCCGGGTTTAAAGAAAAATGTGGCGCTATACGTAGCAAAGTGCCAAACTTGCACCTTGGTAAAGGCGGAGTGCCAAAAGCCGGGAGGATTTCTTAAGTCCTTGCCTATTCCGGAGTGGAAATTCGACGACATCTCTATGGACTTTGTGCACGGTTTGCCAAGGTCGCAAAAGGGAAACGACGCCATTTGGGTGGTTGTTGATCGATTAACGAAGGTGTCGCATTTTATTCCGCATAGGAAGGATGATCCGGTGGAGAAGCTGGCAAAGCTTTATGTGGATAACATAGTACGGCTTCATGGTGTGCCCCGCAGCATCGTGAGTGACCGGGATGGGCGGTTCACGTACAATGATTGGAGGCTGGTGCAGCAAATGTTGGGAACAAAGCTGAAGTTTAGCACAGCCTTCCATCCACAAACGGATGGGCAGACCGAGAGGGTTAATAGAACGATGGAAGACATGCTTCGCATGTGTGTCTTGGATTTTGGAAAGCAATGGGAGGACCACCTTTATTTGGTGGAGTTCGCATACAACAACAGCTACCAAGCGAGTATTCAGATGGCGCCCTTCGAGGCCCTATATGGTAGAAGATGTCGCACGCCGTTGTCTTGGTTAGAAACGGGCGAGTCAAAGTTGTATAAGCGATCGGAAGTGGAGGATGCTACTTCTTTGGTGAGAACCATTCGGGAGAGGTTTCTTATCGCTCAGGACCGGCAAGCAAAGTACTATAATGCCAAGCACAGGAACGTGGAGTTCGCTGTGGGCGATTATGTATACTTGAAGATCAAGCCGTTCAAGGGTGTCTCGCGGGTGCGGCGATTGAAAAAGCTAAGCCCGAGGTACCTTGGACCGTTCGAGGTTCTGGAGCGAGTAGGAGAAGCGGCCTATCGGCTGAAGCTTTCAGTGGAGCTAAGTGGTTTACATGATGTATTCCATATTTCGGTGCTTCGGAAGGCGGTGCAAGAGCCTACGCAAGTGATCGCGGTTGATCAAGTGCCGGTGGATAGTGGGCTAACGACAAAGGTCAAGCCCGTGCGGATTGAGGACTCGGAGGTCAAGCGGCTACGCAATAAAGAGATCAGGATGGTCAAGGTCCGGTGGGACAATTGCGGTCGTGAGGAGCTCTCTTGGGAGCGAGAGCAGACGATGCTTGACGAGTATCCGGAGTTGTTCCGCTCAGGTACAAATTTTGGTTTTGTACATGTTTTTCCCTTTATGTAATTTCGTGGGCGAAATTCTTTTAAGAGGGGTAGAGTTGTAACGCCCCGAAACTCAAAGGAGCAAAGGGGGATGTTTTGGGCCAGTTTGAGTTCTGGCTGCAGGCACACGGCCTGGGACACGGGCGTGTCCCAGGGCGTGTCAAGCCTGTGTCGACACTAAGGCGGGAAGTCGACACTTTGGTCTCGACATTGTGTCGAGACTGGGCACACGGCCTGCGACACGGGCGTGTCGCAGGGCGTGTCGACCCGTGTCGACACTTAGCCGCGAAGTCGACACTGAGCTTTGACGTTGTGTCGAGACATGGCACACGGCCTGCGACACGGGCGTGTCGCAGGGCGTGTCAACCCGTGTCGACACTCGTCCCGCGAAGTCGACACTTTGGTGTCGACAATGTGTCGAGACATGGCACACGGCCTGCGACACGGGCGTGTCGCAGGGCGTGTCGGCCCGTGTCGACACATAGCCGCGAAGTGTCGAGACCGTGTACACGGACTGGAGCCCAGGCGTGTCAAGGTGACACGGGCAAGGACACGGGCGTGTCCTAGAACCCGTGCAGTGCTCGGGTTGAAAACGGGGAAAAATCATGGGGTACACGGCCGGCTACACGGCCGTGTCAGGTGGAACACGGGCGTGTCAGCTCGAACACGGGCGTGTTCGATACCCGTGTGAGGTTCCAGGTGATTCGATTTTGACGGCGAATGAGGCACACGGCCCTGGACACGGGCGTGTGCCAGGCCGTGTTCGGTCCAGATTGGGCATTTCAGCCCCGAATCGAAGCCGTTCATTTCTTTGACTGAAGATCCAACGGCTGGGGGTTGTTCCTGAAGGGATATACCCGGGTTTTGACTTAGAAAACCCTTACTTTTCTTCACTTATCATCTCTCCAAGTCCTTAGAGAAAGAGGAGAGTCAAGAGTGGAAGAGGAGCTAGATCCGCCATTGGAGGAGCTTCGGAGCTCCGAATCGCAAGCCGACTCCGGATCCACGGAGGCAACGCTAGTGCGGTGATTTTCATCCGATACTTTTCAATGGCGCCAAAGAGGAACTCAAGGGTAACGATCCTCATCTTGAGCATGAGTCGCTCTCTTTCTTTGCATAGGAAGCCCGCTCTCGCGAGTTTGCGGAGAGTTGGAGGCGTTCCTTTGGGTAGATATGTGAAGTCCCCGTTGTTTAGAGTCCGTATGCGAGAACGGACATAGGCATGATGTGTGAAGCCTACCCGGACATGTTGGTCTGGATCGGTGATGTTGCATTGCATAAGGCCGGAGAAGACTCCGTGCTATTGGTTGTTTTTCGGGTTTTCTACGCGGTAGATTGCAGCAGGGAGCCTTGGGGACTAACCCAAAGGTGCACCCGAAAAACTGGGCGGATACGAGATCTTGCCAACTTGGTGGCCTGAGAGCCAACTTGAACATAACGGGGTTATGTGACTTGTGTTAGAATGGGACTCGGTGGAAGTTTGACCCGCGCAAATGGCTTAAATTGCCGTTGCGATGTGAGCACGGGTTAGATGGAACCGTACCCGCTCTATGTTGTTCGGGTTAGAGAGACCTAAGGTTACGTGGCACTCGCCGTTGGCATAGATGTGAGTCTTCGGCGGTCTATGGCTTTAATTGATATGACCCATGCCAAGAAGACAAATTGCTCATAGGTTTGGCCGTCTAAGTGGCGGTGGTGAGTCCGGAATGTTAATGGCTTTAATTGACGTGACATCGACCGGTTCACCGAGAATGTGCCCTGAGTGCACGGGGCGTGTGGCCGTGCGAGCCAACGCCTGTGATGAAATGGCTATGGTTATATACATTGCTCGCTTATGCTAATGAAATGCAGGGAAGGAGCATCGCCGCCCCGAGTTGGGGGCGGGATCGTTATAATTTGGTCAGCATTGCTGACCGTTGCCTTATTTTGCCACCGTGCGGTGGTTTGTTGTTTGCAGGTGCAGCTGGACCAAGCGGTCAATAGCGGGCTAAAGCCCTTTTTGCGAAGCCGGCCCTCGAAGGCCCGAATGGAAATGTTTATTGCTTTATTCATGTATGACCGGCCTGCGTGCCGTGGTTTGTAAATCATGTAACAGTCAAGTGAAACATTTTGTAAGGCCTTAAGGCTTGTTTTGAGTATTTTGTAATAACATTCCTATTTTCATAGTAGTGGACATTCATGCTTGTTGCTGGGTTCTTGTTTACAACCCTTTATAAACTGCTTCCGCTAGAATGCTCTGTGTAGGACGTTGAGATTGGTTGGATGGTTTCCATAAGTAACCACCCGGTCTGTCTGTGGTATATGGCGTCGGGCCCCGGCCGGACCTACTGCTATATGCTATGCGACGGATAGGGGGTGTTACACTAGGTAGGGATGGGTTAGGTTGACTTGGCACCTTGAAGGTCACTTGTCCCTTATTAAGGGTACTTTGACTAAGTTAGGGCTAGAGTTGACTTAGGCTAACTCAGGCTCTTGAGTTGATCCCAATGGATCTTTGGTGACCCATTGACCCCACTTTAGGTCTAGGAAGACCTTGGTAGGGTAGGTTGGGCTTATTAGGGCACATCTCCCTTAGTTAGGGCACCCTGCCCAATTTAGGTTTAGGATGGTCCTAGGTCAACTTAGCCATCCTGGGTTGGCTCCAATGGACCCTTAGGGCCTTTCAATAGATTGGGGTGAGGTTATGGTGGGGTCTTGGAGTCATGGTGAAGCGCCTTGATCATCCCAATCTAGTATTTAGAAATCTACTATTTACAGACCATAGTGATCTCACCTACATTCCTAGGTCCACTTGGTCTTCTTGGGCTTCCTACGGTTTTGTCATGACCTAATCATGACAAAACCACTCTTAGGTGGTCTAGTTACCTGAGGGATGTTACACCATGAATGCAAGAAAAAATCGCCAATAGCCCCGCCAAACCAATTGATGGGCACCTACCCCCTTACTTCACATCATCATTCTATTTAAAGGGGTTTGAGCTTCAGTGCAAACATATCATTGGTGTAAACTATTAGTTAAGAAGGGAGAAATCTCGGGCACGCACTACATCGGTGGTGTGGCCGATAGTTTGATCGGCAAGTGCAAGGCGACGTGAACTCTGAAGCGCTGTTGTCAGGGGGTGTTTGAGCGGGCAAGGCTTGAGTAGAGCTTTGAGTTAGCACAAAAAAGTGGTGTCCACAATTTCTACGGTTGTTGGAGTGGTGGTTGGTCGCCTGACGACGAAGAAAATTCGATTTGATGCGAACCTTGTGCATCCGTTTATGCATTCCAGTTAAGTTTAATTATATTATGCTCCTATGAATTTTTTGTAGTACAAATTATTCTACAATATATTTTTCCGACTTATATATATCTTATTTTGAGACAGATTAGTTTTATTGCGCTAATAAAGTTATGCAAAGTGATTTGTCATCTTATAATTTTGTATTTAGTTGTGACTTGAGATTGCAATCCGATGATCCTAAATCCCAACAAAAAATGCCACCGTCCTAAAATTTATGTGGCATGACAATGGTTATGACAGCCAGGAAAAAAACTGGTTTTGAACATAAAAATTGATAAGAGTTTTTAGAAGAGGTAGAAGTGTAGAACATTGACATATATAATAAAACAAGTTTATTTAAGGGAATTGTTAAAGACAAATCAAATTTGGATATACACAAATTATTGTTAATGACAAACAATATAATTTGAAAAATACTCCGTGCAAACCAAATTGTTAACCACAAACCAAAATTGTTAACAACAAACCAACACTATCAATTACATAATCAAATATTTTAAAAAAAACCATTTCATGAGAAGTCTAATGCAACAGTTCGATAAAATAACACATTCATAGCATAGAAATACTAAATTTATGACATTTAATATATGGTATCTGTGACATCCACTTTAATGAAAAGCTGTAGAACCCTACCAGCAGCCCACCTATAACACCACAGTATTATTATTGCATTACCCTACTGAGCCTCACCTAACAGCCCTCCCAATTTCTCCTCACTGTTTCCTCCACGAAGCCCATACAGAATCATCAAGTTCTCCAGGAAACCACGCCCATCCACCCTGAAGACTATTCTCAGCCTCGATCCAGTCCAACAACCCAAAACTAGTACTCCCCACCTATAATACTCTGATTCCTGCCACAGTACAACATTGCTTCTTCCTCCGGATAGCAATCAATCACTCGTGAGTCACCAGATCTCCATTGCTCAGCAACCCCACCCCTTATCCGGTGAGTGTGTTTTGTTGTATGGAACAATTTCTTCAATATAATATATGATGATGTGATTTCATACTTGCTTGGATCGAAAGAGTCATGGTCGTCTGCTCTTGGAATATTTTGTGATTTGCAGGAATTATTCGCCGCGCACTATTGTTTTGGCACTTCACGCAGAGAAAAGTCAAACCTTGTTTTGCTTAAAGAAATAATTTGTTCTTGCTGTATATTATGTGTGTGATTTAATCATTTATTATTATGTCTTAGATTTATCGTCAAATCTTGCATCTTACATATGATAGTTTAGGGTTACCAGGTTGTTTTCTTGACAATTCACCTAGGGTTGCATGTTAATCATGCACCCACGTAGCCTACCCTACATCACTTTCTAACTCTCTTCTCTGATGGTCAGTAATCCTAACAACATCTCCAACTCCACATCCAATGTTGTCCCAGTTCTCTTGATAATGCAAAAGGAGATGTGGTATTGATGCATACCAAATTCTGAAGTTGATGTTTAAAATGCTAATTTTGCGTTCAACTTAAAAATTGGTGGCGAAGTCAAGACAACACGAGTAAGGACGTGTGATAATTTAATCATGGTTTAACAACCAGCGTAATGATTAACATTTGTGCGCAATAGTCAATATAATTAATTCATCCACAATTTCTGATTAGAAAGAATAGATAACAAAGAATACAAGATAACAACAAATTAACGACAAACTGAACTTAAGAATTATTTTTGGGCAAACGTGCTCTAAAATATTAAACATTAAATTGTATTCATGAATAATGGACTGTGAGTATCCAAGACACAAAAATGAGGAGAGTCATACCAATATGTTATGCAAGGGACAAATCCTGGACGTGTAAGAGGAAATACAGTGGCAGAGGACTATTTGTCTGGCCCAAGGAAACCGATGTCTGCTCTGTCGGGGGGGGGGGGGGGGGCGGGGTTCCAGCTTAAATGGCCGCACCTGAGGATAGAAACTTTAGAGGGGGTGGTTGAAAGCAGCCAGGGAAGGGTCGTGTCCCTAATGTGATGAGGAAAACTCCTGCGGCGGTGGCGGGCAGGAAATTACGGTTCCTGCAACATCGAAAAAAAAGGAAAGGGCCGACGCTGGACTCGACGACGGGTCACACGGCTGACCCAGAGGTGGTCGTCGAGAGCTCCCGAAGCCGCAGATGGCGTCGACGAAGGAAGGAGTACGAACGATCGGCATCAGGAGGCGGAAATGGCAAGGTTATTGCAGGTATTACTGGGAAAGAGGCGAATTAATCTCGTTCCCGATTCTTTCTCTGCTACAATGTACTAGACTGTTTGAGTATTAAAAGGCACATGGGGGAAGGAGTTTCAAAAGGCTTTTAATAATGGTGGGCTGCTATTGAAAGGGCCAACTGTTATAAAATATTAAAGTGAGGAGTTACTCCCCTTTTTATTGACCTGCTGTTTAGGATTTGACAGGTTTGATTTTTAAAGGGGAGTAAAAGGTGAGGGAAAATATCAAGAGTTCTCTTTTTTTTTTAAAAAACTGAAATTAGTCAATTAATGCCCAAAGATATTAATTTTCCGTTTTAAATATGATTTAATAGTTTCATTCTTCGCTTGCCCAAAACAACCCTAGTCCTCGTTTGACGGATCAATTTATTTAAGATCTTATTGCTCGGTCACCCCAATAAGTCGCGATACCAAACACAATAATACATAGGAAATAAAAGACAACTAGCGTAAAGACATTGCACTACAATTTATTTAATAAATTACAATAACGATAAACAATGATGCAATTTCAGGATGCATCAGGTATCAACATGAGAAGTCTCGACTCCGACGCACTTAGACAATGGAAGTGTTGTTGTCTATATGATAAATCCAAGATCTCGGGTGATTCCTCGGGGAGGGCCTACTTGGGATGGACTCCATCTCTATACTTTGTGGGACCAGATTAATATGGATTCATTTTACAACAACCTTGACTACTATCCCTAGGTTCAAATCAAACCGGTCTCAATCAAATCTACAATGGCGTCCATAGGGGAGGACTTACTTGGGATGGACTCCATCTCTATACTTTGTGGGACCGGATTAATATGGATTCATTTTACAACAACCATGACTACAATCCCTAAGTTCAAATCAAACCTGTCTCAATCAAATCTGCAATGGCGTCCTGCATAGTCTCAACTGTGTCGAAAAAGATCTTACCTACGGATGCAAGCGCCACCATCCAGAGGGTTGTGCGGATGTTTCTGGTGAGGAGGAATGTATGTGTGGTCTATTAGTTCATAATAAAAAAGTCATCAATAGTTCATGATCAAACCCTCAATATAGAAGAGATAATTTTGAAGGTGGTAATCACCAAAAGGAAAAGTAATTTAATCATAAAAGGCTATGATGCTATCCCCATAATCCCTAAAGCAGAGGACTAAGGGGGATTATGGAGCGCCGCGCAAGACTCATTCACAAGTAATGCAAAGACTGTAGAGTGTAGGACAATCAAATTATTCAAAAGTGTGTGTAGATGATGAAATAAAGTCATCTGGCGTGAGCATTTCAAAAACCAAACAGTTCAAGGCAACAACTGGAGATTTTTGATGTTAAAAAGTACGATTTTTTTAAATTCCAAGATGATATTAAAAGAGGAAAGAAGAATACAAAGAACATGAATTTAGGGTATATCTATGAATTCACAAGCACATCAAAGAAATGGGGCAACATGCCCGGAAGCCGGGCACCATAAATCATGATCAAGCAACACGAAATATCCGACGAGCTGCTTTACTCTAAAAGGAGTCAGGGAGTCGGGATGTACGCATTGCAGACTCATGGTGGAGTCCTCAAGAGGAGGTGTCTAATGCATGAGCTTTACTATCAAGCCTCAAAAGTACTTATCGGGACTCTAATACATTCTGGAAAAATCAAGTTCATGCTGATTTAATTATATTGGGCCCCCTGTAGATCAGGGTCCCAATACCATTTGGCCATTTATTCTTTATTTTCATTTATTTTGTGCTTTTAGAGTTTGAGGATATGAAAAACCTTGTATCATTTTTCTTAACTTTTGCTTCTAAGAAAAAACTCGAGTTGTCGATGTGATTACTCTCTCAAAAATTTCTAGTGGTAAGGTGTTGGATCCCTAGTTGATTTGGGCTAGGTTCACTGACTTAGGATGTGACCCATCATGTATAGTCTGGGTCAAGTTTGTGTCTTAAAGTCTAGGACAGTCCTCTATCTCAACTTCAGATGGACCAGCCTTTTTCAAGACCATCAGGAACTTCAGATCTATCAGTTTTTCAAACTAAGTGAAATGAGTTCGACGTTCGTTGAACTCAACTCGACGAAGGGAGCCCTGCGCTCGACGATCGTGAGACAATTCGCAGTGCTGAGCTCGACGAACTTTGTTCTTTGCTCGACGAACACCAGGTTCTACTTCAAGCATTCTCAGGACTACTTCAATTTCTCTAAGCCCAGCTCCATGCTTCGGTCGACGAATTATATTCTGAGCTCGACGAACTTGGACCTCAAGTTCACAGCTTTTCTAGTCGACGAATGCTAATCTCTACTCGACGATTTTTTTGTGCTCAGAGAATCTGTGTCGACACTTAGGGCTTGTGTCGACACCAGACGATTTGTGTCGACACCCAGGTTTTCAGTCGACACCAGCTTGTGTCGACACCAGAGGATTTGTGTCGACACCTAGACCAATCTGTCGACACCAGAGGAGTTGTGTCGACACCTAGATCAATCTGTCGACACCATTTTGTGTCGACACAGCAGATGCAGAGTATTTCGTCCAAGTCCAGAACTTTTCTCAGGTCGACGAAGTTTATTCTCAGCTCGACGAATTTGGTTCTCTGCTCAACGAATAATGTTTGTCTGATATTGAAGATTGTCTATTCAACGAATGAAGACTGTCAGCTCGACGAACTCAGCTCAGCTCGACGAACCCAGCTCAGCTCGACGAACTCAGCTTAGCTCAACGAATTCAAGACTCAGCTCGACGAATTCTGTTCTTTGGTCGACGATTCCAGACTAGGTCTTCTTCCGTTCCCGTCTCATTTCATGGCGCTGATTCCTGGACAATTAATGACAGTTCTTCACAGTATGCTACCGTTAGGATGCGCAGTTAATTCTGGGTTATTACATGCCATTTTCCCATGGAAACAGTTGGGGAAATAATTAATTGCTGCTTCATTTCCAGGCCATCTGTCATTACTGCTCGACATTCAAAATTTGAATGCTCTTCATGACAGATAGAGATATACAGAAACCTGAAGGAATTCAACAAGTACACAACGACATACAACAAAAAAAAAAGATAGATAGTGATTCAGACAACACAAGAAAAAGAATTCAGTCTTGGCCCAGAGAGAAATTGATCTAGAAGAAGAAGAAGAAGAACATTACATCAATATCAAAAGTCTTCTTCATCTGCTTTTACTCAGGAGAACTTCAAAACAATACATTCATATCAGTTGCAAGAAGTTCCTGAAGAATTTCTCTGGACCAGGAAATCTGGGTCTTTGAAGACCTATCACCCTGAAGCAGTGCTCCAATATTCTTCCTGATCCATTCTACATCTCAGGGGGAGCAAAGCTGCTAAACAACATTCCACAAGTCTTCTCATTTGATTTGAGAAAGAGAAGATCTCTTCACCCTCTCACTCCACCTCTGTACAGGGTTTTAATTCCCTTCAAAATTATTCTGGTTGCAAGTCTCCTACCAAAAGACTTGAGGGTTTGGTTTTTGGGAACCTGATCAAAACCCCATTGGTGCCAGGACACTTGATCAACCCATTCCTGCAGTGGATTCCTACCAGGGTGGTAGAAGAGTGGACTACACAGATTTGGGGAACCACTATAAAATTCTTGTGTCGTCTGGTTGCTTTCTTTTCCTTTTGTTTTCTGGCCTTGCTCTGTGAATGTGCTGTGATTAGTCCATTGCTGCTTGTTGGTTTATTTTATTTGCTTCCCTGCACACACATACACACACCTAAAATACAACAGCAGTTGTAAAAGTTTCAAAATCACCATATATTCTATTCACCCCCCTCTAGAGTATATCAGATCTAGCTGCACTTTCAATTGGTATCAGAGCGAGGTTGGTTAAACATACCACACCTTGGTGGTTGTACAGGCTAACACCTGAACCCAAAGAACCCTTGGTTAGATCTCTTTTCTTTTCTATTCTGTTATTGGACTTATCCCTATCACAGACATGGCCCAAAACAAGGATTATACAAGCATCAGACCTCCAGTGTGCAATCTTAATAAGTTTGCCATCTGGAAGGCAAGAATCAGATTATATATGAACTCCATTGATGAGGATATTTTCTCTGTCATTTCAACAGGTGTTCCTCCAGCTCTTATAATTTTTGCCAGCACATCAACTAATCTGAGTGCAGTACCACCTCCAGACAATACTGAAGCCTACAAGAAAGCCAAGATGGCTGATGCTAAGGCTATGAATATTCTGGCCCAAACAATGTCAGATGATATATTTCAGAAGGTGGCTGAGTGCACCTCAGCCAAGGCCATTTGGGACTCTCTCAATCAAATGGTAGCAGACTCAGCTGATGAAAAAAAGGATAGGAGATCCAGTCTCATTTCTCTCTATGAGAATTTCAAAAAGGATGAGATAGAATTAGTGGCTGAGATGTACAATAGATTAAGTTCAATCATCAGTGAACTCAAGACTCTTGACAAGGACATCACCTTAACTGAGGTGAATGACAAGATATTGATGTGTTTCCCCAGTTCATGGGACTCCAGAATCTGGCCAATCAAAGAAGCCAGAAGCCTCAATGAGATCTCAACAGAATCTCTACTAGGCAAGCTGAAGTCATATGAGCAGCTTGTCAAATTAAGAGAGGCAGCAGAACAGAAGACAACTACCCCATTTAGGAAGGAGCACAGCTTGGCCCTCAAAGCTTCTGAAGACAGTGAAATATCTACCTCGAATGAAGAGTTAATGAGCCTTTTTGCCAAAAGATTCTACAAAATGGCAAGAAAGGACTTTATAAGAAAATCATCCAGGCAGGATGATAAACCCAAGTATGACAAGACATCAACTAAGGAAGTTGTGTGTTTTGGATGCAGAAAGCCAGGGCACTATATTTCAGAATGCCCAGAGAATCAAAAAAAGGACAAGGGTAGGGACAAGGATTCCAGAAGAAAACAAAGCAGCATACCCTCCTCCAACAAGTATAAAAGGAAGGACAAAGGATTTGTTGCTGAGTCCTGGAGTGACACTGAAGAGGAAACATCCTCCTCCAGCTCCAGTGAAGAAGAGGAAGAAGCCAGATCCAAGGAGGTGTGCCTAATGGCAATAAATGCCTCCATAAGCAACTGTGGATCAGAAGAGGATTCTGAAGATGAAGGTGCCTCAGACTCAGAGGCTGATCAGGGTGATTTCTAGTTTTGATTTCAATTCTGATTTGTTTAAAGTAGAGTTTAAAACTATGTGCATGGATTTAATAAACTCAGAGAAAGAGATAAAAACCCTGAGGACTAGACTAGAAAACCTTGAATCTGTCAGCGCAGAAAATAGAAAACTAACTGACCAATTGACTCTAGCTAATGAACAGATAATCAAGTTAAAATCTGAATTGTGTGAGGCAAAACAACTTGAGCAATCTCTCAATGGGAGAAGCCTCAAGCTGATGGATATCACAAGCACAGTAAATGCCAGATTAAATGGCAGGTTGGGCTTGGGTGCTTCATCAGGTTTACCCCCCATAATAAAGAAGAATATACTTTCCACTCCCATAAAGTTTATCACTGCTAAAGGTAAAGAGAAACTAACTGAAAAATCCAGATCAGAAAACAAGTCAAATCCCCTAGACAATAGCAACAGAAAACAGAAGAAAGCTGTTAAAAACCAAGTTCAGCAGAATTCGTCGAACTTAGATCGACGAAATCCTGCAAGATCGTCGAACCCCGATCGACGAACGCTGAACGCAAACTTCAGAAATAATTATTCGTCCTACTGCGATCGACGTACTGTGTACGGTTCGTCGAGCAGAGGTCGACGAACGTGGGACGCAGAAAATGACCATGGTCATTCTCTGAGTGGAGGTCGACGATCTCATGCCCATTCGTCGAACTCTGGTCGACGAACTTACAATAATTCATCGATCCCAGAACGACCGAATATAAATAATTTCTCCTATAGAAATTTTAAAACAGCTAACAAGACATTTAATCCAGTAGCTGATTGGATAATTCCACCTAGGAGATATCACCCTCTAGGGTATAAGTCTCAACCTGCATTATCAGTCATTTCTAGTTTTACTTTTCAACCAAACCAAGGACCCAAGGTAACCTGGGTCAAGAACAATTGAGCTTTATTTTTTGATGCAGGTACAGGTGAAGAACCGTCCAAGGCTAAGTCAGACATGGTACCTGGACAGTGGCTGCTCCAAGCACATGACTGGCAACAAAGCAAATCTCACCAACTATAAGTCCAAGCTAGGACCAAAGGTGATATTTGGAGACTCAAAGAGTGGTCAGTCAGAAGGGTATGGAAGAGTAAGCATTGGAGCAGTGACCTTCAAAAAGGTGACATATGTAAGAGGACTTAAACATAACCTTATATCCATAAGTCAATTATGTGATGAAGGTTATCAGGTACATTTCAACTCCACCTCTTGTTCTATTATAAATGATAAAAACCAAACTGTTTTAATTGGACTTAGACAAAGAAACATATATTTAGTAGATTTCATTTCTGCCACAACTGATATTTGTTTACTCAATATCACTAGTAACCAAAATGAGTTATGACACAAAAGGCTAGGACATGTAAACCTTAAGAACATATCTAGGTTATCTAAAGACAACCTTGTTAGAGGTTTACCTTCTGGTCCCTACAAGAAGGAAAGCCTATGCAGGGCTTGTCAACTAGGCAAGCAAACTAAAACTAGCTTCAAATCCATTAATAAAAGTGATTCACCTAGGATATTGCATCTGCTTCATGTGGATCTTTTTGGACCCATTGCAGTACAAAGCCTAGGAGGGAAGTCTTATACCTTAGTCATTGTTGATGATTTCTCCAGATTTAGTTGGGTAGCCTTCCTGAGAGCTAAGTCAGATACATTCAAAGTTCTTACAGATTTTCTCAGGACCATACAGATTGAGTTCTCTACTCATGTTGCATTGATCAGAAGTGATCATGGCACAGAGTTTGAGTCTCTTCTTATGCATGAGTTCTGTGAGAAGGAAGGTATCAGGCAGTGCTTCTCAGCTCCTAGAACTCCCCAACAAAATGGGGTTGCTGAAAGGAAAAATAGGACACTCATTGAAGCTGCAGGTACATTGTTAGCAGATGCCTACATGCCTCTATCCTTTTGGGCAGAAGCTGTAAACACAGCCAACTATGTCCTGAACAGATGTCTTATACATAAACTAAAACACAAGACCCCCTATGAATTACTTAAAGAAAAGAAACCTAAAATCACTTACTTTAAAGTTTTTGGTTGCATATGTTACATCCACACTAATAACAAAAGATACATCAGAAAATTTGAGGCTAAGGCCGAAGAAGGAATTTTTCTAAGATATTCCCAAGTAAGCAAGGCCTATAGGGTTTTCAATAAATCATCCCTTAAAATTGAAGAATCTGTCCATGTGTCTTTTGATGAAGCTAACATGTCTTATAAGGAGAAAGACATTTCTACCAATAATCCTTTGCAGGTTTCACCAATGTGTGAGTCTATGGATGGACTAAACCTTACCCAAGATGTTCCAAATCATCCCACTCCACAGGCTGCTGAAGATAGTGAAGAAGAAGAAATCCAAGAGGAAGTAACTGAACTTCCATCAACAGACAGCACCATTCCACAAGAGGAATTATTTGCAGAAGCTGTTGCTCAACCAACTCCACAAACTGATCTTGTCACACTTAGAGATCACCCCAGATCTCAAGTGATTGGGGACATTTCAGTTGGTGTACAGACAAGACATCAGCTCAATCAAGACTTGATGCATGCCTGTTTTCTCTCTCAAATTGAACCTCTCACCATCCATGAGGCTGAGCAAGATTCCCACTGGATTCTTGTAATGCAAGAGGAACTAAATCAATTTGAGATATGTAGAGTTTGGGATTTGGTTCCAAGACCCCATAACTACCCAGTTATTGGAACTAAATGGGTATATAGGAACAAATTAGATGCAGGAGGGAACATAGTAAGGAACAAGGCTAGACTGGTTGCCCAAGGATATAGGCAAGAAGAAGGAATAGACTATGACCAAACCTTTGCCCCTGTTGCAAGGTTGGAGGCCATTAGAATATTCCTAGCCTATGCAGCATATAAAAAGTTCAAGGTATTCCAGATGGATGTTAAGAGTGCCTTTCTGAATGGTGTACTTCAAGAAGAGGTTTATGTAGAACAACCTCCAGGTTTTATCTCTCTAACTCAACCCTCTTATGTTTACAAGTTGCATAAAGCCCTCTATGGTTTAAAGCAAGCTCCAAGATCTTAGTATGAGACCCTAGCTAGCTTTCTTCTAGAGCATAAATTTACAAGAGGAACCATAGATAAAACCCTTTTCACTAGACATCATAAGGACCAAATCTTATTGGTACAAATATATGTGGATGACATTATTTTTGGGTCTACTGATCCCAAATTGTGCCAGAGGTTTGCTGACCTCATGCATTCCAAATTTGAGATGAGTAGCATGGGTGAGCTTTCCTACTTCCTTGGTCTCCAAGTGAAGCAGCTCCCTGATGGTATCTTCCTCTCCCAATCTAAGTATGCTAAAGAGCTTATTAAAAAGTTTGGGATGGGTGATGCCTCAGGAATGAAAACACCTATGGCTACAAATGCTGTTGTGGATTCTGATGCAGCAGGGAAACCTGTAGATCAGAAACATTATAGGGCAATTGTTGGATCCCTATTATACTTAACAGCTAGCAGGCCTGACATAATGTTTGCCACATGCCTTTGTGCTAGATTCCAAGTGAATCCTAAAGAATCTCATCTTATTTTTCTAAAAAGGATTTTGAGATATATAAAGAGTTGTCCTAGTTTAGGACTCTGGTATCCTGCAGAGTCATAATTTGAGTTAACTGGATACTCAGATGCTGACTATGCTGGATGTAGAGTGGATAGGAAAAGTACCTCTGGAACTTGCCAGTTCCTGGGTATGAGACTTGTCTCCTGGTTTTGCAAAGAGCAGACATCTGTGTCTACATCAACTGCTGAGGCAGAGTATATGGCTGCTGGCAGCTGCTGTTCACAGATGCTATGGATACAAAACCAACTCCTAGATTATGGTATCAACTTAAATAATTCAACCTTATTTTGTGATAATACAAGTGCTATTGCTATAGCTCAGAATCCAGTTCATCATTCTAGGACTAAACATATTGAAGTAAGACATCATTTCATTAGAGATAATGTGGACACAAAAAAAATTAACTTGATTCACATTCCTACTGATCTACAGAGAGCAGATATCTTAACCAAGCCTTTGGATGAGAAAACCCATCTGTTCTTTATAAATCAACTAGGAATGATTGATGGAGAAGAGTTAAATTAATTTCTGTCTGCATTCGACGAATTTTCCAGAGTTCGTCGAACGGAGTTCAACGAATTAGGGAAAGTTCGAGAGATTCTCGTCTAACGGAGATTGACGAATTCTCTGTGTGGAAACAATTTTCGTCAACCGGAGATCGACGAACCTTGCTTCAGAAATCATTTCGTCGAACGGAGTTCGACGAACTGTTTTCATTTCTTCTGAATGGGTTCGACGAACTACTCTCCTATACCTTATTTCGTCGATCTCAGTTCGAAGACTTGTCTTCTTTTTCATGGAACGGAGCTTGTCGATTCATATTCTGAAAATCTTATATCTAGGTTTTCTTCGACCTCCGTCCCGCGCTTTCAGTTCCTTTGCTCTTGATCGCCGTTTTCTCTGTAATTTTCTTTGCAGGTCATCAATGGCGATTCCTCCAGGAGCACTTGCAGCGATGAAGTTTGATGCATCATTCTCAATGGACTTTGAGTCCTTCCAGCATTCCGATCCAATTTTTCTGTATATCCTTGAATTACTTAAAGAATTGCATCTCAAGGACTTCATGACACGCAGCATCAAGCTACACTCAACTGAGATAAGAGAATGGGTGTACACAGCCACAATTTCTGAAGATGGAAATCTGACAGGAAATATTGGAAACACTGCCGTTTCCCTGTCCCCAGCAGTACTCTCTGAAATATTTGGTCTGATCAATGGGGAAGACAACTTGGAAATGGATGCTGAGGAATATGCTGATATGCTGAAAGTCATGGGTTTCACTGGCAACAACCCTAATAAGCTTCTGAAGAAACAACTGTCCGCCGCTTATCAATTTTTGGCCAACATTGTAGGGAAAATTCTAATGGGCAAGCACTCGGCACACGACTACATCACTCGCCATCAATTCCTGATCATGTGCGCAGTGCTCAACAAGCGCCAGGTCGATTGGGGCATGGTTTTCTTTGACCTTATCAAGAAAAGAACTAGCAAGAAGGAAGTCTGCTACGGTAGAATCCTGGGGATTTTCCTCCAGGAAAAGGCCAGCGAATGTTTGGTCTCCCGATCACATTCATCAACGCCAGCAAGCGCCTCACCTGCGCCTTGTTTGGCCGATGGGAGAGGACAATCTCCAAACCCTCCAAGGGTTCCTCCTCCTCCATCAAGGCTTCTGAGAGCACCAGGACCGTCAAGGTCACTCCCTACCCTGACTCTGAAGAGGTCGTTCCCCCTACCAAACCTCTTCCCGCTCCTCCTGCACCTCAATTGACTCCACCTCAACATCAATCTCCACCGCCTGATCTTACACATATCCCTACACCTCCAGTTTCCCCCACTGAAACACACATTCCCTCACCCCCTCAATCCCCTCTTCCACCACACCTATCCACTATTCCATCCTACACTATACCCACTGAACCACAACCTGTTCTCCCTCCCTTATCCCCTCCACTTATTCTTCCTTCCTCCTCTACTATTCTCTCTCCACCTATGGATTCTTCCACCATTCCCTCATCATCTCTCTTCTGACTCCTCTAATTAAATCCCTCATCATAGAGGCCATTACACCTCTAGTGAATTCCATTGATTCTTTATCTGCCCAAATCTCAGCCCTCTCTGCTGCCCCCTCTTCATTTAGGGGCCTGGCTCCAGGTTCTCCTGAACCCAGGCAGGGGGAGATGCTCCATGATGAAGCTGGTGCAGCAGCCGTAGAAGTAAATACAGTTGATATAGATACAGATACTGCAGATACAGTTTTTACAGTGCTTGATAATGCAGTTACAGATACAACAATTCATTTTATTCAATTCATGGACACTGACAGTAGCCTTGATGAGTCAGTAGATTCAATAACCACTGCTGGTGATTTCCTTATAAATCCCACAGTTAATTTATCTGAGATACTTCATATCTTTGATCATGTATATATGAAGTTTCCTTCAGTAGAGATTGCTAAGCCATATTTGGCTATTGTTCAGTATACCTCTCCAGCAAGTCCAGCAGTTGCCAGGCGACTTTGTGCATCCTTTGCTGCTCCTGCTGCTGTTCAAACTCCTGTGTCTATTCCAGACATCTGCCCTGTCCCAGATTTTGTCATGGATGATTCTCCCATGCCTGATCTGGATGAGCTCATTCTGGCAGACATTGAGGAAGAGAACAAAGCAGCAGCTGCAAGTTCTGTCTCTACTGCTGTTGAACCTTCACCCTCTTCACCTTCTATTCCCCCTCTAGAACAACCTCTTATCATTCCTGATGCCACTCTGAGGAAGCTGAATGCTTTGTATGATAATCCTCAGAGCTCAAATTCTGATGATGATGATGATGATGAATCAGATGAGGAGGCTGCTAAAAAGAGAAAGAAGTTGCTCTCTAAGAAAAGGAAGGCTCCTCCTCCTCCTGCTCCCAAGCCTAATCCTACTGCAGACACTCCATATTATATTCTGCATAATGTTGCTCCTTACAAAGGGATGCCTGCATGGATGTGGTTATCTAAGAACCAGCAAAAAGAGAGGAAGAGGAGTAGGAGATACTCTCCTCCTCCAGTTCATAGATACAGAAAGGATCCTCCTCCTCCTCCTCCTCCTCCTCCAGCAGCAGGTGCCTCTGGCTCTAGCTCTCAGAGATCTGCTCCTATTCAAACCTATTAGAGACAAACAGGGAGATCCTCTGGTGGCAGTCAGCCAAGGATACCATCTTCAGGCAGTCAACACCATCAACAACAACAGCAGCAGCACCAGGAATCTAAGAAACATGAAGCTGAAAGGCCCTATTCCCCTCCAGAAGATCCAGAAACAGCCAGCACAGCCAGAATGGCAAGATTCCAAGAAATCATTGGCTTATCTCTAATCAACAAAGCTAAAGCTGAAGGCAAGGACACAACAGGCTTAACTACTATGTCTCAGTACAGGAGAGATGAGCTAAAACGATTTGGGAAAGCAAACAAGCTACTCAATATTGATGAGTACATGAATCTTCACCCAGAAGCAGTTGTCCCCAGAGCCACTTCACTGAACATCATAGGGGCAGCTGACATGACTATGACCAAGGCTCAAGCTTCAGATCCCAATAGGGAAATCATTTTCAAGAAGCCAGGAGAAAAAGCACCAGAAGTCAAGCCAAAACAAAAGAAATCAGAGAAGTAATTTTGTGTTTTCTTTTCATTTCTGCTTCTATTTCAGTCTATATCTTTGCATTAAAACAAAGCCAGTATGTATATATATATCTGTTGCATGTGTTGTAAATTCTCTGCCAGATATATCTCTTAATTTTGCTTTATTTTTCTGTCTGTTCTTTGCTTGGAGTTTCTGTTAGTGACCTCACCCAAATAGGGGGAGATTGTTGGATCCCTAGTTGATTTGGGCTAGGTTCACTGACTTAGGATGTGACCCATCATGTATAGTCTCGGTCAAGTTTGTGTCTTAAAGTCTAGGACAGTCCTCTATCTCAACTTCAAATGGACCAGCCTTTTTCAAGACCATCAGGAACTTCAGATCTATCAGTTTTTCAGACTAAGTGAAATGAGTTTGACGTTCGTCGAACTCAACTCGACGAAGGGAGCCCTGCGCTCGACGATCGTGAGACAATTTGCAGTGCTGAGCTCGATGAACTTTGTTCTTTGCTCGACGAACACCAGATTCTACTTCAAGCATTCTCAGGACTACTTCAATTTCTCTAAGCCCAGCTCCATGCTTTGGTCGACGAATTATATTCTGAGCTCGACGAACTTGGACCTCAAGTTCACAGCTTTTCTAGTTGACGAATGCTAATCTCTACTCGACGATTTTTTTGTGCTCAGAGAATCTGTGTCGACACTTAGGGCTTGTGTCGACACCAGACGATTTGTGTCGACACCCAGGTTTTCAGTCGACACCAGCTTGTGTCGATACCAGAGGATTTGTGTCGACACCTAGATCAATCTGTCGACACCAGAGGAGTTGTGTCGACACCTAGATCAATCTGTCGACACCATTTTGTGTCGACACAACAGATGCAGAGTATTTCGTCTAAATCCAGAACTTTTCTCAGGTCGACGAAGTTTATTCTCAGCTCGACGAATTTGGTTCTCTGCTCAATGAATAATGTTTGTCTGATATTGAAGATTGTCTATTCAACGAATGAAGACTGTCAGCTCGACGAACTCAGCTCAGCTCGACGAACCCAGCTCAGCTCGACGAACTCAGCTTAGCTCAACGAATTCAAGACTCAGCTCGACGAATTCTGTTATTCGGTCGACGATTCCAGACTAGGTCTTCTTCCGTTCCTGTCTCATTTCATGGCGCTGATTCCTGGACAATTAATGGCAGTTCTTCACAGTATGCTACAGTTAGGATGCGCAGTTAATTCTGGGTTATTACATGCCGTTTTCCCATGGAAACAGTTGGGGAAATAATTAATTGCTGCTTCCTTTCCAGGCCGTCTGTCATTACTGCTCGACATTCAAAATTCAAATGCTCTTCATGACAGATAGAGATATACAGAAACCAGAAGGAATTCAACAAGTACACAACAACAGACAACAACAAAAAAAAGATAGACAGTGATTCAGACAACACAAGAAAAAGAATTTAGTCTTGGCCCAGAGAGAAATTGATCTAGAAGAAGAAGAAGAACATTACATCAATATCAAGAGTCTTCTTCATCTGCTTTTACTCAGGAGAACTTCAAAACAATACATTCATATCAGTTGCAAGAAGTTCCTGAAGACTTTCTCTAGACCAGAAAATCTGGGTCTTTGAAGACCTATCACCCTGAAGCAGTGCTCCAATATTCTTCCTGATCCATTCTACATCTCAGGGGGAGGAAAGCTGCTAAACAACATTCCACAAGTCTTCTCATTTGATTTGAGAAAGAGAAGATCTCATCACCCTCTCACTCCACCTCTGTACAAGGTTTTAATTCCCTTCAAAATTATTCTGGTTGCAAGTCTCCTACCAAAAGACTTGAGGGTTTGGTTTTTGGGAACCTGATCAAAACCCCATTGGTGCCAGGACACCTGATCAACCCGTTCCTGCAGTGGATTCCTACCAGGGTGGTAGAAGAGTGGACTACCCAGATTTGGGGAACCACTATAAAATTCTTGCGTCGTCTGGTTGCTTTCTTTTCCTTTTGTTTTCTGGCCTTGCTCTGTGAATGTGCTGTGATTAGTCCATTGCTGCTTGTTGGTTTATTTTATTTGCTTCCCTGCACACACATACACACACCTAAAATACAACAACAGTTGTAAAAGTTTCAAAATCACCATATACTCTATTCACCCCCCCTCTAGAGTATATCAGATCTAGCTGCACTTTCATAAGGATTCTTTTGCTTACCTCTCCTGCATCAATTAAATCATTGACAAACTAAATTCCTGAATTTTGCACAAATGCCATCATGATAATTCTCATGGAGATGAACCACCATTTCAAGGCATGATTGATGAGTTTTAAACATGCTAAAGTAGGTCTCAAGTTTATCAATCCAAGAATCCAGTTCTTCAGCATTGATGGTTCATCATAAAACGGTCTATAAATGAAAGTCTTCAATTGATCGTCACTTTGCACCGCTGTGAGATCTTCATTCATGTCCAGTTATCTAGCCCAATTTTTTCTAATTCCCCACAATGTTATTAGCCATAACATTGTTGGATGACGTCCCTCCTCTTGATTTTTTATTGCTATCATATCATTCCAATTGTTACCAATATGCATTGTCACCATTGTCTGATGTAAGAAGAAACTGACTTGGATTGCATCGTCGCCATCATCCTCACATATGAATATAATCTGATACAACTTGCTGCTTGGGCACGAGGTACCACATGAAGTTAACAATAACCAATACAGTGTCATGAAGATGAGACAGTTGTGTTTCTTCTCTTTTATGTGGCTCTCTTTCTCTCTTCTTTTAACTAATAATGACTACACGGCCAACAAAGAAAAAACGCACACTGATTGGGAGAAAATTCAATGTTAAAAAAGTACAACCCTACAATTGTATTGTCGACCATCCTCTTTTTTAGTAAAGCATTGACTAACTATCGAGAGAATTTTTTTACAAGGGTACAACATATTAAACGTAACAATCAATTACAAGAATCAATGAATAAAAAGAGGATTATCTATAAATACTTGCCTAATGAGACACCATTAATCAAATGCAGTTTAGCATGCAAATTGAGGTATTAGGGTATTTTTGATGCAAAAAACTATTTTTGAATCTAGAAATCATGTTCAGATGCATTCTAACATGATAGGTCTCAGTTACTTTGTTTTTTATGAATCATGAGTGCTAAAATGCATTGATGAACACGTTAATGATGAGCGATTAAGCTAAATAATGGTTTTAAAATTTTGGGTTTACACACTGTAATACAAATGTAGCTAACAATGGAGCAGTTAAAGGCAATAGGCACAAGGTTACAATATCAACCTATGCTTGCTTTCGCTAAGAGAAATGTGATGATTCATAATCAAAGCATAAAAGAGAGAAAAAACATCAAAGATTACTTATATCAAAATGTCACAAAATGTCAATTGCATTAAGAGCACGAAACTTCAAAAAAGTCAAGTTGTCTATAAAACTGATGAGAATGATGAAATATCTTTAAATAATGCATGTTTTCAAGCTATTAAAAGTTAGCATGATGTCTATGAGAGTAGGAAAAGGGAGACAAGGGGAGGTAGGGAAGCAAATAGAGTACATATAATAAAGAAGTCAACCTAACCACGGAGGCAGGCGGAAAAGGACATGGGTGTAGAGATCGATGGAGGCGACAATGGCAGCAGAACCATGGACAACAGAATGCTCGCCGGCAAGGATGATCTTTTGGGAGCACGAGTTCTTACCTCCATTTTTCCTCATTACGGAAGTTTACAACACCTAAATTTACCCACTTTTCTTCCTACCTGATTTGTTCCTAAGCAAATACATTAAGATATGAGAGCAAATAATTAATAGGAGTTAAAATAAGATCATTAAAAGATAATAACACTAAAATGAATATCAAAACAGTAAAAGATTTTTTTTTATAAAAGCAATAAGAAAGAAGTGTAAGGATTAGCTTCAACTTTGTAGAAGCGCATACTGAAATAGGAAATACCTCAGATTGAATATTTGAGATCATACTTAAAAAAATTGAAGAAAGTTATCAAGTAAATGCTTGAATAAATGAGCTTTGAGAATGCATGTTTGATATCACAAATGTTACAAAAAAACTAGTTTGAGGCATAAGATTTTGGCATGACAATGACATTTTTATCCAACCTCACCGGAGCAAATAAGTCGCGATAAGCAACGTCAAATGCAGCCTTAGTTGGAGTTGATTATTACCTTCAACATAATCTTTATTATTGATTTAGTTTTTTTTTTATTTTGGAATTTCAGTATGCAAATTTGTTTATTTTCTTTCAGCATGCCTCCTTTGGTTTAGTTCAGGTTCATACTCCACATGAAATTCATATGCTTTGTGTTATAAATTTCATGATGTTTTGTAATGTTTAACTGAATGCACGCCACGTTTTTGTTGGACATCTAAATACCTTCATAATATGACGAGGATCCATATAGCCGACCCCAAATTAAAGTTTAAGTTTGACAGATTGATCCCAATATGCAGGAAAATAATTTGTAAATATATTATGAACAAGAAAAAAAAGATAACTTTAAGGAATGATGCAAATAAACTAATTTGGCAGTCATAGCAGATTACTAAAAATGCATGACAACTTTGAAGAATGATCAATGATTTGAATACATTGCAGTTTTATGCGAAAAAATGATCAGGTAATCAATCAGTCAAGAAACAATTTCAGTTAGGTTTCCACTCCAGCACTTGCTATCCTATGAATAGAGTTATAGAGGTTTAAATAACAGAGACTGTAAACAGGCAACAACGACAAATGTAGTAGCAGGAAGAAAGCAAAATGAAGAGAATGCATACAGAATGACAGCCAAATCAAGGAAGAAGCTCAAAAGCGAGCATCCATCCCGGTGAGCGAGCAGTCACCGGGATGGATGTCGCCACTAGTTACAGACTTACAGCGAGCAGTCACCGGGATGGATGATGAAAATGAAGAGGCAGTCACCCCTGTGCGCAACACGCCGCCAGATATCGCGGAGGGTCAAGCTCGAGCCGTCGAAGAGGAAAATGAAGAGGGATAGACAAAGCTCGTCGCGTGCAGCATTGACTGCCAGAAGAGGGAAAGGAATCACAAAATAGAGGAAATCCCTAGCCCCTGGCGGGATTGAGCGAAATTTCCAGTCAGGCACGTGCCCGACCTTGTCATAAGCTAGGTCCGCCTGTGGTTGGAGGTGTTGAAACCGAAAATTGGTCTCCTGTGGAGTTCGACCCTTGGGGAAGGGGTGACCGCGCACCTACTACACTCAGGCGAACGATCTAGGTACAAGACTAGGAACACAAGGGACAGACCCAAGGTCTCAGCGTGGAGGACCCGCCGCATACTCGGAAGACTAACAAACTCTTCCCCTCCCAAGCCAAGGGCTGAGCTAAGGCACCTTCAGAGGGCTCTCTTGGCCGACCGGAACATATGAGGAGGATCTCAAGATCCACTCCCTAACTAGAGGTGCCACCTCGAGTCTATGTAAAATGTTCCCCGCTCGCCTTACTTTTGGCGCAAAACCGCCCAGCAGCCCTATTCTACGCATCCCCAATTGGGCCGCTAACATCATAATGTAGGCCTTCTAGGGACGGCACAGAACATCACAGATATTAAAAAATATTACAGGAATATGAATTCCATACTTCGGCACACAGGCCGGCAATATAAACAAAAAAGGCCTTCGAGGGCCGGCACGAGCTCGGGCTTAAGCCCGCTATTCCTCGCTTGATACTGCAACACCTGTACGCCAACGTCTCGACGAGCGGCGGCCAACTAGTCATCGGTCGGCTAACATAAGCGGGCCAAACATATTGCGCACACCCCCTCTTTTGGGGCTATGGCGCGCATTCCCTGCAAGTGACTAATAAACAACTTCCTCGGAGTCTTCTCCGGGAATCCCAGAACATCACCAATCTGGCTCACAGGTCCGGATGGGCTTCACACAGCATGTCTAAACCCGTACTCACGCTTCCGGGTACTAATGCAATTAACTACGGGGAAGTACACGTCAACCCGTCAGAAAGCTCCCTTCCCCCACCCGTTGGTGGAGAGGGGCTTCCAAGCAAGTATGTAAACTGAGGGCTTCACCTGCCTAAGTAGAAACATTATTACCCTTGTTGCGTGCTTGGCGGCGGGGCCGGGAGAGGAGCTCTGGGTCGATCCTACTGCATGTAACCGCGTCGGTGGTTGATGTTGGAACACCCTATTACTAATTTAGGTCAGGATCACTATGTCTCTAGGAATCTGTGTTTGACCTTCTGTATAGCTTAATAGGTCAATTAGATTTGAGTCTAAGGGTTAGAAGTCTAGGATTGGAAGCTGCCCTGAAGACCAAGTTTTTCTGGAGACTAAGTCTAATCGTCGAGCTCAGCACGACGATTCGTCGAACTCCGGTCGACGATCGTCTAGCTCAACTTCTACAGATCGTCGAACTCCATTCGACGATCGCTGAGCTCAAACCTCATAATATCGTCGGGCTCCACTCGACGATCGCTGAGCTCAACTTCACAATATCGTCAAACTCCATTCGACGATCGCTGAGCTCAGGTCGACGATTTTGACTCTGCACTGGATCCTTATCTCTGAGCTCAGTTCGACGACCTTTGAGCTCAGATCGACGATTATGTTGCTGCTTGCATTTCCCAGTTCGCTGAGCTCAGCTCGTCGATAGCAGAGCTCAGTTCGACGATTTCAGTTATCTTTCAGAATTCAAATTCAAATCTATCAGAAGTTATTCTGCATTTAATTCAGAAGATCTGCTAGCCGTTTTCATTTACTTCTGGACCAAGTTCCAAGGGATTTTTCAAGGAATAATTCAGTGGACTTTCCTTCAGAAGATTTTATGCAATTAAGGCTGTAATCAATGCAGACCAACTGCTATCTTTGACAGAGTGATATTCTATTCTGGCACAGAGAATAAAAGACAGAGAATGTTTTTGAATCAAACAAGAGAGATTGACAAGAAGAGGATACACAACTCAGAATACATAGCCTCTTTCAAAAATATTCTGTCAACAAGAATTCTGTAGAACACTCATCAGAGAGATCAAGCCTTGAAAAATCTTCAGATCTCTTCAGCTCTCAAAGTGTTCAAGGCCAACATCATTTCAAGACTCCAGACACTCAACATTTCAGTCATTGCTGAAATCATCTCTTGCTGGAGTTCTACCTTTGAAGGCCTATCACCCTCAGCAAAGCTCTTCTTCCTGAAGATTTCAAGGATTCAGGGGGAGCTTTGACATCAATCCACATAGTCTTCTCAGTTGATTGAGAAAGAGAAGACTGCCATCACTCTCTCACCCCCACTCTGTAAAGGGTTTTTCAAACTCCCTTCAAAAGTTTGAATCTGGTTTTTGAGCACCTTGTCAAAAGCTCATTGGTGGCAAGACACCTGATCAAAAAATCTGATTTGGTTTTTGAGCACCTTATCAAAAGCTCATTGGTGCCCAGGACACCTGATCAACTCATCCTGCAGTGGATTCCTACCTAGGGTGGTAGAAGAGTGGATGTACCCAAGTTTGGGGAACCACTATATTTCCTTGTATCCTCTGGTTCTGCTTGTTTTCTTTCTGTTTCTGGCCTGGATTTTCTTGTGCTTAGTCTCTGCATAGCTTAGTTTTGTGGTTAGTTTTATTTCTGCTTCCCTGCTCACACTCATTACAACAATTATTGTAAAGCTTTGCAAAAGTTTTTCTTTGTGTTCTAACAGCTCCAGGCCGAGCCTTGCTTCAGGCTGAGCCTTGCTCCAGGCCGAGCCTTGCTCCAGGCCGAGCTTGCCGCCGGTGGTAAAAAGCTAGGGCTTAGCTCCAGGCCGAACCCCACTCCAAGCCGAGCCCTGCTCCAGGCCGAGAGAAAGGGAGGGGGCCGGGGTGTACTGCTCCAGGCCGGGATAAATAGAATGGGGCTGGGTGTGCTGCTCCAGACCGGGAGAAAGAGGGTGGGGCCGGGTTGCTCCAGGCGGCCGGGAGAGAGGGAGAGGGGCGGTCGTGCCCTGCTTTGTCGGTGGCCGGAGAGAGAGAGGGGCGGGCGGCCCCTTGCTGTTCCAGGCCGAGAATGAGAGGGGGGGGGGCCCTTGCTGTTCCAGGCCGAGAGTGAGAGAGGGAGGCGGGGCTCGGGTTGCCACTACAGGCAGCGACGAGAGAGAGGGAGAGGTGGGCGGCTGCTATTCTCCGGGCCGACGAGAGAGAGAGGGAGGGGCGGGGTTGTGCTCCTTGCTGCGGCGGCGGCCGGCGAGAGAGAGGGAGAGGCGGGCGGCTGCTATTCTCCGGGCCGACGAGAGAGAGAGAGAGAGGGAGGCGTGAGGTTGAGGGGCGGCTCCTCCCTTAGCCAAACCCTAGCAGGAGAATTCAAAAAAACCCACACCCGATGCCTCCCCTGCCTCTTCTTTTCTTTTCTTTTTTCCCCTCCCTCAACCCGATGCCCTGCTGTACCCCGCCTCCTCTCCTAAAATCCCCTGCCCCCTTTTTTATCTTATCATATAACACCTATATAATATATATAATATATATATATATATATATATATATATATATATATATATATATATATATATATATATATATATATATATATATATATATATATATAAATTCTAAACCTAAGCGCATGAAACCTCCGCACGCACGAGGACCCGCACGTCTTCGAACGGGGTCGCACCAACTCGTCGCCCATAACACGCCCCTAGGTTGATATTTGGGGAGGGTCCCACTCGCCCGGCTACAGGGTTGTACACAATCCCCGCTCTTTTCGAGCTTGGTACAAGCTCGGAAAGAATCATCCAACCCAACGTATCCGGTGAGTGGGAGCCAACCCAAAAAATTTTTTGAGAGAAACTAAAATTTGCACTTGGAACATCAATCTCTCCAAGACCTTTCTGATCCTTTTGAATCACTTGATACCCTTTTGCTCACTGCTATTGAATTGCCCTTATACCATTACTTACAACAAGTATATAATTTCTCGTGATATCGTGAAACAACAAAGCCATATATTTTGTATCCTCTTGCACATGCGGAGCTAATCCTTTCCCCCAGGTGTGCCTACATCCCTACCAGCTAGTGAGAGCCTGACAGCGAGTCTACCCGGGGCCGAGCAGCACTCTGGGTACCTTAACCCCCAGGCGGGCCTACGGACCTGCCAGCTAGTAGGAGCCAGGCAGCGGGTCTACCCGGGGCCGAGCATCACTCGGGGTCCTGCAAAAATCTCCAAGAACCAATCCTCTCCCCCCAGGTGTGCCTACAACCCTGCCAGCTAATGAGAGCCTGACAGTGAGTCTACCCGGGGTCGAGCAGCACTCGGGGTCCCTTACCCCCCAGGCGAGCCTACGAACCTGCCAGCTAGTCGGAGTCAGACAGCAGGTCTACCCGGGGCCGAGCATCACTCGAGGTCCTACAAAAATCTCCAAGAACCAATCCTTTCCCCCCAGGTGTGCCTACAACCCTGCCAGCTAATGAGAGCCTGACAGCTAGTCTACCCGGGGTCCACTACTACCGCCATCGAGTGACTTCCAGTCCTGCCAGCTAGGTGAGAGCCTGACAGCGGGATCTGCTCGAGGCCCAAGGATGACACCGAGTGACTTCCAGCCCTGCCAGCTAGGTGAGAGCCTGACAGCGGGATCTACTCGGGGTCCACTACTACCGCCATCGAGTGATTTCCAGCCCTGCCAGCTAGGTGAGAGCCTGACAGCGGGATCTGCTCGAGGCCCAAGGATGACACCGAGTGACTTCCAGCCCTGTCAGCTAGGTGAGAGCCTGACATCGCGATCTGCTCGGGGTCCGCAACTACCGCCGTCGAGTGACTTCTAGCCCTGCCAGCTAGGTGAGAGCCTGACAACGGGATTTGCTCGAGGCCCAAGGATGACACCGAGTGACTTCCAGCCCTGTCAGCTAGGTGAGAGCCTGATAGTGGGATCTGCTCGGGGTCCACAACTACCGCCGTCGAGTGACTTCCAGCCCTGCCAGCTAGGTGAGAGCCTGACAGCGGGATCTGCTCGAGGCCAAGGATGACACCGAGTGACTTCCTGCCCTGCCAGCTAGGTGAGAGCCTGACAGCGGGATCTGCTCGGGGTCCGCTACTACTCGAGGACTTGACTTTGCTTGAGGTGGAGACATCCTGCTTACTTAAGAGGTGTTGGAGGGTTAATCGCACTGATGTTCTTACAAATGGAGGACGCATTCTTTTCATAAGAGAGACAATCTGGAAGTCGTCAAATCGGGAAGCTGGCGTCCGAGCCTGTTCCTAATAATTCCTCCAATCGGAAGAGAGATGCAATCGGGGGGACATAGTCCGACATGCAAGGGGGGAGCTGATCTCGGCCGTCAGTGCAGAGGCTCGGTCTTACAATAGCGCTTAGAGTCCCGAGGCATCGTCCCATCATCCGAATTGGGCTATTTAGAAGGAACAGGTCGGCGGCTCGTATCCCGATCTAATGATAAAGATCACTTTCCGCCATGTCACTTGTGATTGCTTGGAGAGATCAGCCCTTTATCAAATCTGGGAGGTTAGCGTCTAGGCTCGTTCCTGATAATTCCCCTAGTTAGAGGAGAGGTACGATCGGGAGGACATAGGCCGACGTGCAAGGGGGGAGCTGATCTCGGCCTTCAGTGCAGAGGCTCGGTCTTACAATAGCGCTTAAAGTCCCGCGGCACCGTCCCATCATCCGAACTAGGCTATTTAAAAGGAACGGGTTGGACGTTTGACTTCCGGAGTCGATCGCGAGGCTAACCCTTGAAACCCTCAGAAGCTCGAGGCGAATTGGTAATAAAGAGAAAACTTGACCGCTACTGAATTATAAGGAAGAGATAACATATTACCGCTAGGGAGGGGACCCTTTCAGGTCACCCAGGCTTCTAATACCTCTCAGCTGATCTCTTACTTGATCTTGAAGACAATAACCTCCAGGTTTCTCGTTGATGTAACAAGTGGGGATACACGGGTTTTCATAGGTAGAAGCGCTTCAAATAGGTGCAAATCCTACTCCAAATTCTATGGGATTCAAACAATAGCTATGGGAGGGGACAACTTTGAGTATGAGGACCTTGCATACAAAGTATCAACGCATGACCCTGGTCGTCACCTGGTTCCACTTCTATAGCCATGACGCTCGCCAGAGTTCTTCTGTGCTGGTCACTATCCACGCTCACCGCACCAAAATGTTGAAACCGAAAATCGGTCTCCTGTGGAGTTCGACCCGTGGGGAAGGGGTGACCGCGCACCTACTACCCTCAGGCGAACGATCTAGGAACAAGACTAGGAACACAAGGGATAGACCCAAGGTCTCAGCGTGGAGGACCCGCCGCATACTCGGAAGACTAACAAACTCTTCCCCTCCCAAGCCAAGGGCTGAGCTAAGGCACCTTCGGAGGGCTCTCTTGGCCGACCGGAACATATGAGGTGGATCTCAAGATCCACTCCCTAACTAGAGGTGCCACCTCGGGTCTATGTAAAATGTTCCCCGCTCGCCTTACTATTGGCGCAAAACCGCCCAGCAGCCCTATTCTACGCAGCCCCAATTGGGCCGCTAACATCATAACGTAGGCCTTCTAGGGCCGGCACAGAACATCACAGATATTAAAAAATATTACAGGAATATGAATTCCATACTTCGGCACGCAGGCCGATAATATAAACAAACAAGGCCTTCGAGGGCCGGCATGAGCTCGGGCTTAAGCCCGCTATTCCCCGCTTGATACTACAACACATGTACGCCAACGTCTCGACGAGCGGCGGCCAACTAGTCATCGGCCGGCTAACATAAGCGGGCCAAACATATTGTGCACACCCCCTCTTTTGGGGCTATGGCACGCATTCCCTGCAAGTGACTAATAAACAACTTCCTCGGAGTCTTCTCCGGGAACCCCAGAACATCACCAATCCGGCTCACATGTCTGGATGGGCTTCACACAGCATGTCTAAACCCGTACTCACGCTTCCAGGTACTAATGCAAATAACTGCGGGGACGTACACGTCAACCCGTCGGAAAGCTCCCTTCCCCCCACCCATTGGTGGAGAGAGGCTTCCATGCAAGTATGTAAACTGAGGGCTTCACCTGCCTAAGTAGAAACATTGTTACCCTTGCCGCGTGCTTGGCGGCGGGGCCGTGAGAGGAGCTCCGGGTCGATCCTACTGCATGCGGCCGCATCAGTGGTCGATCTCCACTCTAGGCCGAGCCTTGCTCCAGGCCGAGCCTTGCTTCATGCCGAGCCTTGCTCCAGGCCGAGCTTGCCGCCGGTGGTAAAAAGCTAGGGCTTAGCTCTAGGCCGAACCCCACTCCAAGCCGAGCCCTGCTGAAAGAACTAGTGCCTAAACACTTAGAGGGGGGGGGGGTGAATAGGTACACTTAATCTTTTTAACTTTAAAGGCAGAAACACTGAATTATTAAAACTGTTTATGCAATCCTCTACAGCTATTCAGCACATATAACACAACAATCACAGAATATACCACACACATAGTACACACAACTTTTATAGTGGTTCCCCAAGGTCTGGGTACATCCACTTTCCCCCTTCGCCTATCTAGTAGTGTACTAGATTCGGCCTAACTTCTCCACTACTTCTCAGATCCACAGATCTTACAGCTCAGAACCCAAACAGGTTCCTACAACTTAGAGTGATCCCACTCCTACAACTCAGGCAGAAAAGCCCTACCACTCAGTCTTCACCAAGACCTACACTCAGCCTTCAACAAGGCCTACACTCAGCCTTCAACAAGGCCTACACTCAGAGAAATGTATCTCCTACACTCAGGCACACAAGCCCTACCACTCAGCCTTTATAAATATAGGCTTACAACTCAGATCCCTTAGGATCCTACAGAAAATAAAGAGTACAAAGATTAATAACCACAACTCTGATTGAGAAGGTTGAGTTGACTGATTTCTTGATGAGTTCTTGAAATAACTTTGCAGAGATCAACCTCCCTTGGCTTTCTTCAAAGCTTCTTGAATTAGAACATAGTAGGGTTGTATCTCTATGCAGATGATCTTCAATCAATTGCTGACTTGAGAATCAGATCTCAATCTGAAACTTTCTTATTAGCCTGGTTCAATAGCTGTCTTCTTAGAAGGAGCTCTCTCTCTCCAACTTCTTAGATCTTCACTTGAAGGTCTACTTCTTGTTGTGTAATTTCTCACTTCACTGAATGTTTCATATCAGTCTTGCTTCTATTGAAGGAATAAGCCTTTATATAAGCTTTCTTCATGGTGACCGGCTGATCCGATTTCTAACAAACTTCTGATAGCTCTGACAGTAGCAGTTGACCGGTTGAAATGACAGCTGTCAAGTCATCCAGTCACTTCTTGAAATCTCTGTCACTGTCTGAAAGTGTCGAGACAGATAGTCTTTATGTGTCGACACAAATAGACCAAGTGTCGACACAAGTAGACTAAGTGTCGACACTAGCCTTCATGGTGTCGACACAACTCCTTGTGTTGTAGAAATTGCTTCTCGACACTGCTTCTTCAGAATGTGTCGACACTGATCCTGTGTGTCGACACAAGCCCTTCTTCTTCAATACTTAGTTGATTTCTGCTAAGTGTCGACACAACTCCTTTGTGTCGACACATCTTCTTGTGTTGAAACTTGCTAAGTGTCGACACATCTTCTTTGTGTCGACACATGCCTTCTGTGTTGATACTTTTGCTGAGTGTCGACATATCTCCTTTTTGTCGACACATTCTTCATGTGTTAAGACTTTGCTGAGTGTCGACACATTCCCTTTGTGTCGACACTTATACTTAGACTTTGTTGAAGTTTGCTGAGTGTCGACACAGCCTCCTAGTGTCGACACTTTTGCTGTCGACAATGTTTTTCTGAGTGTCGACACTGATTCTAAGTGTCGACACTGATTATGTAGACATTTCTTCATTGAGTGTCGACACTGCCTGTATGTGTCGACACTTTCCTTCTGGTGTCGACTCTTCCTTCTTGGTGTCGACACAATTACACCAAGTGTCGACACTGCTTCTCTAGGTGTCGACACAAGCCTTCTTAAGTGTCGACACTTTTCTTCTGGGTGTCGACACATGGACTTGGAAACTTTTCATGCAAACCTGCAGTTACTTAACCTGCACAAAGAAACTCAAAATACATCAAATACATCTTAATGTATATCATTGAGTAGGGTGAGGCTTCTTCAAATCAGGTACATATATTCCAATGTACCCAACAATCTCCCCCTATTTGGAGAAGTCATAACCCTTAGTCAATGATATACACCATACATAACAAATTCTCAGTATGATGTAAAACAGTAATATATGACAGGAAAAATTCTTAAATATGCATGAACAGATCATGTATATACATTTAGCTCAGAACAATTAATATAATAGATTTGAACCATGACACAATGTTCTTACAAATTCCAATATTTTCATTAGTCAAAAGTTTACATAGAATTTTAATACAATTGAATACAATTTGTAAACTTAAGAAAATGCTATCCTAAGGCTGCACTTGTTCCTTGATTACAATCCCCTTTCCAGATTGAATCTTTGCTTGGACTGGAGCTTCAGTGTCATCAGCAGCAGCAGGCTTCTTCCCTTTAAGATCTTTCTTTTTCAATTCTTCAGCCTTTATCTTCTGCCTCTCAAAATAGTGATAAGACTTGGGAAAATACTTGCTAGGCTCCTGTGCATTAGGAGGTAGCTTTCCCAGTTTAGCCTTTCTTCTATATTGTACAATGGCCTCTTGCCTATTCTCATGCATCCTCCACTCCTGTTCAGAATACCATTTGCCTCTATCCAGGACATTGTCCTTAGCAACCTTCCATGCAGTCAAGATGATATTCCTGGATGTGGGGCTCCATTGTTCAAAATCTGGTCTTAATGCAGCTTGCTCTCTGAATCTTTTCTTAGATAATTGAGCCTCTTGTTCCTTTAATAAGGCCTCTTGTTCTTTTAGTATGGCCTCTGGCACAGGCTGAACAACTTTCTCAAGAATGATATTCTAATTTCCCTCAGGAGGACTATACATAGACTGTATCTCTTGATGGATCATGTCAAAGTCTGCAGGAGGGTATATCACTTGAGCTACTTCAGCTTGTTCTCCTCCAAAGTATGCATGATTTATGCCAGACTCTGCAACATTGTCATCATCACATAAGGGTGGATATCCAAGTGTGGCTCTGATGGAATTTGAAATCCATTTTGCATGATCAGAGCCTGCCTTGACTAATACCCTCTCCCCCTTTATGACTTCTCTCTCCATGTGATCTCTAAGATCATCCTTTTGGAATCTTATCTAGGCATTCAAATAGTTGACTCCATCTCTATAGAAAGGTTTTAGCCTTTGGAGCTTGTCAGTAATTGCCTTCTGAGAATCTGCAATGACAGTTTTCACAGCAGTTAGACTCTCCTGTAATTTCTTATGAAATTCTTCTTTGGCAGTAGTCAGGGCTACAGTGTGCGCAGAAGCAAGATTCTTCATTTCTGTGACTATCACATTATGTGATTCAGTCAAGTTTTCATTCATTCTTATTTGATTTTCTAGGATATAGCCTTGCTTCACTGCCAGATCATCCACTTGTGTTTTGATCTTCTCCTGATGAGTGACCAGATAGACTACTGCATTTACTCCCTTATGGAAGCATTCAGTCATTTTTTTCTTGTTCAGATTCACTTCAAATCTGATTGACTTGATGTCTTGTGCAAGATCAAATTGAAGTGACTTATGCCCTTCATCCATGTACTTTTCTAGAGCTTGCCTTTGCTCATCCAGCTTAATATATAAAGCCACCATCAGTGAACTGTAATCAGTAGTGGTGGCAGGTTGTGGAGCAATTGTCTGTATGGCTTTCTTATAGTTCTGGCTCCTTCTTTTGAAGACCTGAAACTTCCTCTTCTTGGCCCTAGCTGCCTCTTCATCCTTTGAAGCAGATGTGCTGACTATGTCTACTCTTTCCTTAGGACTAGGATGTGAATCCTTCTCAGTCCTTGTTAGCCCTTTAGCATCTCTTGGCTCCTCAGTCTCCTTCCTTGCAGTTTTCTCTACAATCTCCACATGCTCCCCCTCAATATTTGCCTTCTCCCCCTCAACAGCAGCTATATCTTTCTCAAGATCTGTCTGTACAAGATCAGGGAATAGCTCTTCTAATGTAAATTCCTATTGAGGAAGAGCTGGAGAATCTCTGATCTCATCAACCACTTTATCAGCAATAGATGTGTCCTCCATGACAACATCTTGTGGTTGAGGTTGTATCTATGTTTGCTGATGAACATTAGGTAATGAATCAGTCAAAACTTCATCCCCAGTAGGGAAATCTAATTGATTAATGTCAGTTATTACCTCTAGTATAGTTTGAGTAGCCCTTTCTCTCTCTAGTGGAGTTGGCTCTTCCACAAGTAGAGGCTCCCCCTGGAGTGGATCCAGGTGAAATGGGCTAGCATGTGGTAGCTCACCCTTCCTCTGTGCTTCTTCATGTCTTGCTGGAGACTGTCCAGCATTTCCTGTCTCTTCATCATCAGGTGTAAAGACCACTTGCTCTTCAGAGCTGCTAGAGGATTCTTGAGCCACAATGGCTGGCTGCTTTTTCTTCTTCTGGGGTGTGTCCTTTACTGGAGATGGCAGTTCCTTTGTCAACACTCTATCCCACCTAGAGAAAATTCTCATATCCATTTTCCTCATGTGGTTAATCTTTGAACCTGCAGCTTGGTTCATTACCTCAGGTAGACTGCCAGCTAGGTAAAGACTTAGTATTCTACCCAGATTGGGCTTCTTCATACTTTCTTTTATCTTATCAAACATAACTGCAGACCAATCAGTATTAAGTTTGAAAATTATTCTTGTCATCAGACTGAACATATAAACTGAAATTCTGTCATGTCCTCTAGGCTTGCTCAGGATGACCTTGCCAACTATTTCAGACAAAAACTTTCCTTGGATGTTCATTCCTTTTCTGTTGAAAACAGATCCAATTTTCATGTTTGAATCCGTTCACACCATCTCAATGCCTCTCTAATCTTAGAAGCTGAGACATCTTCTTCCTCCTTTGTTCTTGGTAGTTGAAGTACTTTCCTTAGACTTTTTGGTGTGACCTAGACTTTGGTCCCATGAACTCTGGACTTAATCTTGAGTCCAGTATCATCAAGTGATGCTGCACTCAAAAATTCAAGAACCTCTTTCTTCCAGATCTTGATTGGTTCTGATACAAGATATTCCAATCCAGTCTCGGCAATTAGGGTTACCACGCCTTTGATCTCGGGTTCCGCGTCATCAAAGGCATGTCGCACGAGCTTATATCCTTCATTAACATTCTCTTCTAGCTTGGGCGCCATTAGGGTTTGAAGAAATTTTGAATTTAGAGAAGAGAGATGTCGACACACAAGTTTGGTCTCGAAACTATGGTGAGCGTGTCGATAAACAATGGCGAAAACCTATTTATACCTTTCTAGAATCGAAGGTGAAAAGGCGCGTCAAAATACTTAAATTGTGTCGACACTGTTGAAAAGTGTCGACACTTACTGCTAATATCTCGACAACTATGTGTCGACACAAGTATAGTCGACAGAATATATGTGTCGACACTTATATATGTGTCAACACCATTACTATGTGTCGACACAGACAACTCTGTGTGTCGACACCTTTTTACTTGGCCAATTTTGTAAACTATTCTAAGTTTATCATCCCTAATTCAATTTTAAATTTATTGAATTTGGTTTCATCTAAGGGCTTAGTATACATATCAGCTAACTGATTTTCTGTATTTATATACTCTAAAGAAATGTCTTCTTTTTCTATATGTTCTCTTAGAAAATGGTACTTTATTTCTATGTGCTTAGTCCTACTATGGGAGACAGGATTATTTGCAATAGAAATAGCACTAGTAGAATCACAAAATAAAGGTGTTCTACTTACTTGAATACCATAATCTTCTAGCTGATGTTGTATCCATAGTAGTTGTGCACAACAGCTTCCTGCAGCAACATACTCTAACTCAGCTGTGGAGATAGCCATACTGGTCTGCTTCTTGCTACTCCATGATACCAGCCTTCCACCTAGAAATTAACAGGATCCTGTGGTACTTTTTCTATCTTCCTTGCAGCCTGCAAAATCTGCATCTGAATAACCTGTCAGTTCAAAATCTCCATTCCTAGGGTACCAAAGGCCTAGATAAGGTGTGCCCTTAAGATATCTCAAAATTCTTTTGACTGCTGTCAAATGAGATTCTTTAGGGCAAGCTTGGTACATAGCACAAACACATGTAGCATACATGATATCTGGTCTACTTGCAGTCAAATACAATAGGGAGCCAACTATCCCTCTATAAAAAGTTTCATTTACAGGTTTCCCTGCATCATCTTTGCTTAGAGACATTGTTGACCCCATTGGAGTTTTCATGATAGTGGATGATTTCATACCATACTTCCTTATCAATTCTAGGGTGAACTTAGACTGACATATAGATAAACCATCCTCAGTCTGTCTAACTTGGAGACCCAAGAAGAACTTTAGTTCCCCCATACTGCTCATTTCAAATTGTCCTTGCATTAGTTTTGCAAACTTTCTGCAAAGACTACTTTCTGTAGACCCAAATATGATGTCATCTACATATATTTGGACTAAGATAATCTTGCCTCTGGATTTCCTAAGGAATAGAGTTTTGTCTATTTTCCCCCTTGTGAATTTATTCTCAATGAGGAAACTAGACAGGGTTTCATACCAAGCCCTAGGGGCTTATTTTAACCCATACAAAGCCTTTCTAAGTCTATATACATAGTCAGGTTTAAGTGAATCTACAAAACTTGATGGCTGCTCAACATAGACTTCTTCCTTCAGATTTCCATTCAGAAAAGCTGACTTAACATCCATTTGGTAGACCTTAAATCCTTGGAATGTTGCATAGGCAAGGAACATCCTTATTGCTTCAAGTCTAGCTATTGGAGCAAAGGTTTGATCAAAATCAATACCTTCTTCCTGCCTATATCCTTGAGCAACTAGTCTAGCTTTATTCTTTATAATAACTCCATTCCCATCCAACTTGTTCTTAAAGATCCACTTAGTTCCTATAATGTTGTGGTCTTTTGGTTAGGAACTAGCTCCCAGACTTTGCATCTTTTGAACTAGTTCAGCTCCTCTTGCATAGCCTCAATCCAATGAGGGTCTAGGATTGTTTCTTCAAATTTCTTTGGCTCTACTTGGGATAGAAAGCTGGAGTAGAGAACTGAACTTAGATTCCTGCTCCTTGTTTGTACCCCTTGTCTGAGATCTCCAATAATTTGATTGGCTAGATGATCTTTTAAATGCCTATTTGCTGGAGGCAGCCTGTCTTCTGGTTATACACCTTCAGCTTATTCATTCAGCTGCTCCTCTTGGTCTTCTTCAGCAGCAAGAGTATCTTGTACTCCCCCTGTACAGCAGCCACCTTCTTCTACTTGCTGACTTGCAGTAGGACCTTCTGTTAAGGTAAGCTTGTCCATCTTCTCAGTTACACCTGTGGAGCTGCAAACACTTCTAGGTAATTCATTGTTAATGAGTCTAGCTTCATCAAAGACTACATGAACTGACTCTTCTACAACTTGAGTAATCAAGTTGTAGACCCTATAAGCCTTACTGTTGTTACTGTACCCAACAAAGATCGCCTCTTGGGATTTGGCAGCAAACTTGGTTAAATAAGACTTACCATTGTTAAGTATATAACATTTACAACCAAAGATCATGAAATAGGATAGATTTGGTTTTCTGCCCTTCACAATCTCATAGGGGGTCTTCTTGTGGCTCTTGGTGATAGTAGCCCTATTGATTACATGACATGCAGTATTAACTGCCTCAGCCCAGAAATATTCTGGGAGAGATGTGTCACTCAATAGGGTTCTACCAGCCTCTATAGAGGTTCTATTTTTCCTTTCAGCAATACCATTTTGCTGAGGTGTTCTTGGTGAGGAAAATTCCTGAAATATCCCAAACTCTTCACATAGCTTTGTCATACTATCAGACTGGAATTCAGTACCATGGTCACTTCTTATTTTGACCACTGTACTGTTTAACTCATTCTGAATTTATTTGACAAAACTATAAAAGATACTAGGAGTTTCAGATTTTTGCCTTAGGAAGAATACCCAGGAAAACCTTGAATAATCATCTACAACCACAAATGTGTAGACCTTCCTACCTAGGCTGTGAACTGGGATAGGACCAAAAAGATCCATATGCAAGAGGTATATGCACCTCACAACATCTTTGTTCTCAATGCTATGAAAGGTGGATTTGGTCTGCTTGCCCTTTTGACAAGCTGAGCATATCCCAACCTTTATACACTTAACCTGAGGACCATTCCTCACTAACTCTTTGCTAAAGAGTTGACCAAATGTCTTATAGTTAAGATGAGCCAGCCTCTTGTGCCATTTAACACAATGAGAGACTTTCTCATCAGCTACAAGACAAATAGGAGAACCAAAGTTCTCACACATAATGTCTAGACAATAGACATTTCTCTTCCTATATCCTGTCAGAATGATCTTTTGATCAGTTGACCTACTGATTTGACAACCATCCTTGACAAATGAGATGTTATATCCTAAATCACTCAGCTGACTTATGCTAATGAGGTTATGTTTCAAACCCTTTACATAAGCCACTTGAGTAATTGTAATAAGATTGCTAGAAATGTTACCAAAGCCTTTGATGATTCCTTTTTCTGAACCACAAAAGGTGACTTTAGGACCATCCTTGATTGGTATATAGTCCTTCAACAATCCCCTAGTTCCAGTCATGTGCTTGGAACATCCACTGTCCAAGTACCATATAGGGGTATGGCCACTTGGACTCACCTACAAAACAGATTACTTAACCTTAGAACCCAAATAATTCTTGGGTCCTTGGTGCAAGTTAGTTTGACTTTTAACAAAACCACCTGTAGCTCTTCTAGCAGGCAGTTTGCTACTCACCTTGGCACTTGAATTATGCCAACAATCTATGGCAAAGTGGCCTACCTTGCCACAACACCAGCACTCAAATCTGTTGTACCTTTGTTTAGGCACAACTCTGGCTGTTTTATCTACAGCAGGCTTCTTGTTGAGTACTGAGGCTTTGCCCTTAGACTTGGACTTTACTGTCTAGACAGGTTTTGTAAACCCCAATCTAGTTTTACCCTTATGAGGTACAAACTCATCTATCAAAGGTAGAACAGATTTTGGTTTAGAAAAACTTGCTACAATATCTCTCTCTTTCTGTAGACTAATCTCCAGATTTCTAATTTGATCATTTTTAAATGTAATAGTCCCCATCTGAATAACTGTAATATTCTTTAGTCTGGCTATTTCATTTAATTTCTGATCTAATAACTTGTCAAAATCTGTTGCAGCCACTTTAAGACTAGCAATCTCCTTAGCCTGAGTTTTGGCCAAGAGTTTGCTTTTCTTCAAAGCCTGCAACAATACTCTATATTCATCAATTAACTGATGAATGTCTCCTTCAGATTCAGATCCACTTACATCACTTGATGCTGATGTATCTGAATCTGACTCAGTACCAGAAATTGAACTTGAAGAACAATTTTGTACCTGACTAGGTACAGGCTGATCCTGGATTTTGTCTCCTTCTGATAAGGCCATCAGTCCCTTGCACTGAATGTCCTCATGCTCATAAATTGAGTTCATTAGCTGCATGAACTCATTTTCTTCTTCTTCAGCAAACAAGCCAATATAGGCTTCAGCTTCTGAATCTGTTTCTGAAGATGACATATCAGTCAGACTTTTATCCTTCTTGGCAACAAAGGACCTTTCCGTTTTGCCCTTAAATTGAGTCTTCTTCTTATCAGTGGACTCTTTCCACTTTTCTGGACAATCAGCTATTACATGTCCTTGTCTATTGCAAAAATAGCATACTATTTTTGAGGATGTAGTTTTACTAGACTTGGACTTTCTCCTGTCATTCCTTGATGACTTTCTATTCTGATAATAGTCATCTTTTGGCTGTGAAGTGGATGGATTGGACCTCCACTGCTTCTTCTTTAGAAACTTCTGAAAATGCCTAGTAAATGCAGCAAAGTCTTCATCACTTTCACTGCTTTTTGACTTCTTGCTATCTGAAGTATCTATCTCAGCCTCAGCAACTTTTTGAGGTGGAGATGGAGACTTGCTTTTATATTTCCTAGTGGCTTCAGTCTTGAAGGCCACAACTCTTTCTTTGTGCTCCAACCTAGTAGTCTTTTCTTCCTCCATCCTTACCATTAACTGCATCTCATAAGATAACAGTTTTCCAAACAATGTTGGAGGAGGTATATCAGCTAGTTTGGCCATTTCCCTTATGACACAGATCTTGGTGTCCCAGTCCTTTGTCAGGGATCTCAAGAACTTATCATTCAACTCATAATTGCTGAACTCTCTTCCACAGGACATCAATTCATTGACTATCCTATAGAATTTCTTGTAGCATTCAGTTATGCTGTCAGACCTGCCTTGTCTGAAGCTTTCATACTCTTGATTTAATAAAGACTTCCTGTCTTGTCTTACCTCTTCTGATCCCTCCATATAGACTATCAGTATGTCCCACATTTCTTTTGATGTTTTACAATGAATCAGATTCTGAAATGTGGCATCATCAATTGCACTTATAATAATATTCTGGGCCCTCTTGTCCATAGTGGCCAGAATAATTTCATCCTTGGTCATTTCTGAATAGTCTTTGGGAGTTCTCTGATTTGCATCCAAAACAGATACTTTTATTGGCATATATGGCCCTTCTTTAACAGTAATATAAATTCTTGGGTCAGAGGCTTCCATAAAAAGTCTAACCCTTTCTTTCCAAATGCCAAAGATCTCCTTTCTGCAGATTGGCAATTTCATGGATCCTAGCTCTTTGTGATTCTCAGTTGAACCCATTTTCTTGATTCTTGATTATACTGATTCTGCCTACAAGATCTTTACTCAGACTGTTATGTCCTTTTTGAGTAACCTCGCTTTAATACCACTTGAAAGAACTAGTGCCTAAACACCTAGAGGGTGGGGGGGGGGGGGTGAATATGTGCACTTAATCTTTTTAACTTTAAAGGCAGAAACACTGAATTATTAAACCTGTTTATGCAATCCTCTACAACTATTCAGCACATATAACACAACAATCACATAATATACCACACACAGAGTACACACAGCTTTTATAGTGGTTCCCCAAGGTCTGGGTACATCCACTTTCCCCCTTCGCCTATCTAGTAGTGTACTAGATTCAGCCTAACTTCTCCACTACTTCTCAGATCCACAGATCTTACAGCTCAGAACCCAAACAGGTTCCTACAACTCAGAGTGATCCCACTCCTACAACTCAGGCACAAAAGCCCTACCACTCAGTCTTCACCAAGACCTACACTCAGCCTTCAACAAGGCCTACACTCAGCCTTCAACAAGGCCTACACTCAGCCTTCAACAAGGCCTACACTCAGAGAAATGTATCTCCTACACTCAGACACACAAGCCCTACCACTCAACCTTTATAAATATAGGCTTACAACTCAGATCCCTTAGGATCCTACAGAAAATAAAGAGTACAAAGATTAATAACCACAACTCTGATTGAGAAGGTTGAGTTAACTGGTTTCTTGATGAGTTCTTGAAAGAACTTTGCAGAAATCAACCTCCCTTGGCTTTCTTCAAAGCTTCTTGAATTAGAACATAGTAGGGTTGTATCTCTATGCAGATGATCTTCAATCAACTGCTGACTTGAGAATCAGATCTCAATCTGAAACTTTCTTATCAGCCTGGTTCAATAGCTGTCTTCTTAGAAGTAGCTCTCTCTCTCCAACTTCTTAGATCTTCACTTGAAGGTCTTCTTCTTGTTGTGTAATTTCTCGCTTCACTGAATGCTTCATATCAGTCTTGCTTCTATTGAAGGAATAAGCCTTTATATAGGCTTTCTTCATGGTGACCGGCTGATCCGGTTTCTAATAAACTTCTGACAGCTCTGACAGTAGCAGTTGACCGGTTGAAATGGCAGCTGTCAAGTCATCCAGTCACTTCTTGAAATCTCTGTCACTGTCTGAAAGTGTCGAGACAGATAGTCTTTATGTGTCGACACAAATAGACCAAGTGTCGACAAAAGTAGACTAAGTGTCGACACTAGCCTTCATGGTGTCGACACAACTCCTTGTGTTGTAGAAATTGCTTCTCGACACTGCTTCTTCAGAATGTGTCGACACTGATCCTGTGTGTCGACACAAGTCCTTCTTCTTCAATACTTAGTTGATTTCTGCTAAGTGTCGACACAACTCCTTTGTGTCGACACATCTTCTTGTGTTGAAACTTGCTAAGTGTCGACACATCTTCTTTGTGTCGACACATGCCTTCTGTGTTGATACTTTTGCTGAGTGTCGACACATCTCCTTTGTGTCGACACATTCTTCATGTGTTGAGACTTTGCTGAGTGTCGACACATTCCCTTTGTGTCGACACTTGTACTTAGACTTTGTTGAAGTTTGCTGAGTGTCGACACAGCCTCCTAGTGTCGACACTTTTGCTGTCGACAATGTTTTTCTGAGTGTCGACACTGCTTCTAAGTGTCTACACTGATTATGTAGACATTTCTTCATTGAGTGTCGACACTGTCTGTATGTGTCGACACTTTCCTTCTGGTGTCGACTCTTCCTTCCCGGTGTTGACACAATTACACTAAGTGTCGACACTACTTCTCTAGGTGTCAACACAAGCCTTCTTAAGTATCGACACTTTTCTTCTGGGTGTCGAAACATGGACTTGGAAACTTTTCCTGCAAACTTGCAGTTACTTAACCTGCACAAAGAAACTCAAAACACATCAAATACATCTTGATGTATATCATTGAGTAGGGTGAGGCTTCTTCAAATCAGGTACATATATTACAATGTACCCAACACCTGCTCCGGGCCGAGAGAAAGGGAGGGGGCCGGGGTGTGCTGCTCCAGGCCGGGAGAAATAGAATGTGGCTGGGGTATGCTGCTCCAGACTGGGAGAAAGAGGGTGGGGCCGGGTTGCTCCAGGCGGCCGGGAGAGAGGGAGAGGGGCGGTCGTGCCCTGCTTTGCCGGTGGCCGGAGAGAGAGAGGGGGCGGGCGGCCCCTTGCTGTTCCAGGCCGAGAATGATAGAGAGGGCGGGGGGGGGGGGGACCCCTTGCTGTTCCAGGCCGAGAGTGAGAGATGGAGGCGGGGCTCGGGTTGCCACTACAGGCGGCGGCGGCGAGAGAGAGGGAGAGGCGGGCAGCTGCTATTCTCCGGGCCGACGAGAGAGAGAGAGGGAGGGGCGGGGTTGTGCTCCTTGCTGCGGCGGCAGCCGGCGAGAGAGAGGGAGAGGCGGGAGGCTGCTATTCTCTGGGCCGACGAGAGAGAGAGGGAGGCGCGGGGTTGAGGGGAGGCTCCTCCCTTAGCCAAACCCTAGCAGGAGAATTCAAAAAAACCCACACCCGATGCCTCCCCTGCCTCTTCTTTTCTTTTCTTTTTTTTTCCCCTCCCTCAACCCGATGCCCTGCTGTACCCCGCCTCCTCTCCTAAAATCCCCTGCCCCCCTTTTTTATCTTATCATATAACACCTATATAATATATATATATATATATATATATATATATATATATATATATATATATATATATATATATATATATATATATATATATATATATATATATATATATATATATATATATATATATATATATATATAAATTCTAAACCTAAGCGCATGAAACCTCCGCACGCACGAGGACCCGCACGTCTTCGAACGGGGTCGCACCAACTCGTCACCCATAACACGCCCCTAGGCTGATATTTGGGGAGGGTCCCACTCATATATATATATACATATATTTATATATATAAATTCTAAACCTAAGCGCATGAAACCTCCGCACGCACGAGGACCCGCACGTCTTCGAACGGGGTCACACCAACTCGTCGCCCATAACACGCCCCTAGGATGATATTTGGGGAGTGTCCCACTCGCCCGGATATGGGGTTGTACAGGAGGAAGATGATTCGTCGGAGGAAGATGAAAACGTTCTGGAAGAAGCGTCAGGTGAGAAGCTCCATACCTATAGAAGCTCACTCTCTGCCTGTAGAAGTGCTGGATGAAAACATCGGGGAGGGGTTTCGCGTGAGGCAAGAGAGGTTTCTCATGAGCCAGTCGGGGATGAAGGCTCTGTTTGGCACAGTGGTGGCGATTGTAAATGCAGTTGACCCAAGCTCCGCTGCTCCAAGGGCCGAAGGAAGGGGAAGGCCTGTATTTGTATCTCGGGGTCGGGACAGAGGACCTGAGCTCCGTCCTGGTTCGAGAAGAGGGGAAGAGGCAACTCCCCATATACTATGTGTGTCGGGTCCTTAGGAAGGCCGAGCTTCGATATCCGATCTTGGAGAAGCTGGCCTTCGCTCTGATCATCTCATCCTAGAGGCTCCGGCCGTACTTCCAGGCACACTCCATCCGAGTGGTGACTGACTGTAACATTCCATTTCCAACTAGACCCCTAAGAGTGGTTTTGCCATGACTAGGTCATGAAAAAACCCTAGGAAGCCCAAGAAGACCAAGTGAGCTTAGACATGAAGGTGAAAACCACCATGGTCTACAAATAATAGAATTCCAATTACTAGCTTAGGGATGACCATAGGGCTTCACCATGACACCATGACCCCACCACAACATCACTAACCTGATAGAGGGTCCATTAGATCCACGGGGACCCACTAGTGTCAACTAAAATGGTCAAGTTGACCAAAGTCAACCCAAACCCTAATTAGGTCAAATTAAGCTCATACATGGTAAACTGACCTTCCCTTGGCAAAACGGACCCACCTAGACCTTCTCAAGCCTTAAGGGAGGCCAATGGGTCACCAAGGACTCATTGGGGTCAACCAAAGAGGCAAAGTTAACCCAAGTCAACCCTAGCCCTAAAGTGGTCAAAGTGCCCTAACTAAGGGTTAAGTGACCCCCAAGATGCCCAACCAACCCTACCCAACCCTTCCTAGACCTTAGGGGAGGCCAATGAGTCACCAAGGATCTATTGTGGTCAACCCAAATGGTCATGTTGACCAAGGTCAACTCTACCCTAAGATTAGGTCAAATTAGCCCAAATGGGCTAACCCAAGCTCAAACTCATTGCCCCCACTTGGGATAACTTTATTTTATCTAATATTATGAGCTAATGGACTGCCAATAGGCTGGATTAGTCATCAAACTCAGCTTTGGTGACAATGAGAGTGCAAGGTTATACTTTGAGTGCCCAGAATATTATAACTCAGCTTTGGTGACAATGAGAGTGCAAGGTTATACTTTGGTGACAATGAGAGTGCAAGGTTACACCAATTGTGAACTCAAAATGCCATGAATATTATATCTTCTTTTTTGAATAGGTCTTGTAGTGTGGTTAACTGTTGACTGAAAAGAAGGAAGATGTGCAACAACTTTCTCCAGGTTCCTTTCAGCAAAGATCCGACTAAAGGTCCTTCTTCCAGCAGGCTTCCTTATTTTGTCCTGAGTGGTATTTACACCTGTCTTCTTTGCAGATGACATGTTGTTTATATCATCAGAGTAATCCAAGTTAGGCTTACTAGTAGACTGACCCTTGGTCTGAATCCTTGTTGGATGGGCTTGAGTGAAAGCCACTGACTTACCCGTGTGAGTTGGGGCTGAGGCACCAAATATAAATGTTCCAGCATGGGCCATCTGTACTTTTTCATGGAGAGCCATAAAGGCATTCATTCCCCTACCCTTTCTTATCCCATTATAAGATACACTTGTATCCTTACAACAAGAATTCTCATTCTTATAGTGACCATACATGCAGTCTTGGTCATACCTATGAGAAGGAAGGATTACCTTATGAAAGGTTGACTGTGGCACTATAGGGGTTTGCCTTTTCCTTTGGAAAGGCCAACTTTTGTGCTTCCCTTGACAGCTAACTCCTTACCCTTTGGGAGGAGAAGGAATTTATCAAGGGAAGCATAACTTTAGGCTTGCTGAATTCAGCCACAGCCTTTCTCTCCTTTAGGAGTTTCCCTTCAATATCCACTATGATCTTGTCCTTCTGCCTTATGTTCTCAATTTGGATGATTGAGATGGCCTATAGTTGGCTGACTTCTTTCATTTTCTGATCCAGCAAATATGCTGTCACAGACTGTTGGGCAGCAGCTAGCTGAAGAGAGACAATCTCCTCAGCTTGCATCTTGGCCAACTTCTTGCTTCTTCTCAAAGCATCCAAAATTTCACCATACTTGTCAATCAATTTATTGACATCTGCCACAGATTCATAGCCATCTTCATCACTAGATGAGGATGCATCAGAATCTAGACTGGCCTCATGACCTATGTAGCTAGACTGAGGATGTACCCGATCATGACCAAGCTGATCCTGGTAGAATTCTTCTTCTGTCAAAGCGATCTCCTCACAGCAGCAATTGATATATTCATCCACCTCAAAATCATTTTCTGAGTGAGAAAGAGGGACCCTGATTCCTATCCTGGTAGCAGGATATTCCACTTCTTCTTCTGGATCTGCATCTACTGATATCAGACCTAAGCAGGCTTCTTCCTCTTATCTTCAGAATCTGAGGATGAAGAATCTGTCCAGCTGCTCTCCTTCTTGGTCACAAATGACTTTTTCTTCTTCTACTCATTTTCAGACTCTGAGCTACTGTCAGTAAGACTGACTTTCCCTGTCCCTTCCATATAGTCAGTGAGAGAATCCCACATCTCTTTGGCTGACTTGTAGTGGAACACTCTCATGAGGATTGAGTCATCGATGGCACTTACCATGATGTGTTGTGCCCTCTTATCCATAAATGCAAGGATGATTTCTTCTTCAGACATCTCTACATAACTCTTTGGGGTCTGGATGCTTGCATCTGAAGTTAAGACCTTCATGTGAATGAAAGGTCCTTCTTGAATTGAATCCAAGACTCTAGGATCACTGGCTTCCATAATCTGCCTAATCCTTTCTTTCCATGACCCAAAGTTCTCCTTGCTGTAAACTTGAAGCTCCATTGAGCTCCACTCCTTGTGGTTCTCCTTTGAACACATAATTTTAACCTTTTAGCTATCCTTGGAGGTTAACTCAGACTGTTAGGTCTTTTTTGAGTAACCTCCCTCTGATACCACTTGAAAGTCTATGTTTCAAGGATAGCAAAATCACCTAGAGGGGGGGGGGGGGGTGAATAGGTTATTTGTCTCTTAGAGACTATCTTTTGCTTTCTTTAAAATACTTTGATATTTTCTTTAGTCTTTGAGCTTAGGGTGATCTAGAGCTTGTCCTTAGCACCTGTAAATAAGAAAAGCTAAGCAATCACAGATAAGCACATAATGATTTATAGTGGTTCCTCAATTGGGTACATCCACTTTCCCTCTCCACCTATCCAAGCTTATTTGTTGGAATCAACACAACTTATCCAAACTGCTCCTAAGAGCTTACATCTCAGATCCTGCAGGATCTCCAAGTCTCCTCCAAGACTCACTTCTCAGCCACAAAGGCCTACACTCAGTGGTCAGTAGACCACCTACCTCAGGCTGTTAAGGCCTACACTCAGGCTGGGAGGATAGCCCTACCTCAGATACACAAGGGATCCTACCTCAGAGCTCTGCAATGCACCTAGACTCAGTGACACGCAAGCCACATACCTCAGCCTTATTTTTAAGGCCTACATCTCAGGCTTTTCAACACTATAACTTCAGGCACAAGGCCCTACTCTCAGAGTGCTGCAGCACTCCTACAACTCAGTACCCCTCCAGGTACCTAACTTAGTGCCCCTCCAGGCACCTACAGCTCAGTGACACACTTGTCACCTACCTCAGGCACAAAGACCTTATACTCAGAGAGCAGCACTCTCCTACCTCAGTACCCCAGCAGGGCACCTACAGCTCAGTGACACACTTGTCACCTACATCAGGCACAAAGGCCATACACTCAAATTCAGATAAGCTGAATCCTATAGGATGATGGTGGGTTTGGTTGTAATTCTTGATACAAGAGATGTTTCTCAATGTCAAGCTTTCTGACTGGGGTAAAATCAGTCTAACTAATCACTACATGAAATTAATTCCTGAATCTACCTTCACTGAACTAAGATATACTTAGTCCTAACATCATCCACAACAACAGGTAAATACTTATGCTGGAAGATACTTGCAGAGCAATGTTCTGCCACTACCTGGACTGAGACTGAAGCTCAGCCCTAATTATTTCTTCACAACACCAGGAATTTTCCTTCTGGTCAGTGAAGAACTGTAGCTAACTACTTCTACCTTAGTTGTGGAAATCAAAGCTCAACCTTGCAGAATGAAATAGTTCTGCCTCTTGCTCCTTCTCTGGGCTGAGGTGATTCAGCCCTAGCTTTCACTCCAGAGGAATTGTCCCTTGAGTCCTCTGCTGCTTCTTCTAGCTTTCTTCTCTTCACAGCTTCCAGATTAAGATATTCAGGTGCTTGTGTTGCTGAAACTGTGAAGAACCTGTAGTAAGGGTCGGCCCTTGGCTGGTACTTCTCCCTTAGAGAAAATTCTCTGAACTTGCTTGCTGGTGTAGATTAAAATAACACCAGCTATCTTGTTGTTGAAGATCTTGATCAACAGCTAACTTGCACTGTCTTCCAGACCGAGCATCCTGTTCTTCAGCTCCACAACAATGGCAGAGAAGAAGAACTCACTTTCTTTTTCTTACTGCAGTCCCATGTCTCTTCTCTTTTCTCTATACGCCTCTTTCTTTTGTTGATTCTTGACCCAACAGCTCTTTAGCAGTGGGCCCCACATCATTAATGGCCTGCAACAACTTGCTTTAACTCCAACTACCATATAGTAGATCTGCGGCAACATTTGTCGCGTATTGTAGCCATCCTGCCACAAATTTGAAATATGTTGACTTGTTGACTTGCTGACATCATCAGCTGTGGACTAAGCCAAAAATCAAATATCATTAGCACATGCGTTGAGCGAGTGAGCATCACTCAACTCCAAAATACTTACACAGATTTTTTGTCACATGACGTTGAGTGAGTAACCTTCACTCAATGCCAAAACACTTAGAATATAAACTATTTTTAGGCGTTGACAGCATTGAGTGAGCAACCTCCACTCAACGCCTTTTTCCTTAACCATTTTTCTGCTTAACATATCTCAGCGCTTTCTTATTTCCAGCTGAGACAATCTCAACGGTTATGCGGAGACCAACTCCCGTCTCAACGGTTTTACTGAGACCAAATGTTGTCTCAGCAATTTTGTCTCAGCGATCTCAGCAGTTTCTTATTAACAGTTGAGACGAACATTTCTCTCAGTGCTTTTACCTTGATCTTCTCAGCTGTCTCAGCTGTATCAATGCTTTTGTCTCAGCAGTCTCAACGCTCTTTGACTTAGACAATTTTTCTAGTTAGCTCGATAATTGTTGAGTTGCATTCGATGATCTGTAAGCTGAGTTCGACGAACTGCAAACTGAGCTCGATGAATTTCAAGCTAAGCTCGACCAACTTATCACATGGAAAGTTGAGTAGAGCTCGATGAATGCTGAACTCAGTTCGACAAATTCTCTGAACTGAGTTCGACGAATGCTGAACTCAATTCGATGAATTCTCTGAACTAAGTTCGACGAATTTTGAATTTCGACTGAGTTCTACTCACAGTCTTTTTGCTGTGATCTTAGCTCGATGAATGGTGAGCTCAGCTCGACTATCTCTGAACTCATTTTGACGATTTCTCTGAACTGAGTTCGACTAACTTAGAGTCTCAAACTCTGAACTCAGATCGACGAATGGTGAGTTCTGTTAGACAATCTCTGAACACAGTTCGACGTATTCCTGAACTGAGTTCTACTCACAACATTTTGTTGTATGACATTAAGTGTGTCTTCATCACTCAATGTCTGTGGACTTAGACAGATTTCTGTCAGCCCACACCATAGGTAAGAGTTTACCTGTCTTGGCCACATAGACTACTTCTTGCCTTTCCAACAACATCACTTTGTGACCACTTGTCACATCACTTAGACCACCTGTCTAGACTTGTTCTATGGAACATCCTGCATATGATGAGCTTAAACAACATCAAATACAACTATGCTCTTAGTGTTGATGAGGATGCCTCTTCAAATCCAATCTAGGGAACATTATGGGCAATGGACCCAACAGAGAGAGGCTTTGTAGCTGAGACTTGGAGTGAAACACAATCTGAGTCTTCATCTAGCACAAGTGAAGATGAAGAAGAATCAAAGGCTAAGGAAGTATGCTTGATGGCAATCATGCATCATGCAGCAATTTTGAGTCTGAATCAGAATCTGAAGAAGATGAGGTAATCTCAACATTTGATTTTACTTCAGATCAATTTAAATTAGATTTTAAATTAATATGTAATGATTAAATAAAATCTGAGAAGGAGATAAAACTAATCAGAGATAAGCTAACTAAATTTAATAAGATATCCTCAGAAAATGTAAAACTTAAAGAAGATTTGAAAAATCATAAGGAACAATTAATTTTATTAGAACACAAATTATCTGAGGCAAAACAGTTTGAAGAATCCCTTAATGGGAGAAGCATCAAATTGATGAATATCACAAGCACAGTTAATGCTAGGCTAAATGACAAACTACGCTTGGGAGTTTCTTCAGGTCAACCTCATCTGTTACAGAAAAATATTTTATCTATACCTGTAAAATTTGTTTCTGCCAAAGGGAAAAAAGTATTACAAATTACAGATAAAGCCATTGAATTTTTATAAAAGAATAAACAAAATCAAAATAAAATTTTTCAGAAAAATTATGTTCAAAATAATTCCTCGAACCAAGCTTGACGAAATAAATATTATTCATCGAACAGAGAACGACAAACTATGAACACAAAATATGATGCTCGACGAATTCAATATGATTTGTCGAACAGCGATCAACGAATGTGGAATGCAAAAAATGAACATTATTATTCTGTGAATGGACTTCAATGAACTCACTTTCATTTGTCGAACTCAGATTGACGAACTCTATATAATTCGTCGAACCCAAATTTTCAAAACATGAAGTTTAATTCTTTTAAAAAGTATAATCATAACTAAAAAAATCTGTTTTACTCAGTGGATTATTCTACCTAGGAGATATCATCCACTTGGTTACAAGGATCAACCTAAGTATTCTTATATTTCTAATCATTATAAACAAAACTAGGACCCATGGTAACCTGGGTCAAAAAAACCTAATTTGTTTTATTGCAGGAAAAGAACTATCCTATTATAGAGGAACAATGGTATTTGGATAGTGGTTGTTCAAAGCATATGACAGGTAGAAAAGAAAATTTATGTGACTTCAAAGCAAAGCTTGGGCCTAAAGTCATTTTTGGAGACTCCAAATGTGACCAGACAAAGGGCTATGTGAATGTCAAAGTTGGCGAAGTTTCCTTCAGAGAGGTAGCTTATGTGAAAGGTCTCAAGCATAACCTTATTTCCATAAGTCAATTATGTGATGAAGGTTATCAGGTATCTTTTAACAAATCACTATGTTCTATTACATCTACTTCTAACAAAATTGTGTTAAGTGGACTTAGACAGGGTAATATATATTTAGTCACCTTTAACTCTGCTAAATCAGAAATTTGTCTGCTTAACCAGTTTTGTAAAACAAATTAATTATGGCATAAAAGGATAGGACACATAAACCTTAGAACTCTAGATAAATTATCTAAAGACAATCTTGTCAGATAACTGCCTTCTGGTTCTTACATGAAAGGAGTTTGCAGGGCTTGTCAGTTAGCTAAGCAAACTAAAAATAGTTTTAAATCCATTTCTAAAAGTGATTCACCCAGAATTTTGTATTTACTACATATGAACCTTTTTGGACCTATAACACTACAAAGTTTGGGAGGAAAGTATTATACTTTAGTAATTATTGATGATATCTCCAAATTCTCTTGGGTGTTCTTTCTGAGAAACAAGTCAGATAACTTTAATGTTCTTACAGACTTTCTTAGTAACATCAAGATTGAGTACTCTACTCAGATTGCATTGATTAGAAGTGATCATGGCACTGAGTTTGAATCTCTTCTGATGAAAGAATTTTGTAAGAAGAAAGGTTTCAATCATTGTTTTTCTGCTCCTAAAACTCCTCAACAAAATGGGGTAGCTGATAGGAAAAATAGAACCTTAATTGAATCTGCTGGAGCATTACTTGTAGATGCTCACATACCCCTATCCTTTTGGACAGAGGCAATAAGCACAACAAACTATATTTTTAACAGGAGTTTGATTCATAAACTAAAGGGTAACACTCCCTATGAATTACATAAGAATAAAAAACCTAAAGTAAGATATTTCAAAGTTTTTGGTTGTAAGAGTTACATTCATAACAATAATAAGAAACACTTAAGGAAATTTGAAGCCAAAGATGCAGAAGGAATTTTTCTTGGATATTCTCAAGTCAGCAAGGCTTATAGGGTATTTAATAAATCAACCCTTAAGATAAAAAAATATGTACATGTAACTTTTGATGAAACTAACATGTTTTACAAGGAGAACACTTCTACCATAGATTCTTTGTAGGTACCAAATCTGTGTGAGAAGTTGGATGAATTAATTCTAACACAAGAGGATACATCACATCCTTCTCAACACATTGCTGATGATGTCAGTGATGAAGAAGATTTAGAGCTTTATATTGAAAAAGTTGAAACTAATGTAATTCCACAAGTCGAATTTGCTCCACAAAGAGTTGAAGAAACAACTCCACCTGTTGATTTTATCATACTTAGAGATCACTCTAGATCTCAAGTGATTGGAGACATATCAGCTGATGTTCAAACAAGGCATCAATTGAATCAAAATCAGACACATGCTTATTTTATTTCTCAGATTGAACGTCAGTCCATAGAAGATACAGAAAAAGATCCCCACTGGATCATTGCTATGTAAGAGGAACTTTATCAGTTTGAGAGATGTAGAGTTTGAGTTTTAGTTCCAAGACCCAAAAACTATCCTGTCATTGGAACCAAATGGCTCTTCAGGAATAAGTTGGATGCTCAAGGAATCATCGTAAGAAATAAAGCAAGATTTGTAGCTCAAGGACACTCATAAGGGGAAGGCATAAACTATGATCAGACATTTGCTTCTGTTGTAAGATTAGAGGATATTTCTTGCATTTGCAGCAATCAAGATGTTGAAATTATATCAGATGGATTTGTTGAGTGCTTTTTTAAATGGAGAGCTCAAAGAGAAAGTTTATGTTGAACAACCTGCAGGTTTTATCTCTCCAACTCACTTTTCTTATGTTTCAGACTTAACAAAGCTCTTTATGGTCTTAAACAAGCTCCAAAATCTTGGTATGAGACCATTGCTAGTTTCCATTTAGAGAATAAATTTTGTAGTGGCATAATAGATAAAACATTGTTTTTTAGAAATCATAAATCTAAACTTTTGCAAGTACAAATATATGTTGATGACATAATTTTTGGCTCTACTGATTCCAAACTATGCAAAAGGTTTTCTGAGCTGATGCATTCCAAGTTTGAAATGAGTAGCATGGGTGAACTATCCTACTTCCTTGGTTTACGAGTGAAGCAAACATCATATGACATTTTTATATCCCAATCTAAATATGCTAAAGAGCTTATCAAGTTATTTGGTATGTCAGATGGCTCAGCTATGAAAACACCTATGCCTACAAATGTTGTTGTTGATAATGATGAACAAGGCAAGCTTGTTGATTAGAAAACATATAAGGCTATGATTGGTTCCTTATTGTATTTAATAGAAAGTAGACTAGATATAATGTTTGCAACCTGTATTTGTGCTAGGTTCCAAGTTAACCCTAAAGAATCCCAACTAATATTAGTAAAAAGAATTTTAAGATATATTAAGGGTTTCCCTAATCTAGGACTCTAGTATCCTATTGAGTCAGGATTTGAGTTAACTGGATTCTCAGATGCTGACTATGTTGGATGTAGGGTTGATAGAAAAAACATATCAGGAACTTGTCAGCTCATTGGTTATAGGCTTGTTTCATGATTTTGTAAGAAGTAAACCTCTGTGTCTACTTCAACTGCTGAGGCTGAATACATTACAGCTGGTAGTTGTTGTTCACAGAATTTATGGATTCGAAATCAGCTTCTAGATTATGGTTTTAACTTAACTAATTCAATTATTTTATGTGAAAACACAAGTGCAATTTCTATAGCACAAAATCTAGTTCCACAGCAGAACTAAACATATTGAAATAATACAACATTTTATAAGAGATGATGTAGACAAGAATAAAATCAAATTAGAATTTATTCCAACAGATTTTCAAAAAGTAGATATTTTTACTAAACGTTTAGATGAAAAGAAACACATTTTCTTCTTAAATCAGCTAGTCATGCTTAATGAAGAATCATTAATTTTATCTTTTATTTTAAGGTCGACAAATTGTCCAACTTTCGTCGAACGGAGCTCGACGAACTGTGAACATTTTATGGAATGTTCATCTAACGGAGATCGACGAACCTTCTTTATGAATTTTTTCGTCAAATGGAGATCTACTAATTTGTTTCATGTAACTTTCGTCAAACAGAGCTCGACGAAATGTCCTTCTTTGGCAAAACTTTAGTCGAACGGAGACCGACAAAATGCTTTTCTTGTGTGAAATTTTTAATCGAACAAAGTTCGATGTTTTGTCTTGGGTCGGACGAAGTTCGACTTTTCGACTTCTGAAAACCTTATATTTAGGTTTTCATCAAACTCAATCTCGTGCTTTCTCCATTTCCATTTCCTTTGCACTTGGTCTTTCTGTTTTGCCAGCAAATTGCGATTTCTCCGGCAATCCTCTCTGCGATGAAATAAGATGCTAGTTTCGACATCGACCTGGATTCTTTCAATCATTAAAACCAAATCTTCCAGGATATTTTACATCTCTTTGAAGCTCAGAATCTGTGAACTTTCATGACCACCAGAATAAAACTTCCAGTTGCAGAGATCAAAGAATGGGTACATACATCCAAGTTTCAAGATACTGGAAATATTATTGGATCCATTTTAGGAAATTAGGTTCCTCTCACTCCCGAATTCTTTCTGAAGTTTGTAGCTTTTATTAATGGTGAAGATGACATAGAGTTATCTAGTTCTGAGTTTGATGAAATGCTAGAAAGGTTGGGTCATTCAAAAAGAAACCCTAACCATTTTCTGAAAAAGAAATTTTCAATTGAATATAAATTCTTAGCCGATATTATTGGTAAGCTTCTGTTAGGCAAACATTCTGCTTAGATTATGTAACCAGGAACCAGTTTCTCTTGATGCGTGCCTTGGTTAATCCGAAGTCTGTGAATTGGGGATCAATAATGTTTGATTCCATTAAGAAAAATATTAATAAAAAGGATGTTAATTTTGGTAGAATTATAGGAATTTTCCTGTAGGCCAAGTGTCCAGAACTCTTGGACTCTCATACCATTTTCATCAATGCTTCTAAGAGGCTTACCTCTGCCCTCTTTGGAATATGTGAGAGGACAATCCATAAGCCATCCAGGGCTACCTCTTCTAGAATTACTTCAAAAAGCACAAGGGCTGTTGCAGGCACTCACTCAACCCCAGTAGAGGTATCTGTTCCTCCAAATTCTTCTCCTTTACCAGCTCCTCCTCATTCTTCTCCTCCACCATCTCCACATCACTCACCTAGTCCCTCCACTCCATCTTCTCAACAACCCAATTTACTAGAACAAATTTCTTCCACCTCATTTCATACAGCTTCACCCATTCATCAGTCACCATCAATCCAGATGATGATTCCCCTATTCATCAGTCACTGCTACATATCATTGAAGATGTTCCATCCACATCAATCAATCCACATTCCCATATTAATCAGTCACCACCTCAATCTCTACTACTTTCATCTCCTCCTCACTTCTCTCTACTACATTCATCTCCACCACATTCAACTCCATCTCATATATCGCCACACACTCACCAATCCAAGAGATAATTCCTGATGCCACTCCTGATGACATTCCTCCTGTCATCAACCCTACCTCCATTCCTCATGCTTTCTATCTCTGCTCCAACTATGTTAACACTTCCATCCCTTCTTCCTCCAATCCATCCTCTGCATCTACTTAGGCTCCATCTGAGTTTATATATGTGGATTTTTCATCCATTTCTTCTAGTCTTCTGGAATTCATTACTCCCACTCAAAAAAAACTCATAGATGAAGAAGTAGCTCCTCTAGTTACTACTATTTCTACCCTCTCTTCTCGAGTTGCCTCCTCCAATTTTGTCTCTTCTTCTGGGGGCCTAGATTCAGGTCTCCCTGGATCTAGGTAGGGGGAGATATTTTATGAAGAAGCTCCAGCAATTCTAGTTGCAATAGCCACAGAAGCTTCAAATAGTCCAGCAGCATCATTTTTTTTTGATGAAAATCAGGATTCAGAAATGCTTCCAGTTATTTCAGTTAATGATCAGTTGACAGAAGAGTTGATATCAGTTATTCCTGAAGTTATTATTGTTTGTGATGCCTCTATTCATCCCACAGTCAACTTTTATTCTTTATTATCTTATTTTGATACTCTGCATAATGTTTTTCTAGTTTTTGCGCTTGATCTTTCTAAAGCTATAGTATGCTATACTGCACGTATTAGTCCTTCCGTTTTAGAACAACTAAGGACCAGCCTTATAGTTGTTTCTTCTACCATTTATCCAGTCTCTTAGCCTTTAGTTATTGAGAATTCAATGAATATTATTATAGAGCAAATTTCTTCCCCTCCTACTTTTGTGTAGTATGAATCTCCAATGCCCAATTTTGGCGACATTCTTTTTCAAGACATGGAATAAGAAGATGATAGTGTACATATACAAGTTGATTCAGATATTATTCATACACAGCCAGAATCTCAAGTTCATGATCAGTCTGATTTGATTAAGAAGTTATATGAATTATATGATCTCCCTGCAGAAGAATTCAATGATGACTCAGAGTCAAATGACTCAGAATATTCTAATTCTAAGAAATGAAAATTCAAGAAAAAGAAGGCTCCTGCAAAGGTTGCTCCTAAACCTTCCTCTACAGTAGATATTCTATACTAGATTCTGCATGGAATACCCCTCACTCCAGATCTCCCCCACTGGATGAGGTTATCTAAGAATGAGAAAAAGAACAGGATGAAGATGAGGAGATACTCTTCACCTCTAAGGTATATGAGAGGAACTCCTCCTCCCGCAGCACGAGCAATAGGAAATGTTTCTCAAAGGCCTAATTCTCATCATTATTCTAGACCTTCTCAAGATAGAAAAGATAGACCTTCAAGGTCGGGTTCTCAAAGAAGTCTGCAACAACAAACAAAGCAAAGCAACCAGCAGTCAAGTCAAAGCAGTTCACAACAATCAGATCAAGAGAGGCCTCCTTCACCAGCATATGATCCAGAGATTGATCCAAATTTCAGAATTTCTAGATTCAATGAGCTTATTGCTCTATCACAAATTAAGGAAGCTAAAGTAGAAGAAAAGGACACCTCTCAGTTCTCGATCATGTCCTCTTATAGACAGATGAAACTTGATAGATATCAGGTAAAGAACTTGTTCAATGTGGAGAAGTACATGATCTTGCATCCAGAGGCAGTTATGCCAAGGACTACCTCTCCGAAGATCATTGGCTCTCAAGATTGAATGATGAGTCAAAGAGAAGCTGCTGATCGTAACAAAAAGTTGATCTTTACTAAATCATCTTTCGATTCTCTCTCAGAAGCTCCTAAGAAAGTTTCTTAGTTTTTGATTATATCTTTAAACTGTGATTATATTTTTGAACACTCAAAGCACTTTACTTTATATCTGCTGAAAGTTTTTCTGCTATATATTTTCTGCTTTGTGTTTCCCTATTATAGATAGTATCATCCCCAAATAGGGGGAGATTGTTGGAACCCTTTACTTATTTGGGCTAGGATACTATCATTTGTTTAGGATGTTTAGCTTGACCCACTTTGTATAGTCTAGTCATAGGATATTTCCAGGGTTTCTACCTTAGAAGAATTCCAGAGAAATGCAGTTCAATGATCGCAGAATTCTGTTCGATGAAAGTAGAGCTGCGTTTGATGAACGCCGAGCTCAGCTCGATGAACTCAGAGTTCTAACTCGGTGTTCAACTCGACGAAAGCTGTGCTACGGTATCCAAACTCTGACCTCAACTTTACAGCTCAGCTCGATGATAGCCAAGCTCAGTTCGGCGAATGACATATTTAGTTCGATGAATTTTGCCCTCCGGCATGAGAAGGACGAGGTTAGGGGCAGGGGAGACTCGTATTCCCTGGGCCCTAAAGCCTTCGCTTCGCCCTCATCTCACGTGACTCTGGGATCTATCACAAGTCAGCGTTCAGCTGAGTAGTGAAGGATCTCCGGGGTTTTCCTTTGCTGCTTTTTCTAGTTTCATTTACTGCTTACTGCTGTGTGTATTTGTAGACCTTTATCATTATGTTTTGAACATATTCCCTAAAACAATACTTATATAACTGCTAATACATGTATTTGGTCCACCTTATGGACAGTAAAGAAAAGGGCTTATGGGAGACAACCCAATTTTCCCGCATTTAGTTTATTCAAATATGCTACTGTGATTATATGTGAAAGGGGATAGATCTTAACAAAATACTAGAGCTGAGTCACAACACAAAATAAACAAGGAGGCAGATCAAGCAACATAGAAGAGACACAAGGATTTTATAGTGGTTCCCCAAATCTGGGTAGTCCACTCTTTCACCACCCTGGTAGGAATCCACTCAGGTTTTTGATCAGTGGCTGCCACCAATGGGTTTTGATCAGGTCCCCAAAAACCAACTCAAGTCTTTTGGAAGGAGACTTGCAACCAGGAATCACTTTTGAAGGGAGATGACAACCCTTTATACAGGTGGGGGTGAGAGAGTGATATGGTCTTCTCTTTCTCAAAATAACTGAGAAGACTTGTGGATATTGATGTTAGCAGATTTGCTCCCCCTGAGATCTAGGAATGGTTCAGGAAAAGCTGGAGCTCTGCTACAGGGTGATAGGCCTTCAATCTTCAGGCCTGGACCAGAGAAATCTTCAGGAACTTCTGACTGATAAGAGGTTTGTTGTCCTTGAAGTTGTCCTGTAGTAATGTGGAAGAAGAAGACTCTTTATATGAATGGATGTTCTTCTTCTGAGATAGCTGTTATTGCTCTGGTCAAGGGCTTCTAGTTACTGTAGAGATATTGCCCTTTTCTGTCTATTGTTCTATCTTTTTCTCTGTGTCTCTTTTTTTGTACTTTTTCTCTGTATATATTCAGACATTTAAAATCCTTGGTCTTGATGGCAGAAGAAACATTCCCGAGAGTGAAGATGCTTTGGAAATTGATCCTCACTTAATTCTTCTGTAACTGTCTAGTTGAACGGCTATTTTCACTGGGAATGTTGACTGACATTAATCCCCAATTAATTCTGCCAACTGTTACTGATTGCTCAGAAATCGTCGACCTGAACTTTCGTCGAGTTCATCGATCGTCGACCTGAGTTCGACATTCGTCGAACTCAGATGGATTCGTCGAGCTAAATATCATGCCTGCGTTTGTCGACCGGAGCTTGCAGTTCGTCGAGCTCAGTTTCTATTTCATCGAGCTGAGAAACTGACTTGCTGATTTCGTCGAGCTGAGCAAGTGTTGTCCACCAATCGTCGACCTGAGTTCGACGTTCGTCGAACTCAGCTTCTGTCATCATTCGTCGACCTGAACTTGGCTTGTTCGTCGAACTTCGTTCGACGATCGTCGAGCTGATTTTCTGACTTTGTCTTAACTGCATTTCTTGGACTTCTTTTCTGCAATTCTGGAGAGTCCTTCTGAATAGCCTGTCCTGGAAAGAATCCTATGACCCAAGACTATACATGGTGGGTCAATCTAATATTCCTAATAGTGTTCCTTACCCAAATTAGAACTAGGGTTCCAACAATCTCCCCCTATTTGGTTGAGGACACTATTTACATAAAGACAAATAAAATTCAAGTAAAAATACAATTAAAATACAATCTTCCCCTAAATCTGGATCAAGAAAATCTGCTGTTGCTGTTGATGATCCTTGTCCAAATCTGCAGCATTATAATCTGTTATTGTTGCTGCTGCTACTGCTGGAATTTCTGCAGCTCCATTTACTGGCATCTCCCCCTATTTGCATAGCCACTATTCTTTTGTGGTAAAACAAACAATCTCCCCGATATACATTTCTTTGCCCAAATCCAATAGCCACTGATATCCTGTAAATTTGCTGGACTGAATTCTTTTCCTGCAAGAAGATGTTAGGAGCTCTGGACCCAGATGACCTTGGGTCCTGGTTCTCTTTTAAAATAATCAGAAATAAAAGAATAAAAATTTCTATTTTTAAATTCTGAGTTCGACGAATTAAAGTACTTTCGTCGAGCGGAGTTCGACGAATGATATTGAGTTTGTCGAGCTCTGTTCGACGAATTAAATTTGTTTCGTCGAGTACAGATTCCTGAACTGTTGAAATCAAAATCTTTGTTTAGAGATCGTCTATCTGAGTTCGACGAATAGGATTGATTTCGCCGATCTCCGTTCGACGAATTATTTTGAACTAAGATTTTCTGAAGATTTGTACCTGATGAAAGATCAAGGGTAGAGATTACATGATCTTCTTCTTCTGATTCATAGTCTGATTCTTCAGATTCTTCAGCATAGCTGCTGCGAGAAGCATCTATTGCCATTAGGCAAAATTCTATTGCTCTTGCTTCTTCTTCATCACTCCAGGATTCAGCATCAAATATTATTTCTTTAGCTGATTCAGCAACCATTGCTGTGAGGGAGTCCCATATGTCTTTTGCAGAAGAACATTCAGCAAGTTCTTCAAAAATGTCATCAAACATTGATTGTGCCAGGATGTTCATTACTTGTGCATCAACAATCTTCATCTTTTGCTGGGTATCTGTCCATTGGGATAATGGAACAATATCTGGACTTGTTGTTTGCTGAGGTTGAGCTGGACCTGACAAAATAGATTTAAAGATATTTTCATCAATGGAGTCCATATAAAATTGAATCCTTGTCTTCCATAGTGCAAGTATATCTAGATTGCACATGGGCAGTCTGGTGCTTGAAAGATCTGCAATTTGTGCCATGATAAAACTCAAAAGATTTTAAGATCTATCAAAGGATCTTTGTGGTTCAGGTGTTAGCCTGTACAACCACTAGGGTGTGGTATTTTTAACCAACCTCGCTCTGATACCAATTGAAAGGGGATAGATCTTAACAAAATACTAGAGCTGAGTCACAACACAAAATAAACAAGGAGGCAGATCAAGCAACATAGAAGAGACACAAGGATTTTATAGTGGTTCCCCAAATCTGGGTAGTCCACTCTTCTACCACCCTGGTAGGAATCCACTCAGTTTTTGATCAGGTGACTGCCACCAATGGGTTTTGATCAGGTCCCCAAAAACCAACTCAAGTCTTTTGGAAGGAGACTTGCAACCAGGAATCACTTTTGAAGGGAGATGACAACCCTTTATGCAGGTGGGGGTGAGAGAGTGATATGGTCTTCTCTTTCTCAAAATAACTGAGAAGACTTGTGGATATTGATGTTAGCAGATTTGCTCCCCCTGAGATCTGGAATGGTTTAGGAAAAGCTGGAGCTCTGCTACAGGGTGATAGGCCTTCAATCTTCAGGCCTGGACCAGAGAAATCTTCAGGAACTTCTGACTGATAAGAGGTTTGTTGTCCTTAAAGTTGTCCTGTAGTAATGTGGAAGAAGATGACTCTTTATATGAATGGTTGTTCTTCTTCTGAGATAGCTATTATTGCTCTGGTCTAGGGCTTCTAGTTACTGTAGAGATATTGCCCTTTTCTGTCTATTGTTCTATCTTTTTCTCTGTGTCTCTTTTTTTGTACTTTTTCTCTGTATATATTCAGACATTCAAAATCCTTGGCCTTGATGGCAGAAGAAACATTCCCGAGAGTGAAGATGCTTTGGAAATTGATCCTCACTTAATTATTCTGTAACTGTCCAGTTGAACGGCTTATTTTCACTGGGAATGTTGACTGACATTAATCCCCAATTAATTATACCAACTGTTACTGATTGCTCAGAAGTCGTCGACCTGAACTTTCGTCGAGTTCATCGATCGTCAACCTGAGTTCGACATTCATCGAACTCAGCTTGATTCATCGAGCTGAATATCTTGCCTGCGTTCGTCGACCGGAGCTTGCAGTTCGTCGAGCTCAGTTTCTATTTCGTCGAGCTGAGAAACTGACTTGCTGATTTCGTCGAGCTGAGCAAGTGTTGTCCACCAATCGTCGACCTGAGTTCGATGTTCGTCGAACTCAGCTTCTGTCATCATTCGTCGACCTGAACTTGGCTTGTTCGTTGAACTTCGTTCGACGATCGTCAAGCTGATTTTCTGACTTTGTCTTAACTGCATTTCTTGGACTTCTTTTCTGCAATTCTGGAGAGTCCTTCTGAATAGCCTGTCCTGAAAAGAATCCTATGACCCAAGACTATACATGGTGGGTCAATCTAATATTCCTAATAGTGTTCCGTACTCAAATCAGAACTAGGGTTCCAACAATATGTTTTGAGTATGCGTTGGTTGGAGATATTCTATTATGCAGGTGGAGTTAGTTTGAGTCGTGGACTGTATGCTGAAATTAATGCCAATCTTCTGGTATGCTCGTTTACTGAGCATGGGGTAACCTCTTCTATTGATGCTCAAAACGGCATCACTTAGTTAACACAGGGGGGGGGGGGGGGTGTGTTTGGTCTCACAAGCTGGGTTAAAAGGAGAGTATTGTGGGGTTGAATGAGAGAAGGAAGCTTCTGAGTGCTGGAGAGTGGAGCAAACGCTTGTCCAAGGAGTGCGGGGGTAGATGAGAGGTTTTATGAGAGCAGCCGAAAAGGCTGATGATCAGCGGAGCAGGTTGATCAGGAGCTGTCGAGCAGACGCTTACTTTGACGGTTGTGCTTGCAGGTTGAATGCCGAGAGAGCTAAGCTGAGCTGAGAAGAAGAAAGGGGCCGCTATCAGCGGCGACATCAGATTTCCCCCGCCGTGGCTTAAATGACACTCTTACGACGGGCTTTCCTTTGATTAATGTTGAGTTCTTACAACTTGCTATTACACCTTTACAAGAAAGCAATAGAGGGGTACAAAGGGAAGCTGTCGGCTAAGGGAGGAGTTCCAGAAGAGAGAATCCGCGCGGACTGAGCTTGGAGGCCAGCAGACCGCGCCGTTAGAAGAGGAACAAAGACCGCATGGTTAGGGGAAGACCAGAGACCACACGGACTGGAGACTAAGGCCGGCAAACCGCACGACGAGAGGCAGAGGAGATGGCGGACCGGGAAACAGAGTTTGCAGGAATTGAACTTGTTGTGGGCTGTCTTCGAGCGCGAGAGCGATGGGACTGTCCAGACCTCTGGGCCACTGAAGCTGCTCCTCCACTATGAGAGGTATGGGGGTCTATTTATAGGACAGAGGAGGTAAAGGCTTGCGGTGACGTTACCCCCAGTGAGATGGTAACTTGAGCGAGAAGAGGAAGGAGTCTGCTAAGTCCGCAACAGGCCGCGCGGACTGGAGCTTGCTTCTGGAGCTAGTGCTGCTGATGAGCGGACTAGGATTGAGTGACAGACTGCAAATGAGAGTCCGCAGAGGCCGCAGCTGCTGGGTTAATTATCCACCTACTGCTTGGGGAGGCAGATGCAGGAGGCTAAGGGGCGGACTGCGAGGAGAATCGGCGGAGTCCGCCGCTACCGAACTGAGCGAGCCAGCGCCGAGATCATGCGAGCTGATGGAATATCCGTTCGAGGCCGCAGAGACCGCCGAATGTTGCGCGGTCTGGGACTGTTGAGGAGGTTTTGTTGCTTGGCAGACTGGAGTAGTCCGTAACTGCAGATCGAGCCCACGACACATGTGCGGGCTGGGGAAATTGATCCTACTGCTGGAGAAGCGGTAGCTGGAGGTTGAGGAATGACGGGATCCATAGTGAATCCGTTGAGTCCGCGGAGTCCGCATCTGCTGACAAGCTGAGTCCGCCTGTGCTGGAATGATGAGGCCTACCGCTGAGAAGCTTTTGCGGTTCATCAACGTAGGCGGACTGGAAGGCTTGACTGCACTTCGAGTCCGCCCAGCTCGTGATGAACGAGACATGGCTGCTGGTCTCTGCAGGTAGCCGGCGAGCTGGAGTGTCCGCTCTCCTTGAGCGGACTGATGAAGTTGTCTGCTCGCGCTGCGTGGTGACAAGGGACGAGCGACCTTCCAGACTGACGAGGCAGGCCACGCGTAGCAGCGAGGTGTACTGGAGTAACTGGCTGGCGGCCTGGGGCAGGTTGCCACCTTTGCTTGGCCATTTGAGCAGATAGACATTTGAGTCCATCAATGTTGGATATCTGCCAGGAGCGGGATGAGTAGCGGCTTGTCGCCGGCCTGGGCGGTTAGGAATTTGAGTCCGGTAAAGGGACATCTGTTGACAAAGCTGCGGTTAAGCTGACAAGGCAGGCGACCTATAGGGGCAGACTGAAGAAGCAGACCGCGGCCCCTACCGACCAAGAGAGTCAACGCGCGGCCTGGGCGGTCAGACCGCTGAGACCGCCCAAGCCGTGCGGCCTGAGCGGACAAAACAGTCTGTCCACCCAAACTAAGGCGTCGCGACCTTCAGGAGGAAACTGGAGCAGGCCGCAACTAGCGAGCTAGCTGCCTTGGGAAGGATCGCTGATTTCGGGGTTAACATAATCCCCGTAATTTTTTAAGTTCGGGAAGGAACTTCGAAAAAGTTGGAGACCCACGAAAATCGTGATCCACCCCAAAGAAAGAGGAGAGATAGAACCTGATTTCTCTCCAAAGAAGGTTGCTACTGCCTGGCTTTTTCCTGCGAAGCAAAAGTTAGTGCAGGCATACATGGGGGTACACCTTGGGAGTACCTGGGTTTGCTTTTGCAAAATGAAGAAGAAGCGTATTCTACTGAGTTCTGCAAAATGAAAGTGAGAGGAAAATATGGGAGCATAATAACTTGCAAGTACCTGATAGAGGATTGCAAGCACCTGTCACCTTTTGTAAAAGGAAGAATGAGAAGTATGCAAGAAAGAAAAAATGTGTTGCATGTACCTGAAAGGGAACTTGCAAGTCTTTACTGGTTTCTGCAAAATGAGAGTCAGAAGCTGATACAGAAGTAAAAAAAGTCGCAAATACCTGAAAGCAGTTTGTAGGTATCTGCTGATCTCTGCAAGATGAGAGTTAGAAGCAGGCATAATATGTGAAAATAGCTTGCAAGTACCTGTGAAGAAACTTGCAAATGTCTGCTGATCTCTGCAAGGAAAGAGTTAGGAGCAGACATAATATGAAAGAAGCTTGCAAGTACCTGTGAAGAAGCTTGCAAGTGTCTGCTGATCTCTGCAAGAAGAGAGTTAAGAGCAGACAAAAAATGAAGGAAGCTTGCAAGTACCTGTGAAGAAGCTTGCAAATGTTTGTTGATCTCTACAAGAAGAGAGTTAGGAGTAGACAAGATATGAAAGAAGCTTGCAAGTACGTGTGAAGAAGCTTGCAAGTGTCTGCTGATCTCTGTAAGAAGAGAGTTAGGAGCAGACAAAAAAATGAAGGAAGCTTGCAAGTACCTGTGAAGAAACTTGTAATTGTTTGCTGATCTCTGTAAGAAGAGTGTTAGGAGCAGACAAAATATGAAAAAAGCTTGCAAGTACCTGTGAAGAAGCTTGCAAGTGTCTGCTGATCTCTGCAAGAAGAGAGTTAGGAGCAAACAAAAAATGAAGGAAGCTTGCAAGTACCTGTGAAGAAGCTTGCAAGTGTCTGCTGATCTCTACAAGAAGAGTGTTAGGAGCAGACAAGATATGAAAGAAGCTTGCAAGTACCTGTGAAGAAACTTGCAAGTGTCTGCTGATCTCTACAAGAAGAGAGTTAGGAGCAGTCAAAATATGAAAATTGCTTGCAAGTACCTGTGAAGAAACTTGCAAGTGTATGCTGATCTCTACAAAGAGAAGAGTTAGGAGCAGACATGATGAAAATAGCTTGCAAGTACCTGTGAAGAAACTTGCAAGTGTCTGTTGATCTCTACAAGAAGAGAGTTAGGAGCAGACAAAATATGAAAATAGATTGCAAGTACCTGTGAAGAAACGTGCAAGTGTCTGCTGATCTCTGCATAGAGAAGAGTTAGGAGCAGACATGATGAAAATAGCTTGCAAGTACCTGTGAAAAACTTGCAAGTGTCTGCTGATCTCTGCAAGAAGAGAGTTAGGAGCAAACATAATGTGAAAGAAGCTTGCATGTACCTGTGAAGAAACTTGAAAATGTCTGTTGATCTCTGTAAGGAAATAGTTAGGAGCAGACATAATATGAAAGAAGCTTGCAAGTACCTGTGAAGAAACTTGCAAGTGTCTGCTAATCTCTATAAGAAGAGAGTTAGGAGCAGACAAAATATGAAAGAATCTTGCAAGTACCTATGAAGAAACTTGCAAGTGTCTGCTGATCTCTACAAAGAGAAGAGAGTTAGGAGCAGACAAAATATAAAAATAACTTGCAAGTACCTGTGAAGAAACTTGCAAGTGAAATTGTTAATGAGATAAGATGGAAGCGATCATATAGCAGAGGAATTGTCTAATGCACTCTGATGATAACTGAATGAAGATCAGACCAGAATAGTGGTCTTCTTGCTATATTAGAGATGTTATCTTCAATATGGAGTCTAGATCAATAAGTTGAGTGTTGATAGTTGATATAACAGAATAACCACATTGGCAGAGAAAAAACTTGATGATCACGGAGAGTTAGAGTCTTTGATGAGTATTTGATGCCATTAACACTTGATAAGAGCAATGCAAGAGCTTGCATAAGTAGAGAGCTTGTAAGTCATCTTCTGATAGAGCTTTGAGCAAGTAATGTATATAAGATGAGCAAAAGCAAAATGAATATTTGCTAATACTTTTGGTAGGTAGGATTAACCTATACACCTGTGAAAAAGGCAGTTGATAAAAAGGAAAACCTATATTCGTGGATGACCAAGAAAGACTGGATGCTGCCATAGGAGGTCACCCGTGGGCCTTATGCATCGCTTGCCTGAGAAAGGTCATCACGAGTATAGGCCAGTTAAGAGCGGGATGGCCGCACGTCCTTTAGAAGGGCATAAAAGAGAAAAGCATGGGAAAGCCTGTGAAGGATCGCTAGATACACTGCTCTCTTGCCTTGGGTACAATCATCACTGATCAATGAGACTAGTTGCGCCAAGTGGCCTATTGCTTGTTTGTGAAAAGATCAGTGGAATTGTGGAGCCCATGAAGGCACGGATCGAGAGTACCATATAGTGTTCGACCATCATAGTTGTGAGATGATCAAAGAGACAAGGCTATGCTTGGTTGCGATTGCTTGTCAAGCAATGATCACTGTAACTGTAATGTATCCTATGCGAAGCACAGTAGAGCTAACACATAGGGCCTCCCTAGCACACACTCTGTGTCAGATGTCGGCTAGGATCTGAAGTCCCGTATTCCTCCGCATGAGAGTTGGATAGCCCCCACTGCACATATGCGAAAACTCCTCGTGATATGTGGTCATTGTAGTCTTACGTCAGAATCCAATCTTGAGGGAGCCTATAGAACGACTCTCCGATAACTCAGTGGGTTAGTGATCTCTTTGACAAAGAGAAAAATAGAGGAGGAAGCACTCCAAAAAAGGGAAATGTGTCAGTACGGGATCCCTGATAAAAGCTTTACTGAAAAGCAAGAATGAACACTTAGAAGTGTTTTGAGAGAAAATGTTTGAAGTAAGAGTAGAGATAACCCGTCATGGTTACGAAAAATTTGAAGAACTATGAAGTCCTTTGCCAGCTTAGAATAGCCTTCCAAGCACGCCCTCGTCATCGATATCGAAGCAATCAACAGGTTTGTTGACAACGAGGAGAGGAGGTTCTTCAACTAGGCTCACTCCTCTTGAGCAACAAGGAATGTCTGCCACTTCTTTGCCCTTTGAGGCTGCTGGATCAGGGAGATCTTCCTTGGGAAACAGGTCACGCATCTTGCCTTGCCGGAGCATCTTTTGCATCAGTTGGTGGAGTGCTCGACAGTTCTCAGTTAAGTGGCCTGACTCTTTGTGGAATTCACAATATGGATCTGATTCTTTTGATCTTTGATCTGCTGACCGGTAAGGCTTCTTGTAGTTAGAACTATCCTTAATGATTTGGCTAACATCTTGCATGGCTTCGTCGAGTACAGACTCATGCAAGTCATCGTCTTGCTGCTGATGGACCGCAACTATTTGCGAAGATGGAGCTGGTGGTAGCCGCAGTAGATTTTGAGCACGATCACGGCTCAGGAAGGAGTATTGATGACATTGAAACCTTCTTCCCTTCCTTGAGTGAGTTGGGAAATCATTGTGAGGAGACCTCGGAGGCTGCTTGTGAGCAGTATCTTTCTCTGATACAAGCTTGGAGACGAAGCCTGGGTTGCTCTTTTCGCCTCAGATGTATGAGTTGGCTAAGGCAATCAACTCTTGATATGTTCTTGGTGCACGAACATTGGCTTCAAACATGAGAGGCCCTTCACGGAGACCGTGGATAAGAGCCACTCAGTATATCTCTTGGTCAGCAATCTCGATGTCCAAGATTTCTCTCTGGAATCGATCAACAAACTGAGACCAAGTCTCGTTCTCTTGCTGCTTGATCTCAAAGAGGGCTTCAGGACCGCCCTTTCTCTTAGTTGAAGTAGAGAATCTGAGCAAAAACTCCCTTCGCAGATCAGCGAAGGAAGTGATGGAGTGAGGGCGAAGACTATAGAACCAGTCCCTCACTTGTCCATCAAAGGTTGTGACAAGGAGCTTGCACTTAGTTGCATCTGAAAGAGTTTTGAGAGCAACGACTGATTCGAAGGCTTGCAGATGCTTCACTGGATCAGTCTTCCCAGTGTAGATCGGTAGCCGGGACTCTCTGAAGTTAGCTGGAGTTGGTTCATGACGAACGTTCTCTATAAACGGTGACGGGTCTTCTTCCTCTCCTACAGCATAAGGATTAAAGGGAGCGTAAGCTGCAGCTACAAAAGAAGCAGGGGGATAAAAGGGAAAAGTTGCTGCAGGAGTAGAAAAGGCAAGAGCTAGAGGGTGACTTCCCTGAAAGTTGAGAAATCTAGCAGGCCTTCCCCAGGCTGCTTCCCAGAAGAAGTTTTGACGAGCTGCAAACTCATCATCTTGCGATCGCAAAGGGGTTGTAGGCCCTTGCAGAAAGGTTGTTGTATAAAGAGGAGGATAGACCGGCGGGCAACCTGGAGGATAAGCTTGCTGATGCTCCAAAGTTGATGTTGGATTGATTAGGGCAGCTGGAGCAACTGGAGCTACTGCAGGTTGACTCTACAACTGGTGGGTGATTGTAGCAAGAATTTGGTTGATCGCTTGGAATTGCTGAGCATTTTCACGGCGCGATTGCTCGAAGGCCTCCCAGAGAGGATCATCTCTAGGACTTGATTGAGGAAGGTTCTCGGCTGAATGAAGATCTGACATGGCTAACTGTCATTGTTCACCGTCTGTTCGGATCTGATGGTCGCGTGTTAACTGTTGATGTGTGAAAACGACACAGCTTAGTTAACACGGAGGGGAGTGTGTTCGGTCTCACAAGCTGGGTGAAACGGAGAGGATTACAGGGTTGAATGAGAGAAGGAAGCTTCTGAGTGCTCGAGACTGGTGAAAATGCTTGTCCAAGGAGTGCGGGGATAGAGGAGAGGTTTTATGAGAGCAACCGAAAAGGTTGATGATCAGCGGAGGAGGTTCATCAGGAGCAGTCGAGCAGACGCTTACTTTGACGGTTGTGCTTGCAGGTTGAATGCCGAGAAAGATAAGCTGAGCTAAGAAGAAGAAAGGGGCCGCTATCAGCGGCAACAACAGACTTCGCCCGCCGCGGCTTAAATGCCACTATTGCGATGGGCCTTCCTTTGATTAATGTTGAGTTCTTACAGCTTGCTATTACACCTTTACAAGATAGAAATAAAGGGGTACAAAGCGAAGCTGGCGGCTAAGGGAGGAGTGTCAGAAGAGAGCAGCCGCGCAGACTGAGCTTGGAGGCATGTAGACCGCGCGGTTAGGAGAGGAACAAAGACCGCGCGGTTAAGGGAAGACCAGAGACTGCGCGGACTGGAGACTGAGGCCGGCAGACCGTGCGACTAAAGGCAGAGCATATGGCGGACTGGGAAATGGAGTCCGCAGGAATTGAACTTGCCGTGGGCTGTCTTCGAGCATGAGAGCGATGGGACTGTCCAGACCTCCGGGCCACTGAAGCTGCTCCTCCACTATGAGAGGTATGTGGGTCTATTTATAGGGCCGAGGAGGTAACGGCTTACGGTGATGTTACCCCCGGCGAGACGGTAACTTGAGCGAGAAGAGGAAGGAGTCCGCTGAGTCCGCAACAGGCCGCGCAGACTGGAGCTTGCTTCTGGAGCTGGTGCTGCTGATGAGCGAACTGGAACTGAGTGGCGTACTACAAAGGAGAGTCCGCAGAGGCCGCCGCTGCTGGGCTGATTATCCACCTACTGCTTGGGGAGGCAGATGCTGGAGGTTAAGTGGCGGACTGCGAGGAGAATCCACGGAGTCCGCCGCTACCGAACTGAGCGAGCCAGTGCCGAAATCATGCGAGCTGATGGATATTCGTCGAGCCCGCAGAGACCGCCGGAGGTTGCGCGGTCTGGGACTGTTGAGGAGGTTTTGTTGCTTGGTGGACTGGAGGAGTCCGCAACTGCAGATCGAGCTCGCGACATATTATGCGGGCTGGGGAAATTGATCCTGCTGCTGGAGAAGCGGTAGCTGGAGGTTGAGGAATGGCGGGCTGCATAGTGAATCCGCTGAGTCAGCGGAGTCCGCATTTGCTGACAAGCTCAGTCCGCCTGTGCTGGAATGATGAGGCCTGCCGTTGAGAAGCTTTTGGGGTTCATCAACGTAGGCAGACTAGAAGGCTTGACTGCACTTCGAGTCCGCCCAGCTCGCGATGAACGAGACATGGTTGCTGGTCTCTACGGGTAGCCGACGAGCTGGAGTGTCCGCACTCCTTGAGCGGACTGATGAAGTTGGCTGCTCGAGCTGTGTGGTGATAAGGGACGGGCGACCTGCCGGACAGACAAGGCAGGCCACGCATAGCGGCAAGGTGTACTGGAGTAGCTGGCTGGCGTCCTAGGGCAGGTCGCCACCTTTGCTTAGCTGTTTGAGCAGATAGACATTTGAGTCCGTCATTGTTGGATATCTGCCAGGAGCGGGCTGAGTAGCGGCTTGTCGCCGGCCTGGGCGGTTAGGGATCCGAGTCCGGCAAAGGGACATCTGTTGACAAAGCTGCGGTTAAGCCGACAAGGCATTTGGCCTGCAGGGGCGGATTGAAGAAGCAGACCACGGCCCCTGCCGACCAGGAGAATCAACGCGTGGCCTGGGCAGTCAGACCACTGAGACCGCCCAAGCCGTGCGGCCTGAGCTGATAGAAATGTCTGTCCGCCCAAACTAAGGCGTCGCGACCTCCAGGAGGAAACTGGAGCAGGCCGCGACTAGCGAGCTAACTGCCTTGGGAAGGATCGCCAATTTCAGGGTTAACATCTTCCCTCCACTTTTATTTTTCTATTTTTATTAGAAATCATGGATAGATTGTTTAGTGTAAGTCTGCTGTGGAAAGTTTCGCGAGTTACCTTTGCACATGCACTTGCATACCACAAGAGTATTTTCATTTTCAGTTTTTATTTTATCATGACAACATTGTGCACCTATACCGCATGAGCGCGTACTTAAGTACACGCTCGACCCAAGTTTAATTTATTTCTTTTGTGTTAACTTTAATATAGTGGTGCTTTTTTAGGATTTTAGGATAGGGTACTGTGGAACTCGTGCAGTGCTCCTATTCGAGGACTCATGGTGTGTAGAAATAATATAAATTTAATTTTTCTTTATGCTCATAAATTTATGCTTTTTTGCATTTGTAAATAATGTTTGAACAACTCAAAACTATTGAATCTGGAGCAATCGAACTGTAGTGTAGGAATGTGTGTAGACGCCACTAACCTCATATTGCTCGAGTCGAGAGGAAGGATCGTATTTCTCGGTGGCTAAGAACTTGCCCCAAGCTACTCTCGAAGCATTGGTGCACGGTTATTCTAGCGTGAGCGTGATTTAGGCCATCTTTTTGGCCCGGTTGAGCCTTGTGCCTATCCTAACGATAATCCTTGCAAGCTCCTTTTGTGCCTACCCATCCGATTGATTTAGCCCACTACGCGGTCACCAAGGCCTTAAAACTTTACCTAGTTGCACACCCCTATTTCACTGTAGTAGTATGATACTTCTTCCATTTGTGTTGTGGCTGTAATGCTTCTATGTGGTTGTGAGTTGAAGTTATTTTGAAAATTTGGCTGACTGTGCATTGTAAAAAATTTTTTGGAAAAAAATATACATGTGTTAATGATATAAAAGAAGAAAGTGAAAATGCAGAGTTTGTTTATAGTATTGTTGTGGTGGTAGGCGGTGCACACATCTGTGTTGTCGAGTTCAAGTCTGGTGGTGTGGTTGATGAATTATAAATATACGTATTTTTATGTACAATAAATAAGTTATTTTACTTTAATTTTGTCAGTTTTGCTTATTTTTATTCAATAAATTGCTTTTATTTTGTAAATATTTTACTAACTTAGTTTGTTTTATTGTTTCAGAAAATTTCGGAAAAATTGCAAAAAAAGTCAAGTCACGCCCGTGTACTGTTGGTCACACCTGTGACTAGGGCGTGACAGCTCAAAAACCCGTGAAATCAGAATTTTTTGAAGAAAAAGCTTGACACGCCCGAGGTCACGCCCGTGTCACCCGACACGCCCCGTGACCATGGCCCGTGTCACTCGCGCTCGATGTTTTCAGCTCGACGATCGTCGACCCCCTCGACACGCCCAGCGTCACGCCCGTGACCAGGGCGTGACCACTCCACCTGGCCAACAAGACCCGCGCGACGACTTTCGACGCGACCCCCACCCAGATCTACCTTCCCGACACACCCAGCGTCACGCCCGTGACCTGGGGCGTGACCGACACGTGTCCAGCCCGAAGTCAGCTTTGCCCGAAGTCAGCTTTGCCATCATGAATAGTGCTGACACGCCCCCAGACACGCCCGTGTCAGAGGGCGTGTTCCATGAAAATTTTGCCTATATAAACCAGCTTGCTGTAAGGATTTCTGTTCCCCTTTTGAACCATTTTGTATAAGTGTTATGCTGCTCGGATGAGTTCCAAATGCTATGTAAGAGATATTTTCTCCCCCTCTTCTTAGCTTTTATTTTCGTCCCCTTGTAACTCGTGTTTTAACTTAATAAAATCTGTTTTTCATCTCTTATTCTGGCTTTGGAATGGTTCTAAGCAACACTCTTATGCAATCTCATTCTTTCATGTTTTAATTTTGTTTTTTTCGTCTTTTTAATACACGTGTGTGTGTGTATGAGAGTAAAATGTTATGATTTCACCTTTATTCTTAAGTACTTGTTTTCATCTTCACAATAGTTAATTAGTTTTTGTTCTAAATCCCGTCCTTATGAAACTATAAAAACGATTTTAAAGTGGTTTTGTCATTTTCATTTTACTTAGACTATTTAATTTTGTAAAACTTTTCGTCCTTTTATCTTTTCTTCCACTTTTTAGGCGTTTTTATAGCATTATAAGAATGGATATGTTGTTATTTTGTTTTTCCAAACACTTGTATTTTTCTTTTATTTTCCAGAACTTTTTGCTCTTTTTATTTTTTTCATCTTCTTTTTACGCATTTCTACCGCATTCCAGCGGTAGAAATGTATCAATTTCAATTTTTCGAGCACTTGCAATTTGTGTTTATTTGTAAACTTTTTTGGTCGTTTTATTTTTATTTCTGCTTTTTATGCATTTCTATCGCATTCTAGCGGTAGAAATGCAGTTGTTTTAATTTTTTAGCAACTTTGTTTTTCGAATAGTTTTTATAGCTTTCTTTCATTTCTGTCGAGTGTGTGAGTGTGCGCATTTATTTCAGCCTACTTGTTAAGAGTTAAATGGCGCATTGCTTTTATTCCTGTAGCGTGTGTTTACTTTCTGTAGAGTGTGTGAGTTTTTCATTTCAGTAGAGTGGGTGTGTGTGTCTTTCATTTATGTCGAGAGTGTGCGTGTGTTGCATTTATTTTGTCCTACTCGTTTGAGTAGGACTCACTTTCATTTCCCGCCTACTCATTTGAGTAGGACTTGTAATTTCCCGCCCACTCGTTTGAGTGGGACCTGTCATTTTACTGCTTTCTTTCTCCCGCCCACGCATTTGCACCGGGACTCGCATTTTCTTCTTCCATTTCAGTCCTACTCGTTTGAGTAGGACTTGCAATTTTCTGCTTTCCTTTACAGCTTTCCTTTACTGCTTTCTTTTACCGCTTTCTTTACCGCTTTATTTTCTGCTTTTCACCGCACGTCGTCCCCATTCCGATGAGTGGCTAACCGTTCTTAGCCCTCATAATCGAAGAAGATTGGGACAGATAAAATATCTTAAAATAATTAAAGGTCTTATTTTTCTTATTAATTAAAGTACTTAAGGTTTGCCTTGGGTTTACGATGCGTAGGACGACATAATCGATGTGTGGGCTCTATTTCCGTAGTGCATACGATAGACAGCCGAGAGGCCGCGCGTATAGACCGATCACCCCTTAGTAAATGGAGTTCCGCACTAACCCTCGAGAGAGGAGGCGCGCCAAATCTACCGGATTGGGTTCCCCACCCAATAGCGGGGTTCTTAGCGTAATGTGAGCGTTAAGAGGAATTCTTCGTCGCACTAACGTTCGGTCGAATAGTCTTAACGTTCAGGTGAGCGATAGTCCTAGAGATAAGTGAGCTCATTCTAGTGGAACCTCCACGGCCAAGTCTCCGCCTTAATTAACTAGAAACTTAGGATCTCTTTTTATTAAAAGTCTATTTTGGTTCAAATATTATTCAATGTCGTTGCGCTAAGCTCTTCATCGACTCCACCTTATTGCTTTCTTTTTATGCTTTCATTTTCCGTTTTCTGTCATTTTTATTATATATAAAATACCCGACAAGTAATTTTCGATAAAATAATAGTCCCCTCTAGGGAAGAGTAGAAATAATCGAACTGACAGCGAGAACAATACGACCTCGATATTCCACCTGGAATATCCTGTACTACTCACGATAGGTGCACTTGCCTCCTTTCGTTAAAACTCAATCCCAACCGTTTTGTATTGAAATAAATAAAATACGCGCGCTCCATTTTTTAAATAAAAAATCACAATCCACCTTTTTCCTTAAATAAACCCGCGGGGCGCCACGTGAATCCTCACCTATTTTTGGAGTTTTAACCGCATTAAGTTTTCGGACTTGATGCGAATTTATCCATCAAGTTTTTTGGCGCCGTTGCCAGGGAGTTTACGTGTCGTTATTTTGTACGTTGAAAATCTATTAATTTTATCTATATATATATATATATAATGGTTAACCAACAAAAAAAACAAAATTTTACTACTACTAACAATAATAATAATATAATACTAAAAAAAATAAAAAACTTTTTAAAAAATGAGTTTATTTTATTATACTTATATTTTCATATATATTTATCTATAAAAAACAAAAATGAAATAGCGCTATTTCCAAAAAAATTTATAAAACCCATGAAACTAAATTTTTTTTTGAAAAACCTATAAAACTAAAAATTTGAAAAAACTATAAAATTTAAAAAAAATTTAAAAAATCTACAAAATGAAAAAAATTAACAAAAAAATATTTTCATTACTTTTTATGAAAATACAAAAACAAACAAAACAAAACCTACCTAAAAAAAACTAAAAAATACAAAACCTACTTAAAACCACAAAAAAAACAATATAATAATTTGATTTAAAAACAAATGTATATATATATTTTTAACTTAGTTTATTTTAACTTGTTTTATTTTATTTTGCTTCGGCGCACTTCACTTTTGTGCGCGTTAGGGGACCGCATATCTGTCGCACTCATATAGCTAAGATGTTAGCTACTCGAGTCACGCACGCACTTGGCCCCTACTGCTCGCAAACTTTTTGCCGATTTTTTTTTCATTTTTTTGTTACATTTTTTTCTTTTACTTCTAATAATGCAGGGTTATTAATAAAGGGGCTCCCCAACCTCGTCTCAGGGAAATTCCTACCCCGTTACTCTTTATTTTTGTACAATCCTGCTTTCTATTTTATATCGTTCCGCATACTTAGATTGCAATATTGGGGACAATGTTTGGTTTAAGTATGGGGGTATTTTTATATTCTTTATTTCTGCACTATACAAAAATCATAAAAATACAAAAAATTACAAAAATTAAAACCTAATTTTTTTTCCTTTTTTTTATATAATCAAAAAATTCAAAAAAATCACAAAAAAACTTATAAAACATCAAAAAATTCAAAAAAAAAATTTCTTTTACTTTGTAAATATTTTTTTATAAAAATAAATCTCTCTTCCCCCCTCTTCTTATTTATAAAAGCTCACTTTTTAGCTTGCCCGCGGCGTTCGACTCATCGAACCAGCCACCCAAATAAGAGTCTGTTCGCGGGCCGTCATCGAATTTTTACTTTGTACATTATTTGAAAAAAACAAAAAAAAATTCCCTCTCTTTCCCCATTATCTTATTTGTAAATAACACTTATTTCTCTCCTCTTTCTTGTAAATAACTTATCAAAATACACTAAAAAATCAAAAATTTAGAAAAAACCAAAAAAAATCAAAAAAAAAAGATAAAACACCTTTAAAAATTCAAAAAGAAAAGATGATAATAAAAAAAATAAAAAAAAGAGATAAAAACCCTAAAATCCCAAAAATATTTTGTTAATTATGTAACGAATAAATCGAATATCTCTATTCTTAATTTTCTTGCTATCCAAAAATTTTGTTTTGAGTTTTTTTATATGTGAATTTGATTAATTCTTTGTTCACTACCCGTTTGTTGATTATTGATTGAAAAATTTAAATAGTCGGAGTTAAGTTTTAAAGAATTCATTATGTTTTGTTTAAAATAGCGAACTCATTTTAGGCACTAATTCTAATTTTTCATTGATAGGAGCACATGTATTATGTTAGGAAATAACGACTATAGAATTCAATTATACTTACTTTTATCTTTCTGAAAAATTAGAACGTACAATTTATTAAGGTTGCTTTCAAACATTTTTTTTAATTAAAAATCTTGTTTTTTTATCCCCTTTCTTATCATGACTTACTTGACATGATAAAATTCTTATCCTTAAAAGATCCTATGTCAATGGAAAAAAGATTTCGTTCCGTAAACATAGGCACCCAATAATTTAAAAAGATTATATGTTATGGAGTAAGATGATAAAATTCAGTACTCCTACACATATACATTGGGTTATTTTTATTATGAAGTTAAAAAAGAAAAACAAAAATCATATTAGAAAAATAAGATTTCATTTTCCTAATAATCCAATAAGAAAAAAAAATAGAGGTTCGAGAAAAAAGTATCTTACCTCAAAAATAAAAACCCACTTCATAAACCAACATCAACCCCCTTCGCCAATTACACGATTCTAGAATTAATTCAAAAATCTATTGAAGAGCATAATTTGTAAATTGTATTATTTCCGATAAAACTCCTATAAGCTAAAGTTCAAATAATTCCAAACTATTTTTGTTAATCTAACCATTACATTTATTACTTTCTATTTGACAACATCAAGAAGTCTTTTGGCCAAAACTTTTGCGCTATTTAAATCATCTACATAATTTTAGGACTTAACTCTTACACCCCGTATGTTTATTTAGATCTCTCGTATAATTAATTAAGCGGTAGCTAAACTTAGAGTTTTTTTTATTCCTTATAAGTTCACCTCAAACTTTTGCTTTGGAATAGCAAAAGCTTAAGTATGGGGGTATTTGATGAATTGTAAATATACGTATTTTTATGTACAATAAATAAGTTGTTTTACTTTATTTTTGTCAGTTTTGCTTATTTTTATTCAATAAATTGCTTCTATTTTGTAAATATTTTACTAACTTAGTTTATTTTATAGTTTCAGAAAATTTCGAAAAAAATTGCAAAAAAAGTCAAGTCATGCCCGTGTACTGTTGGTCACGCCCATGACCAGGGCGTGACAGCTCAAAAACCTGTGAAATCAGAAATTTTTGAAGAAAAAGCTTGACACGCCCGAGGTCACGCCCGTGTCACCCGACACGCCCCGTGACCATGGCCCGTGTCACTCACACTCGATGTTTTCAGCTCTACAATCATCGACCCCCACGACACGCCCAGCGTGACTCCCGTGACCAGGGGCGTGACCACTCCACCTGGCCGACAAGAACCGCACGACGACTTTCGATGCGACTCGCACCCAGATCCACCTTCCCGACACGCCCAGCATCAGGCCCGTGACCTGGTGAGTGACCGCCACGTGATCGACACGTGTCCAGCCCGATTTCAGCTTTGCCATCAAATCGCCGGCCTCCATCATGAATAGTGCTGACACGCCCCCTGACACCCCCGTGTCAGAGGGCGTGTTCCATGAAAATTTTGCCTATATAAACCAGCTTGCTGTAAGGATTTCTGTTCCCCTTTTGAACCGTTTTGTATATGTGTTATGCTGCTCGAATAGTTCCAAATGCTATGTAAGGGATATTTTCTCCCCCTCTCCTTAGCTTTTATTTTCGTTCCCTTATAACTCGTATTTTAACTTAATAAAATCTGTTTTTCATCTCTTATTCTGGCTTTGGAATGGTTCTAAGCAACACTCTTATGCAATCTTATTCTTTCATGTTTTAACTTTGTTTTTTTTTCGTCTTTTTAATACGCGTGTGTGTGTATGTATGAGAGTACAATGTTATGATTTCACCTTTATTCTTAAGTAGTTGTTTTCATCTTCGCAATAGTTATTTAGTTTTTGTTATAATTCCCGTCCTTATGAAACTATAAAAACGATTTTAAAGTGGTTTTGTCATTTTCATTTTACTTGGACTTTTTAATTCTGTAAAACTTTTCGTCCTTTTATCTTTTCTTCCACTTTTTAGGCGTTTTTATAGCATTATAAGAATGAATATGTTTGTATTTTGTTTTTCCAAACACTTGTATTTTTCTTTTATTTTCCAAAACTTTTTGCACTTTTTATTTTTCTCGTCTTCTTTTTACGCATTTCTACCACATTCCAGCGGTAGAAATGTATGCATTTCAATTTTTCGAGCACTTGCAATTTGCGTTTATTTGCAAACTTTTTTGCTCGTTTTATTTTTATTTCAGCTTTTTATGCATTTCTACCGCATTCTAGCGGTAGAAATGCAGTTGTTTTAATTTTTTAGCAACTTTGTTTTTCGTATAGTTTTTATAGCTTTCTTTCATTTCTGTCGAGTGTGTGAGTGTGCACATTTATTTCCGCCGACTCGTTAAGAGTTAAATGACGCATTGCTTTTATTCCTATAGCATGTGTTTACTTTATGTAGAGTGTGTGAGTTTTTCATTTCAGTAGAGTGGGTGTGTGTGTCTTTCATTTATGTCGAGAGTGTGCGTGTGTTGCATTTATTTTGTCCTACTCGTTTGAGTAGGACTCACTTTCATTTCCCGCCTACTCATTTGAGTAGGACTTGTAATTTCCCGCCCACTCGTTTGAGTGGGACCTGTCATTTTACTGCTTTCTTTCTCCCGCCCACGCATTTGCACCGGGACTCGCATTTTCTGCTTCCATTTTAGTCCTACTCGTTTGAGTAGGACTTGTAATTTTCTGCTTTCCTTTACAACTTTTCTTTACTGCTTTCTTTTACCGCTTTCTTTACCGCTTTATTTTCTGCTTTTCACCGCACGTCGTCCCCATTCCGATGAGTGGCTAACCGTTCTTAGCCCTCATAATCGAAGAGGATTGGGACAGATAAAATATCTTAAAATAATTAAAGGTCTTATTTTTCTTATTAATTAAAGTACTTAAGGTTTGCCTTGGGTTTACGATGCGTAGGACCACATAATCGATGTATGGGCTCTATTTCCGTAGTCCTTACGCTAGACAGCTGAGAGGCCGTGCATATGGACTGATCACCCCTTGGTAAATGGAGTTCCACACTAACCCTCGAGAGAGGAGGCGCACCAACTCTACCGGATTGGGTTCCCCACCCAATAGCGGGGTTCTTAGCGTAATGCGGACATTAAGAGGAATCCTTCGTCGGACTAACATTTGGTCGAATAATCTTAGAGTTCAGGTGAGCGACAGTCCTAGAGATAAGTGAGCTCATTCTAGTGGAACATCCATGACCAAGTCTCCTCCTTAATTAATTAGAAACTTAGGATCTCTTTTTATTAAAAGTCTATTTTGGTTCTAATATTATTCGATGCGGTTGCGCTAAGCTCTTCATCGGCTCCACCTTATTGCTTTCTTTTTATGCTTTCATTTTCCATTTTCTGTCATTTTTATTATATATAAAATACCCGACAAGTAATTATCGGTAAAATAATAGTCCCCTCCAGGGAGTAGAAATAATCGAACCGACCCCGAGAACAATACGACCTCGATATTCCACTTGGAATATCCCGTACTACTCACGATAGATGCACTTGCCTCCTTTTGTTAAAACTCGATCTAAACTGTTTTGTATCCAAATAAATAAAATACGCGCGCCCCGTTTTCTAAATAAAAACATCACAATCCACCTTTTTCCTTAAATAAACCCGCGGGGCACCACATGAATCCTCACCTATTTTTGGAGTTTTAACCACATTAAGTTTTCGGACTTGATGCGAATTTATCCATCAGTGGTGCACTGGCATGTTTTGTTGGCAAGATGATTCCTTTTGTTTGAGCTCATTTAGGATGTGCGTAGCCATCATTTTTACCCCTTTTACATCCTTACCTACGTATATACCCAAGCCCCACTTCTACCCTAAAGTCCTACGGATTCGCACTTGAGTCATACTAGGGTCGTGGAGAGAGTGCGAACGGGCAAGTGTATGATTCCCGACATTAATGGATTTCTTTGGAGGTGATCCCGAGCCCCGATCTTTTTCAATGCTCAATTGAGTGGCCTGCCTACTTTCTTCCTACACATGACCAAACGATTCTCCAGGATTCTATTTTTTAGTAGTTATAATACTTATTTACAGTTGTCGAAGTTTATAAACTTTGTAGCATAATTAAAAATTATATCTATTATATTTTTATGCTCATGTTGTTTTCGATTTCTCGCTTTACCTTATTTTCGAAATCTTTAAGTCAGCTAGCTATTTTCTAGTCCACGGAGGGATGATTTGCTCGGGACGAGCAAATGTTTAAGTCTGGTGGTGTGATGAGTTCGATATTTATAGGGGTTTTCAGACTCATTTGGGTTTGGTTTCTCACTCGTGCACTGCATTTCAACCGAATATCTGTTATATTTGCATCGTTTGGTCATGGACCAATTTGTGCACTGTTTTGGCCCGAGGGTGTGCAATTACGCATTCTTTTATTGGTGGTATGCGCATGGTGCTCCACATGTCTCTTTCCTGTTGTTTTCTTTGCTATATATTTGTTGTTGGGAGATTGTGCTCCAGTTTTGGTTTTGTTGTGCAGGTTGTGCGTTTTCCCCAAGGCAGAAATTCTGTTTTGAGGAAAATGCATGGTCGTGCGTTTCTTTCATGCACGGTTTGTGCCAGATCGTGTGTTTTACTCAGCTGGAAGAACGCCAAGTTGAGCTCGACGAATTTCGTCGAGCTGAGTTCGACGAACCTCACGCATGGTTGACGCACGGTTTCTTCAGAACCGTGCGCGAAGGAAACACACGGTTTTCCTGTAGCTTTATAGTTTGTTTCCTTTTGTAGTTAATCATGCGCTTTGTTCACGCACGAGCGGCAGTGTCAGTGCGCGAGTAAAATGCACAGTTCCCCTGTATTTTGCTGCATTCCAACTCTCTGTCGCTACCCGTGCGATTTCCTTCACGCATGGGTGGAAGTTCCCGTGCGCGAAGTAAAATGCACGGGTCAATGCTTCTCCTTCCACAGGCTTGATCCGAAAGTTAATATCGCACGGTTTGCACACGGTCATCCGCCAAACCGTGCGTGCCTATTTTTCTGACCTGCTTCTATTTAAAGCGTAGATTTCTTCTTCTTTAGAGGAGTTCCGATCCAGTCCTATCCAGCCGCCATTTTCTGCTCTTTTGAGAAGGGAAACATTCCCCTAGCCGTTATTTTCTCTCTTCACCTTGGAGATTGATCCGGCCACTATTTTTAGTCAAAGAGCTAGCAAACTCTTCATCTTCGGCTACCATCGTCATCTCCAAGCTCCAAGCTCCATGTCAAGCTCAAAGGTTGCTGCATCCATGAAGTTCTCCGGTTAGAACCAACCAGCGATTATTCACGAAGAAGACGGGATATTCGAAGGAAGTGACAGCCCTTTTTGGTTCCCGGACGTCAACCGTAGACCGAGTTCGGATAAGGCCCGATAACCCTTGAATCCAGCCATGAATCTCGGAGAGACTTCGTGTGTTTGGTTGTTTCTCTTCTCCTTTACTTGTAGTATTTCTTTTTTTGCATATTTGGGTGTTGGATTGATGTGTAAGAACATTGATAGCTTGAATATTTCAGCATGTATAAGTGTTGATATATTTTAGTTCTGGATATTGTTGCTGAACTTCAGATTTTCTCTTGTTCAAGGTGTGATTGTGTCGTTCTAGCGATTGCTAGAAGCGTGCATTGCGAAGAGGTGATTGCGACCCTCATTAGCTCTTCCATCTTCCCTATTACTCTCTTGAGTAATCCACCAAAGAGATGCGGTGACGGCGACCCGCAATAAAATTTTTAGCAATAGATTTAGGAAAACCCCAAATCAAAACCCACTTTGGTTACTTTCCCGCTTGCAATCCCTTTTTCAAATAGCGAAATCACACTCCCTACTTGCACTCCTCGAGAGATCGATATCCGGGGATTCAACTCCTCACATTATTACTTGACTACGATCGGTACACTTGCCATCGCATTAGCAGGTGCCGCCTCATGAGGATGGAGGCGGTGGTGGGGAATGGGGTCATTGCCTCCCGATGTCAACTGAAGGGGTCGACAACCCCTCGGGCCTGGGGCACCGCCCTTCGTTCTCTTACCGGTTGCCAATTCCCCCAGGGTTGGGAAAATCCTTCGCGATTCTTTAGGGAGGACTCTTGCAGGGCCGGTTGGGCTCTTCTCAGCCACTAGCATGTGCGGGCGACGTGCTGACTCCTGGTGAGTTCATACTTGAGCCTGTTTGTTACCGCTCGCTCTTTCTGACCAACCGCTTCACAGGTTATAACGTGATTTAATCCTCTAATGCCGAGATGAGTGAGGGATATTTGCCTCCCCCTGATACATATCACATTTTCGAGTATCTGGGCGATCTGGCGGATGCGACGCGGATGAAGAGACAGGTGATGCGACTATTCTAGAAGAACACACTACTACTGCAGGAGACCTTTAACAGGGTTGGCAAGGAGAAGGCTGAAATGGAGGAGTGGCTTGCAGTTCTGGAGGGAGCGAGGTGCCCAGCTGACGGTGACAGGGTAACTTCTCCCGGGGTGCACATAACGCGGGCTGAGGAGTGGCTCAGGCATGCCATGGAGCAAGTCGGCCTGGCCCTGCAGGAGCTGGTGGTGGTTCGCGAGTACCATTATCCTCGCATGCCGCCCCGATCCAGGATACGGAGGCGGGGCAGGTGAAAGTGGATCCAGTACAGATCCGCCTGGCCCTACCCCGTGGTTGGTGGCCGTGCCAAGATGCATCCGCATCTCAGACTAGATCTCTTAGAAGGGTCTTCAAATCTCGAACTTTTTTAATCTGTAATAATTTGAGACTTCTCTCGCCAGCCGTCGGGCTTAATTCTTGCCGCACGTTACTCTTATTGCGTTGCTGCATAGTTTTCTTTGGGTGAAAGTGGATGATGCCCTCTTGCTCTCCCATAACATCTTTAAGCGGGCACGAGATCGCTGCATCGGCTCGCCCTGACCGCCTGTCTAACCTCGACGAGGAGCAAAATGGGAGCTTGCACGTTTCTAATCTGCACGACTCGCCTACTGTTTCAGACGGGTGCGAGCCGCAACCTACCCGACTCTCATGCGGGAGAGGGTGGGCGCAACCCGCTGTCAAACGGTCTTTGTGGCATGGCTGCGAGCCGGGAAGTTGAACTGTCAGGGCTCATTTTGCTATCCTCACTTTTCCCGCCAGCAGAATGTTTTCCCGTCATTTTTCTTTCTATAAATAGGCCTTGCCGGCCGTTGCTCACCCAACATATTAAGATTTCCCTTCTCTCTTGCTTCCTGGGAGAACTTCCTCACCCCGCTTAACAAGCTCTATGCAAGATGGGCAGTGGCAGCGAAGAAATTCGTGTTCGTCAAGGGGGACTTCGGCAACATCCCCTTCTCGCTGGTACAGCTCAGCAAAGCTATTTACCGCCCCTAGCCTGGGGGCCATGAAGCGGAGTTGTGCAGGTTCTTCGCCGGGAAGAACTTTGAGGTCACCTTCCTGTGCCAGAATCTGGACAACCTCGCCCCTGTCCCGCTCGGGGGAGGTAAGCTACTCGCGCTTCTCCTTTATACTTTGATAATAATTTTTTTCTGCCTTAACTTTCCTCTTGCAAACGAGCGGGACATCCCCCTGCACCGTACTTACCAGAGCGCGCGACTTGCTTCCAGCGAGATCGCTCGCGCCGAAGCCGCAACCGCCGTACAACCCGAGACCCCGCCATCTGTGGCCTAGAAGCAGCCCAGCTGCGAACAACCTCCACCTCCGCAGCCCAAGAAGGTGAAGTCCATGGGCGATGTGCGTACCGCGGCCCAATGGAAAGGCAAGGCCCTGTTGGCCCGACCAATGCTTACGAAAAGCAAACAGCCGAACTAGCAATCCGGCTAGGCAAGTATACCTATCGAACTGTAGTAAGGGGACACAAGTGTCGTATTAAAATCCGGGAACAGTTGAGTAAGCTTACTCACACGAAATCTATTATTTTATCGACGGAAAAATTAGGGTTTAAAAGAAAGCTAAGCGTACTAAAGGAAGAGAACTACTTGCAATGAAAGAGAGATACTTGCATGAAAAGATAAAGAGAGCTAAAAGAGCGAATATACTAAAGCTTAGAAACGATGAGAGGAAAATGCACTCGATCAGAAATCACCTCGGCAAGAGTGGTTAGAAAAAATACGATAAATAAACCTAAACTAATTAGGGTAAAGGTCCTTGACTGTGGAGGTTCCATAAATATTGACACGCTTCTTTCGAAGGCCGTGCCTAACTGAGTTTAGGAAGGTCCGATCGACTTTCGCCTAAATCAGAGGCCTAAAACTCGCTTTACGCGGTGAACCCCACTATTGGATTTTACTCAAATCTGGGAGATTTGAACGTCTGCCTCTCTCGAGGGGTGCGAACAACTACCTTTACTCTTGAGTGCTCATTTCAAACTTTCGGCCTCTCGGCTAGCCCAGAATGAAAGCAAAGTTGGAGAGTATATATCGATGATATACATCCAACCCGTGATAAATCAAGAGTAATTCAAGGCTAAACCCTAAAAAGAAAAGGTAAGATTCAAAGCATCATAACCTAATCACTCGAACCTCGGATCATCAAGATCGAGTACATGGAGGATTAGTTAATCATGGTGAGGTGGAAGAGGGGGGATGAGTAGAAGAAAATAATGAAAACAAAGTAGAAACAAAAAAGAAAACAACACTTCTTTATTAATGGAAACAGGGATCTTACAACTTGAAAACCAGAGATTACAAGTGCATGAAAAGTAAACTACACTATCATTAACATTATACTACAAAACTAAGCTAGGAGCTAATACAGGGAAAGCATTAAGCTAGAGATAAGAAGAGCTAAAAATGAAGAGACATGCTTGAAAAAGTTCAAAAATACAAAGGACAGAACCTCCCCTCTCAATCCAAAAGATGTCCCTGAACCCTTGGAGATAGGCTCTATTTATAGATTTTTTCGGGTCGGGTCACGCCCCCCTGTCATGCCCGGGTCGGGCGTGACCCTGGGGCGTGACACATTCAGTGCGACTTTTTCGGGCTGGATTTTAATTCTGGCGAAGTAGCTGAAGTACACGCCCAAATGTCACGCCCTGGTAGGGCGTGTACCTGGGGCATGTTCTTTGCGGCATGACTTTGTTGAGCTGGGATTGAATGCTGGAGGTGACGGGCGTGGTTGCTGAAGTACACGCCCTTATGTCACGCCCGGGTCAGGCGTGACCCGGGGGCGTGACACTTTCGGTGCGACGGTGGAGCGGGAAAAACGAGCGCGTTGCGGCGATTCCTCGGAACCTGGGGACACGTCTCTAGAACACGCCCATGTCGGATGTGACACGGGCGTGACGGAGGGCGTGTGCACTAAGTTTCCACGGAATGCAGTTTCAGACCAATTGCTTCATTCCTCTGGGTTACACGCCCTAGGTACACGCCCAGGTAGGGCGTGACCATGGGGCGTGTCACAGCAAAATTCGGCTGAAAGCCGTCAAAACCTGCAAAAAGCAGAAAAACGCATTAGCGACAAAAATATATACAAATGTGAATCAAAATAAGCACTTTACAAGACACGATTTGCTTTGAAACCCTGAAAATACCCTAATAAAATTGACTATAAACCGTATTATCAAATTCCCCCAAGCTTAAGTTTTCCTTATCCCCAAGCAAAGATATAAAAACTAGCTAATCATAAAAAGTGACTAATTCAAAAAGTTTTAATCATGCTTACACAAGTACTATGCGAAATTCTAGGTAGGGAGAATATAAAACGTAAATCTAAAACAATTATTTTGGTATGGTTTAACTTTTATAAACTTTACTTAACGAAAATAAATCATCCAGAATTTTGACGAGACTTTTTAAATAGATTTAAGCAAGGCAACGAAAATGAAAAAAACGTATTGAGTTGTTACTAGATCCAAGCAACGCATTATAATTATATCAATTAAATAACAAAAATCTAAGTTTAAATCCAGAACTAAAACTGATTTACTTTTCTTCTTTTCGTAGCTGTTAAATAAGATTTAAAAAGGCGTGAATCAAAAGGACTTAATAGGATCGAAACGTTTGGTTTAGGATCATGAAATAGGAGTGGAATTCAAAGATAAATATGGAGGCTTAAAATCACACTAAACCAAAACAAAGAGTTTCAAACAAAATAAAAAATTTTATTTTAAACAAAAAAAAAATATATATTTTCTTTCTTTTTCTTCTTTATTATTATTTATTTTTTTTCGTCATTTTGTTTTTCTTTTTTTTTTCAAAACAAAGGCCATAAAATTATTTTTCTTTCATGTTGAATTGACCAAATAAAATCAAACATTGCTTTTGAGTACACTTTTTTTTAATAATTTTTCCAAAGATAACACAAAATTTCCTAGTACGATTATAAAAAGTTTTTGAATGAAACTCAAAAAATTTAGCGTGATTAGTTAGGTAGGAATTTTGGCTTTGGTGAAAATGAAATGCTATGTGGAGTTATCAAATGAAATTGGAAAAAAAGGCTCAAAAGCGGCTAACTAGTGGTAAAAGATTTTAGGTTGGCAGAAAAGTTCAAACGTAAACAAAACAGCCTAAATCATTTTCACGCTTTTTAAATTTATTTAAAACATAGATTCAAAAAATTTCAAAAAGTAAGTTCGAGATAATAAAAGAAGATTGATGAAATTATCTTGAAAATAAAAATAATATGTGACTTGGATCGTTCATATCTACTACGTTATTCAAAAGTTGTTCTTACAAAAATTATCAAAAAAAATGAAAAGGAAAATAGTGGATGATGAATTTTAGAGAAAGTAAAGAAAATAAAGAACGGAAAAACCATAATAGAAATGCGCGTTTTAGAGAAATGTTTCACCTTAACATGCTACCGTGAATTAGAAACACAACATGACCAACATTTTACTTGTGAAATATGATTAAAAAAATGATTATAAAAATTATAATTAACTACGTTGTTTATAAAGAATTTTGAGAAAAACAAAACACAAACATGAGGTACTATTGAAATACCAAAATGCAGCTATATCTATGTTTTGGATTATTGGATTTTTTTGGATTTTTATGAAAAGTAAAAGATATTTACAAAAAGCAAAAAGAAGGAGAAAGTCCTCCCCCAAGCTTAAAATCTACATTGTCCTCAATGGAGAAGGAGGTTGGAGAACGAGAGAAAATTAAAGGATAGAAATGAAAGACAGGATTGAAAAACAGGTACTTCCCCGGTTTTATGTTACAGGGAAAGCTGAGTGATGCCGCTCCTCCATGCTTGTGCTTTGGATCTTCATGAAACGTCGTCTGGTGGACTTTGTCATGGAATCAGAACCGTTGGAGCAGGCGATCGCAGAAGTTTCAGCTTGCCGGAGCCATTCGGGGCAAAAATTGTGAAATAAAGAAAATAGAAAAAGATAACTTGGGTTGCCTCCCAAGAGTGCCCTTTGTTTAAAGCGTCGTTTGAGCTCGACGCATCAAAATAAGATTGTACCAAATATTGTTTAAAAATAAAGTTCGAATAAAGTTCAAAGTTTTTAAGAAAAATAAAGTTCAGATTAATCAAATGTCAGGACAGGAAAGATAGAGTTAACAGGGTTAGGACTGACATCATCACAAAAATACAGTTTAAGATGCTGACCATTCACTTTGAAATTACCCTTATCAGGGTGGGAAATTAAAACAGTAACATAAGAAAAGACTTCTAAAACAGTAAAAGGCCCCGACCAACGTGATTTTAATTTAACCGGGAATAAACGTAAACGAGAATTATAAAGAAGAACTTGGTCACCCGGCTTAAAGATTTTTGGGTGCCTAAGATGTCGATCGTGCAAACGCTTCGTCCGCTCTTTATAAATTCTGTTATTTTCATATGCGTAAGAGCGCCACTCGTCGAGTTCGTTAAGTTGAAATTTTCTAAAATCGCCGACAGAGTGGGGATCGAAGTTTAAAAATCGTAAGGCCCAAAAGGCGCGGTGTTCTAACTCTACGGGTAAATGACACGATTTTCCATAAACCAACCGATATGGCGTACATCCGAGGGCGGTTTTGTACGCTGTTCGGTAGGCCCATAGAGCATCGTCTAATTTGGCTGACCAGTCTTTTCGAGATGTGGAAACAGTCTTTTCTAAAATTCTTTTTATTTCTCTATTCACTACTTCGACGTGTCCGTTAGTTTGGGGGTGGTAGGCAGTGGAAAGCTTATGAGTAACGCCATATTTAGTTAGGATTTTTGAAAATTGCGCGTTATAGAAATGGGAACCCCTATCACTAACGATAGCGCGCGGTGTACCGAAGCGAGAAAATAATTTTTTTAGGAAATTAACTACGACTCGGGCGTCATTTGTAGGAAGAGCTTGGGCTTCGACCCAACGCGAAACATAATCAACGACAACTAAAATGTACTTATTCCCGAAGCTAGAAGGAAAAGGGCCGACAAAATCAATCCCCCAGAGGTCGAAAACTTCGCACTCTAGGAAATAATTTTGTGGCATTTCATTTTTATTCGAAATATTCCCCGACCGTTGGCAACTATCACACCTACTCACTAAGGCATGCGTGTCTTTAAACAGGGTACGCCAGTAAAAACCCGCGCTTAACACTTTGTGAGCGGTGCGAGCAGCTTGATAGTGCCCACCTGTCGGTCCTTCATGCAAATGTTTAATAATATCTAATCCTTCATCAAAAGAAACACACCTCCTGATCACTTGGTCTGAACAGACTTTAAAAAGATGCGGATCCTCCCAAAAGTAGTTCTTCAACTCAGAAAAGAATTTCTTCTTTTGCTGAGATGAGAACTCCTTTGGGAGCACCTAAGTCACTAGATAGTTAGCGATGTGTGCAAACCAAGGAGATGTAGATGTGTTAATTGAAAAAAGCTTCTCATCGGGAAAATAATCGTTAAAACATTTTTCATCTAATTTTTCTATAAAAGGATTATCTAGGCGCGAAAGGTGGTCAGCGGCCAAGTTCTCGGCACCTCGCTTATCACGGATCTCTAAGTCAAACTCCCGGAGGAGTAAGACCCAGCGAATCAAGTGAGGCTTGACATCCATTTTAGAGAGAAGATATTTGAGGGCCGAGTGGTCCGTAAAAACAATAATTTTCGAAAGAGTAATATAAGGGCGGAATTTGTCAAAAGCGAATACTACAGCTAAGAGCTCCTTCTCGGTTGTGGTGTAATTTTCCTGTGCAGATGTGAGTGTTTTACTAGCGTAATAAATGGGGTGGAAGTTTTTGGAAATACGTTGACCTAGTACGGCTCCCACCGCATAACTACTCGCATCACACATTATCTCAAATGGAAGATCCCACACCATAGCTATCATGATTGGGGCATCAATTAATTTTTCTTTTATTAAATTAAAGGCAGCCTGGCAAATGTCATCAAAGATGAATGGGGCGTCTTTTTCTAAGAGATGGGTAAGGGGCTTCGTAATCTTGGAAAAATCCTTTATGAAGCGGCGGTAGAAACCCGCATGACCTAGGAAACTTCTTATAGCTTTTATGTTCGTAGGTGGCGGCAGCTTCTCGATAACTTCTATTTTCGCAATTTCTACTTCAATACCTCTTTTAGAAATTTTATGTCCCAAAACTAACCCTTCCCTCACCATAAAATGACATTTTTCCCAATTTAAGGCGAGGTTAGTTTCTTCGCATCGCTCTAAGACTTTTTCAAGGTTCTCTAAGCAACTATCGAAGGAATTCACGAACACGGAGAAATCATCCATGAAAACTTCCATAATGCTTTCTACATACTTGTCAAAGATGGCGAGCATACATCGTTAGAATGTAGCTGGCGCATTGCACAATCCAAACGGCATCCTTCGGTATGCGATGGTGCCGAAGGGACAAGTAAACGTAGTTTTCTCCTGGTCCTCGGGGGAGATGGGGATTTGAAGATACCCCGAGAGGCCATCGAGAAAACATTAAAAGCTATGTCCGGAAAGTCGTTCTAAAATCTGATCAATGAACGGCAAGGGGAAGTGATCCTTGCGGGTGGCGTCATTCAACTTACGGTAATCTATACACATTCGCCAACCGGTCAGCGTCCGAGTCGGGATTAATTCATTATTTTCATTACTTACTACCGTTATCCCTCCCTTCTTTGGTACTACCTGTACTAGCTAACCCACTTACTGTCGGATATAGGATAGATAATTCCTGTGTCTAACAATTTCATAACCTCGCCCTTAACTACGTCTTTCATGTTTGGGTTTATACGGCGCTGAGGTTGTATAGAGTTACGTGAATTATCTTCCATTAAGATTTTATGAGTGCAGAAAGATGGGCTTATGCCCTTGATATCAGATATCTGCCAAGAAATAGCTCGGCGTTGCTTTCGTAAAATTGAAAGAAGTTTATCCTTTTGTGCATCCGTGAGGTAGGCCGAAACTATGACAGGCATCTTGGAGTCCTTTTCTAAGAAAGCGTATCGAAGGTGCTCTGGTAGTTCTTTCAGTTCCAGGGTAGGTGGGTCATCATACGAGGTTTTAGAAATTCGTTCTTTTTCAAAAACTATGTCCCCGTACACTTTTTTATATGTAAAATTAAAAGGGGTGTTGCTAGCGGCCATGGCGGCTTCGTGCAGCGATTCAGTTGGAAAAGTAGAAGAGGAACAAAAATCAAAAAATTCTTTTTCAAAATCAGAAAGGCGGGTGGAGGATTCTTAACTTACGTGTAGAGATTCAGTTGGAGGAGTAGGAGAGGAACAAAAATTGGAAAATTCGTTTTCAAAATCAGAGGTGTGAGAGGAGGATTCTTCACTTACGGTATCTATGAAAAAACAGGAGTCATCATTAGCTAGTGTGTTCTTCATCGAGGGGTGATAGAGAAAGTTACTTCATCATCGCCTACTCGAAGGAAGAGCTTACCATTGCTTACGTCAATGATAGCTCGGGAGGTGGCAAGGAAGGGTCGGCCAAGGATCAGGGGAACCTCGACGTCTTCTTCGATGTACAAAATGACAAAGTCCACCGGGAAGATGAACTTGTCAACTTTGACTAGGACGTCCTCCACTATTCCTAACGGGTATTTGACTGATCTGTCGGCGAGCTGGATACTCATGCGTGTGGGGTTGAGACTACCAATTCCTAACTTTTTAAACAACGAGAGGGGCATAAGATTAATACTTGCACCTAGGTCGGCTAAAGCGTGTTTGACAAAGAGATCACCAAAGACACACGGGATAGAGAAACTACCCGGGTCACTGATTTTCTTTGGTAATCCGTTTGTCAAAACCGCCGAGCACTCGACATTTAACGTGACATGCGAAAGGTTCTCTAACTTCTTCTTGTTGGTCAGGAGGTCCTTAAGGTACTTAGCGTACTTCGGCATCTGGGATATGGCTTCGTGGAAAGGCAGATTTATGTGGATTTGTTTAAACATTTCTAAAAAATGGGTGTATTGATCATCCTGTCATTGTTTATTAAGTTTGGAAGGGTATGGCGGGGATGGATTATTTTTAAAGGTGGGTGGTGGAGTGAGTTTTTTTTCTAAAATAGGGGTGATAATTTCTTCGGCAGAGGGTGGAATTTTTAAAACGGGAACGGAGCTTTGATTTTTTAAAGCGGGAGCGGAGCTTGCCTCGGGCTCTTCACTTATCGTACCAGGAACTTTCTTCCCACTCCGAAGAGTTATAGCTTTCGCTTGCTCTCTCGGGTTGGGCTCGGTATTGGAAGGAAGAGACCCTACCGGTCGCTCAGAAATCATTTTAGCGAGCTGTCCTACCTGATTTTCTAAATTTTTAACACTTCCAGTTAAGGTTATAATCGTAGCGTCATTAGCATTCATGTATTTTGAAAACATTTCCTCCAAATTTGGAGGTTTTGGAAAACTTTGAGGAGGTGGTGGTGGTGCATAAAAATCACTTTGCGGTGGCGGGCGCACAACATTCGATGGATTGCTCCACGAAAAATTCGGATGATTTCTTAACGCAGGATTATAACTATTCGGAAAATTAAAACCAGGAGGATGAAAATTTGCAGCAGAAAAATTATTAAAAGCAGTTCTAGGCATATTATTTACATAATCCAAATGTTCGGCGGGAGGAGTTGCAGATTCCCATACCTGAGGGGCGGAGGCAGCAGCCATCTCCGTAATTTTTTTGCTTAATATTTCAACTTGCAGTGCGAGTTGGGAGACGTTGTCCACTTCAAAGAGACCTGCAGGTTTGTTTGGGCGGGACCTAGGCACATTCCACTGGTAAGTGTTCATGGCCATGTCCTCAAACAGCTCAAGAGCTGCTTCCGGGGTCTTATGGTTTAAAGTACCGCCAGAAGCTGCGTCTATCATTTGCTTTGTGCTTTGATTTAGCCCATTATAGAACGTCTGCACCTGCAACCATACAGGCAGAGCGTGATGTGGGCATCGTCTTAATAATTCTTTAAATCTTTCCCAGGTTTCGTAAAGGGTCTCAGAGTCTATTTGTCCAAAGGCAGAAATGTCATTCCTAAGTTTTGCAATTTTAGCAGGCGGAAAATACTTCGCCAAAAATTTTTCAGTTAATTGCGTCCAAGTAGTTATGCTATTTTTAGGAAGGGTGTTCAGCCACTGCTTAGCCTTAATTCTAAGAGAGAAAGGAAATAATCTTAGCCTAATAGCATCATTTGTGACACCATTTATCTTGAAGGTGTCACAAATCTCAAGAAAGCTGGCTATGTGTGCGTTCGGATCTTCATCTTGAAGCCCGTCAAATTGCTTATACTGCTGCACCATTTGAATTATGCTAGGCTTCAGTTCGAAATTATTATTTGCTATTGCAGGGCGAACTATACTAGATTCTGTACCCTCAAGATTCGGTCGTGCATAATAGGACATAGGCCTTTGCACGGCTTCCTCCACGTTGGGTTCTTCCATTCTTAAAGTAGAAAATGACTCGGAATCCTCAACCGACACTTGGGTAGTAGGGCCTTGAAATCGCGAACTTCTCCGAAGAGTACACTCAATTTCGTGGTCCAGGTCCAAAATAACCGACGGACTCCCGCGGGTCATACACTAGAAGAAGAGAAGAGAAGAAAGATGAATAAAATAAACTAGAAAATAAAAGAGCTAATGAAGTTTGTTTTTTTTTGAAATAGATTTTTTTATGTTTTAACTCCCGAACTTCCTAAGGGCTACCCGGTGAAGGGTTCGCAAGGTACTAGACAAGATAGTGGTATTTAGAGCCACTTTGCCCTTTTCGAGAGAGTTAGGTGGTGTAGAAAAATTTGTGATGTGGGTTTCTATTAAGAGCGGTACTTAATAATTTTAAGAAGGACGGTGAGAAAGAGAAGTGATAAAATTAATAGATTCGTGTTTTCAAATTATCAACGAGCGTTGCTTCCCCGGCAACGGCGCCAAAAACTTGTTGGTCCGGCCAACGCTTACGAAAAGCAAATAGCCGAACTAGCAATCCGGCTAGGCAAGTATACCTATCGAACTGTAGTAAGGGGACACAAGTGTCGTATTAAAATCCGGGAACAGTTGAGTAAGCTTACTCACACGAAATCTATTATTTTATCGACGAAAAAATTAGGGTTTAAAAGAAAGCTAAGCATACTAAAGGAAGAGAACTACTTGCAATGAAAGAGAGCTACTTGCATGAAAAGATAAAGAGAGCTAAAAAAGAGAATATACTAAAGCTTAGTAACGATGAGAGGAAAATGCACTCGATCAAAAATCACCTCGGCAAGAGTGGTTAGAAAAAATATGATAAATAAACCTAAACTAATTAGGGTAAAGGTCCTTGACCGTGGAGGTTCCATAAATATTGACACGCTTCTTTCGAAGGCCGTGCCTAACTGAGTTTAGGAAGGTCCGACCGACTTTCGCCTAAATCGGAGGCCTAAAACTCGCTTTACGCGGTGAACCCCACTATTGGATTTTACTCCAATCCGGGAGATTTGAACGTCTGCCTCTCTTGAGGGGTGCGAACAACTACCTTTACTCTTGAGTGCTCATTTCAAACTTTCGGCCTCTCGGCTAGCCCAGAATGAAAGCAAAGGTGGAGAGTATATATCGATGATATACCTGTTATAACTAAAGTTTGCATTCAACGTTCGTCGATCTGGGTTCGACGAACTGGTCACATTTAGTTGATCTGAGTTCGACGAATGCTGCTGAACCTTATTTTTATTAACGGTTTTCTGATTTTTATTTCTCTTGTCTATGAGTTTTGGGTTGTTTTCAGATATTGGTTTGTTCATTATCTTTTTTTCCCTTGGTTTAGGGTTTAGGGTTTAGGGTTTAGGGTTTAGGGTTTAGGGTTTAGGGTTTAGGGTTTAGGGTTTATGGTTTAGGGTAATTCAAGGCTAAACCCTAAAAATAAAAGGTAAGGTTCAAAGCATCATAACCTAATCACTCGAACCTCGGATCATCAAGATCGAGTACATGGAGGATTAGTTAATCATGGTGAGGTGGAAGAGGGGGGATGAGTAGAAGAAAATAATGAAAACAAAGTAGAAACGAAAAAGAAAACAACACTTCTTTATTAATGGAAACAGGGATCTTACAACTTGAAAACCAGAGATTACAAGTGCATGAAAAGTAAACTACACTATCATTAACATTATACTACAGAAAGAAGCTAGGAGCTAATAAAGGGAAAGCATTAAGCTAGAGATAAGAAGAGCTAAATATGAAGAGACATGCTTGAAAAAGTTCAAAAATACAAAGGACAGAACCTCCCCTCTCAATCCAAAAGGTGTCCCTGAACCCTTGGAGATGGGTTCTATTTATAGATTTTTTCGGGTCGGGTCACGCCCCCCTGTCACGCCCGGGTCGGGCGTGACCCTGGGGCGTGACACATTCGGTGCGACTTTTTCGGGCTGGATTTTAATTCTGGCGAAGTAGCTGAAATACACGCCCAAATGTCACGCCCTGGTAGGGCGTGTACCTGGGGCGTGTTCTTTGCGGCGTGTTCTTTGCGGCGTGACTTTGTTGAGCTGGGATTGAATGCTGGAGGTGACGGGCGTGGTTGCTGAAGTACACGCCCATATGTCACGCCCAGGTCAGGCGTGACCCGGGGGCGTGACACTTTCGGTGCGACGGTGCAGCGGGAAAAACGAGCGCGTTGCGGCGATTCCTCGGAACCTGGGGACACGCCTCTGGAACACGCCCGTGTCGGATGTGACACGGGCGTGACGGAGGTCGTGTACACTAAGTTTCCACGGAATGCAGTTTCAGACCATTTGCTTCATTCCTTTGGGTTACACGCCCTAGGTACACGCCCAGGTAGGGTGTGACCATGGGGCGTGTCACAGCAAAATTCGGCTGAAAGCCATCAAAACCTGCAAAAAGCAGAAAAACACATTAGCGACAAAAATATATACAAAGGTGAATCAAAATAAACACTTTACAAGACATGATTTGCTTTGAAACCCTGAAAATACCCTAATAAAATTGACTATAAACCGTATTATCAAGCCCCAACATCCCAACCGACCAAGCCCTCGCCCCAACGACTGCTTCGGCCAGCGGCGCCCCTAGTGAGGCGGCAGGCACCTCCGGGCCGAAAGAAGAGATGCAGTCCGCCGTGAAGCCGGTGCCGAGAGGGCACCACAACTTTGGCTACGGCGAGAAGTGCCTATATGAGGTTGGCATCCCCCTCCTACTGTGGGACAAGGTGTCAAACCGGACGATCATATCCACCGTGCTGCCGAGCTGGCTGGAGCAGGAAACCATCAGCGGGGAGACCTACAACTTCTCGTTCATACTCTAATCTCGGGAGGACGCTGCCAACTATGACGAGGAGGCCACGCAGGTGCTGATACAAAAGAGTGCGCGGGCCCAGCTCCACAGCCTGGAGCTGCCCCACATGGTTGGTCGGCGGTTCACCCAAATGGAGAAGAGCTCCCCCATGCTCAAGAGGCTGGTGGACAAGAAGGAGGAGGCTCGTCACCTCGCCCAGGAGGAGGCAGAGTGACAGAGAGAGTGGGCGGATGCAGCCGATGCCGCCATACCCATTTTGGAGAAAGAAAAAGAATCAATACAGGAGTGGGTGCGAGAGCTGGAGGCCGCAGTGGCTTTCCTGCCGCCCTCCAACAGCGGCTGCCAGCTCGTACACTATACCGAGTATGAGCTGGAGGAAATGATGCAGAAGAACACTGCCAGTGCGACGAAGTATACCCTGCAGACTCTACGGCGGGTCGATCTCATCAAGAGCGAGGGCATGGGCCTTTCTACGAGCGATGTGGTACCGATGTTGTTACTTCTGGTACCCAGGCCAGGAGACAAGTCCTACCAGTCCCTCTAGGTCTTGTCGCCCGAGAGCTCGCCTCGCCGAATTCCCGCGCCTCGCCTCTTATGTATGTTTCTTTTATTATAATGTAAACGCGGGCTGAGTCCCGATCTTGCATTTTTTTTCCATCAATGAACTATTCCGTACCAGCATCTCGTATATGTGTATACGTTACCACTACTTATAATGCTTATGTGCGATGTGGATTCTCTCTTCTTTTGTGTTTGTGGCTTGTTTCGGTCCTCCTGCTCGCAGTTCCTTATTCCACGTACCGCCAACGAGATCGCGCATACCCTAAGGGCTTAGCTTAGGAAGCTTAGGGGGCTTGGTTAGCCGACTCGCGAGTGGAGACCCGCCTCCTTAGTACAGGTCCTCCATGCCTCCTGCTCACTAGTGTAGGTGAGCCAACTCGGCTCGCAACCGAGCCCTCGGGTTCCATGCTAGCTGACCCTCATGCGACGTGGCCTCGGTTCTCGCAACCTTGGCCATTATATTGGGTGCTGGGTGACTATGTTGGATCCATTTCGTTAACTTTATGACTTCTTCCTCGGTCATTCAAATTAATGAACCCAGACTTCTAACATTGTTTTGTTCATCGAGACCTGTGTTGCCAGGCAGTTGGGAGCCGGAGTAGACTCCTACGAGTGTCATCTAGCCCTTCCACCTAGGTGAGGGCCTGGTAGCAGGAACTGCTCGGGGTCTGAGTTGACACACATGAGTGATATCCTGCCCTGCCAGCTAGGTGAGAGTTTGACAGCGGGATCTGCTCGCTCTACGGGTTGATACACACGAGTGACATCCAACCCTGCCAGCTAGGTGAGAGTCTGCCAGCAGGATCTGCTCTGGGTTCGGGTAGTGATGAGTCCACATTTTACACTGATTTTTGGACTCATCTGGGCCAGTTTTATCGTCTTATCACTACACTTGAGAGCCATTATTGCTTATATTTGCTTACGTGCCTATTTCACGATTAAGCGCACTATAGGCCCGTTTCTGTGTGTTTTTTGTGTTTCTGTGTTTTTGTTATTCTTTAGCCCTGTCTCGGGAATGTGGTGTGCACGTTTGGTGGCCTATCTGCCTCTTCTGCTAGTGCAGGGTTCGTGTGCGTGCTCCAGAACCGCTCAGGAGACCCCGACGATGCAGGAATACTGCGCACGAACACTGGACTTATTGCGCACGACCACTGGTCGTGCGCCACCGATCGTGCGTATTACATTCTCATTTTCCTAATTCTGCCCAGGTAATCGCACGAGCACTGCCCGTAGTGCGCACAACCACTGGTCGTGCGCCACTGCTCGTGCGCGTTTGCTCCCTTGCTTTCGGCAATTCTGTCCCTACCAATCGCACGATCAGTGGATTTAGTGCGCACGACCACTGGTCGTGCGCCACTGATCGTGCGCATTTATGCTGATGCTGCTTATCCAGGTTGCAGGTCTATTTGGAAATGGCGCACGATCATCGACCAACAGTGCGCACGACCACTGGTCCTGCGCCACTAATCGTGCACACTGCTTTTGCTGCCTCCATATTTAAGGCCCAGCTCCGTGATTTAGGTCAACGCCTATCATTTGCTGCGATCGGGGAGTGCGCGGGAATCACCATTTCACTTCTCCAGCTGCTCAATCACCTCCACCTTCGTCGGGAGTCCATAGCCAGTTACTCCGAAGCTTTTCAAACTCTCCGGCGAAGCCCTCGGCCATTGACGACTTCAGCTCCAAGCTTTCCACCGGAGTTGGTGAAGTAGAAAACCTAGAGAACGGACTTAAATGCCTTCGAGGTGATAGCTCGTCGGTACCAGAAGCCTCCTTGGGCTGAGCCCGGAAGCGGATTGACAACTCGCTACTCCGGCCACGACCCGCGGTGGATCTTCACTCTCTTTTGGTTTACTCCTCTTCCCCTTCCTCTGTAGTATGGAATGGTTTAACATTGTAATGAACATCAAGTTTTGTTCTATATCTAATGGGATGTTAGTATTTTTCTTATGCTTGTGAGTAGTGTCTGTGAATGCGCCTCGCTCACTCCACATCCACTCCATACCCGTGTCTCACCCGATTGCACTCCACACAAGAACACTTCCATTCATTAGCTTTCCGTCCACTCGCCCAACCGAAGTTCGGCATCACGGCCAAAACACCCACTTCACCTTGCGAAGCGGTGCCTTCAACCCGCATAACTTTTCCTAGTTTTTTTGATCAAACAACCACAATCTCTCAGCTCCCCTTTTTGCTCTTTTTCTAGGTATAACCCTCATAACAATATTTTCTGAACTGTTGCCGCTCTATGCTAATTGCATTCCTCAAGAGACCGACACTCGGGGATTTATTCCAAAACTTTATTACTTGTGCGACCGGTGCGATTGCCGATTTACACGCATCAAGTTTTTGGCGCCGTTGCCAGGGAATACAACTGTAGAGCGACTCAGGATGACTGAAAATATTGTTATAAGAGTTAGTGTTTTTTGACTACTGTTTCCTTCTATTGTGTTTGCCGCAGTGAATGCAGGGCCGAGCTACAAGAGATTTTGTCGCCTACGACCCAGCGATTGAACGTACTATCCTAGCGCGAAGACGTGCCGCAGCCATCACTTTAGCCCCAATGGGAGACCAGCTGAATATTGATGCAGGCAACCGAGTTGGAGGGATACCTCATGGCAACGAAAATGAAGTGAATCCTCCCCAGGTCCGCACCATGAGGGATTATACTACACCTACTGTCGGGAGCATATACCCCGGTTTCGGACCTGCTATCACCAACCCACAGTTCGAGATTAAACTAGCTATTCTGAATATCATTCGGAACAATGCTCAGTTCTCCAGAATGGCCACTGAAGACGCCCATCTTCACCTTACAGAATTCTCCGAAATCTGCGCCACGTTCCGCTACGCTGGAATTCCAGACGAAACAGTCAAGCTCCGCCTCTTCCCTTTTTCATTAAAGGACAAAGCCAAGACTTGGCTTCACTCCCTCCCACCTGGAACAACCACCACCTGGGAGGCTTTGACCACAAAATTCCTAGCTAAGTTCCATCCGGTGGATCGGATCGTGAGCATGAGGCGCGCAATAGCCAACTTCCGGCAAGCCGATCAAGAAAGTTTAGCCGAAGTTTGGGAGCATTTCAACGAGCTGCTGAGGAAGTGTCCTAATCATGGATTCCAAACGTGGAACCTCGTCGAAAGTTTCTACTTCGCTATTGATCCCCACCATCGAGCCATGATCGATGCCGCCTCTGGAGGAACAATCATGAATCTTGCTCCAGATGATTCTCTGAGAGTCTTATAAGACACCGCCACCCACAGCGCTTACTGGACCGCTGGAAGAAACATCCCACGAAGCACAAGTGGAGTATTTGCCGTGGATATCCCCAAGCCCGCTCCCGCCACCCCAGTGATGGAAATCTCATGCCAAGGGTGCAGAAGCACCGACCACCACAAATTCGAATTCTTAGGGGTTGAGGTACCAGACGAATCTTCGTTTATGAATGAGTCAGTTAATTTTGTAGCCAATCAAAATAGGGGAGTGCCTTACGGGAATACATACAACCCGGGGGTGAGAAACCACCCCAACTTTTCTTGGAATCCTAACGCATCTGGCCAAAGATGGCAACCGGGGAAGCATCAAAACGATGCGTATGCCTCCGGAAGCCAACCGAGGCCGCCTCAACCGAATTATTCCCAAGGGCCCCCCGTCGTAAAAAAAGTTCTTTGGAAGAGATGTTTGAGAAATTCGTTGAAATTTCCCAAACCAACATGACAAATCAGGCCGCCTCGATGCGCAAACTGGAGGCACAATTGGGCCAATTGACCCAAGTGGTTTCCGAGCGCACCCAAGGCACCTTACCTAGTAATACCGAAAAGAACCCCCATGAAGAAGGTAAGCGCCTCGGGGAGGAAAATTTGGGAAACCGCAACGAAATTGTCATCAATTGTAAAATCAATAACATCGAAACCTCAGCATTATGCGATTCCGGGGCGTCCAACAACATCCTCACTTTGCAAGATGTTGCGAAGATGCACCTACAAGTCGACATTGAAAATCGGAAATCGCTTATCTTAGCGAATGATAATTTGGTTGACACTGAGGGAGGTGTTTGGTAAGTTGAAATCGAGGTTAACGGCAAAAGTATCACCACTGACTTCCAGGTTTTGGGACCAAAGGAATATAACTCTATTCCTATATTTGGAGTCCCATTCCTGACAGCCAGCGGCACATCCCTCGACTTTTCCAAAGGCCGTGCCACTTGGCCAACCGAAGATTCCACCCTCGATAACACATCCATACATTCCTCTCCCATCCAAAATAACAATTCTCTGAGTGTCACAGATACCAAGATAGATTCAGGCCAAAGATGCCAACCGGGGAAGCATATCTGGAAGAGATGCCAAAGAAAGGACTCTCTCAGGAAGTAGATGAGAATCAAGAGCTACTGGTCAAAGAAGAGATCAAGTGCACCAAAGCCACGACTGCCTTTCTACTTCCAGCCAACTATGTTGTTGAGCATGGCGAACCAAGTTTTATTCGGGAGAAATCCCTAGACACTAATTTGTATAACTCTATTAAGCGCTCTGTAGCTTGGGCAGATCCGGTTGCAGTCATAGTGCCGGACAGGACGCCACAAACCACGACACCAGGAAACCCCACAGCCTACCTCCATTGGAAGTCTCCCACGGTGGAGAAACTGAAAGAGGCAAAGCGTTTACGCGAAGAGCGCTACGCTGCCTTCCAGTACAAGAAAGAATGCAATCGAAGTAAAGGGACAACGCCTACCCCCAATGCAAAAAGCCAATCTGCTATCCTCTCGCATCCCACCGGAGAGACTTACCATAAATCTGCTTATAGCTGATTGCACCACCATCATTCCACTTTCCCTCCTCTTTCTCGCTACTCTTTGAACGCTGGGTTGCTCTACTTTTAATTTTTTTTCCTTCTTCTACTGCCAAGAACTCTCTATTTTAACTGTTAATACATGTATTTGGTCCACCTTAAGGACGGTAAACAAAAGGGCTTTCAGGAGACAACCCAAGTTGGACCGTTTGGTCCTATGCTGTTTTTTGAGTTCTGTTTATTTATTTATATATATATGTGTCCATATTTTGTTTGGCTTGCATACTTCAATCGCAGGTGCAGGAATATTTGAGGCGCGGCAACTTGGCCACACTTGGACATCTCATTGCGCGACTGGTATGCTCAATTTTGAGCATAGGTACTTCCTTCCCTAGATATTTATCATATTTGGAATGCTTATTTTTACTAGTTGTCGACTTTAAGTCTGGGGGGGGGGGGAGAGCATGCCTGTGGTCACTACACCACACTTTCTGTTGCATACCAGTTTCTTGTTTAATTATTTCTTGATCTCTGTTGCACACACTGAATCACCCACATGAGTGCGCTCTTATCTACGTGCACAACCCGAGTCAAATGTATTATTTTTGTGTAAGCTTTAAAATAGTGGTGCTGGCTTAGGATTTCAGGATTGAGTAATTCGAAACTCATGCAGTGTCTAATCGAGTACTCATGGTTTGTGTAGAACTAGGATTTCAGTGTCTAATCGAGTACTCATGGCTAAGAACTTGCCCTAAGCTACTCTCGAAGCATTGGTGCACGGTTAGTCAAGCGTGAGCATGACGTAGGACCTCATTTTGGCTAGTTTGAGCCTTGTTTAGCCTTTCCTACCCCTTAACCGTTGCATGCCAAATTTGTGCCTACCCTTCCTTTGATCCAGCTCCACTCACATTCACCAAGGCCTGAAGCTAAACCCACCATCGCAATCAAATGCTTGAGCTTGTTTGTATTTACTATTTTGCCAAGGTTATGATATGTGGACATCATTTAATGTGGCGCCGAAATCTTTCACATTTTGAATGCTACGTTGGGGATTGCAAGCGCAGAAAAGAAATAAAAAAAAAAACAGCTAAGCGCAAAAGAAAAAAAAAGAGAGCGAAAAAAAATCTAAAAGAATTGCTTTGAGAATTCTATCCCCATCCTATTTATTGATTTTGGTCGGGTTAGGCCGTGTACACGCCCAGTTTTCAAGCCCAGTCTGGGGGTGTGTTACCAATTCTTTTCTAAGTGGCTGTATTGGTTTGGGTTTTATTCGCTCGCTTTGGTTGCGTATAGAATTCATGTTTATCTTTGCCTACCAAGCCGTCGCCTAAGCCCCATTTTCTCCTCCAACTCCTACTGATTCACGCTTGAGTCTAACCTGTACCGTGGAGAGAGTGTGAACGTGTAAGCGTATGGTCCCCGACATTGGTGGATTCCTTTGGAGGTGATCCTGAGTCCCGAACTTTCGCAATGCTCACCTTAGTGGCCTGCCTACTTTCTTCCTACACATGATCGCAAGATTCTCCAGAATTCTAATTTTGAGCAATTACAAAATTTATTTACGTCTGTCGAATAGTTTAAACTACGTCATATAATTAAAAAGTTTTTCTATTATATCTTCTATGCCCATGATGTATTTGATTTCTCGTCTTACATCTTTTTGAAATTTCTGAGCCAGTTAGCTATTTTCTACTCCACGGAGTGATGATTTGCTCGGGACGTGCAAATGGTTAAGTCTGGGGGTGTGATGAGTCCACATTTTACACTAATTTTTGGAGTCATCTGGGCCAGTTTTATCGTCTTAGCACTACACTTGAGAGCCATTATTGCTTATATTTGCTTACGTGCCTATTTCACGATTAAGTGCACTATAGGCCCGTTTCTGTGTGCTTTTTGTGTTTCTGTGTTTTTGTTATTCTTTAGCCCTGTCTCGGGAATGTGGTGTGCACGTTTGGTGGCCTATCTGCCTCTTCTGCTAGTGCAGGGTTCGTGTGCGTGCTCCGGAACCGCTCGGGAGACCCCGATGATGCAGGAAAACTGTGCACGACCACTGGACTTATTGCTCACGACCACTGGTCGTGCACCACCGATCGTGAGCATTACATTCTCATTTTCCTAATTCTGCCCGGGTAATCGCACGAGCACTGGCCGTAGTGCGCACGACCACTGGTCGTGTGCCACTGGTCGTGCGCGTTTGCCCCTTGCTTTTGGCAATTCTGTCCCTGCCAATCGCACGATCAGTGGATTTAGTGCGCACGACCACTGGTCGTTTGCCACTGATCATGCGCATTTATGTTGATGCTGCTTATCCAGGTTGCAGGTCTATTTGGAAATGGCGTACGATAATCGACCAACAGAGCGCACGACCACTGGTCCTGCGCCACTGATCGTGCGCACTGCTTTTGCTGCCTCCATATTTAAGGCCCTGCTCCGTGATTTAGGTCAACGCCTGTCATTTTCTGCGATCGGGGAGTGTGCGGGAATCACCATTTCACTTCTCCAGCTGCTCCATCACCTCCACCTTCGTCGGGAGTCCATAGCCAGCTACTCCGAAGCTTTTCAAACTCTCCGGCGAAGCCCTCAGCCATTGACGACTTCAACTCCAAGCTTTCCACCGGAGTTGGTGAAGTAGACAACCTAGAGAACGGACTTAAAGGCCTTCGAGGTGACAGCTCGTCGGCACCAGAAGTGTCCTTAGACTGAGCGCGGAAGCGGATTGACAACTCACTACTCCGGCCACGACCCGCGGTGGATCTTCACTCTCTTATGGTTTACTCCTCTTCCCCTTCCTCTGTAGTCTGGAATGGTTTAACATTGTAATGAACATCAAGTTTTATTCTATATCAAATGAGATGTTAGTATTTTTCTTATGCTTATGAGTAGTGTCTGTGAATGCGCCTCGCTCACTCCACATCCACTCCATACCCGTGTCTCACCCGATTGCATTCCACACAAGAACACTTCCATTCATTAGAATTCCGTCCACTCGCCCAACCGAAGTTCGGCATCGCGGCCGAAACACCCACTTCACCTTGCGAAGCGGTGCATTCAACACGCATAGCTTTTCCTAGTTTTTTAGATCAAACAACCAAATCTCTGAGCTCCCCGTTTTGCTCTTTTTCTAGGTATAACCCTCATAACAATATTTTCTGAACTGTTGCCGCTCTATGCTAATTGCATTCCTCAAGAGACCAACACTCAGGGATTTATTCCCAAACTTTATTACTTGTGCGACCGGTGCACTTGCCGATTTACACGCATCAGGTAGACGCTATCGAGTGACATCCATTGCTGCCAGCAAGGTGAGAGCCTAACAGTGGGATCTGCTCGGGGTATGGGTAGATGCTATCGATTGAAATCCAGCCCTACCAGCTAGGTGAGAGCATAGCAGTGGGATCTTCTCGGGATCTGGGTAGACACCCTCAAGTGACATCCAGCGCTGCCAGCTAGTTGAGAGCCTGACAGCGGGATCTGCTCGGGGTCCGGGTAGACTCACAGGAGTGACATCTAGCCCTACCGTCTAGGTGAGAGCCTGGTAGTGGGATCTTCTCGGGGTCTGAGTTGACACACACGATTGACATCCAGCCCTTCCAGCTAGGTGAGAGCCTGATAGCAGGATCTGCTTGGGGTCTGAGTTAACACACAGGAGTGACATCCAGCCCTACCAGCTAGGTGAGAGCCTGACAACGGGATCTGCTCGGGGTCTGACTTGACACACATGAGTGACATCCAGCCCTTCTAATTAGGTGAGAGCCTGGCAGCAGGATCTGCTCGGGGTCTAAGTTAACACACACGAGTGACATCCAGCCCTGCCAGCTAGGTAAGAGCCTGACAACAGGATCTGCTCGGGGTCTGGGTTGACAAACACGAGTGACATCCAGCCCTGCCAGCTACGTGAAAGCCTAGCATCAGTATCTACTCGTAGTCTGAGTTGACACACACAAGTGACATCCAGCCCTGTCAGCTAGGTGAGAGTCTGGCAGCGGGATTTTTTTGTGGTCTGGGTAGACGCAATCGAGTGACATCCAACCTGCCAGCTATTTGAGAGCCTGACATCAGGATCTGCTCGGGGTCTGGGTAGACGCCATCAAGTGACATCCAGCCCTGCCACCTTGGTGAGAGCCCGACAGCCAGATCTGCTCGAGGTCTGGGTATAGGCCATCGACTGACATCCAGTCCTGCAAACTAGATTGGGGCTTGACAGCGGGGTCTTCCCGGGATCTGAGTAGACACCATCGAGTAACATCAAGCCCTGCCAGCTAGGTGAGAGCCTAACATCGGGATCTGCTCGGCATCTGAGTAGATACCATTGAGTGACATACATCCCTGCCAGCTAGATGAGAGCTTGGCAGTGGGATCTGCTTGGGGTCCTGGTTGACACCATCGAGTGACATCCAACCATGCCAGCTAGATGGGAGCCTGGCTGTGGGATCTGATTGGGGTCTGAGTATATTCCATCAAGTGACATCCAGCCCTGCAAGCTAGGTGAGAGCCTGGTAGCCGGATCTGCTTAGGGTATGGGTAGATGCCATCGAGTGACATCCAGTACTTGCAGCTAGATGGGAGTCTGGCAGCGGGATCTGCTCGAGGTCTGAGTAGACACCATCGAGTGACATCCAACCCTGCCAGCTATATGAGAGCCTGACAGCGGGATCTGCTCGGGGTCTGAGTAGACACCATCGTGTGACATTGGGCACTGTCAGCTAGGTGAGAGCCTGGCAGCGAGATCTGCTCAGTGTCCGGGTTGACACCATCAAGTGACATCCAGCCCTGCCAGCTAGATGGGAGCCTAGCAGCAGGATCTTCTCGGGGTCTAAGTACACGCCATCAAGTGGCATCCAACCCTGTCAGTAAGGTGAGAGCCTAGCATCGGGATCTGTTCGGTGTCTAGGTAGACGCACACAAGTGACATTCTGCCATACCAGCTAGGTGAGAGCCTGGATGCAGAATCTGCTCGGGGTCTGTTAAGTGGAATCTCCACCTACTCATGTGGATCATCGCAAGAGACTCGACATATGAAGAAGCTTCGTTAGGAAAAGGGCACCACTTATATACTTTACTGATAAAAGTGCTTCAAATCATCACCACTCGCAGTGATACTCAGGGTCTCGCCTTCCACATTCCGGAGGCGATACCCTCCGGATTTCAAGGACTCTTTTATAATGTATGGACCCTCCCAGTTGGGTTTGAGCTTCCCCATGGTGGTTGATCTTCCGGCTGCATCTATCTTCTTCAAGACCAAGTCCCCCTCCGCAAATTGTTTGATTCTGACGTGCTTGTCAAAGTACTTAGCCATTCTCATCTTCACCTCTTCTTGTCGGATGGCAGATGTAACAACCCCATCCGTTCATATGATATATTCTAGAAGGTCCGGCCGGGGCCCCACAGGATATATCACAAAACAGTCGGTGAAGTTACAGGATGATACCAGAGTAGCGCATCGCACCTATCACAAAGCATTCTAGCGGAAGCCTAGACTACACCTGGAACTCCTCATGAATGTCCAAACATAAAACTCCACATTTTATATATATAGGAATGTCTTACAACATGTACAAAGAATTGGCCTTATGGCCTACATGGCTTTCAAACAGTGGCCTAAAACAGATTGGCGCGCAGGCCGGCCACAATAAAAGAAAACACTCAAAAGAACATATTTAGCCTTCGAGGGCTAACAGCAGCAGCAGCAACACCAGCAGGAGCATCAACCTCTATGCGTCCCGCTCGGCTCTCCAGCACCTGTGCAAGGGACAATCCACCCACCGGTGGCAAACAAAAGCAACGGTCAGCGTTCAGCTGACCAAATTATAACGACCCTACCCCTTCTCTCGGGGCAGCGGTATTTTTCCCTGCAGGCATATCATATCACAAGTATGGCAAGCTAGATCATCAAAAGGTGCGTTCACGCACACAAGCCATCACAACCGTTCGCCACCCGGCCCAACGGTCCGTGCACTCAGGGCACATTCTTGGTGTTCTGGCAACCTCTTGCCCACCACCGTATCAGGGTTATCACCCAACGGTAAATCTCTTGAGCATTTACTCCATGGCGTGCAGCCGGAGTTAGTCCTCGGACACCGGGATGGCCCGTAGCCCCCCGTTGTGTCATGGCGCGCAGGCCGAAGACTCTTGCTATGCGCTCCAACAGACTGCACTTTTTGGTCTCACGTCAGACGGACATAGCGCAGGTCGGATCCTCCACCCCCCGTTGCTCAAATCGCCTTGCCTTCTCCGAGTACAACGTACTCATGGCTACATCAAAGGCGCGGGTAGGTCTCACCGATCCTGTTCTGGCATTCAAGCCTGGGTATTTATCTATACCCATTTCCTCACCGCAATAGCGGGTCTTTCCTGGGCACACCGGTACTTCCTGTGACTCGCTTCACAGGTGGACACCGCCAATTACAAATATCAGGGGTCTTTCCTAGCTATCCTGCCAGTACTTCCTGTTACTCGCTTCACAGGTGGACACCCTAAAACATCAAGCATCACAAAAGGGCCTTTCCTGGTCCCACCAGTACTTCCTGTGCCTCATCCACAGGTTGGACCCAAAAACATCACATGGCTATTTTCCTGGGCTACCACCCCAGTACTTCCTGCTACTCCTTTTCGCAGGCATAACCCGTAGACTCCTACACTACACGTTTATCACGGAGTCTTCTCTGGTTCGTATGCAACATCACCAATCCAGACCAACCTGTCCAGATGGGCTTCACACAGCATGCATATTCCGTACTCCATTTCCAGATCTATATGCTAACAAAAGGGGATTTCAAGCATCCACCCAAATATTCCCAAAATCAGCCACCTCTTGGTGGGGGAAATCACAACATATGCCAAAAAGGAAGCCTTCACATGGCTAGGAAGAAAAGTCGTTACCCTTGACGATCGCTTCGGTGCCATGGCCTCCAAGCTAGCTTGCAAGACTCGCAAGAGCGTTTCCTCCGCAACGCCGGCTTCGGATCTCTCGTCGGTAAACCGCAGCACCACCAGCAGCAGCCCCCTTTCCTCTTCCTCCTCCTTTCTCTCTCTCTTTCTCTCTCTTGAAGAAAGATGAAGGCCAAATTAAAGTGAGCAACACTTCTCAGTTTTCGGCCTTGAAGAAAAAGAGAAAGAAGCTTTCAGCCCTTGGATCCAGACTGAAGAAATGGACGGCCACGATTTTGCCAAAAACACAAATTTTGACCCGACACGGCCTCGAACACGGCCGTGTGCCAGGCCGTGTGCCTCAAGCGGTGGTCAACCGACTTATCCAAACCAGTGACACGCCCATGGGACACGCCCGTGTCATTGGCCGTGTCACCAACACGCCTTCCGACACGCCCGTGTCTGTGGCCGTGTACCTGGGGAAAAAAATCCCAAATCATCCCGAGACTTCACACGGCCTGTGACACGCCCGTGTCCCAGGCCGTGTGCCCAGACACGGCACAAAGACACGCCCTGTCGAAATCTTCGGCGGGCTGAGTTCGTCGCCTGATTTGACACGCCCTGTGACACGCCCGTGTCACAGGCCGTGTTCAACACTCGACACCCACTTCTCGACACTCGACGATCGTCGAGAAAAAAATCGTCGAGCATGCGACACGGCCTTGGACACGCCCGTGTCCTGGGCCGTGTGCCTCCCTCTCGACGCATCGTCGAGAGAAAAATCGTCGAGACAAAGCCCAATCGTCGACACAACCTCGACACGCCCTGCGACACGCCCGTGTCGCAGGCTGTGTCACCTGACACGCCCTGGGACACGCCCGTGTCCCAGGCCGTGTCACCCAAATTTTCCTGTTTCAGAACTTTGGGCTGTTACAATCCTCCCCTCCTACAAGAAATTTCGTCCTCGAAATTTAAAGACAGGAAAGTAACAGAAACCAGCAAGAAAAATGTGACAACACATATAATTATGTCTGTTACAACATTCTTGCTACAAATTACACAAACAGCTCAGGGAACTCTGCTCGCATGGTTTGCTCGCGCTCCCATGTCAGCTCTTCACGGCCGCAGTTGTCCCATCGGACTTTCACCATACCGACCGTCTTGTTCCGCAACTGTTTCTCGGCTCGATCTTCGATCTGAAGGGGTCTAACTCTCGTTGTTAGCCCATACTCCACCGGCACCCGATCATCCGCGATCACTTGAGCTGGATCTTTCACGGCCTTCCGAAGCACCGAAATGTGAAAGACATCATGTAACCCACCCAAGTACGCCGACAGAGCTAGCCGATAAGCCGCTTCGCCAATTCGCTCAACCACTTCGAAAGGACCCAAATATCTTGGACTCAACTTTTTCAATCGTCGAATCCTGGAGACACCTTTGAATGGCTTGATCTTCAAGTAGACCCAATCGCCAACCGCAAATTCAACATTCCGGTGCTTGGCGTTGTAGTACTTCGCTTGTCGATCTTGAGCAATCAGCAATCTCTCTCGAATAGTCCGAATGATTGAGTTTGCTTCATCCACCTCATTTGGTTTGACAACCCGAGCTTCGCCCGCTTCTATCCAAGCCAAGGGAGTACGACACTTCCTTCCATATAGAGCTTCATATGGTGCCATCCCAATGCTTGCCTGGCAGATGTTATTATAAGCAAACTCTACCATATAAAGATGATCTTCCCATCTCTTTCCGAAGTCAGGGGCGCACATTCGGAGCATGTCCTCCATTATTCTGTTGGTACGTTCAGTTTGGCCATCCGTTTGGGGATGAAAGGCCGTACTGAAAGTCAATTTCGTGCCCAACAGTCGGTGAACTAGCCTCCAATCATTTGACGTGAATCGCCCATCTCGATCACTTACGATGCTCCGAGGAACACCGTGAAGACGCACAATTTGATCAACATATAATTTTGCCAAACTTTCAACCGAATCATCCCGCCTGTTCGGGAGAAAATGTGCTACTTTTGTTAGCCGGTCAACTATCACCCAAATGGAATCATTTCCTCGCTGCGATCTTGGCAATCCATGCACAAAATCCATGGAAATATCATCAAATTTCCACACTGGGATCGGCAGTGACTTCAAATAACCGCCCGGCTTTTGGCATTCCGCCTTCACCATCGCACATGTTTGACATTTGGCTACATACAGGGCAACATATTTCTTAAGCCCTGGCCACCAGAAAAGCTTCTTCATATCGTTGAACATCTTTGTGCTTCCGGGGTGAATGGAATACTTCGTATAATGTGCTTCATACATCAGTTCTTCCCTCAGTTTCCCCACATTCGGGACGCACAACCGGCCCTCTTTTCGCAAAAGACCGTCATTCCAGGTGAATTTGCCTTCTGGCCCTTCATTCACATAACGCAAGAGATCTTCATCCAACTCCATTGCCCGTCGAACTCGGTCCGCAAGGTCACATTGCACCTCGGTCCAGTTCAAACATGCAATGGCTGTGGAATTCTTATCAACACAATAGATCTCCAATGCCTCCAATTCCTGGATAAGACGTTCATCATGCCTTTGTAACCAATTTGCTCTAGCTGGAACTCGCCGACTCAGGGCATCCGCGACAACATTCCCCTTCCCGGGTGTATAGTGAATCTCGAAAGTGTAGTTCCCAAGGAACTCCAACCACCTTCGTTGTCGCATGTTCAACTCTTTCTGCTCCAATAGATACTTTAGGCTCTTATGATCGGTATAGATCTCCACCTTCACGCCATAAAGGTAGTGTCGCCACAGCTTGAGTGCAAAAATCACCGCCGCTAATTCCAAATCATGGACGGGATAGTTTCGCTCGTGCACCTTCAGCTGGCGTGAGCCATACGCAATCACCTTTCCGCTCTGCAGAAGAACGCAGCCTAAACCGCTTCCTGAGGCATCACTATAAATCACAAATCCATCGGTTCCACATGGCGAAGACAGCACCGGCGCCGTGGTCAACCGAACCTTCAGCTCTTCAAAAGCTCGTGCGCACTCTGGCGTCCAAACGAACTTCTGGTCCTTTCGCGTCAGTGTGGTTAGTGGCAAAGCGATCCGCGAGAAGTTCTCCACAAATCTTCTATAGTAGCTCGCAAGTCCAAGGAAACTCCTGACCTCGGCCACAGAAGACAATATTGGACATTCTTGTATGGCTTTTATCTTCGCTGGATCCACTGCAATGCCCGCTCCACTCACCACATGGCCCAAAAATGCCACTGACGATAGCCAAAACTCGCACTTCGAGAACTTGGCATAGAGCTGATTTTGCCTCAACGTGTTCAACACCAACCGCAAGTGAATCTCATGCTCAACTTTGGACTTCGAGTATACCAGGATATCATTAATAAACACTATCACAAACAGATCCAGGTACTCACGAAAAATACAGTGCATCAAATCCATAAACACCGAGGGCGCATTGCACAATCCAAAGGGCATGACTGTGAACTCATAGTGCCCATAACGCGTTCCAAATGCGGTTTTGGGAATGTCACCTTCCCGAATTCTTATCTGGTAATAACCAGACTTCAGGTCCAACTTCGAATAGACGGTAGATCCCACCGGCTGATCAAATAATTCATCAATCCGAGGTATAGGGTACTTATTTTTCTCGGTCAGCTTATTCAATTCACGGTAGTCGATACACAACCGTAACCCACCATCTTTCTTCTTTACAAAAAGCACAGGCGCGCTCCAAGGTGACATACTTGGGCGGATATAACCTTGCTCTAGCATTTCTTGTAGTTGAACCTTCAACTCAGCCATCTCTTTAGGCGCAACGCGATATGGCGAGCGGGCCACAGGTTTCGCACCTGGCACCAACTCAATTGTGAAGTCAATCTCCCGCTGGGGTGGTAGCCTAGGGAGATCCGCGGGAAACACATCTGTAAATTCTGCCACAATCGGAACCTCACACAAAGTGGCCTTAGGCTCAACAGCCTGAATTAGTGCAAAGTAACACTTCGCACCCTTCCGAACAGCTTTGACTACCTGGAGTGCAGACATCAACGTCCCGCCTACTCCTCGCATACCCGCGAACTTGTCTCCTGTTCGGTATTCTGGCCCAACGTGATTTCTTTGGACTGGCAATCAATCATAGCATGCTGCTCCGCAAGCCAATCCATCCCAAAAATCACATCGAATTCCGATATTGGCAAAACAAATGCGGTTAAACAAAAATCCCGACTTCCTAACTGAACCGCCACATCGCAAGCTTGATCCGCAAGCATCCAACATCCATTCGGCAACACTACTCTGACGCTATCTGTCTTTGCACGACTGGGTATCCCAAGCCGCGTAAGAAACTCACGAGACAGAAAAGAAGACAAAACATCCTTCTTAAACGGTGCCTGTGGTGCACCTAACACATACAAACAACAGTCACAAGATGCAAACAAAAACAAGCAAGATGATTATCGTAAACATCGACGACTCTTGCCAAGTTTGGGCACACATGTCCCCATGGTAGACAACATCAACAATTGACAACACACGTTGATCCCACACATCCATATCGGACACAGGCCCTCATAGCATTTTCATCCAAAACGGCTTACTGTACATCGAACATGTATAAGTCACCCTTACTTATATACATGAGGGGCCTCATTATTTCTCTACATCATGCTGTCGACATTTCTTGCCTACTACGAGCCAACGCGGCAATCTCGGGCTTTATGTCCTGCTTTCCCACACGAATAACACTTGTACTGCTTCTTTGGCCGCTGAACACCATCCCCACATTCACGAGCGAGGTGTCCCACCAGACCACACGCATAACAAGTACGCTTCTCTTGTCTCCACCTCTTCCGGTGAGCCGACTTCCCAACCCTTGGAGTGCGCACTTTCCGAGTCACAGGCATCTGCTGGGCTCTCCTCAAGTCGATTTCCAACAGTCTCGCTGCCTCCACCAGTGGTTGGAAGCCCAAGAACTTAGGACCCATCAACAAGAAACGGAGTTCCTGACGTAGCCCATCATAAAACCGATTGATCTTCATCTCCTCGGTCTCAAACACAAACTCGGGTTGTTGGCTCATTGCAACAAATGCATGAAAATAGTCCGCAACCGTGTCCTCTCCTTGGCTCAAACACATAAGTCCCGACGAAGCTGAGGCACTTCCCCTTGACGACTGCTCAAGTTCCCTACCCGGCATGGAACGCATCACCGGATCAGAGGGTGAAACTTGTCCTTCATGGTAAGCCTTGAGCGTTGCAAAAGCCCTATCGACAATCAGTCGAGCTGTTTCTATCGATGAAGGAGAGGTTGGTACCACAGTTGACGTCGTGCTTCCTAACGAGTGTTGGGGTTCCTGCTGCCAAGCCATCGCACTCGTCGCCTACCAACGGAAAATGACACAAGTAAGCAACAAGATAGGAACACACAGGTTCCTCAAACACAAAACTTGCATTCCTATTATGGACATTCAGGAGTTCATTCGTAGACTTTGGTGTGCACAAACACGTGCTCGCCACCCCACAAAAGAAGTCGACCACGACTTCGAGAGGGAAAGAACCTGGCTCTGATACCAAAAATGTAACAACCCCATCCGTTCATATGATATATTCTAGAAGGTCCGGCCGGGGCCCCACAGGATATATCACAAAACAGTCGGTGAAGTTACAGGATGATACCAGAGTAGCGCATCGCACCTATCACAAAGTATTCTAGCGGAAGCCTAGACTACACCTGGAACTCCTCATGAATGTCCAAACATAAAACTCCACATTTTATATATATAGGAATGTCTTACAACATGTACAAAGAATTGGCCTTATGGCCTACATGGCTTTCAAACAGTGGCCTAAAACAGATTGGCGCGCAGGCCGGCCACAATAAAAGAAAACACTCAAAAGAACATATTTAGCCTTCGAGGGCTAACAGCAGCAGCAGCAACACCAGCAGGAGCATCAACCTCTATGCGTCCCGCTCGGCTCTCCAGCACCTGTGCAAGGGACAATCCACCCACCGGTGGCAAACAAAAGCAACGGTCAGCGTTCAGCTGACCAAATTATAACGACCCTACCCCTTCTCTCGGGGCAGCGGTATTTTTCCCTGCAGGCATATCATATCACAAGTATGGCAAGCTAGATCATCAAAAGGTGCGTTCACGCACACAAGCCATCACAACCGTTCGCCACCCGGCCCAACGGTCCGTGCACTCAGGGCACATTCTTGGTGTTCTGGCAACCTCTTGCCCACCACCGTATCGGGGTTATCACCCAACGGTAAATCTCTTGAGCATTTACTCCATGGCGTGCAGCCGGAGTTAGTCCTCGGACACCGGGATGGCCCGTAGCCCCCCGTTGTGTCATGGCGCGCAGGCCGAAGACTCTTGCTATGCGCTCCAACAGACTGCACTTTTTGGTCTCACGTCAGACGGACATAGCGCAGGTCGGATCCTCCACCCCCCGTTGCTCAAATCGCCTTGCCTTCTCCGAGTACAACGTACTCATGGCTACATCAAAGGCGCGGGTAGGTCTCACCGATCTTGTTCTGGCATTCAAGCCTGGGTATTTATCTATACCCATTTCCTCACCGCAATAGCGGGTCTTTCCTGGGCACACCAGTGCTTCCTGTGACTCGCTTCACAGGTGGACACCGCCAATTACAAATATCAGGGGTCTTTCCTAGCTATCCTGCCAGTACTTCCTGTTACTCGCTTCACAGGTGGACACCCTAAAACATCAAGCATCACAAAAGGGCCTTTCCTGGTCCCACCAGTACTTCCTGTGCCTCATCCACAGGTTGGACCCAAAAACATCACATGGCTATTTTCCTGGGCTACCACCCCAGTACTTCCTGCTACTCCTTTTCACAGGCATAACCCGTAGACTCCTACACTACACGTTTATCACGGAGTCTTCTCCGGTTCGTATGCAACATCACCAATCCAGACCAACCTGTCCAAATGGGCTTCACACAGCATGCATATTCCGTACTCCATTTCCAGATCTATATGCTAACAAAAGGGGATTTCAAGCATCCACCCAAATATTCCCAAAATCAGCCACCTCTTGGTGGGGGAAATCACAACATATGCCAAAAAGGAAGCCTTCACATGGCTAGGAAGAAAAGTCGTTACCCTTGACGATCGCTTCGGTGCCATGGCCTCCAAGTTAGCTTGCAAGACTCGCAAGAGCGTTTCCTCCGCAACGCCGGCTTCGGATCTCTCGTCGGTAAACCGCAGCACCACCAGCAGCAGCCCCCTTTCCTCTTCCTCCTCCTTTCTCTCTCTCTTTCTCTCTCTTGAAGAAAGATGATGGCCAAATTAAAGTGAGCAACACTTCTCAGTTTTCGGCCTTGAAGAAAAAGAGAAAGAAGCTTTCAGCCCTTGGATCCAGACTGAAGAAATGGACGGCCACGATTTTGCCAAAAACACAAATTTTGACCCGATACGGCCTCGAACACAGCCGTGTGCCAGGCCGTGTGCCTCAAGCGGTGGTCAACCGACTTATCCAAACCAGTGACACGCCCATGGGACACGCCCGTGTCATGGGCCGTGTCACCAACACGCCTTCCGACACGCCCGTGTCTGTGGCCGTGTACCTGGGGAAAAAAATCCCAAATCATCCCGAGACTTCACACGGCCTGTGACACGCCCGTGTCCCAGGCCGTGTGCCCAGACATGGCACAAAGACACGCCCTGTCGAAATCTTCGGTGGGCTGAGTTCGTCGCCTGATTTGACACGCCCTGTGACACGCCCGTGTCACAGGCCGTGTTCAACACTCGACACCCACTTCTCGACACTCGACGATCGTCGAGAAAAAAATCGTCGAGCATGCGACACGGCCTTGGACACGCCCGTGTCCTGGGCCGTGTGCCTCCCTTTCGACGCATCGTCGAGAGAAAAATCGTCGAGACAAAGCCCAATCGTCGACACAACCTCGACACGCCCTGCAACACGCCCGTGTCGCAGGCCGTTTCACCTGACACGCCCTGGGACACGCCCGTGTCCCAGGCCGTGTCACCCAAATTTTCCTGTTTCAGAACTTTGGGCTGTTACAATAGAGATGTCACGCATCTTATCCACCATGTCAAGGGAGAGCCACAGCTCTTCCTTGTTTTTAGCCAGCCATTCTTCTCTTCCTTTTTGCATCATGAATGCACGAGGCATCTAGACTTCAAATTCTATGGTGAGCACTGCCTCACATCCATGGGAGAGCTTGAAGGGGGTCTCTCCTGGGGCTATATTGGGAGTGGTCCTCAGGGCCCAGAGGACCGAAGGAATCTACTCCACCCAGCTCCCCTTTAGGTTTTCAACCTTCTTCTTCAGGAGGTTCACAATAATCTTGTTTGCCACCTCCACCTGCCCGTTGCTCCGGGGCTGGTGGACCGAGGCAAATCTGAGGTCAATTTCGAGCTTGCTCGCAGAAGCTAATGCATTCTGCACTGGCGAACTGAGGCCCATTGTCCGTATCAATGGCCTGGGGTAGACCATGCTGGCAGATGATCTCCCCCAAACAAAATTCCTGATGATTTGGGAGGTCACCTTGGCCAGCGCCTTCACCTCCAGCCACTTGGAATAGTTTTCTATCATTACCAACACGAACCTCCTCTGCCCGCTGGCCTGGTGGAATGGTACAACCAAATCCATTCCCCAAATTGTAAAGGGCCAGGGGGTAGTGATGCTCCTGAGGTGTTGAGCCAGTTGTAGTTGGATGGGGGCAAACAACTGCCATTTGTGGCACCTCTTTGTGAAATCTGCAGAGGCGTAGCTCAGGGTAGGACAGAAGTATACTTGTTTGACAATCCTCCCTTCCAGGGTCTAGCTCCCGGAGTGGCTCCCACACTCCCCGAAGTGGACTTCTTCCAAGATCCTTTGCACTTCCATTTCAGACACGCAACGGGCCAGCATCCCCGAGACAGTCTTCCGATATAATTGCTCGTCCCAGAGTAGGTTGTACGCCGACTTGTATCTGAACTTCTTATTGTCATCCCCTCTGAATACTCCCTCATAGAGAGGAAAGTCATGAATGGGTCCATCCATGAGAGTTGTTGATCCACCTCCATCAGCAACCCCTCTTCTATGGAGGGGAACAGATCCATAATGTTACCCCTACTAGGGGACCATTCTCTACCGGCTAATCAACCTGCTCGTTCTCCTCCCTAGGCACGTGTCGGATGGAGAAGTTCTGAAACGTGTCGATGACCCCTTTACTTTTGCTAAGTGCAGCCGGAGGGTAGGCTCTCTCACCTCAAACTCCCCATTGATCTGGTAGCCACCATCATGGAGTCAGTGAGGACCTCCACGTCGAGCACCCCCAGCTCCCTGGTTAGTCGTAGTCCTACTATTAAAGCCTCGTACTCGGCCTGGTTGTTAGTGATGCGGAAGTGCACCACCAATGTTTGCTCAATTCTTGTGCCCTGGGGGCTTTTTAAGATTACCCCCACACCTAAGGAATGTTTCCCTGAAGCGCCGTCTACCTTCACCTTCCACGAGGCCGGATGAGTGAGCTCTTCTGTCGTTACCTCGACCACGTAGTCAGCCAAAAAGTTAGCCATTTCTTGAGCCTTGATCGAGAGGTGGGGGATGAAGGAGATGTCGAGCTCATTCAGTTCCATCGACCAATTAGCTAGCCTGCCCGAATGCTCCACCCCCTCAAAGATGTTGTGTGGGGGGGGGATGTTCAGTCACCACTCGTATGGAGTGTGCCTGGAAGTTGGGTCGAAGCCTTCGGGACGAGATGACCAGAGTGAAGGCTAACTTTTCCATGATCGTATATCAAAGCTCGGCCTTCCTGAGGACCCGACTCACATAGTATATGGGGATTTTCCTCTTCCAATCTTCTCGAACCAGGACAGAGCTCCGGGCCTCTGTTCTGACCCCGAGATACAAGTATAGGTCCTCCGCTTCCTTCGGCCCTTGGAGCAGCGGAGCCTCAGTCAAGTGCTTCATCAGGGCCTGGAATTCCTCCTCGCACTCACTTGTCCTTTCGAACTTCTGGCCTCCTTAATGTCTTGAATAAGGGGGAGAACTTCTCTCCAGCCCGGGAGAGGAACCTGGTCAATCCTGCCAGCTTCCCTGTCAACTGCTGCACCTCTTTAGCATTCTGACGCGACCCTAGCTCCACGATGGCTTTGACCTTATCAGGATTTGGCTCGACCCCCGCGGGGGTGAGGAGATGTCCCAGGAATAACCCCCTGCTATCCCCGAAAATGCACTTCAGGGGGTTTAGTCGCATCTTATATTTGCACAGGGTGGCGAAGGTTTCCTCCAGGTCCTGGAGGTGAGAGTCCACGTCTCGACTCTTGATCATGAGATCATTTACGTACACTTCCAATTTTCTCCCCTTCTGTTCCCGGATGACCCTATCCATCATCTTCTTGTATGTCTCCCCCACATTCTTCAGCCCAAAGGGAATCGTCTTGTAGCAGTAACATCCATCATCCATGATGAATGAGACATCTTTGATGTCTGGGGAGTGTATACTAATCTGGTGATAACCTAAAAATGCATCTAGGAAGCTCATTACAGGAAAATTGATGGCTGAGTCAACTAGCGCGTCGATCTGAGGCAAGGGATAACAGTCCCCAGGGCATTATTTATTAAGCAAAGAAAAATCAACACACATACGCCACCAGACGTCTCCTTTTTTTAACCATAACTACATTAGAGACCCAACTTTCTAAAAAAATCCTTCCGCTTAGCTGTAGATCATGTCAACGGGATGTGCACAAGGGGGACGCCATCGTTCCCTGAATGTCACAACACTATCTACGGAAAGACACGACGTTGCTGTGCCACATGAGTTTACAAATCCGGCACATATCACCCGTTATAATCGCCTCCATTCAAAAAAATTTCAAGACATTCGAATTATTGACTGGAGCGTGTTAGAGGAGATTAATTTAGCTGTCGAAGTTCACGATTTAATTTCTGTAGTGAGGTGGGATCAATTTTTTAATATTGAGGAGTTGGGATTTAAGGACCTCACATTAGAGTTCATGTCCTCCTTCTACTTGAAACTTATGCTGACTTTCACTGAGGAGACTAACGCGCGGGAGGGGGTCATTTCATTTCGAGTAGCGGGTACTACTTATACCCTCTCTCTTCTACAGTTCACCCAATATTTAGGGGTGTATGAGGACTCGTTCCTCTATAGTACTGCTTACTCCGATCTCCACTTTGACCTCCCTACTCGTGATCACGCCGCGAATATCTAGGCTCGGCTCTCTTTCGACATCTCCCCATATGAGGCCAAGAGGTAAAAAGTGTCTAAGTTGATTTCTCCCACTCTCCACTACGTGTATCATCTGCTGAGTCACACATTGAGTGGCCGGGGCGAAAGCTCTGGTGTCGTGAGTAGGCAGGACATGCTATATCTCTATAGCATGACATCGTGCTACCACACTCATCTGGGTTTTATGGTTGCGCAGTACATTCTTCCCCAGGCCGACAACTCACGTATTGGGTCTATTTGCGTATCACCCTACATTACGTGCCTGGCTAAGAACATGAACATCTTTTCCTCCCTTCCCCCGATGACCGTGGTAGCGAAGAGCATCCCTATCACAATGGATTCTCTCCATCCTCTATGCATTGTCACTGCCCGTCAGGGTCGTGGTGGGCCCTTTTATTCCATTACGAGGCGTGGACCTCAGTTTGCTCATGATAACGATGACGACAATGATGTCGATCCTGACATCGATGAGCCTCTGGTGTCTCTGCCCCGTTCTAATTATGCGTAGGGAGAGTATTCTGCCCCTCCTCCTCGATCACGCATGCAGTATCCACGTGACTTCCAGCAGTTCTATGAGACCTAGCTCTCACTGTGCTTACAGCGTATCGAGGCTTCTCAGAAGCGGATAGAGGAGGCCATCATTCAGATCAGGGACCACCTAGGGATCTCTTCTCCACCTCCAGCAGCTCCTGGCCCCTCTCACCTCCCCGATGATCCTTTAGATTCTACTGCACCAGGTTATTTTTTTATTTCTCTGTATTTTTTATTTATAAATTTAGTCATACCACTTCAGATGTTCTATGATTTTCTTTCCTGTACTCATCTCTATTGTAATTGGAAGGAAACACTTTTATTTTATTATTAACCAGTTCTCTACATATTGGTGTCTTTGTTTTCTCAGCTCTTTGCATTGCATTGAGCACTCTGCAATTTTTAAGTCTGGGGGTGGATTTCGTTCAATTCTAATATTTCATATGTCTGGACATGATTACAATTGGTTATATTTTGGCTAGCATAATGCTCCTTATTGTTAACCCCCCCCCAATTAAAAAGATTATTTTCTGGTTGCTTCTTTCTAAGCTTTCCTTAATTCACTCATTTGAGATTATAACAAGTTAATTTGCTTTCGCAAGCTGATTAAAATGAATTAAAGTAGACTCATTGAGTGTTCAAATTTGTTGTTTAGTAATTATGTATAGAAATTCTTTAGTTTAATTTTCTCTATATAACTTATGTTTAGAATTAGTCCTCTATATTATTAACTAAAATCACTCTATTTTAGGAAATATAATTATCTATAATAAAGCGATTCGATGAGTGTAACAGTTTGATAATTTGGTATTAGGGACTCAAAATGAAGAATACCCTTTATTGGTCTCCAGAACTTGCCACTAGCAATTCTTAAAACATTCACATAAGTTAATTAGTTAGGGCGGACATGACTTAGGCCCCCCTTTAGATAGCTTGAGCTTTATAATCCCAAAACCCTGAACATTATACCCTTGCACACCCAATTTGGACCTACTCCCTCCTTATGCCTTTTTGTACTCCACTACTACAATTTACCAAGGCCAAAAATCCTTAACTCTTAGCACACCTATCATTGAGACCTTCATGGAATGAGTATGTTCATAGTGATATGTAGCCTGAGTGCGTGTACACCCACTTGGAATGATCTCTACTATGGACACTTGAAAAAAACATAGTGATATGTCTCTTGAGTGCATGTACACCCACTCAAAATGATCTGTACTATGGTCCCTTGGATAAAAAAACTAACACAAATATAGAGTATCCATCAGGAAAAGAAAGAAAACAATGTGGGAAGTATAATAATTGTGAAGTCTTGGTGTGCTTTTATACTTTTGATGTATGTTAGGGTAATTACCCGGCAAGAGGCTCAAGTGTTCTTTAGGTGTGATATGAACCATCACATTTATCTTTGATTACCCCACCTGTAATCTTCTATCCTAAGCCAAAAGGTTACATCATAATACAAGTCCTAAGGATCCAACCTTACTAATTTTAACTAGTGTTGTGAAGGTGTGAAAAGGCAAGCTTATGACTATCAATATTGAAACTATTAAATTTTGAATCACTAATGCCTAACTTATTAAGATTGTTATTTTTTCCTCACATTTATAGATGATTGTAATTCTATTTCCAGGAATGAGTGAAAAGATAGCTAAGAGATATATGGGAGGAATTTTAAGATAAAGTTATATTTAGAAAAGTCTACTATACTATTTTCTATGAAATTACAACATCAAATTTTTCTTTGAATTCATGGCAATCAGCTCGCGAAAAACTTAATTACCTATCGTTATTTCCAAATTTTTGAATTAGTTTGCTTAGGGACAAGCAAACACTTAAGTCTCGAGTATTTGATGAGCACAATTATATATGACTTTTTACTATCATATTTGTAATCATGTCCACTATTATTTACCTCTAGTAAATGCGAAAATAGATAAGAATATGAGTTTTCATGAATAGAAGAGCACAATATGGAGTTTCCTATACTTCTAGTATTAAGCTATTTATTCATTCATCTTCTTAATGCAGGTACTGCAAGTTCTTGGAACTAAAAAGTCTTGGAGCAAATAGAGGAGTTCACAAATTCAACATGACTGAGGATAAGACTAGAATTGGGCACACACGGGTAGGAACACTCCCATGTCACTACCCGTGTCCTTATCGGGAAAGATCACGAGGATTGGAAGAGAAATTAGAGAAATACACGGGTAGGCACACGACCGTGTCCCTACCCGTGTCCTTATCGGGCCTGCTGCTGAACCAAGCCGTGTGTGAAGCCACGAAGAACAACACAGCCGTGTTCGAGGCCGTGTCAAATGACACGGCCCAAGACCAGACATATCTTTTCGTGCAAAAGTGCATTAGAACCATCCACACGGCCTGTGACATGGCCGTGTTGGAACCCGTGTCCGACCCAGTTTACAAGGAGACTATAAAAACCTGTAGAAAAATTAGAAGAGGGACTTTTGGATTGAAGAACTTGGAGAACTTCTGGAGAATGAAAGTGGAGCATTCCGCGGAGGGGAGATCGAAGGAGATAATTCGTATGGTTTTAATCTTCATGTATCTCTTTTAATCTTCCCCTTCTCTTATGGATCTAACTTTATTTTTTACATTTCGCATGAGAATTATTCTTTTGAACAATTCGGTAATCATGTATCTTTGTTTTTATGTCGGATTTGTGGTATTTTATCGGTATGTATGCGTTCTAACAATGAGATTGATATTAGGCTTGAAATTAGAACTTGTTTTATTTGAATCCAAACTTCTAGATTGAGAAATTGGATGTTTGTGATGATGCATATATGTTTATGTTCTAATGTTCTTTCTCTTTGCATTTCAAATTGCATGATCGAGATATATGTTGTTTGGATAATGGTAATACGGATAATTGGACTCATGGTATCTTAGAGATAGGATTTCATGAATTTATGTATTAGAAAGGCATTCTTATTATTAATGCAAATTTGAGAATTGTGAATTGTTCGAGTGAAAATTTAATCAACTTAAGTTTAGGTATTGAATTGCTCGAGAGAGATTTCTATAAATGTTTAACCCTTACAATACAACGAATTTGATAATCTTGTTATTACATGACTACATAGAATTGAATTAATGAGTAATTATTCTCATGTGATTATTCTTAGATTTTTTGCTTTTTACTATCCTTAATTCTCCAATGTACTTTATCCAAGTAGTCCTAGTTAGGTTAATTTAGGGTAGCACTCAATTTTAATTATAGGTACGATAATAGAGTGAGAGTGAGTACGAGTACTTGAAAAGACCCTGTGGAATACGACACGAGAGGTAGATTTCTCCTATACTATGATCGATAGGTGCACTTGCATAATATTAAAATTAATCTAGTTAATGCCTATCCACAGAGTTTTTACATAGAGCAAAACAATCGCATCAGGGACCTAGGCACATTCCACTGATATGTGTTCATGGCCATGTCCTCAAAAAGCTCAATAGCTGCTTCCGTGGTTTTGTGGTTTAAGGTACCACCGGAAGCTGTGTCTATCATTTGCTTTGTGCTTTGATTTATCTCGTTATAAAACGTCTGCACCTGCAACCATACAGGCAACGCGTGATGGGGGCATCGTCTTAAGATTTCTTTAAATCTTTCCCAGGTTTCATACACAGTTTCAGAATCTATTTGTCCAAAGGCAGAAATATCATTCCTAAGTTTTGCGATTTTAGCTGGCGAAAAATACTTCGCCAGAAATTTTTCAGGTAGTTGATTCTAGGTGGTGATGTTGTTTTTTGGTAGAGTATTCAGCCATTGCTTAGCCTTAGTTCTTAAGGAGAAAGGGAAGACTCTTATCATTTGTAACACCATTGATTTTAAAGGTGCCACAAATCTCAAGAAACTTGATATATGCGCATTCAGATCTTCATCTTGAAGTCCGTCATATTGCACATAAGGCTGCACCATTTGAATTATGCTAGGCTTAAGATCAAAATTATTATTAGCTATAGTAGGGCGAACTATTTTTGATTTTGTACCCTCTAGATTTGGTCGTGCATAATAGGACATAGGCCTATGCACGACTTCCTCTACGACAGGTTCTTCCATTCTTAGGGTAGAAAATGACTCAGAATCCTCAACCGGTATTTGGTGAGTAGGTCCTTGAAATCCAAATCTTCTCCAAAGAGTACGCTCAATTTCATGGTCCAAGTCCAAAATATCCGAAGGATTTCCGCGGGTCATGCACTAAAAGAAGAGAAGAAGAAGAAAAAGAAAAATAAACTAGAAAAAAGTTACTGTATATTTTTTTTGAAATAGAATTTTTTATTTATTTATGATTTAACTCCTGAACTTCCCAAGGGCCACCCGATGAAGGGTTCTCAAGGTACTAGACAAGATAGTGGCATTTAAAGCCACATTGCCCTTTTCAAAAGAGTTAGGTGGCATAGAAAAATTATGATATGAGTTTCTATTAAGAGCATTAATATTTCTTTGGATTTTTATTTTGAGGAGGGTGAGAAGGAGAAATGATAAAAGTAATAGGTTCGTGTTTTCGAATTATCAACAAAAGTATCTCCTTGGTAACGGTGCCAAAATATTGATGAGAAAATATTCTCAAAGAGAATAAAAACCAAACTAGCAATCCAACCAGGCAAGTATACCTATCGAAATGCAGCTAGGGGACACAAGTGTCGTATTAAAATCTGGGAACCGTCAAGTAATCTTACTCACACGAAAACTATTATCTTATCGAAGATTTTTTTATGTTTTAAGAGAAAGCTAAATGCGATTAAAAAGAGAAATATTATGCTAAAAAGAGAAATGCTTGCGGTTAAATAGAGAGCTACTAAAAGTGATTACAACGAATGGTTAAGACGATGATAAAGAAGAGAACTAGATCGAGAATCACCTCGGCTAAAGTTGATTAAAAATGCGATAATAAACCCTAACTTAATAAGGTAAAAAACCTTGATCGTGGAAGTTCCATAAGCAAGAACACGCTTCTCTCGAAGTCGTGCCCACCTGTGTTTAGGAAAGTCCGACGGAACTCTCGTCCAAATCGGAGACCTAAAGCTCGCTCTACACTGTGAACCCCTCTATTAGATTTCACTCCAGTCCGAGAGATTTAATGTCTGCCTCTCTTGAGGGGTACGTGCAACTCTCTTTAATCTTGAGTGTTCACCTCAAACTACGAGCCTATCGGCTAGCTAAGAATGAAAACAAATATGGAAATTAAATATCAATGATATAACTCAAAACATGATTTTTTTTCAAGAGTAAATCAAAAGTCTAAGCCTTACAAAGAAAGAGCGAACTAGAGCATCATAACTTAATCTACTCGAATATCGGATCATCAAGATCGAGTGCAAGGACGATTAGTTACACATGCTGAAGTGGAGGAAGAGAGATGAATAGAAATGCCGTAAGAAAACAAAGAAAAGGGCACACTTTTTATGAACACTGAAATAGAGCTACAACTTGAAAAGAGAAGATTACAAGAGCTGGAAATGAAAACCTATGCTTGCATTAACATTTAGCTACTAAGCAATTACAACAACTAATACAAAAAGAGTAAACTAAGCTAGATTAAAAAGCTTAAAATGAGGAGGGAGATGAGAAGCATCAAAAATTACAAGAAAACTATAAGAAAACAAAAGGGCAGTACCTCCCCTATCACTCAAAAACTGCTCCTAAATGCTTGGAGATGGGCTCAATTTATAGAGTTTTTCGGGTTGGGTCATGCCCCCCTTACACGCCCGGGTTGGGCGTGTACCTGGGGCATGACACATTCGGTGTGTCTTTTTATGCTGAATTTAAATGCTGGAGGTGACGAGCGTCATAGTTGAATTACACGCCCATATGTCACGTCCGACCCGGGCGTGTAAGGAGGGCGTGTAAGCTGCGATGTAACGATATAGCGGGAAAAATATCGTGATGCGATGATTCGTCGGAACTTTGGGACAAGCCTTTAGAATACGCCTGTGTAGGTGTTACACGGGCGTGACAGAGGGCGTGTACTCTAAGTTTTCAAGGAATCCAGTTTCGGACCAATAGCTTCATTCCTTTGGGGTACACGCCCGTGTAGGGCGTGACCTTTGGGCGTGTAACAACAAAAATTGGTTGAATTCCATAAAAACCTGCAATAAGAAGAAAGTGCATTAGTGACAATAATATATACAAAAGGAGGTCAATATATGCACTTACAAGACATGATTTGTGCTTTAAAAACCTGAAAATACCCTAATATTTTTTACTGTAAAACGTACTATCACCCACTGCTAGCGACCATGGACAACTAAGCTGCTAAGAGAGTATGTTCTGTGACGTGCTTCTGTAGTCGCCCTGACCTGAAGTATTTCAATCCAATTTCTTTCTTCATGCAGCGGTCTTGGCGGTACCAGCAAATCTACCACAAGCTCCGACATACAAAGGGAAAGGAAAAAGGAAATTACAAGGGAAAAAAAGAAGAGGGGGATCCCTCCGCGGGCTACTCCTCTTATGAAAGCTTTGATATGCTAGGCTTTAGAAGGAGATGGAAGGATCAGCGGGGAACCCAATGATCCACTGGCACAGAAAAAATAAACATTTCGGCCTCTCCACCGCACTTCCCTCTTGGAAGAGTCCAAAACTATCTCGCGACTACCATTTTGCGATCTAAAATTATGCTTGATCAATGATTACAATTATAGCTTAGTGAAATCCAATCCGCTTTATATAAAATCCAGGCTGCTTGCTTTGATATTGACAATTCATAGGCAGCTTAAAGATTACCAAAATAAGTAAAAATCTAGGCGCAAACATTGATTTTTTAGTTCGCCAAGATAATAAAACTTCTGGAAAATGATTTAGTTCCAGCTCGCCGAAACATGATTTGAATATGATTTTCCAGCCTCCAGAAAGATGTAACAAATAGTCAAGTTGATGCGGGCTTTGGCGAATACCAATTCCAGTCCGCTCTTTCATTAATTATGATTCAGATGATAAACTTTTGCAAACTAAGAAAGATGAAGAAAAACTCTGCGAGCTAAGAAAGATGTGCTACAGACTTAGGTGACCAAGCAGGCAGGTGCATATAGCATTGCTTTCCACACAGGGTCACAAAAACTGTAAGCCACATCACCCAAGGAAGATATCTTTGGGGCCTTATAGATCAAACCTTGCGGACTGAACCGAATACCAGAATTCTGTCCGAACAGAGAGCTGATTCACTACCTAGGTGACCAAGCGGGCAGATGTGCGTAGGGTAGCATTGCTTTCCTCACAGCATCACAAAAGCTGTGCAATCAACCCACAACAAAGAATTGCGGACTGAGCGGATACCAAAAATAAATTTGCGGTGAAAGAAATGAGCTACAGACTTAGTAACCTAGGGGTCAGTTGCATATAACATTGCTTTCCTTATAGGGTCACAAAAGCTCTTTGCTCAATACACTGCCAAAAACTACGGACTAAGCAGATACCAAAATTTTGTCCGCATCTGAAACAAAAGAGCTGCAGACTTTTGTTACCAAGCGGGTAGGTGCATATAACATTGCTTTCTTCACAGGGTGACAAAAGTTGTTTGCTCAATCCACTGAAAAAAACTACGGACTAAGCGGATACCACAATTTTGTCCACATCTGAAAGAAATGAGCTATAGACATAGGTGACCAAGCAGGCAGGTGCATATAGCATTGCTTTCCTCACAGGGTCAAAATAGCTTTTTGCTCAACCTATCGAAATTCGGTGGACTGAGCAGATACCAATATTAAGTCTGCACCTTGTCAGTTTCCTGCGAGATGAGAATTAGCTACAGACTTAGGTGACCAAGCGGGCAAGTACATATAGCATTAGTTTCATCACAGGGTCACAAAAGCTATTTGATCAACCCATTGAAGGCCGGCAGACTAAGCGGATACCAAGAATAAGTTTGTACTGAAAGAAATGATTCATAGCTTTGGTGACCAAGCGGGAAGGTGCATAAAGCATTACTTTCGTCATAGGGTCACGAAAACTATGCAATCAACCCATTGAAATCTTGCCGACTGAGCGGATAATAATATGAAGTCCGTGCCTTGTCAAAATTCATGCGGGATGAGAATGAGCTACGGACTTAGGTGACCAATCAAACATGTGCATATAGCATTAATTTTCTCACTGGGTCACAGAAGCTGTACACTCAATCCTCACCTAATGTGAGGAGAAAGGTTTACTGTCCTCTTGTCTGTGGTATAGTCCAGGTTGATCTTTCGGCCAAGTGAATATAGCATTGCTTTCATCTGAGATCAACCTGGCTGTGGGTCTCCTACAGGCACTGCTGGAGGGTACCAAAGAGTATTCAAGGGTCACAAGCTAGGATGATCGGTGGGTAGGTGCATATAACATTGCTTTCCTCACGTGATCATCAAAGTTGTAACGATAACCATTACAAGACAAGATAGAGCTAGCACCAACCCTGTCCCTCCAAAATGTAGAGGTGGGGTTAGATAACAACCGGGATCCACAATTCAGTAGCCCGCCGCGCTAGAATCTGCAATCTTACACTACACGGTGTGAAATCTCCACGCAACACGTGGTCATCATGGTGTTACGCTGATGACAATGACTCAAGGTGGGGTCCCAGCTGAACTCAGCGATGTCTCCTGGTTTCAGTTATCCTTGCTCTTGAGTTGAGTAAAAGACAAAGAAAACACTTGGAAAAGTGTCAGTATGGGGCCTCCATTAATAATAATTTTTGAAAAATTTACATGAAAAATAAAAGAGATGAGTTAGTTTTCTGGAATAGAACCGGTTTAGATCGCCTCCGCTCCATGTATGTGATACATCCTCTCCTTCATAGGTTTGCAAACGATAAGCCTCGTCCTTTAGCACCTCCTTGACAATGAAGGGACCAGCCCAATTCGGATTCAGCTACCCCCACTGAGCTGTCCTTAAAGCAGCATCAACGTTTTTAAGAACAAAATCACCCACTTGAAAGTGTTTGATCCTTACGTTCTTATCAAAGTATCTGATCATTCTTGTCTTCACCCCTTCCTGTCTTATGGCTGCTTTATCCCTGATTTCTTCAATATGTTCCAAGCTAAATTTCATCTTTTCATTGTTCAGCTCAAGCCAATCTTCCCAGCCTTGCCTAGCAAGGACAACTCTTGGAGTGGGAACTTCAAACTCAATTGGAATGAGAGCTTCTGAACCATGAGAAAGTTCGAAAGGAGTCTCTCCAGTTGTAAATGAAGTTGTTGTCCTTAAGGTCCAGATGACTGAAGGAAGCTGATAAGCCCAATTGCCTTTGAGGTTCTGGACTTTCTTCTTGAGCATGCTAAGAATCTGCTTGTTTGCTACCTCAACCTGGTCAATACTCCTGGGATGATGGATAGATGCAAAATACAACACTGTTCCAATCTGCTTGCAAAAATCAATCATCTCATTGTTGTTGACATGTGGCTCGTTGTCTGTGATAATTGCCATTCCATGCCAGCAGACTATCTCGCTGCAGATGAAGTTCTTCACACTTGAGTTGTTATTTTAGCCAGTGACTTGGCCTCGATCCACTTACTGAAGTAGTCAATTATTACTAGGATGAGGCATCACTGCCAGCTTGCCATGGGAAAAGGACCAAGGAGATCCATTGCCCATATTGCAAAGTGCCATGGTGTTGCAATTGACTTGAGCAGCTGAGCTGATCGATGTTGAAGTGGATCAAACTTCTGAAACTGAGCACACTTCTTTGCATAAGCTTCAAAATCCTTCTTCATGGTGGGCCAAAAATATCCTGGCCTGAGGATCCTTCTTTCCAGGGTTCTGGCTCCTAAGTGACTTCCACACTCACCGGAATGAACTTCCAGAAGCACATTATGAGCTTCTTCTTCAGAAACACATATTGTCGTTGTTGATGGGAAGGTCTTTCTGTACAGAACTCCTGATATCAATTAGTAATAAGCTGATTTTATTCTGAACTTTCTCTTATCCTTTATCGATGGATGAAAGTCTCCCGAAGACAGGTAAAGTATGAATGGATCCATCCAAGAGGAGCGTTGATCAACTTGCATCATCTCTTCCTCATCCACTGTCGGGCGGAAGAGTTTGGAAGTAGTTCCTCCTGATGGAAGTCCATGATTAGCAAGAACATCAGCTTCTTCATTTTCGGTTCTCGGGATGTGCTCCATTGTAAAGCTCTTGAATTTGTCAATTTCAATCTTGACTAGAGTAAGGTACTTCTTCAAGTTTGATTCTCTGGTCTCAAAGTTGCCCAAAACTTGCGACGCCATTACCAGAGAATCAGTTTTAATGTATATGTGCGCGGTCCCAAGCTCTCTTGCAAGCTTTAAACTGGTTAATAAAGCTTCATACTCTGCTTGATTATTTGTAGTTGGAAAGAGAAACTTTATTACTTGTTCTAACTTAATACCATTAGTATTAATCAAAACAAGTCCTGCTCCTGAGGATTTTTTGCCTGAAGCTCCATCAACATAGATAGTCCAAGCCAAAGGAGATCTTTCTGCTTGACCAGAGCTGGACTCTACTGTATCAATCAAGAAATTTGCCAGCACTTGAGCCTTTATGGCTGTTCTGGGCACATAAGAGATTTCAAAGTCACTCAATTCTATTTCCCACTTAGCCAATCTTCCTCAATGCACTGGCTTTTCCACCACACTTCTCAAAGGTTGATCTGTAAAAACTTGAATTACATGTGCCTAGAAATACGGACAGAGTCTGCGAGCTGATAGTTCCAGTGCTAAAGCCAATCTCTCCAGAAGTGGATAGCTTATTTCAGCGCTTTTGAGGATGTGTCTAACATAGTAAACTAGAAACTGCCTTCTATTCTCTTCACGAACAAGAACTGAGCTGACCACCACCACGCAACTCCTAGATATAAGAACAACATATCCCATGATCGGGGGTTCTGCAGCGAAGGAGTTGAGTTTAATTATTTCTTTAGCAAGGTTTCTGAACATACTTCTGTCCATTAAAACTTGGACGCCCCTCAAAGAGTCTTAAAGAAAGAAGCACTCTTATCCCCGGCTCGAGAGATGAATCTCCCGAGGCATACTAATCTTTCTCCTAACTGTCGAACTTCTTTTGGTGACCGAGGAGGTGTCATATCAAGGATTGCTTAAATTTATTAGTATTAGGGGTGAGACCTTCTGGAGTAAGGAGGTGACCAAGAAATTTCCCCTTACTCTCCCCAAAGGTGCATTTTAATGGACTAAGTTTCATCTTGTATTTTCGCAGAGTAGCGAACGTCTCTGCAAGGTCATGAAGGTGCAAAGAGAAGGATTTGCTTTTGATAAAGAGATCATCAACGTAAACTTCAAGGTTTCTCGCCTTCTGTTCTTTGAACACATTATCCATCATTAGTAGATTTATTGCGCCAGCATTCTTAAGCCCGAAAGGCATCACGAGGTAACAATAGCAACCATCATTCGTGATGAAATAAGTATGAGGTATGTCGGGCTTTTGTATTCTAATTTGGTGGTAACCAGAGAATGCATCTAAAAAGCTCAAAAAAGAATACACAACCGTTGAATCAACTAAATAATCTATCTGAGGCAAGGGGTAACATTCTTTGGGACATGACTTATTCAATCGCGTGAAATCTACACACATTCGCCATTTTCTCCCTTGTTTTTTTTAACCATTACAACATTTGATAACCAGGCGAGATATTGAATTTCACGGATGAATCTCGCCTTGAGTAGTTTTGAGACCTCCTCTCTGATTGTAGCAGCATGCTTGGTTGTCACATCTCTTTTTTTGTTGCACAGGGTTAAAGTTTGGATCGATGTTTAGATGGTGGCAAGCGACATCTGGATTAACTCCTAGCATATCCTCCGCTGACCAAGCGAACACATCCAGGTTATCAAGAAGGCATAAAATCAACTCGGCCTTCTGATCTTCCGATAGCTCTGAGTAGATGGAGAGCTTTCTCTCCTCCTCTTATACAATGGGGACTCCTTGAGTCACCTGGGCAGGTTCCAAGTGAGCTCCTTCTCTGTCATCAGCTGACTCTGATCTGGACAAAACTTTGGGTGCTATAGCTGGAACAGCAGGAGGGCTGATTTTAGTCATGTTGACTGTCTGAACATAACATTCTCGTTCTTACTTTGGTCACTCCTGACCCTATATTATTTTCCATCAATACCAAACTTTATTGCTAGGTGGTAGGTCAACACCACCCCTCAATATTTGTTAAGGAGAGGCCTCCCGAAGATGGCATGGTAGCTGCTTGGAGCATCACTACTATGAACTCGATCAACTTACTTTTTCCTCCAAGTGTCACAGAGACTGTGACACTTCCCTCGACTTCCTTCCTTTCTCTAGAAAAGCCATAGAGTGGCCCCTCGGAGGAAAGTAGAGGCATTTCGGTCTTCAGGGCCTGAAAAGTGGGATCGAAAAGAAGGTTGACCGAGCTTCCGGTATCAATCAGAATCCTGTCCAGTGTATAGTTCTCTATGGCTGTCTTGATCACCACATCATCATTGAATGAGTTGGCAGTTAGGGAAGGTCGTCCTGGCCAAAAGTGACGTTTCCCCTAGATTGAGCAGAAGAGGAAGTTGAAGCGACCTCTGCCCAAGATACCCTTGTGATTGATGATTTGCGAGTAGACTCAGGTCCTGCTTCTCCAAGAATTCAAAAGTGTCTCCCCAAGGCTCCGTCATCATTATCATCAATGCATTCACTCTCAATATTGATATGGCCCAGGCGTCCAACATCTTCTACCTCTTCACATTCCCTATGGGCTTCAGCCACCTCCTTGCCCTTGGAGGTGAATGGCTTTGATGAAGCATCTTTCTTGCCCAAACATTTCATCTTGCCTTTAGCAGGCAACATCACTACTAGTTTACTAAGGGCTCTGTAATTCTCACTAAGGTGTCCCTTCTCCTTTTGAACTCGCAGAATAGATCTGAGTTCCTTGGTTTCCACTCTCTCTGAGGTCCTTACTCCTTGTCATCGGACCTCCTCTGCAAAATCTGGACGACCTCATTAATGGTCAGGCCTAGATCTGCAAACTGCTGCATAGAGTCACCGTAATGCTTCTTGGGTGCAGGCAGTGCATCTAGGTGGATGTGAAGAACTTGAGCGGGTAAGGTGGGAGCGGTGGCCAATGACAGTTTCTGATCACAAAACGGTTGATTGCTAAGGAATGGTTTCTTATGGCGGAAGTGTCGCCCCCATAGAGCAGTAGGCTGATAGTTTAGGCGAGGAGGCTTGGTATGGCGATGATCTACAGAGGAACCAGATACATCCCTTCCTTCAACCATGTTTGTAAGGGATGAAATGTATGTTGGGTTGGCGTTTTCACCCTCAATGAATCGATTGACCAGAGCAATCAACTCCTGCTAGGTGGCAGGCGTCTTGGTGGTTGCCTTGAACTTCAAAGGACCTTCCTGGACGCCGTGTATTAGAGAAACTTTGTAGTAATCTGGGTTCACATTCTACACCCCTTGAATCTCCTTTTGGAAGAGGTCAACGAATCATGGAATTGACTCGTTGTCTCTTTGCTTGATATCAAAGATGGCTGCCAGACCATCTTTCCTCGTCTTTCAGGTAGTAAACCTCGGCAGGAGCTTGCTGCGGAACTCGGCAAAAGAAGAAATCGAGCTAGATGACAGCTCATAGAACCATTCTCTTGCTTGTCCGTCGAGCGTAGCAACTAATAGTTTGTACTTGATGGCATCGGAGAGGCATCTCAAAGCAACTGCCCCTTCAAATGCCTACATATGGGCTACAGGATCGGTCTCCCCTATATAGAGAGGCAGACGAGGTTCTCTAAAGTTGTTTGGAGTGGACTCCCATCAGAATCTATCAACGAAGAGAGAAGGCACTCATATTCAGTAGGATATGTGGGGCGGACAGGAGGAAGAGCTTTCGCGAGCTGCGCGGGCTAGCGATCAGCGTAGTTGAGCTTGTGGGCAGGAGTTCCACAGTCCGCCTCCCTGAAGAAGTCCATCAGAGAGGCGAATTATTCCTCTTGAGACCACAGGGGAGGTACGATCTAGGCTGGATGGCGAGGTTGAGGACATGAATTAACCGCCGGAGTCTGCCGAAGCGGAGTTCGGTGGGTTGGAGTCTGGAGGACTGGAGTGTCTGCGGGATCTGCTGCGGCCTGAGGCACAAGCCGCTGAGTCAGCATGTTTAATGCATGATTGATTGTATCCAAGTGCTGGTCGGTTTCTCTGCGAGATCGCTCAGCCTCCCAACGATACTGTTCAATCACATCCCACAACGAGTCTTTTGATGAGCTGGAGCGGTCTGAATGGCGTGATCTGTAGCCTGACATTTCTGTCCGCGCATTTCAAAAACCTACTTGAGATCTGAAGGTCGCGTGTTAACTATTTATGTGCGGAACATGTACACCACAAGCTAATGGTTCGTTCAAGGGGGAAAAGAAGGGAAAAGGAAACTACAAGCAGCTATCTACTAGCAGATAATAGAAAAAGAGAGCAGAGCCATGAGCCACGACAATACCAGACTTTGCCCACCATGGTTTAAATGCCTCTCTTGCGATTGGCTTTCCTTTGATTGCAAATGTTTGATTACAAGTAGAGGAAAAGAGCAGGAAAGAAAAGCAAGCTAGAGGCTACAAATAATGAGATTCGAGTCCGCAGCCTTTAAAAAGTAAGATCCTAGGCTCGAGTCCGCGTGATTGGGTGCACAACTTCCCCCTATTTATAGGTTCGGGGGCCTGCCCAAAAGGGCAGAGCTAAAATAACCGACTGCCCGAGTACAGAAGAACCGGGCAGCGGTGATTGGAAACAAAAAAAAGAAAAGACACGCCAGTCCGCGCAAGAGGGGCAGACTAGGCACACGGTCTGGAGCTTCCGTCTGCTGCTGCAGGGCGCGATCATGGCTGGAGGGCCGCAACTTGTGAGGGCTCAGTCTTGAGTCCGCCTTGAGAGAAGGAGACTATGGACGGGGCTGCTCTAAAGTGTTGACGACTTGTGCAGACTGGAGAATTGAGTCCGCCACTGAAGGAGTCTGGCCATGCTGGAAACATCCTGAGATTGGATGACCTGGGCAGACTGGAAACTAAGTCTGCCAATGGAGAGATCTGGATCTTGTTGAATGTGCAGATGCTTGAGTGCGCCTAGAAGGGAGGAAGCTGAGTGGACCTAGGATTGACCTTAAGAGACTTGCCGACCTTAGCTGACTGGAGAACTGAGTTCGGCGCTTATGGAGTATGACCTGGGTCCTTGTTGAACTTGTTGCAGATTTTGGGGTTAACATCAGCTGTTTCAAATAAAAAATCTGCTTGCACTTGAGACTTAATGGCTGTTCTAGGCACATAAGAGATCTCAAATTCACTCAGATCTATTACCCACTTTGCCAATCTCCCTGAATGCTCTGGTTTTTCTAGCACACTTCTCAAATTTTGATCTGTCACAAATTGGATTGCATGATCCTGGAAATAAGGACAGAGTATTCGAGCTCTAATTACCAGTGCTAAAGCCAATCTCTCCAAAATTGGATATCGTTTTTCGGCACTTTTGAGCAATGTGGCTAACATAGTAAGCTGGAAATTGTCTCTGGCCCTCTTCTCGAACAAGAACTGAGCAGACCACCTCTGGGCCAACTCCCAGGTATAAGAATAACATTTCCACTGACCGAGCTCTGTTGCAAAGGAGTTGAGGTTAACTGCTTCTTCAGCTATGCAAAAGCTTCTGAACACTTTTCTGTCCACTCAAACTTGGACGCCCCTCGAAGAGTCTTAAAGAAAGAAGCACTCTTATCTCCTACTTGAGAGATGAATCTCCCAAGGACTGCTAATCTTCCTCTAAACTGTTGAACCTCCTTTGGTGACCGAGGATGTGTCATATCATTGATTGCTCTTACTTTACCAACATTAGGGGAATGAACTTTAGGAGTAAGGAGATGGCAATGAAACTTCCCAATATTCTCCCCAAAGGTACATTTTAAAGGGTTAAGCTTCATCTTATACTTTCACAGAGTAGGGAACATCTCTACGAGGTTATGCAGGTGCAAAGAGAAAGAATTACTTTTGATTAGGAGATCATCGACATAAACTTCACGGTTTCTCCCTTTCTCCGCTTTGAACACATGGCTTAATATACGATGATATGTCGCACCAGCATTCTTAAGCCCGAAAGGCATCACGTGGTAATAATATCAACCATCATTCGTGATGAAAGCAGTTTGATGAATATCAGGCTTATGCATCCTAATATTGTGGTAACCAGAGAATGCATCTAAAAAACTCATATATGAATACCCACCTGCTGAATACACTAAAGAATCTGTTTGAGTCAAGGGGTAACATTATTTGGGACAGTTTTTATTCAATCACGTGAAATCTACACACATTCGCCATTTTCCCACGGGTTTCTTAACCATTACAACATTAGACACCCAGGCGGGATATTGTATTTAACAGATGAATTTTGCTTTGAGGAGTTTTGCAACCTCCTCTCTAATGGGTCCAGTCAGCTTAGTCGCCACATCTCTTTTCTTTTGATGAACAGGCTTGAAGTTTGGGTCATTGTTTAGATGATGATATGCGACGTCTGGACCTACTCCATGCATGTCCTCCGCTAACCAATCAAAGACATCCAGGTTCTCGAGTAAGCATGAGATCAACCCGACCTTCTCATCTTCAGGAAGCTCCTAGTTGATGAGATTCGTGAGTAGGAGAGAGAGAGAGAGAAAATGGGAGCTTAATGTCCATCAAGGTCTAGGAGGGGGGAGACACCTTTGGGTCCCACCAATTTTACAGATTGGTGACTAGGAGAGAGAGAGAGACTGGGAGTTTCCCCAATTTGGAGGAGAGAGAAAATGGGAGCTTAATGGCCATCAAGGTCATGGAGGCTCCATAACCCTCAACATTTATGGGGCTTTTACTCCTCTGAGGGAGAGGAGAAGTCTTCAGCAGTTGGCCGGGCAATGGGGTGGCTCAGCCCCCTCTATTTGGGTGAAACCGGAAAAGTACCTTCATGGCCATTAATGGAGTTTTTAAAATTAAGGAGTTACAAGCCTCCCCTCCTCAATTCCCTCTTTAAGGACATTCACCGGAGCAAGGGCAATCATTTCCCCCCCATCCTTTCTCTATTTCATTGCGGTTGTTGTAGAAGTTAAAGAAGAGCCCAAGCTCGGTGGCCGGAAATGGGTGAGGAGGCAAAGCACTCGCGTTCAAGATGCAAACTAGGTCCTCCTCTAGTCCTTCATGGGGTAGATCTTAGGAATTGTTAGGGCAAAGAATCAAGATCAATTGAGCGGAGTTTTTGTACTTTTTTCCGTGAAAATGAGGGTGTCGGGTTCGACAGAATCCGCCGTCTCCGGCGGCTAAACCACCGTCGGCCGATAGCCCTCACCTCGACGGAGGTGGTGGTGGTGGATGGCCGGGTAGGTGGTCGGAGGGTCGGGAATTATGGCTGGAGTTAGATCCAGGATGGGTGAATCTGGGCCGTTGGCTGCAGGAAAGAGAAAGATAGCCATCGTCGATCCAACTTTAAGATCTATGCAAATTAAGATCAATTAACTTTAGGGTATTTTGTATTTTCTGTCACAAAAATTCTACTTTATTAGGGTTTAAATTTAAAATAATTACAGACCTTTTCAGAAAATGTGGTCAACATGAAACTTGTTGCCATATGAGTCTAGTCTATTTTGAAATTAATTTGAACCAATTTGGAGTTCAGGTCAGAGCTCAGCACTCATTTTGCTGAGGTCAATACTTAGGGTTGATCAGCGAATGTTTGGTGTGCCCCCATCAATCCTGACCTCCAAATGATGTGAAATTTGGAACATGAGCCATTCATATCTAGATCTATAAAATATCAAAAAAATTGAATTTATAGAAAATTTTTAAAAGTTTTGGAAATAATTTCATTTTTCATGTAAGGTTTAATTAAGGGTCTAATGACCTCCAAATCCTCCGAAATTTTTGTGACTAGTCCTTGGGTTCAATATAGGACTTTGTATAAAATTTCATCCCATTTGGTGATGATTTCGTTTCAATTTTGGTAAACCCAAGCGTATGCCTAAGAGGGTTATTTAGGTCAAAGTGTCTCTTGTGGGTATTGAGTGACCAAATCACCTCATCAGAGGTTGGAACTTGGGCACTGAATTATTATGACAATAAACACCTTCACATGGAGTTTGGGCTCGATTAGGGTGGATTTGCTCCACGAACCTAGTTCAAATCCTAAGGTTGAACTTTGGGGATTTGTGAAGTACATGGGGTGATATGTCCTTGTATGGAATTGTTGTTTAGTCCATGATATCTTAGGGTGGTGAAAAGCCATTGGAAGGAATTTTGTGGTATTTGGACACATGCACCCCACTTTAATCACATGGAAATTATTTAGATCTATACACTTTATGGAATAATTCAGGGGTCTTATGACCTTGGATCTTCAAGAGATTTTGGTAGGAGTGATTTTACAGTAATATTAACCACTTAAATTTATTATAGGATGTTTAGATAACAGTAGCTCATACTTATAGATATAACCTTCATCTTTTCATTTTTGATGATTTTGAGGTGACTATGGTCTAATTGTCTTAGAATGATATGAAACTCTGGCAAAATTAATCAAATATCATTTTAATGCATTGATAAATTATTTGGAATAATTGGGCATTTCCTCTTAGTACTTCATGTGTTAAGTGAACTAGTACACATTATTTTTATAAATAGATCATAAATATCATATCTTGTTGGAAAATTGTCTTGCTTGACCAGAGAATTTTTTAGGGCAAAATAAAGCTTAGCAAATTATTACATATAGTTTGGTAGAGGTTACAAATATGTTTCTTCACGAAGTGCCCTAATGTGATTTTAATTGGAATATTTTCTATGTAGCTTACTTGCCTTCGAATTATATGAAACTATGTCAATAAAGTTTTGTGATCGTTTTAAGTCTCTGGTAATTTTTGTATAATTTTTGGACAATGAATTATGGTACTCCCTTCATTACCTCTAATTATTTAAATTACCTTGAATTAATTATTTAGGGGCTAGTACATTTATGAAAAATGTTTGGAATTTGGTATTCTCTGATATTTTTGCCATCATATAGTGTTCATAATTTTTGGGTGGCCATAACTTAAGGAAATCTAGTACTTCATGTTCAAAATTACCCATGACCTAACTTTTGGGAAAATTAAATAAATGATAAATAAATTAGGAATATTACTGTTGAAATTTGTGAAGTGGAAGTGGGCGACAGGTCAGGACGGGCAGCCTGGGCGGACAGCTTTGGCGGACTGGGCGGACTGGGCGGACTGCGTTGTGCGGCCTGGTGGAAGGTCTAGTGGAAAGCCGGCTGTTCTTCTGAGCAGGTTGTTTGCATGGAGTTCGCGGACTGTGCGGCATGGTATCTGCGGATAGAGAGGCTTGCGGACTGGTGCATTGCTCAGTGGCCACGGGTGCAAGCTTGTGCTGACAGGCGGGTTGGCTCATGTTCGCGGGAAGCTTGCGGATTGGCGTGTCCACGGTTTGGGCTGTTGCGGACTGAGCTTAGAGCTTGGCTGAGGCCTTGTCGAGCTCTGGTGGCACAGCAGGTGTTTGCTGTGGAGATAATTTTGGCGGCCTGGTGTTGGAGTCCGAGATAAGACCGTTGCGATGGGGCAGGAGTGCGGGGAGCTTGCGGACTGATGGAGGTCTGTGCTCGGTGTTTTGGCGGATGGGGTTTTTCGTCCGCCATGCTCGCATTAGCCCTTGATGGTTTTGGGCTTGGTCACACTTTGTGTCGAGTTCAGTGTGTCCGCCGTATCCGCCAAGTCCGCTGTGACCGGGCAGTCTGTTGCTAGCTGCCTTTGGTCGTGGGCTTGTGGCGGATTGAGGTGTGAGTCTTGCGGACTGCCTCGGGTTGGTGCAGACAGCCATTGAAGGGGGTTTGTTGTCCTGCAGTGGTTGGAGCTTTGCGGGCTGATGCCTTGTCTGCTTAGCTTGGGCGGACTGGAGAGGGTTCGCCAATGGTTGCCTTGCTCCTGGCGGTCTTCCTTGGTGACCGGCTAAGTCCTCGCAGACTCAGCGGACGGTGGTTTGCATTCGCGCGGGCTGGGGCGGTGTCGCTATCTCTTGGGCGGTGACCACACTCCTCACCTTGCTTATAAATAGGACCCCCCCGGCACATCTAAACTAACCTAAGTAACTTGAGTGAACAGTAAGTTGAGTTGTGCAAGGAGCTGCGGTCTGTGTTTGTCAGTCTGTGTGGATTGTTTCGGGCTGACGGTTTGCTGTGTGCAGGTCGCGCGGATAACTTCAAGGAGCCAGGAGTTTGGCTGTGACTTCGGTCAAGTGCTTGGAAGTGTGCGGTCTCTGCGGACTCAGCAGGAGGTCGCTCTGCGGCTTGTCAGTTCTGTTTCAGCTTTGCCAGCTTCAATAACCTGTCCGCCGGCTTCAGGCGGGTAGGGGTGTTCCTCAGTTCAGGTTCAGCAGAAGGCGAATAACGGTGTGTCCGCGCGGCCTCGCGGCTTCGGCGGACTCCGTGGCTATTCGGCGGATTGCAGCTTAGCTTGGGCGATCTCAGCGTACTCGGCGACCTCGGCGACCTCGCGGTCTCGGCGGACTCCAGTGTTGTCCGCCCGGCTTGTTTTTTGGTGCTTTCTGTTTACAGCTGTAATACTAGTGAAATCATGTCTCGCTATGTATGGCTCAGATTGTAAAGAAGTGAATGTATAAAAGATCTGCTTGTGCTTCCATTGTTTGTTGGGTGAAACCTCTGGTCCTCGGGTTTTCCGCTGGTTCAACGTGAGAATTGAGTAGTTCCGAAGATATTAATTTGGCGTTTGGGCTATCTTGCTGACCACGTTGAGAAAATTTAACATGGTATCAGAGCCAGGTTTCTGAGGTTCAGTTGCGTGAGCGAAAGTCAACCAGCGTTGTTACTCAGTGACTGTGTGGTGCTCAACCTGTGTTGTTGCTCGGAGCTTCTGTAAGGGTGCCAACAGGTGTTGCAATGGAAGGGAGCTTTGCAAGAGGTCTGGGCATTGAACTCTTAACGCCGACTAACTTCAAGAAGTGGAAATCGTGCATGAAGAGTTATCTTCTTGGCAAGGAGCTGTTGGAAGTCGTCGGTGGTGGCGACAAACAGGAAGTGACTGCTGCTTTCGGTACTGCTGAGCAGGTGAGGCTCTGGAGAAGAACAAATGCTAAGGCGGAGTTCATTCTGAAGAGAGCTGTGTCTCCGGAACTGTTTGATCACATCATTGGGTGTGAGTCGGCTGCTGATATTTGGACAACCATTGATGAGTTGTTCAATAGGAAGAATGTGGCGCGGCTTCAGTTCCTGGAGAATGAGTTGGCCAGGGCAACTCAGGGAGACCTTTCCATCTCCAAGTACTTCTTAAAGATGAAGAGCTTATGTGCTGAGCTGTCGGCACTGGATCCTGATGAGCCTATCTCTGAGGCGAAGATGAAAAGGCACATTATCCGCTGCTTGCAGAAGGAGTATGTGGCCTTTATTACATCTGTTCAAGGGTGGGCTACTCAGCCGTCTTTGCTGGAGCTGGAGAATCTGCTTGCCTCGCAGGAGAGCTTAGCAAGGCAGATGGCGGGAGTGAATCTGAATCAGGAAGGCAGCGAAGCTCTCTTCTCAGGCAAGAAGAAAGGATGGGAAGGGAAGAAGAAGAAGGTGCAGGCCGCTGGTGAGAAGGAGACTTCAACTTCATATCCGCCAGAGAGGAGCAATGCTCCTAAGGACTGGAAGAAGAACCTGAAGTGCTACCGGTGTCATCAACGAGGGCACTTCAAGCGGGACTGCAAGGTCAAACTGCAGCATGAGCATGCTGCGGGAAAGGAGGAAGCTTGCTCGAGAAGTGAAGAAGTAGAATGGGGCGGAGCTTTTATGACGGGCACTTGTGTCCGGGCCTTGTTTGCTGAGGACTTCAACGGCGAGTGGACCGTGGACTCCGGGTGTGGTCATCACCTCACCGGAGACAAGTCAAAGTTCACCTCCATGCAGCCATACTCAGGTAATGAAGGTATTATCACTACTGATAATACTGTTTATGCAGTAGAGAAAGAGGGGGTCGTGTCTTTGGGTAGTGATCAGGGGCCACTCACGTTAAGGAGTGTGTATCACGTGTCGGGTATGAAGAAGAACCTCTTCTCGGTGACCAACGCGGTGGACGCTGGGTATCATGTTCTGTTTGGGCCAACAGACGTGAGGTTCCTTCGCAACGTATCAGCAGTAAAGGCTGATGTTGCTCATGTTGGGAGGAGGGTGAAGAACTTGTTTGTTGTTTCCACCAATGCTTATGTTGATAGAATGAGGGCCAATGATAGTGCTGCTATCTGGCATGAGAGGCTGGGGCATGTTGGCATGGACAAGCTGAAGGCGATGGCTAGTAGAAGTTTGGTGAGGGGGTTGCCGAAGTTGTCCTCCTTTGGTGATGGTCATGTTTGTGAGGGCTGTCAATATGGTAAGGCACATCGCCTTCCATTTGATAAATCACAAACAAGGAGCAAGAAACTATTGGAGTGCATTCATGGTGACCTGATGGGACCGACGGTTACTGCCAGCCTTGGTGGAAGCAGATACATGCTTGTCTTGGTTGATGACTACTCAAGGTATACTTGGGTGTACTTCTTAAAGGAGAAGTCGGAATCCTTCCGTTTGTTTGTGGAGTTTAAGGAGTTGGTAGAAGGCCGGCTTGGCTTGCGGATTAAGAAGCTTAGAACTGATAACGGGGGTGAGTTTGTCTCCTCTGAGTTTTCTAACTTCTGCAGGAAGCACGGGATCCAATGGGAGCTTACTTGTGCCCACACTCCACAACAAAATGGGGTAGCGGAGCGGAAGATTCGTCATCTGACGGAGACCTGCAAATGCTGGCTTCATGCGAAAGATATCCCAAGGTCCTTTTGGGCGGAGGGAATGTCTTGTGCTGCCTATGTTATCAACCGGATGCCACTCAGCCCTATCAACATGAAGACTCCAGTTGAGCTGTTGCTAAAGGAGAATCCGAGTGTTGGACACCTTAGGGTGTTCGGTTCAACTTGCTACGTGCATGTCCCGGATGCATCACGGACAAAGCTGGATGCGAAGACAAGGAAAATTATCTTTGTTGGCTATGATGAGCGGAAGAAGGGATGGAAATGCATGGACCTTGTGACGAAGAAGTTCGTAGTATCAAGAGACGTTGTCTTTGACGAGCTGACGTCATATGGAGGTGGCTCGGTGGAGCTAACCGGAGGTAGCAAGTTTGAGGAAGCACCGGTGGTGGCTGATGAAAGCTTGGAAGAGGAGCTTGTTGTTTCACTAGCAGCTCCTGTTGCTTCGAACTCCGAGGCTGAGCCTTCTGGCTCAGGAAGCAGGGGGCACTGCTCAATGCTTGCCCTAGGTAGGAGTGGAGCCTGAAGAAGCAACGGAAGCCGTGAGCAAGGAACCAAGTCTTCGGAGATCGAAGAGGGTGGTTAAGCCACCGGCTCGGTACTGTGATGGGAATGCAGTGAGCTTTGTCTCCTGCTTCTTTGCAGGTCCTCTGGATGAGCGAGATCCTGCAAACTTCAACGAGGCCACTGGAGTGAAGGAGTGGGAAGGTGCCATGAAGGAAGAGATTGATGCTCTGAAGAAGAATGAAACCTGGGACCTTGTGCCCAAGGTTGATGGCATTACTCCGGTTACTTGCAAGTGGGTGTATAAGTTGAAGAAGAAGGCTGATGAGAGCATTGATCGTTTCAAGGCTCGCATGGTCGCTAGAGGATTCTCACAGCAGTATGGAGAAGACTATGAGGAGACATTCAGTCCAGTTGCGAAGATGACTTCTGTAAGAGTGGTGATCGCCTTGGCTGCTAGCAAGGGATGGAGGTTGTGGCAACTCGATGTGAAGAATGCATTTCTTTACGGAGAGATTGACAAGGACATCTTCATGGATTAGCCGCTTGGTTTTGTCTCTAAAAAGCATCCGGACTATGTCTGCAAGCTCAGGAAGGCTCTCTACGGGTTGAAGAAAGCTCCTAGAGCGTGGTATGGGAAGATTGCAGAGTACCTGCAATTCTGGGGATACTTTGCTTCTAACTCGGATTCAAGCTTGTTCGTCAAGAAGAAGGGACAGCTTCGAGTCTTGGTCCTGCTATATGTAGATGACATGATCATCACAGGGAATTCGGAGGAGGAAGTATCAAGGCTCAGGGCTGAGCTTGCTATACGCTTCAAGATGAAAGACTTGGGAGAGTTGCATCACTTTCTCGGTCTGGAAGTGGAGAGGAAGGAGTGCGGGATTCTCATTAGCCAGAAAGGGTATGCTGATCTCATTGTGAAGCGGTTTGGCATGGGCGAAGGGAAGAAGTGCTCTACTCCACTGGAATCTGGGCTGAAGCTTCGACGAGATGAGGGAAGGGTTCTTCATGATCCCTTGGTGTTCAGAGCTCTTGTTGGGAGCTTGATTTATCTGACGATTACAAGTCCGGATATAGCTTATGTTGTTGGCCGAGTAAGTCAGTTTATGGCTAAACCAAGGCAATCTCATCTAGTGGCGGCAAAGGGGATTCTGAAGTATGTCAAGGTGACTTCTGAGATGGGACTCCTCTATGAAAGGGATGCGGAGTTTGCGTTGCTTGGGTACACGGATGCTGACTATGGCGGTGATTTGGATGATCGGAGGTCTACTTCAGGTTATGTGTTCACTTGCGGTTCAGCTAGCATCTCGTGGTGTAGCAAAAAGCAGGACTCGGTGTCGGTTTCAACCATGGAGGCGGAGTATAAGGCTTCGACTTTGGCTGCTCGGGAAGCCGTTTGTTTGAGGAGGCTTATAGAGGATGTCCATGAAGAAGTGCAAGGGCCAACTTTACTCCGGGATGACAATGGGAGTGCTCTCAAACTGGTAAAGAATCCAGTGTGTCACGCCAGGACCAAGCATATAGAGATTGATCACCATTTCATCAGGGAGAAGGTGTTGGAAGGATCTCTGCTGGTCGGGCATGTTCGGAGTGAAGATAATCTTGCTGACATCTTCACGAAGCCACTGTCGAAGGGGCCCTTTGAACGCTTACGCAGCTTGCTGGGCTTGGTCACCACTTCTCACTTCAAGGGGGAGTGTTGAAATTTGTGAAGTGGAAGTGGGCGATGGGTCAGGCCGGGCGGCTTGGGCGGACAGCTTTGGCGGACTGGGCGGACTGGGCGGACTGCGTTGTGCGGCCTGGTGGAAGGTCTAGTGGAAAGCCGGCTGTTCTTCTGAGCGGTTTGTTTGCATGGAGTTCGCGGACTGTGCAGCCTGGTATCTGCGGATAGAGAGGCTTGCGGACTGGTGCATTGCTCAGTGGCCGCGGGTACAAGCTTGTGCTGACAGGCGGGTTGGCTCATGTTCGCGGGAAGCTTGCGGACTGGCGTGTCCGCGGTTTGGGCTGTTGCGGATTGAGCTTAGAGCTTGGCTGAGGCCTTGTCGAGCTCTGGTGGCACAGCAGGTGTTTGCTGTGGAGATCGTTTTGGCAGCCTGGTGTTGGAGTCCGGGATAAGACCGTTGCGATGGGGCAGGAGTGCGGGGAGCTCGCGGACTGATGGCGGTCTGTGCTCGGTGTTTTTGCGGATGGGTTTTTGCGTCCGCCATGCTCGCATTGGCCCTTGATGGTTTTGGGCTTGGTCACACTTTGTGCCGAGTTCAGTGTGCCCGCCGTATCCGCCAAGTCCGCTGTGACCGGGCGGTCTGTTGCTAGCTGCCTTTGGTCGTGGGCTTGTGGCGGATTGAGGTGTGAGTCTTAAGGACTGCCTCGGGTTGGTGTGGACAACCATTGAAGGGGGTTTGCTGTCTTGCAGTGGTTGGAGCTTTGCGGGCTTATGCCTTGTCCGCTTAGCTTGGGCGGACTGGAGAGGGTTCGTCAATGGTTGCCTTGCTCCTGGCGGTTTTCCTTGGTGACCGGCTAAGTCCTCACGGACTCAGCGGACGGTGGTTTGCATTCGCGCGGGCTGGGGCGGTGTCGCTATCTCTTGGGCGGTGACCACACTCCTCACCTTGCCTATAAATAAGACCCCCCAGCACATCTAAACTAACCTAAGTAACTTGAGTGAACAGTAAGTTGAGTTGTGCAAGGAGCTGCGGTCTGTGTTTGTCAGTCCGCGCGGATTGTTTCAGGCTGACAGTTTGCTGTGTGCAGGTCGCGCGGATAACTTCAAGGAGCCAGGAGTTTGGCTGTGACTTTGGTCTAGTGCTTGGAAGTGTGCGGTCTCTGCGGACTCAGTAGGAGGTCGCTCTGCTGCTTGTCAGTTCTGTTTCAGCTTTGCCAGCTTCAATAACCTGTCCGCCAGCTTCAGGCGGGTAGGTGTGTTCCTCAGTTCAGGTTCAGCAGGAGGTGAATAACGGTGTGTCCGCGCGGCCTCACGGCTTCGGCGGACTCCATGGCTATTCGGCGGATTGCAGCTTAGCTTGGGCGATCTCAGCGGACTCGGCGACCTCGGCGACCTCGCGGTCTCGGCGGACTCCAGTGCTATCCGTCCGGCTTGTTTTTTGGTGCTTTCTGTTTACAGGTGTAATACTAGCGAAATCATGTCTCGCTATGTATGCCTCGGATTGTAAAGAAGTGAATGTATAAAAGATCTGCTTGTGCTTCCATTGTTTGTTGGGTGAAACCTCTGGTCCTCGGGTTTTCCGCTGGTTCAACGTGAGAACTGGGTAGTTCCGAAGATATTAATTTGGCGTTTGGGCTATCTTGCTGACCACGTTGAGAAAATTTAACAATTACAACATTCTGGATTTAGTCTAATTATGTCATGATAGACCCTCAATAATTATCTTAGGTCATTAGGATGAATATTTGAATGTTTCATAATTCATGCACACCATATAAGTTGGTTGGTCTGCATATAGTAAAAATTGCAGAATTATGATACCGTGTGGAATGGACATAGGGACATGGGGTTAATAGTATACTGATTTTGGTGAAGTGAAATGAGTCTATCATTGTGGATCGTGCTGTGAAGAGTGTTTGGTTGACTTGTGTTAAATGGTGCTCGGGGTCGATGAAACATCATCCTTCCTGTGGAATGAGAGAGTCAGAATACACTAGTGCTAGATTAAGTATAAATTTAAATGGGGTTGGCTATGGGTAGATACTAATAAAAATAAGTAACTTGTGAAAGAGAGCTTTGGGTTTTATCCCATCGTAGTTCATGTGTCCTTGAGAGCCCTTCACAGGGAATGCCCTGTGAAGTCCAAGGTTAACGTAAGCCATAAGAATAAATGGAACATAAGAGTAATTAAAAATACTCTAGGATTACACTCACACTCCCCGGTGTTGTGGGAGTTAGGTTGGTTCTCACGAGCGGTAGGCTCGGTGGTTTTGGTGATGGGCAGGTTAGCCCGGCGAGACGATGACTCGGTAGATATTTATTACGGACCAATTAGTCTGAGGAGCCTTGGCTCTAGGGGAAATACATTATTAATGCATGTGCATAAAATATAAGGTGGTGGTTCTTTGTATTGGAGAGTCATCGCATCAACACCAATACGTTGACTTTGCAAGTGTAGTTTAGCACTTAGCCAAATAAAGTCTGGTGCGTTAGCCAGCAAGAGTACGCAGGAGCTCCACTTAGTGCACCAGCATTGAGGCGTATGATAGGTTAGACTGGTAGTGTTTATACCGGTTTAGAGGCGGGCGAATCCCAACCCATCGCTGCCATTTTCCACTACGGAGGTATCCTGGGACGTTAGGCCCTAGAAATGTGGAATTAAAGGTCTGTGTACACAGAGTCGGGTCAGTGTGTGTACTTGCATGTTTTTATCATAGCATACTTGCATGACATAGCATAATCATTGCATATAACCCTTGACACCTATTGTATAAATTGGTATAGGACACTTTATGCAATAGGTCTTGCAAAATGACCCCTTGGTCTATAGGTTTGGCTAGGCATTCTTATAGGTCATGGTTACTTACTTAGTTTACCTTCTTCTACTTTTACTTTCTCACCTTGTTTATATGTACACTCATATTGCTTACCTACTATTAGCTTACTTATACTTCTTGTGATTTTCTGCTCATGATAGACTAGTTCTACCATCACCAGCTTACTTTTGTTACTCTCCACCTTAAATACCTTCCCTTCTCTTCTCCCCGCTCGGTTCCTAGCAGCCATTAGGGGAGTGGTGGGGGATGATAGGATTTAGTCTTTTTGACTAACGGTCGTTAACCAAATCATTTTAGGGGATCGTGGAGCCAAACCTGGAGATGCAGCCCCAAAGGTCAGTGCGCTTGGAGACGGGACAGTATAGCACGAGAGTTCCGGCAGCAGGGACAATGAGTCCCGATCATTAGTAGTTACTATAGATTTACCTTACGCGTTGAGAGACTTTTAGTGAGGATCATGATGTATGGAGCCGGAGCACTCTTATTAGTACTTTGATTTATTTTTACTATGGACTATCCCTTCATAGGGATTTATTTTATATTCATGTGATTTTTGGTGGACCAGTATTTGAGTTCTACTTTACTCCTTGTACTTACTCCTCTCTTCTGCAATCGTTATGGGCGGTAGGATCGGTGTTTTGTAGTGACGACTTTCTCGGGTGTGTTGGTGTCACCGCAAAGCGGTGGTTCTGGGCATAAGCCCCTGTTGGTTTTTCAAAAAAGGGGGTCTTACACTGAGCATTGATGAGGTCGTCCAGATTTTGCACAGGAGATCTGATGAAAAGAAGCAAGGACCTCAGAGAGAGTTGAAACCAAGGAACATAGATCTTTTTTGTCAGTTCCACAAGGAGAAGTGACACCTGACCGAGAATTGCAGAGCCCTTCCCGAACTAGTAGAGAGGTTGCTTGTTGAGGGAAAGATGAAAGACTTGGGCAAGAAGGATGCTACATCCAAGCCGTCTAACTCCAAAAGCAAGGAGGTTGCTAAGATTTACTGGGAATGTGAAGAGGTCAAGGATGTTGGCCATCTGGGCCATATCAATATTGAGAGTGAATGCATTGATTATGATGTTGAAGGAGCCTTAGGGCATCTCTTTTGCATTCATGGAGCAGCAGGAACCAAGTCTACCCGTAAATCATCTATAGCAAGGGTCTCCCGGGCAGCGTTCTCTTCTACTTCTTCTTCTGCTCAACCCAGTGGAAGTTTAACTTTCGGCCAGGACAACCTTTCCCCAACTGCCAATCCATTCAATGATGCTGTTGTAATAAAGGTAGCCAACGAGGACTCTACAGTGGATAGGATCCTGATTAATGCAGGCAGTTTTGTCAACCTTCTTTTCAAAACAACCTTTAAGGCCCTGAAGACTGGAAAGCCTATACTTTCCACTGAGGGGCCGCTCTATGACTTCTCAGCAAAACGGAAGGAGGTTGATGGCAGTGTAACGCCCCGAAACTCAAAGGAGTAAAGGGGGACGTTTTGGACCAGTTTGGGTTCTGGCTGCAGGCACACGGCCTGGGACACGGGCGTGTCCCAGGGTATGTCAAGCCTGTGTCGACACTGAGACGGGAAGTCGACACTTTGGTCTCGACATTATGTCGAGACTGGGCACACGGCCTGCGACACGGGCGTGTCGCAGGGCGTGTCGACCCGTGTCGACACTTAGCCGCGAAGTCGACACTGTGCTTTGACAATGTGTCGAGACATGGCACACGGCCTGCGACACGGGCGTGTCGCAGGGCGTGTCGACCCGTGTTGACACTTAGCCGCGAAGTCGACACTTTGGTCTCGACACGGTGTCGAGACAAGGCACACGGCCTAGGACACGGGCGTGTCCAAGGCCGTGTCAGTAGGTCGACGATGTTCGCTCGACGAAGTGTCAAGTGTCGAGACCGTGTAAACGGCCTGGGGTCCAGGCGTGGTGAGGTGACACGGGTAAGGACACGGGCGTGTCCTAGAACCCGTGCAGTGCTCGGGTTGTTTTCGGGGAAAAACGATGGGGGTACACGGCCGGCCACACGGCCGTGTCAGGTGGAACACAGGCGTGTCAGCTCGAACACGGGCGTGTTCGATACCCGTGTGAGGTTCCAGGTGATTTAATTTTGACGGCAAATGAGGCACACGGCCATGGACACGGGCATGTGCCAGGTCGTGTTCGGTCCAGATTGGGCATTTCATTCCCGAATCAAAGCCATTCGTTTCCTTATTTTGTGATCCAACGGCTGGGGGTTGTTCCTGAAGGGATATACCCGGGATTGAACTTAGAAAACCTTCACTTTTCTTAAGTGTTATCTTTCTAAAACCTTAGAGAGAGAGGAGAGCCAAGGGAGGAACAAGGAGCTAGATCCTGCCATTAGAGGAGCTTCGGAGCTCCGAATCGCGAGCCGACTCCGGATCCACGGAGGCAAAGCTAGTGCGGTGCTTTTCATCCGATTAATTTTCAATGGCGCCAAAGAGGAACGTTAGGGTAACGATCCTCATCTTGAGCATGAGTAGCTCTCTTTCTTTGCATAGGAAGCCCGCTCTCGCGAGTTTGCGGAGAGTTGGAGGCGTTCCTTCGGGTAGATATGTGAAGTCCCCGTTGTTTAGAGTCCGTAAGCGAGAATGGACATAGACATGATGTGTGAAGCCTACCCGGACATGTTGGTCTGGATCGGTGATGTTGCATTGCATAATGCCGGAGAAGACTCCGTGCTATGGATTATTTTTCGGGTTTTCTACGCAGTAGATTGCAGCAGGGAGCCTTGGGGACTAACCCAAAGGTGCACCCGGAAAACTGGGCGGATACGTGATCTTGCCAACTTGGTGGCCTGAGAGCCAACTTGAACATAACCGGGTTATGTGAATTGTAATGGAAGTGGGACTCGGTGGAAGTTTGACCCACGAAAATAGCTTAAATTGTCGTTGCGATGTGAGCACGGGTTAGATGGAACCGTACCCGTTCTATATCGTTCGGTTAAAGAGACCTAAAGGCACGTGACACTTACCTTTTGCATAGATTAGGGTCTTCGGCGGTCATTGGCTTAAATTGTCGTGACCCAGGCCAAGAAGACAAATTTCTCATAGGTTTTGGCCGTCTAAGTGGCGGTGGTGAGTCCGGAATGTCTATGGCTTTAATTGATGTGACATCGACCGGTTCACCAAGAATGTGCCCTGAGAGCACGGGGCGTGTGGCCGTGCGAGCCAACGTCTGTGATGAAATGGCTATATTTATATTGCTCGCTTATGCTAATGAAATGCAGGGAAGGAGCATCGCCGCCCCGAGTTGGGGGCGGGATCGTTATATTTTGGTCAGCATTGCTGACCGTTGCTTTGTTTTGCCACCGTGCGGTGGTTTGTTGCTTGCAGGTGCAGCTGGACCAAGCGGTCAATAGCGGGCTAAAGCCCTTTTTGCGAAGCTGGCCCTCGAAGGCCTAAATGGAAGTGTTTACTGTTTTATTCATGTATGACCGGCCTGCATGCCGTGGTTCGTAAAACATGTAATATCAAGTGAAACATTTTGTAAAGCCTTAAGGCTTATTTTGGGTATTTTGTATAACATTCCTATTTTCTATTAGTGGACATTTGTGCTTGAATGCTGGGTTCTTTGTCACAACTTTTATATACTGCTTCCGCTAGAATGCTCTGTGTAGGACGTTGAGATTGGTTGGATGGTTTCCATAAGTAACCACCCGGTCTGTCTGTGGTATATGGCGTCGGGCCCCGGCCGGACCTACTGCTATATGCTATGCGACGGTTAGGGGGTGTTACAATTTGGTATCAGACTACTGGTTTTGGTCGGGCTTAAACTGAATTCGTGGGCGAATTCTTTTTAATGGGTGGTGAGCACATTGTGTGCGTCATCGTTATAATGGTAAATGAACCCATGAATGTCAACTTAGGAATGAAAATACTCATGTTTGAGGAACCTGCGTGTTCCTATAATTGATGTTTGCAATTTATTTGGTCTCTTAACGATGTTTTGTACCACTATAGGTGACCAGAAGTGGTGTTGGGCCATCAGAACGCCGAGTTTCTAAGGCTAGTAGTGCACCGGAAGTTGCTCCCGCAACACCTCTATCGGCTGAGAATATTCGATTGGTGGCTGAAGCGGTGTTGGCCGTGATAAATGCGCAGCCTGCAAGGCAAGCGCAGCAGCCCGCTCCTGTGATGGAGCAGGAACCTCTTCAAGAGGCCGAGCCGAGGAGAGTGGAGCAAGTGGTTGTGGAACCGGTGGTGCCAAGAAGGGAAACCGAGAGGCAGCTTAAGCATGTAATGAGCTTTAACCCTCTGTTATTCTCGGGGTTGGGAACCCCATCTCAGGCTGAAGACTGGCTCTCCAGGGTGAAGAGAGTCATGACAACGACGGAGACGGAGGAGTGGCAAATGACCACCATCGCTACGTTCCTTTTGGACGGTGAAGCGAGGATGTGGTGGGAAGGATTGGAGCTGCATCATTTGAGGGGTAGACAACTGATAGACGTTCCGATGGAAGAGTTCTCGGGATTATTCTTAGCAAGATACCTCCCTTCTACTCAGAGGATTTCGATGGAGAACGAATTTCTGAAGTTGGTTCAGGGTGAGAAGAGCGTGGATGAATATCTCCATGAGTTCACTCGTTTGAGTCGTTATGCTAGCTCCACCATCATGTATGAGGAGCGCAAGACTAATCGCTTTTATGAAGGCTTGAGGGATGAGTTGAGACTACTACTTTCGGGGCCGATGACGCAGGGTTTCTTAACCTTGGTCAATACTGCCCGGTCCTTGCAGAAGGACATGAAAAATGTACAAGCAAAGAAAAGCTTGGGTGAGAAGAAATCTGAATTCAAAGTGCCGACTACTTCAAAGTCCGGCTATCGGAGGGCTTTCAAGAAGCATAGGAATTCGGGTCCAGCTCCTTCTGGTGCTTCTGGGGCGACTACGAGTCGGACCCCGGGCGCGTGTTTTACATGCGGAAAGATGGGGCATTTCGCCCGTGATTGTTGGAGCGGACGTCCTAAGTCCGAGAGAAGGCCGGGAGATACTTATGAAGAGAAGGGAAAGGCGGTGGAGTCGACCGCATCCCACTATGCTCCGGCCCAACCAAGGGTGTACAATATTGGCCAACAGGAGGCCATCAAACAAGCTGATGTGGTGACAGGTACGGTTTAATATATATCAAGTCAATTTCTTTAAATACTTGTTATGCATATGTTACCTTACCATTGCTTGTTTAGGATTTGTATTGATATGTGAAAATCCGGCACGAGCACTCTTCGATACGGGAGCTTCACACTCCTTCTTGTTCGAAGGATTTATATCACGCATCGGAGTCCCTTCTTCGATGGCGAAGGATAAGTTGGATGTGTTGTTGCCCAATGGGTGTTCGATGCGAGCGGATAGGATCTGCGATGTTAAGATTTGTATTGGGGAGCAGGAGTTTGACCTGCAGGCGTCTTTACTTCCGTTGGTGGAGTTCGACATCATATTTGGCATGGACTGGCTCTCGGAGCAGCAGACCCATATAGATTGCGGTAGCAAGGAAGTCAAGCTGGGAGCAAGTCGTGAGACGACTTTTACGGGCTTAAAGGGGTCGAGCAAGACGTTGATGTCTGCTCTTCAGGTGGTGAAGGCGGTTCGTGCCGGAGCAGAACTGTTCTTTACACTAGTGGAGGTTGGAAAGTCAAAGCCCGTGTTGGATTGTATTTCAGTGGTATCGGAATACCCTGATGTGTTCCCCGCAGATCTTCCTGGAGCCCCGCCTCAACGGGAGATAGATTTTACGATCGAGCTAGTGCTAGGTGCAAAGCCTGTGTCACGATCTCCTTATCGGCTAGCGCCTAAGGAAATGGCGGAGCTGAAAGTTCAACTGCAAGAGTTGTTGGAGCAAGGGTATGTGCGCCCGAGTTCGTCGCCTTGGAGCGCACCGGTCCTCTTTGTTAAGAAGAAGGACGGAAGCTTGAGGCTGTGTATTGATTATCGGGAGCTCAACAAGTTGACTGAGAAGAACAAGTACCCGATCCCCCGGATTGATGATCTATTTGATCAGTTAGTCGGGTCGACGGTGTACTCGAAGTTGGATCTCAAGGCTGGGTACTATCAGCTGCGAATAAGGGAGAGTGATATCCCGAAGACAGCGTTTAATACGAGATACGGACATTATGAGTTTACGGTCATGCCGTTTGGGCTGACAAATGCGCCGTTAGTGTTCATGGATTTGATGAACAGGACTTTCAGGGAGTACTTGGACCATTTCGTGATCGTCTTCATCGACGATATTTTGGTGTGCTCGCAAAGTGAGGAAGATCACTTCAAGCATCTTCATTTGGTGTTGGAGACGCTAAGGAGAAATCAGTTGTATGCCAAGTTCTCGAAGTGCGAGTTTTGGCTATCCTCAGTGGCGTTCCTCGGGCATATAGTGAGTGGAGAGGGTATTGCTGTGGATCCGGCGAAGATCGTTGCAATACGAGAGTGTCCTGAGCTTGCTACGGTAGCGGAAGTCCGGAGATTTCTGGGGCTTGCCGGCTATTATAGGCGCTTCGTAGAGAACTTCTCGCGGATAGGTTTGCCTCTCACTACTTTGACGAGGAAGGAGCATAAGTTCGTTTGCACGCCGGAGTGCGCACGAGCTTTTGAGGAGTTGAAGTGTCGGTTGACCACGGCGCCTGTGCTGAGTTCGCCATGTGGGACCGAAGGCTACGAGATTTACAGTGATGCTTTGGGCAGCGGTTTGGGTTGCGTGCTACTGCAACACGGATGTGTAATAGCTTATGTATCGAGACAGCTAAAAGTGCATGAGAGGAATTATCTGGTCCATGACTTGGAGTTAGCGGCCGTGATTTTTGCCTTGAAGCTGTGGAGACACTATTTGTACGGTGTGAAGATTGATATCTACACCGATCACAAGATCTTGAAGTATCTTATTGATCAGAAGGATCTGAATATGCGGCAGCGTAGATGGATGGAGTTCCTGGGGGACTATACATTCAAGATCCACTACATGCCTGGAAAAGGGAATGCGGTTGCGGACGCGTTGAGTCGCCGAGCCCCAGCTCAAGCCAATTGGCTATCGGTGCATGATGAGCGGTTGGTGCGAGAGCTGGAGGCGCTGGAGATTGTTTGTGTGGACAGACAATCAAGAACTGAAGCAGTTCTGAATTGGACAGAAGTCCAATATGACTTGGCTGATCGTATTCGGCAGGCATTGGATATGGATGCTCATATGAAGCAGTTCATGGTAGAGGCTCTGGATGGGTCAAATTCCCAATTCGTCATGGAGGACGGACTACTTTGGAAAGACGGTCGTTTGTGCGTCCCAAGTGTGGGTAATTTACGGGTGGAGTTGTTGTACGAGGCACACCATACCAAGTACTCGATTCACCCGGGGAGCACGAAGATGTACCGTGATGTGAAGAAACTATTTTGGTGGCCGGGTTTAAAGAAGGACGTGGCGCTATACGTAGCGAAGTGCCAAACTTGCGCCTTGGTAAAGGCGGAGTGCCAAAAGCCAGGAGGATTTCTTAAGTCCTTGCCTATTCCGGAGTGGAAATTTGACGACATCTCTATGAACTTTGTACACGGTTTGCCAAGGTCGCAAAAGGGGAACGACGCCATTTTGGTGGTTGTTGATCGATTAACGAAGGTGTCGCATTTTATTCCGCATAGGAAGGATGATCCGGTGGAGAAGCTGGCAAAGCATTATGTGGATAACATAGTACGGCTTCATGATGTGCACCGCAGCATCGTGAGTGACCGAGATGGGCGGTTCACGTCCAGTGATTGGAGGCTTGTGCAGCAAATGTTGGGAACAAAGCTGAAATTCAGCACAACCTTCCATCCACAAACTGATGGGCAGACCGAGAGGGTCAATAGAACCATGGAAGACATGCTTCGCATGTGTGTCTTGGATTTTGGAAAGCAATGGGAAGACCACCTTTATTTGGTGGAGTTCGCATACAACAATAGCTACCAAGTGAGTATTCAAATGGCGCCCTTCGAGGCCCTATATGGTAGAAAATGTCGCACGCCGTTGTCTTGGTTAGAAACGGGTGAGTCAAAGCTGTATAAGCGATCAGAAGTGGAGGATGCTAATTCTTTTGTGAGAACCATTCGGGAGAGGTTGCTTATCACTCAGGACCGGCAAGCAAAGTACTATAATGCCAAGCACAGGAACGTGGAGTTCGCTGTGGGTGATTATGTATACTTAAAGATCAAGCCATTCAAAGGAGTCTCGCGGGTGCGGCGGTTGAAAAAGCTAAGCCCAGGTACCTTGGACCGTTTGAGGTTCTGGAGCGAGTTGGTGAAGCGGCCTATCGGTTGAAGCTTTTAGTGGAGCTTAGTGGTTTACATGATGTATTCCACATTTCGGTGCTTCGGAAGGTGGTGCAAGAGCCTACGCAAGTGATCGCGGTTGATCAAGTGCCGGTGGATAGTGGGCTAACGATAAAGGTCAAGCCCGTGCGGATTGAGGACTCGGAGGTCAAGCGGCTACGCAATAAAGAGATCAGGATGGTCAAGGTCCGGTGGGACAATTGCGGTCGTGAGGAGCTCTCTTGGGAGCGAGAGCAGACTATGCTTGACGAGAATCCGGAGTTGTTCTGCTCAGGTACAAATTTTGGTTTTGTACATGTCTTTCTTTTATGTAATTTCGTGGACGAAATTCTTTTAAGAGGGAGAGAGTTGTAACGCCCCGAAACTCAAAGGAGTAAAGGGGGACGTTTTGGACCAGTTTGGGTTCTGGCTGCAGGCACACAGCTTGGGACACAGGCGTGTCCTAGGGCGTGTCAAGCCTGTGTCGACACTGAGACGGGAAGTCGACACTTTGGTCTCGACATTGTATCGAGACTGGGCACACTGCCGGTGACACGGGCGTGTCGCAGGGCATGTCGACCCGTGTCGACACTTAGCCACGAAGTCGACACTGTGCTTTGACAAAGTGTCGAGACATGGCACACGGCCTGTGACACGGGCGTGTCGCAGGACATGTCGACCCGTGTCGACACTTAGCCGCGAAGTCGACACTTTGGTCTCGACACTGTGTCGAGACAAGGCACACGGCTTAGCACACGGGCGTGTCCAAGGCCGTGTCAGTAGGTCGACGATGTTCGCTTGACGAAGTGTCGAGTGTCGAGACCGTGTAAACGGCCTGGGGTCCAGGCGTGTTGAGGTGACACGGGTAAGGACACGGGCGTGTCCTAGAACCCGTGCAGTGCTCGGGTTGTTTTCGGGGAAAAACGATGGGGGTACACGGCCGGCCACACGGCCGTGTCAGGTGGAACACGGGCGTGTCAGCTCGAACACGGGCGTGTTCGATACCCGTGTGAGGTTCCAGGTGATTCAATTTTGACGGCGAATGAGGCACACGGCCATGGACACGGGCGTGTGCCAGGCCGTGTTCGGTCCAGATTGGGCATTTCAGTCCCGAATCAAAGTCGTTCGTTTCCTTATTTTGAGATCCAACGGCTGGGGGTTGTTCCTGAAGGGATATACCCGGGATTGGACTTAGAAAACCCTCACTTTTCTTAAGTGTTATCTTTCTAAAACCTTAGAGAGAGAGAGAGAGGAGAGCCAAGGGAGGAAGAAGGAGCTAGATCCCGCCATTGGAGGAGCTTCGGAGCTCCGAATCGCGAGCCGACTTCGGATCCACGGAGGCAAAGCTAGTGCGGTGCTTTTCATCCGATTACTTTTCAATGGCGCCAAAGAGGAACGCTAGGGTAACGATCCTCATCTTGAGCATGAGTAGCTCTCTTTCTTTGTATAGGAAGCTCGCTCTCGCGAGTTTGCGGAGAGTTGGAGGCGTTCCTTCGGGTAGATATGTGAAGTCCCCGTTGTTTAGAGTCCGTAAGCGAGAACGGACATATGCATGATGTGTGAAGCCTACCCGGACATGTTGGTCTGGATCGGTGATGTTGCATTGCATAATGCCGGAGAAGACTCCGTGCTATGGATTGTTTTTCGGGTTTTCTACGCGGTAGATTGCAGCAGGGAGCCTTGGGGACTAACCCAAAGGTGCACCCGGAAAACTGGGCGGATACGAGATCTTGCCAACTTGGTGGCCTGAGAGCCAACTTGAACATAACCGGGTTATGTGAATTGTGATGGAAGTGGGACTCGGTGGAAGTTTGACCCGCGCAAATGGCTTAAATTGTCGTTGCGATGTGAGCACGGGTTAGATGGAACCGTACCGGTTCTATGTCATTCGATTAAAGAGACCTAAAGGCACGTGACACTTACTGTTGGCATAGATTAGGCTCTTCGGCGGTCAATGTCTTAAATTGTCGTGACCCAGGCCAAGAAGACAAATTGCTCATAGGTTTGGTCGTCTAAGTGGCGGTGGTGAGTCCGGAATGTCTATGGCTTTAATTGACGTGACATCGACCGGTTCACCAAGAATGTGCCCTGAGAGCACGGGGCGTGTGGCCGTGCGAGCCAACGTCTGTGATGAAATGGATATATTTATATTGCTCGCTTATGCTAATGAAATGCAAGGAAGGAGCATCGCCGCCCCGAGTTGGGGGCGGTATCATTATAATTTGGTCAGCATTGCTGACCGTTGCCTTGTTTTGCCACCGTGCGGTGGTTTGTTGCTTGCAGGTGCAGCTGGACCAAGCAGTCAATAGCGGGCTAAAGCCCTTTTTGCGAAGCCGGCCCTCGAAGGCCTAAATGGAAGTGTTTACTGTTTTATTCATGTATGACCGGCCTGCGTGCCGTGGTTTGTAAAACATGTAATATCAAGTGAAACATTTTGTAAAGCCTTAAGGCTTATTTTGGGTATTTTGTATAACATTGCTATTTTGTATTAGTGGACATTCGTGCTTGAATGCTGGGTTCTTTGTCACAACGTTTATATACTGCTTACGCTAGAATGCTCTGTGTAGGACGTTGAGATTGGTTGGATGGTTTCCATAAGTAACCACCCGGTCTGTCTGTGGTATATGGCGTCGGGCCCCGTCCGAACCTACTACTATATGCTATGCGACGGATAGGGGGTGTTACAGGCAGTGTCATACTCTGAATGACAGTTGGAGAAATAACTAAGTCAATCTAATTCACAGTGGTTGACGCTCCAAGCTGCTACTATGCTACCTTTGGGAGGCCCCTCCTCAATAAGTATCAAGCGGTGATGTCAAACTACAATCTGGCAATAAAGTTCAACATTGATGGCAAGCAATATAGGGCCAGGAGTGACTCAAAGCAAGCACGGGAATGCTATGTGAAAGTGATGGATAGATCTGTCTTAACTCTACGGGGGTGAATAGAGTATTTTAAAAACTTGATTAGTTTTTATGGCGGAATTAAAATAAGTGATAGTTATATGTATAGAGAGGAAATAAAACACAAACAATCACAGCATAACAAAAAAAAAGAGCAATCCAGACGACACAAAGATTTTGTAGTGGTTCCACAAAACTGGGTGAGAGTACATTTTATAGTCTAAACTATTACGGTATTTATAGGTTTTTAATATACAAATCATGCCTTGTAAAGTTTTATTTTGACCTCGTTTTGTATATATTTTAATACCACTAATGCTTTCTCTTATTTTTGCAGGTTTTCACAGCTTTCAGCCATAATGACAAGTCACGCCCCCCTTACATGCCCTCCCTAGGCGTTTCACAGGGCGTGTAACCCGATCCCGAGGAAGCTTGCTGCCTGAGCCCAAATCCAGAGAAAAAATAGCTGACATGCCATCCATGGTAGTGTCACTTGGCGTGTCACACTCCTCCCGATTCTTGCTGCCGCATTTAAAGATTTCCCATCGCTACATGTCAATAGTAATGACACGCCCATCGTACACGGGCGTGTCCCCGGGCGTGTTTCGCAATTTCCGGAATTTGACAGATTTCTGACCATTGATTGAAGTTTGACGTGCCATACACGCCCCCCCTACACGGGCGTTTCTTTGGGAGAGTCCACCGACGTACAAAAGAACACATCAATTACGTGATATTTCACTTCCTAAAGTCTTCCCCGTATATGTCACGCACCCTGACACGCCCTACCCGGGTGTGACAGGGGGGCGTGACCATCCTGAAAATTTTCTATAAATTCAGACCCCCCCCCTTATTCTAGCAAGAAGTTTTGGGGAGGGGGAGGTGCTGCTAGTTCTATTCTTAGGATTTTTTGTGTTTTTATTTTCATGCTTTTGCACTCTCTCTCTCTCCCTCCATTTCTAATTTTACTTTTCATGCACTGTATTTCATATACTTGTAATCACTCTTTATTAGTGTGGTAGCAATTGTTAGCTCTCTTTTTCAGGCACTTGTAATCTTCATTCCTAGTTATAATCCCTTTTTGTGTTTAATAAAATTGTTGTTAGCGTTCTCTTTCTCTATTCCTCTCTCTTTAGTTTTCATGCACCTTTAGTATTTACCCCTCTCATTCCCTATTACCACGAATAACTAATCCTCATTTGTACTCGATCGTGATAATCTGAGAATGAGTTGATCAAGTTATGATGTTTTAGCTTTCTTTTTCTTCTTAAAGTAATTACCTTTGATTTACTCTTGGTTTTTATTTGGTGGGACTATATTGCTGGTATATAGTTTCCATATGAGTTTTCAATCTTAGTTAGTCGAGAGGCTCATAGATTGAATCGATCACCCAAGAGCAAAGAGAGTTGCATGCACCCCTCGAGAGAGGCAGACGTTGCCTTGTTTGGCCACCGTGCGGTGGTTTGTTGCTTGCAGGTGCAGCTGGACCAAGCGGTCAATAGCGGGCTAAAGCCCTTTTTGCGAAGCCGGCCCTCGAAGGCCTAAATGGAAGTGTTTACTGTTTTATTCATGTATGACCGGCCTGCATGCCGTGGTTTGTAAAACATGTAATATCAAGTGAAACATTTTGTAAAGCCTTAAGGCTTATTTTGGGTATTTTGTATAACATTCCTATTTTGTATTAGTGGACATTCGTGCCTGAATGCTGGGTTCTTTGTCACAACTTTTATATACTGCTTCCGCTAGAATGCTCTGTGTAGGACGTTGAGATTGGTTGGATGGTTTCCATAAGTAACCACCCGGTCTGTCTGTGGTATATGGCGTCGGCCCCGGCCAGACCTACTGCTATACGCTATGCGACGGTTAGGGGGTGTTACAATTTGGTATCAGACTACTGGTTTTGGTCGGGCTTAAACTGAATTTGTGGGCGAATTCTTTTTAATGGGAGGTGAGCACATTGTGTGCGTCATCGTTATAATGGTAAAAGAACCCATGAATGTCCACTTAGGAATGAAAATACTCATGTTTGAGGAACCTGCGTGTTCCTATAATTGATGTTTGCAATTTATTTGGTCTCTTAACGATGTTTTGTACCACTATAGGTGACCAGAAGTGGTGTTGGGCCATCAGAACGCCGAGTTTCTAAGGCTAGTAGTGCACCGGAAGTTGCTCCCGCAACACCTCTATCGGCTGAGAATATTCGATTGGTGGCTGAAGCGGTGTTGGCCGTGATAAATGCGCAGCCTGCAAGGCAAGCGCAGCAGCCCGCTCCTGTGATGGAGCAGGAACCTCTTCAAGAGGCCGAGCCGAGGAGAGTGGAGCAAGTGGTTGTGGAACCGGTGGTGCCAAGGAGGGCAACCGAGAGGCAGCTTAAGCATGTAATGAGCTTTAACCCTCTGTTATTCTCGGGGTTGGGAACCCCATCTCAGGCTGAAGACTGGCTCTCCAGGGTGAAGAGAGTCATGACAGCGACGGAGACGGAGGAGTGGCAAATGACCACCATCGCTACGTTCCTTTTGGACGGTGAAGCGAGGATGTGGTGGGAAGGATTGGAGCTGCATCATTTGAGGGGTAGACAACTGATAGACGTTCCGATGGAAGAGTTCTCGGGATTGTTCTTAGCAAGATACCTCCCTTCTACTCAGAGGATTTCGATGGAGAATGAATTTCTGAAGTTGGTTCAGGGTGAGAAGAGCGTGGATGAATATCTCCATGAGTTCACTCGTTTGAGTCGTTATGCTAGCTCCACCATCATGGATGAGGAGCGCAAGACTAATCGCTTTTATGAAGGATTGAGGGATGAGTTGAGACTACTACTTTCGGGGCCGATGACGCAGGGTTTCTTAACCTTGGTCAATACTGCCCGGTCCTTGGAGAAGGACATGAAAAATGTACAAGCAAAGAAAAGCTTGGGTGAGAAGAAATCTGAATTCAAAGTGCCGACTACTTCAAAGTCCGGCTATCGGAGGGCTTTCAAGAAGCATAGGACTTCGGGTCCTGCTCCTTCTGGTGCTTCTGGGGCGACTACGAGTCGGACCCCGGACTCGTGTTTTACATGCGGAAAGACGGGGCATTTCGCCCGTGATTGTTGGAGCGGACGTCCTAAGTCCGAGAGAAGGCCGGGAGATACTTATGAAGAGAAGGGAAAGGCGGTGGAGTCGACCGCATCCCACTTTGCTCCGGCCCAACCAAGGGTGTACAATATTGGCCAACAGGAGGCCATCAAACAAGCTGATGTGGTGACAGGTATGGTTTAATATATATCAAGTCAATTTCTTTAAATACTTGTTATGCACATGTTACCTTACCACTGCTTGTTTAGGATTTGTATTGATTTGTGAAAATCCGGCACGAGCACTCTTCGATACGGGAGCTTCACACTCCTTCTTGTTCGAAGGATTTATATCACGCATCAGAGTCCCTTCTTCGATGGCGAAGGATAAGTTGGATGTGTTGTTGCCCAATGGGTGTTCGATGCGAGCGGATAGGATCTGCGATGTTAAGATTTGTATTGGGGAGCAGGAGTTTGACCTGCGGGCGTCTTTACTTCCGTTGGTGGAGTTCGACGTCATATTTGGCATGGACTGGCTCTCGGAGCAGCAGGCCCATATAGATTGCGGTAGCAAGGAAGTCAAGCTGGGAGCAAGTCGTGAGACTACTTTTACGGGCTTAAAGGGGTCGAGCAAGACGTTGATGTCTGCTCTTCAGGTGGTGAAGGCGGTTCGTGCCAGAGCAGAACTGTTCTTTACACTAGTGGAGGTTGGAAAGTCAAAGCCCGTGTTGCATTGTATTTCAGTTGTATCGGAATACCCTGATGTGTTCCCCGCAGATCTTCCTGGAGCCCCGCCTCAACGGGAGATAGATTTTACGATCGAGCTAGTGCTAGGTGCAAAGCCTGTGTCACGATCTCCTTATCGGCTAACGCCTAAGGAAATGGCGGAGCTGAAAGTTCAACTGCAAGAGTTGTTGGAGCAAGGGTATGTGCGCCCGAGTTCGTCGCCTTGGAGCGCACCGGTCCTCTTTGTTAAGAAGAAGGACGGAAGCTTGAGGCTGTGTATTGGTTATCGGGAGCTCAAGAAGTTGTCTGAGAAGAACAAGTAGCCGATCCCCCGGATTGATGATCTATTTGATCAGTTAGTCGGGTCGACGGTGTACTCGAAGTTGGAACTCAAGGCTGGGTACTATCAGCTGCGAATAAGGGAAAGTGATATCCCGAAGAAAGCGTTTAGTACGAGATACAGGCATTATGAGTTTACGGTCATGCCGTTTGGGCTGACAAATGCGCCGTCAGTGTTCATGGATTTGATGAACATGACTTTCAGGGAGTACTTGGACCATTTCGTGATCGTCTTCATCGACGATATTTTGGTGTACTCGCAAAGTGAGGAAGATCACTTCAAGCATCTTCCTTTGGTGTTGGAGACGCTAAGGAGAAATCAGTTGTATGCCAAGTTCTCGAAGTGCGAGTTTTGGCTATCCTCAGTGGCGTTCCTCGGGCATATAGTGAGTGGAGAGGGTATTGTTGTGGATCCGGCGAAGATCGTTGCGATACGGGAGTGGCCTGAGCTTGCTACGGTAGCGGAAGTCCGGAGTTTTCTGGGGCTTGCCGGCTATTATAGGCGCTTCGTAGAGAACTTCTCGCGGATAGGTTTGCCTCTCACTACTTTGACGAGGAAGGAGCATAAGTTCATTTGGACGCCGGAGTGCGCACGAGCTTTTGAGGAGTTGAAGTGTCGGTTGACCACGGCGCCTGTGCTGAGTTCGCCATGTGGGACCGAAGGCTACGAGATTTACAGTGATGCTTTGGGCAGCGGTTTGGGTTGCGTGCTACTGCAACACGGATGTGTAATAGCTTATGTCTCGAGACAGCTAAAAGTGCATGAGAGGAATTATCTGGTCCATGACTTGGAGTTAGCGGCCGTGATTTTTGCCTTGAAGCTGTGGAGACACTATTTGTACGGTGTGAAGATTGATATCTACACCGATCACAAGAGCCTGAAGTATCTTATTGATCAGAAGGATCTGAATATGCGGCAGCGTAGATGGATGGAGTTCCTGAGGGACTATACATTCAAGATCCACTACGTGCCTGGCAAAGGGAATTTGGTTGCGGACGCGTTGAGTCGTCGAGCCCCAGCTCAAGCCAATTGGCTATCGGTGCATGATGAGCGATTGGTGCGAGAGCTGGAGGCGCTGGAGATTGTTTGTGTGGACAGACAATCAAGAACTGAAGCAGTTCTGAATTGGACTGAAGTCCAATATGACCTGGCTGATCGTATTCGGCAGGCATTGAATATGGATGCTCATATGAAGCAGTTCATGGTAGAGGCTCTGGATGGGTCAAATTCCCAATTCGTCATGGAGGACGGACTACTTTGGAAAGACGGTCGTCTGTGCGTCCCAAGTGTGGGTAATTTATGGGTGGAGTTGTTGTACGAGGCACACCATACCAAGTACTCGATTCACCCGGGGAGCACGAAGATGTACCGTGATGTGAAGAAACTATTTTGGTTGTCGGGTTTAAAGAAGGACGTGGCGCTATACGTAGCGAAGTGCCAAACTTGCGCCTTGGTAAAGGCGGAGTGCCAAAAGCCGGGAGGATTTCTTAAGTCCTTGCCTATTCCGGAGTGGAAATTTGATGACATCTCTATGGACTTTGTGCACGGTTTGCCAAGGTCGCAAAAGGGGAACGACGCCATTTGGGTGGTTGTTGATCGATTAACGAAGGTGTCGCATTTTATTCCGCATAGGAAGGATGATCCAGTGGAGAAGCTGGCAAAGCATTATGTGGATAACATAGTACGACTTCATGGTGTGCCCCGCAACATCGTGAGTGACCGAGATGGGCGGTTCACGTCCAATGATTGGAGGCTTGTGCAGCAAATGTTGGGAACAAAGCTGAAATTCAGCACAGCCTTCCATCCACAAACGGATGGGCAGACCGAGAGGGTCAATAGAACCATGGAAGACATGCTTCGCATGTGTGTCTTGGATTTTGGAAAGCAATGGGAAGACCACCTTTATTTGGTGGAGTTCGCATACAACAATAGCTACCAAGCGAGTATTAAAATGGCGCCCTTCGAGGCCCTATATGGTAGAAAATGTCGCACGCCGTTGTCTTGGTTAGAAACAGGTGAGTCAAAGCTGTATAAGCGATCGGAAGTGGAGGATGCTACTTCTTTTGTGAGAACCATTCGGGAGAGGTTGCTTATCGCTCAGGACCGGCAAGCAAAGTACTATAATGCCAAGCACAGGAACGTGGAGTTCGCTGTGGGTGATTATGTATACTTAAAGATCAAGCCGTTCAAAGGAGTCTCGCGGGTGCGGCGGTTGAAAAAGCTAAGCCTGAGGTACCTTGGACCGTTTGAGGTTCTGGAGCGAGTTGGTGAAGCGGCCTATCGGTTGAAGCTTTCAGTGGAGCTTAGTGGTTTACATGATTTTTTCCACATTTCAGTGCTTCAGAAGGTGGTGCAAGAGCCTACGCAAGTGATCGCGGTTGATCAAGTGCCGGTGGATAGTGGGCTAACGACAAAGGTCAAGCCCGTGCGGATTGAGGACTCGGAGGTCAAGCGGCTACGCAATAAAGAGATCAGGATGGTCAAGGTCCGGTGGGACAATTGCGGTCGTGAGGAGCTCTCTTGGGAGCGAGAGCAGACTATGCTTGATGAGAATCCGGAGTTGTTCCGCTCAGGTACAAATTTTGGTTTTGTACATGTCTTTCCTTTATGTAATTTCGTGGACGAAATTCTTTTAAGAGGGGGAGAGTTGTAATGCCACGAAACGCAAAGGAGTAAAGGGGGACGTTTTGGACCAGTTTGGGTTCTGGCTGCAGGCACACGGCCTGGGACACGGGCGTGTCCCAGGGCGTGTCAAGCCTGTGTCGACACTGAGACGGGAAGTCGACACTTTGGTCTCGACATTGTGTCGAGACTGGGCACACTGCCTGCGACACGGGCGTGTCGCAGGGCGTGTCGACCCGTGTCGACACTTAGCCACGAAGTCGACACTGTGCTTTGACGAAGTGTCGAGACATGGCACACGGCCTGCGACACGGGCGTGTCGCAGGACGTGTCGACCCGTGTCGACACTTAGCCGTGAAGTCGACACTTTGGTCTCGACACTGTGTCGAGACAAGGCACACGGCCTAGGACACGGGCGTGTCCAAGGCCGTGTCAGTAGGTCGACGATGTTCGCTCGACGAAGTGTCGAGTGTCGAGACTGTGTAAACGGCCTGGGGTCCAGGCGTGTTGAGGTGACACGGGTAAGGACACGGGCGTGTCCTAGAACCCGTGCAGTGCTCGGGTTGTTTTCGGGGAAAAACGATGGGGGTACACGGCCGGCCACACGGCCGTGTCAGGTGGAACACGGGCGTGTCAGCTCGAACACGGGCGTGTTCGATACCCGTGTGAGGTTCCAGGTGATTCAATTTTGACGGCGAATGAGGCACACGGCCATGGACACGGGCGTGTGCCAAGCCGTGTTCGGTCCAGATTGGGCATTTCAGTCCCGAATCAAAGCCGTTCGTTTCCTTCTTTTGAGATCCAACGGCTGGGGGTTGTTCCTGAAGGGATATACCCGGGATTGGACTTAGAAAACCCTCACTTTTCTTAAGTGTTATCTTTCTAAAACCTTAGAGAGAGAGGAGAGCCAAGGGAGGAAGAAGGAGCTAGATCCCGCCATTGGAGGAGCTTCGGAGCTCCGAATCGCGAGCCGACTTCGGATCCACGGAGGCAAAGCTAGTGCGGTGCTTTTCATCCGATTACTTTTCAATGGCGCCAAAGAGGAACGCTAGGGTAACGATCCTCATCTTGAGCATGAGTAGCTCTCTTTTTTTGCATAAGAAGCTCGCTCTCGCGGGTTTGCGGAGAGTTGGAGGCGTTCCTTCGGGTAGATATGTGAAGTCCCCGTTGTTTAGAGTCCGTAAGCGAGAACGGACATAGGCATGATGTGTGAAGCCTACCCGGACATGTTGGTCTGGATCGGTGATGTTGCATTGCATAATGCCGGAGAAGACTCCGTGCTATGGATTGTTTTTCGGGTTTTCTACGCGGTAGATTGCAGCAGGGAGCCTTGGGGACTAACCCAAAGGTGCACCCGGAAAACTGGGCGGATACGAGATCTTGCCAACTTGGTGGCCTGAGAGCCAACTTGAACATAACCGGGTTATGTGAATTGTGATGGAAGTGGGACTCGGTGGAAGTTTGACCCGCGCAAATGGCTTAAATTGTCGTTGCGATGTGAGCACGGGTTAGATGGAACCGTACCCGTTCTATGTCGTTCGGTTAAAGAGACCTAAAGGCACGTGGCACTTACCGTTGGCATAGATTAGGGTCTTCGGCGGTCAATGTCTTAAATTGTCGTGACCCAGGCCAAGAAGACAAATTGCTCATAGGTTTGGCCGTCTAAGTGGCGGTGGTGAGTCCGGAATGTCTATGACTTTAATTGACGTGACATCGACCGGTTCACCAAGAATGTGCCCTGAGAGCATGGGGCGTGTGGCCGTGCGAGCCAACGTCTGTGATGAAATGGATATATTTATATTGCTCGCTTATGCTAATGAAATGCAGGGAAGGAGCATCGCCGCCTCGAGTTGGGGGCGGTATCATTATAATTTGGTCAGCATTGCTGACCGTTGCCTTGTTTTGCCACCGTGCGGTGGTTTGTTGCTTGCAGGTGCAGCTGGACCAAGCGGTCAATAGCGGGCTAAAGCCCTTTTTGCGAAGCCGGCCCTCGAAGGCCTAAATGGAAGTGTTTACTGTTTTATTCATGTATGACCGGCCTGCGTGCCGTGGTTTGTAAAACATGTAATATCAAGTGAAACATTTTGTAAAGTCTTAAGGCTTATTTTGGGTATTTTGTATAACATTCCTATTTTGTATTAGTGGACATTCGTGCTTGAATGCTGGGTTCTTTGTCACAACTTTTATATACTGCTTCCGCTAGAATGCTCTGTGTAGGACGTTGAGATTGGTTGGATGGTTTCCATAAGTAACCACCCGGTCTGTCTGTGGTATATGGCGTCGGGCCCCGACCGGACCTACTACTATATGCTATGCGACGGATAGGGGGTGTTATTGGCAGTGTCATACTCTGAATGACAGTTGGAGAAATAACTAAGTCAATCTAATTCATAGTGGTTGACGCTCCAAGCTGCTACTATGCTATCTTTGGGAGGCCCCTCCTCAATAAGTATCAAGCGGTGATGTCAAACTAAAATCTGACAATAAAGTTCAACATTGATGGCAAGCAATATAGGGCCAGGAGTGACTCAAAGCAAGCACGGGAATGCTATGTGAAAGTGATGGATAGATCTGTCTTAACTCTAGGGGGGTGAATAGAGTATTTTAAAAACTTGATTAGTTTTTATGGCGGAATTAAAATAAGTGATAGTTATATGTATAGAGAGGAAATAAAACACAAACAATCACAGCACAACAAAAAAAAAGAGCAATCCAGACGACACAAAGATTTTGTAGTGGTTCCACAAAACTGGGTGAGTGTACATTTTATAGTCTAAACTATTACGGTATTTATAGGTTTTTAATATACAAATCATGCCTTGTAAAGTTTTATTTTGACCTCGTTTTGTATATATTTTAATACCACTAATGCTTTCTCTTATTTTTGCAGGTTTTCACAGCTTTCAGCCATAATGACAAGTCACGCCCCCCTTATATGCCCTCCCTAGGCATTTCACAGGGCGTGTAACCCGATCCCGAGGAAGCTTGCTGCCTGAGCCCAAATCCAGAGAAAAAATAGCTGACATGCCATCCATGGGAGTGTCACTTGGCGTGTCACACTCCTCCCGATGCTTGCTGCCGCATTTAAAGATTTCCCAACACTACATGTCAATAGTAATGACACGCCCATCGTACACGGGCGTGTCCCCGGGCATGTTTCGCAATTTCCGGAATTTGACAGATTTCTGACCATTGATTGAAGTTTGACGTGCCATACACGCCCCCCCCTACACGTGTGTTTCTTTGGGAGAGTCCACCGACGTACAAAAGAACACATCAATTACGTGATATTTCACTTCCCAAAGTCTTCCCCGTATATGTCACGCACCCTGACACGCCCTACCCGGGTGTGACAGGGGGGCGTGACCATCCCGAAAATTTTCTATAAATTCAGACCCCCCCTTATTCTAGCAAGAAGTTTTGGGGAGGGGGAGGTGCTGCTAGTTTTATTCTTAGGATTTTTTGTGTTTTTATTTTCATGCTTTTGCACTCTCTCTCTCTCCCTCCATTTCTAATTTTACTTTTCATGCACTGTATTTCATATACTTGTAATGACTCTTTATTAGTGTGGTAGCAATTGTTAGCTCTCTTTTTCAGGCACTTGTAATCTTCATTCCTAGTTATAATCCCTTTTTGTGTTTAATAAAATTGTTGTTAGCGTTCTCTTTCTCTATTCCTCTCTCTTTAGTTTTCATGCACCTTTAGTATTTACCCCTCTCATTCCCTATTACCATGAATAACTAATCCTCATTTGTACTCGATCGTGATAATCTGAGAATGAGTTGATCAAGTTATGATGTTTTAGCTTTCTTTTTCTTCTTAAAGTAATTACCTTTGATTTACTCTTGGTTTTTATTTGGTGGGACTATATTGCTGGTATATAGTTTCCATATGAGTTTTCAATCTTAGTTAGTCGAGAGGCTCATAGATTGAATCGATCACCCAAGAGTAAAGAGAGTTGCATGCACCCCTCGAGAGAGGCAGACGTTGAATCTCCTAGATTGGAGTGAATTCCAATAGCGTGGTTCACAACGTCAAGCGAGCTTTAGGCCTCTGATTTGGACGAGAGTTTGGTCGGACCTTCCTAAACTCAGGTGGGCATTTCTTCGAGAGAAGCATGTTCATGCTTTAGGAACCTCCACAGTCAAGGTGTTTTACTTTATTTAGAATTAGTTGTTATTTCATTTTGATTTTCATATTTCAAAGTGATTCAAGATTGAGTACTCCCCTTTGATCTTTATCTCTATCCTTTTATTTCTGCAAGTAATTTAGTTTTCTTTTTAGCTTAGAAATTTAGATCCTATTTTTAGTTTAGTAAATTAATCGAAAAAATCATTTTGATAAAATAATAACGATCTCTTTGAAGTTGAAGTAATCATTACGTCCCAGGGAAAATACGACCTTGATATTAATCTTTAGTATCCTTTCCTTTAAATGATAAGGTACACTTGTATTTATCGGATATAGAATCGGAGAATATTATCAACTTCCACAATCCACCTTCTCTTCTTTAACCCCTCTTCTCCACCTTCGTGATTCTGAGTATCGCGTTTTTGGCGCCGTTGTCGGTGAATGTTTTGATATTTTGAAAAAAGGATAACTATTATTTTTATCTTTTTCTTTTCTTTTCTTTTTTTTCTCGTACCCATCTTTCAAGGTTCATTTTATTTTTTTTATGGATAGTTTTTATTTTTCTTGTGGACAGTTCGGTCACTCTCGCGAGGAGTGTTGGGTTGGATATCCTTCATCCACCCATGATTTTATTCCTTCCGGATCGGACCAATTTGCCCAAATTGATCCATCAGCGATTTTTTTTCATGGGGTTACGATGATTTTCAAACGCCTTCCTGCACTTCTCCTCTGAATTTTTCTGATTTTAATTTTTCTAGAGATTTCTTGAATGGACATTTTGTTCCTAGCCCTACTTTGAACTACTCGGGGTGGCAACACCCTGATCATTCTTGCGGCCATGGTGATCATCAACCCATTCCATCTCAAGATTTCTCCACTTTTTCTCCGCATGTTTGCGAACCTCCTATTTTTTATTTTAGTGAAAATGAAAGCACTTTCCATTATGCAGCATTTTATGCAAGCATCAATGCTCATTACAAAATAATTTCTGACAATTTTGCTTCTCAGGCCGCAATTCGTTCTTCTCTTCCTCCTCCTCCTACTTATCTTTCGAATGATGAATCTTCGGACTTGCCGCCGTGCCTTCAGAAATTCCATTATGCTTACAACCTCTCGAGGAGGGGATGTCCCCCAATATCCCGATTTTTTTCAAAATTCCAGAGGAAGATGAACTTTCCTGTTTTCGATCTTCTGAGGAGATTGATTTTTCAGATATCCCGTTTTGCTCCCAATCTACGAAATTGATTGATATCCAAGTGGAGCAACCAGATCTTTTTATCCAAAATTTTGTTGTGATCATCCGTCGCCGCCGCCTTTTTCTTTTTCTTCTCTTCCTCCTCCTTGCAAAAATTTCTCTTTTTTTTCCTCTTTTATTTTGCTTCTAATTTAGTTTCTAGTTCTCCTTCCTTTCCCGCTTCTAATAGTTTATTTTCTTTTACTAACAAATTTTCTTTTTCTAAACTCTTGCTTATTTGTTTTATTAAAAAAAATTTTGTTTTCTTAAATTATGTTTTGGCACTCGCCCCGTAACACATATTCCTCGAGTTGTCATTACATTTCAATTTTTATTTTCCATTTAGCTAACCAATAACGTCGAGCTCAACGACGTTGTAAACAAAGAGCACTCTTGGGAGGCACCCCTTGCTTATATTTTTTGTTGTTTTTTTTTGTTTTGTTTTGTGCAGGAATAAGCTCCCGGGTGTGTGTGCCGCTTCTCGCCTCTCAACTTGCACTCGAGCTGGTCTTTAGTTCAAGTTCGGGGGGACGCATTTTTCAACGTCTCGGCATCAAGCGCTAGGGAAGCATCTTTTCCTTTTCTTTGCATCTTTTTTTGTTCGTTTCTGTACTTTCATTTCTGTTTGGATTTCTCTCTCTCCTTCCCCTCTTTTCTCCATTGAGGACAATGTCCATTTTAAGCTGGGGGAGGATTTCCTCCTTCTCTTGTCTTTATTTTTGTTTCCTTATAAAAAAATCAAAATAAAAGGAAATTTATATATCTTAAAAATACAAAAAATAGGATATCTAGAAAATCCAAAAAAGAGAATATTTTAAAAATCGAAAGAAAGAGAATATCTTAAAAATCCAAAAAAGAGAATATTTCAAAATCAATATATATATACTTGCATCTTCGAACGGGCTCCTCCCATTCGAGATGCGTCGCTGCGGGCGTCGCCCGCTTGCCATTCCGGCGGGCTTCGTCCGCCCCCCCCCCCCCCCCCGACAGCAAGCTTCCTCGGGATTGGTTTACACGCCCTCCATGGGCGTGTCACTGGGCATGTCACCCTCGTCCCAATAACTGCTGCCGCATTTAAAGATTTCCCATCCCTACACGTCAACAGTACTGACACGCCCACCCTACACGGGCGTGTCCCCGAGCTTGTTCCATAATTTCCGTTGTTTGACAGATTTCCGACCACTGATTGATGCTTGACGTACCCTACACGCCCCCCTACACGGGCGTGTACTTGGGCATATCCACCGACGTACAAAAGAACACATCAATTCCGTCAGATTTCACTTCCCGAAGTCTTCCCCGTACATGTCATTCCCCCTGACACGCCTTACCCGGGCGTGACAGGGGGGCGTGACCATCCCGAAAATTTTCTATAAATTCAGACCCCCCTTGTCCAGCAAGAAGTTTTGGGGAGAGGGGAGGTGCTGCTAGTTCAATTCTTAGGCTTTTTTATGTTTCTATTTTAATGCTTTTGCACTCTATCCCTCCATTTCTAGTTTTACTTTTCATGCACTGTATTTCATTTACTTGTAATCACTCGTTATTAGTGTTGTAGCAGTAGTTAGCTCTCTTTTTCACGCACTTTTAATCTTCCTTCCTAGTTGTAATTCCTTTTTGTGTTTAATAAAATTGTAGTTAGCGTTCTCTTACTCTATTCCTCTCTCTTTATTTTTCATGGACCTTTAGTATTTACCCCTCTCTTTCCCTATTACCATGAATAACTAATTTTCATTTGCACTGAATCATGATGATCTGAGAATGAGTTGATTAAGTTATGATGTTTTAGCTTTCTTTTTCTTCTTAAAGTAATTACCTTTGATTTACTCTTGGTTTTTTATTTGGTGGGACTATATTGCTGGTATATAGTTTCCATATGGGTTTTCAATCTTAGTTAGCCGAGAGGCTCGTAGAATGAATCGATCACCCAAGAGTAAAGAGAGTTGCACGCACCCCTCGAGAGAGGCAGACATTAAATATCCTGAATTGGAGTGAAATCCAATAGCGGGGTTCACAGCGTAAAGCAAGTTTTAGGCCTCCGATTTGGACGAGATTTCTGCCGCACCTTCCTAAACTCAGGTGGGCATGTCTTCGAGAGAAGCAAGTTCATGATTTAGGAACCTCTACGGTCAAGGTGTTTTACTTTATTTAGAATTAGTTATTATTTAATTTTTTATTTTCTTATTTCAAAGTGATTTAAGATTGAGTACTCTCCTTTTATCTTTAGCTCTAACCTTTTATTTCTGCAAGTAATTTAGTTTTCTTTTTATCTTACAAATTTAGTTCCCGATTTTTGTTAGTAAATTAATCGAAAAAATCATTTTGATAAAATAATAATGATCTTCTCAAAGTAGAAGTAGTCGTTATTCCCCAGGGAAAATTAGTCCTTGATATTAATCTTTAGTATCCTATACTATAAACGATAAGGTACACTTGCCTTTACCGTATATAGAATCGGAGAATATTATCAACTTCCATATCCACCTTCTCTCTTCTTTAACCCCTCATCTCCACCTTTGCGATTCTGAGGATCACTCGATTCATCCACTCTTCTACCACCCTGGTATAAATCCACTACAGGTTTTTGATCAGTTGCCCTGCCACCACAGGTTTTGGCTCGAGTGCCCTGTCATCACAAGATCTATTTCAAGGGAGATCTCACAACTCTTTGACTTTTTGATCAGGTGCCTAAAAACCAATTCAAGTATTTTGATAAGGAAACTTGGCAAGCAGATGATAACTTTTGAAGGGAGTTAAAAACCTTTTTTGTAGTAGGAAAAGAAAATGTTGTGGTCTTATCTTTCTCAGACAACTGAGAAGACTTTGTGGATACTTTTGTCAAAGCTCTCTCTAAGATGTAGAATGGTTCAGGAGAAAGAGAGCTTTTCTCAGGGTATAGGCCATCAATTGGAGGAAGATCTTCAGGAAACTTTTAGACTGATAAAGAATGTTTGTCTCTTTGAAAATTCCTGAAGCAAAAGAGATGAAGAACTTGATTTTGTGTGAAGCTATTCTTCCTTCAGTTTTCAATCCTTTTTCTTATGTGTCTATAATCACTGTGTATTGTTTGTTATCTTTTAATCTTCTGAAAACTTTCTTTTAATATTCTTTACAGAAATTTGCATTTGAATTTTTGAATTCTATCCTTGATTTCCTGTAGAAAATCTGGGAGTTGAACGGCTAGACATTATCTTTAATTTATTTCCTGAACTGTCCCCGCAATTTATCCAAATAATTACTCTATGAATACCATATTTAATGCTACCTTGACACAACTATATTCTTGAGAATATGAAGCATTAATTATCAGAGCATTTATATTGATATAATAAATTTTGAAATCCAACTGCCTTAGTCAATACTGGAAATCTGCAGGTATATTAGTCGAGCAGAACATGTGAGAATGTAGTTGAACTGAATCTGTATCGTCGAACAAAGATCCAAATTCGTCGACCTAAAACCTCTCTTTCGTCGAGCTGAGCTTTAAGATCTCTAAACAGAAAATTCACTTCCAATCTAAGCTCCAAGATCGTCGAACTGAGATATTCATTTCGTCGAGTTGAACTTCTAGGAAGTAATTGGAATTAGTCGATCTCAGCTAAGATTTCGTTGAACTCAGCTCAAAGAAGAAATAACTGTGTTTGGCGAGCTAAGATATGATTTCGTCGAACTCAACTCAGAGAAATAACAGAGTTCATCAATCTCTGATTGACGAAAGTCGAGCTTAGTTTTGCAATCTCTGAAGGACTATTTCTGCTCTTAGAAAAATGCTTTCTCTAGGGGGTCTTCAGTCTTCTAAGTATTCTGAAGGAGAAAACCAATCATTCTAGGTTTGATATCTTGACTTAGACTCTGACAAAAACCTATGACCCTAGACTATACAATGTCGGTCAATCTAAGCAATCCTAATAGTGAACCTAGCACAAATCAACACTAAAATAGGTGGGGTTCCAACAGTCTCCCCCTATTTGGGTGAGGTCACTATGAACAACAGAAAGAGAAAAATCACAAAGCATAAAAATATATCTGGCGGAATTATAATTGTTCAGCGGATATTAACAACAGTGCCTTGTGAAGAATTAAAACATATAACAGTTCAAATAAAATATACAAAGAAAATTATCTGTCTTTCTTTGACTCTTTCTTCTTTTCATCTGAAGCTGGTATGGTGAAAATGATTTCTCTTTTGGGATCAGCAACTTACTGCTTTGTCATCTTCATATCGTTTGCTCCAAGAATTGTCATAGAAGCAACTCTTGATACAACTGCTTCAGGATGTATGGACATATAAGTATCCGCATTAAAAAGATTTTGTACCTGATATTTGTCAAGCACTTTCTTGCTGTAGGAAGACATATTAGAATATTGAGAAGAGTCTTGTTCTTCTTCCTTCGCTTTCCTGATTTGAGAGAGAGCTAGTAGTTCTTGGAATATGGCCATTCTAGAGTTATCTAAGAGTAGGAGTAATGAATTTCAGCAAATCATTGGAAATATCAGAAAAATTTAGATATAGCAGCTCAGGATTATGAGTGGCATAGGGATATATGTGTCTACATTTGGGACAGAGAGAAAATCCAGAATGGATATCTGTAAAAGGAATGTCTGGGAGGTGGAGGGTGTTGATGCACGAAAACACAAAGGGGGGGGGGGGGGGTCGAGCACCACCAGCTAACGGTTCGAGCATCGGGGAATAGAGAGACTGCGAGTAGTAATCTACTAAGCGGATGAGAGGAGGAGAACAGAAGGGCCGTGAGCCACGGCAACAACAGACTTCGCCCGTCGCGACCTGAATGCCTTTCTTGCAACGGGCTTTCCCATGATTCAAGAAAGATTTGTTTACAAGTGAAAGGAAATGGTTGACAAGAGCAGAGCGAGGAGGAGTCCGCAAGGCACAAGATTCGAGTCCGCAGCCTTTAACAAGTAGGCTCCTGGGTCCAAGTCAGCGTGCCCTGGGTGCACCACCTCCCCCCTATTTATAGGATGGGGGGCCTGCCCAAACAGGCAGGGCTAAATAATCGACTGCCCAGGGTACATGAGAACTGGGCAGCGGTGACGGGAAGCAAAAAAGAAAGAACATGCCAGTCCGCACAGAAGGGGCAGACTGGGCTCGCGAACTGGAGCTTCCTCTGCCACTGCTAGGCCCGATCCTGCTGGAGGACGGCTGCCTGGGCGGACGAGACACTTAGTCCACCGACGTAGAGTATCCAAAGATCCCAAGGCCCGGCGGATTGAGCGAACAGATCCTTGACTCCGCTGCTGGGGGATCATCCTTGGTGGCTGATTGCTGTTACTTTGCCGGACTGGGTGGACTGCATAATTGAGTCCGCGAGTGTTGAAAGGGGGGGTCTTAGCATCTTGCAGGACGTTGCGGACTGAGGGGTTAACATAATCCCCGCACATTTTTAAGTTTTCAGAAAACTTCGAAAATGTTTCCTTAACTGCCGAGTCCGTAAGCCTCGTAAATGCTGCCAGCGCTATAAATATCGCTGGAGGGCCTGGAACAGTTGAAAATCCCGATCAACATGGGGTGTTATTCACCACTTGCGGTCTCCACTTTCCAGTCCGGCATGGCAAGGCTCGGAGCTTTCTTCTCTAGTCTCACTGCAAAAGGCGACTCAGCACTGACAATGTCTATGAAGACCAAGAAGATAATAAAGAGGTCGACGAGAAAGGATCCTGTCCACCCTACTGGAGAAAGTTCCCACAGCCAGAAGCCTGTGGAGAAAGCAGTCCGCCGTGCTGATGTATCTGTGCGCGAGGATGCCGCTGTTCTTGATGCTGAACCACTGAGAAGCGAAAAGATGGTGACTCTGTCGGATTCTGCCCCTTCCCAGAAAACTACGAACTCAGCGGACACCGTTGGTGAACACAATGAGGTCGAAATATCTTCCCCCAATACCCAGGTGCCCGTTGTTAACTTGGATGAAGAAGATAGGCGGACTTCAGGAGAAGAAATTGGCAAGGATGCGCCTTCAATGGCATTGATTGCCTCGAACCCTGAGACCGCCCGCGAGAGTAAACCCGACTTAGGAGAGGCCGCTGCGGACTCTGTCGAGAAGAGAGCTAAAAGAAAGAAGAGGAAGAGGGACGGGTCGACCGTTACCGAGCGGGTTGATAAGAAACTGCGTGCGATGAAAGAGAAGAACATCTCCAAGCGGACTGGAGAAGCGGACTTACAGCACAGACCGTGCGACAAAGAAGTTTCGGACAGTGATTTCATTACACCGGAGGCCCAAATTCAGGGCGACAATTCCCTCTCCACGGTCAGTTTAACCACGGATGAGATACTTGACTCTATAGACGTCAATGAAGTAGATCTAATCAACGAATCCCTGCTGATTGTACTGCAGCAATCTGAGGCGGAAAACCCTGGGAATAAAGGTAGCGAACTCCCTTCTTTGTCCGCTGCGGAGGAAGAAGGGATGGAGAGGCTGAAGGAAAAGATAGAGGAGCAGAAGAAGCAAATTGCTGCTCAAGTAGCTGTGGTGGAGGCGGCCTCGAAGCAGGTCGTGGCGGACAATAGCGCTGAGGATCTGCGGATTGCCGCGGAGCTACTGCGGTCAGGTAAACTTCAACCGGCGCCTAAGTATTTTAAGCGTCAGTGGCTTTACAGGTCGTCGTCGCGGAAGTCGAGACCAGCCAGATTATCACTGAAACTGAGGACATCGTGGTTTCGAAAAGCTCTGCTGCTGAGAAAAGAGCTAAGGTCTATCACGAATGGAAGAAGCGGTTAAGGATTTTTGACCCAGAGCAGGCAAGGCGGCCTGTCTTTCTCGATAGTCTGCAAATCGCTGCGGCTATATCCAAATGTGATCTTTCATCCTTTCTTTGAGTCTGCCGCGGACTGTTGTTGAATGATGAAGTTGACCTTCTTTCTTGCAGGTAGAAAGTCGCCGCAGGGCTCCAGCGAGAGTGGCGAGATCGTGGTTACACCGAATACTGGTGTTGACGCGGTCTCACATGAGGAATCCGCAGGGGATGAGTTGCCCAGCCTGAACATCATCAAAGAGTTAGAAAAGAAATTTCAAGCTGAAGTTCAGAATATGAAAGCAGAGTTAAAGAAGGCGGAAGAGCGCGAGAAAGCGTCCGCGGAGCGGGAGAAAGCCCTAAAAGACCAGATCGCCAGCATCTCCAGGGCGCTGGAGAGGTCCGATAGGGAGAAGAAGAGGCTCGCGGATGATGTCCGCTTCTACAAGGGGAAACATTTGGCGTCAGCGAGGGAAGAGAAAGGGAAGAGGGCTGCTGAGGTTGCCGAGCATAGGTCGCGATTGGAAGATCGCGCTGCTCCGGAGGTCACAGCACCGATGGGTGATCAACAGGTTGCGGACGAGGAGCAGAGGCCTGCAGCAGAGCCAATGGTGCGCCTTAGCCAGGTAGATCGCGAGGCTGCCCACATGCACCGGACTATAAACATCATCCATCATCATATCTGCCGCTTGTACAACGAGATTCTTCAAATGAGTGACCAAGCCGCTCACTTGTGTAGAGACAGACCTGAAAGGCAAGCGCGGACCGAAAATAGGGATCGCTGAGTCCGTGTTGCCACGAACTTAATTTGATTTGTATAATTGTTCGTGCTTTTTAAACCATGTTGTATATTGAACTGTGTGCGAACTGTGCGGACTTAATCCTATATCCGAAAAATATGTTGCTTATTCTTGTTGATCTGTGGCGGAACTGTGCGGACTAATGCTATGTCTGCTTCACATTATCTAACTGCAGGTGGGAAATGTTGCGAACTAAGCGGACTAAAACTGTGTCCGCTTCTCATGCTTGATGTATACAGGAAGGAAGCACTTCAAACTGGGCGAACTGAAACTGTGTCTGCCTTTAATCTGTGCTTTGAATTTTTCTTGGCATGTGAATCTATGTTTGTGTCCGCATTATTTTTGATTTTTTCTGAATGATTTGATTTTTACGGACTATGCGGATTTAAATTGCGAGCTCTGCAGCCTGGCCAAAAAGCTATCAGAACTTATAACTATAAATAGGCCATGCCGCTTTCTTCTATGCAGGAAACAGTTGAAGTAAAGGAAACCTGCGGCCTGCAAAATGGTGTCCGCCAGAACTGAAGCTGCTATCGCCTTCCACTCTGCCGACCACCGGAAATGCACCTTGACAGAGGCTGATTTGGAGGCCTTTGTCGAGAAACAGATGACGAATTCAAATATCCTTGTCCGCCTTCCAGCTCACCAAGAAAGGCTAAACTTTTCAACTGCGACCCAGATCGCAATTCCTGTGGACCATTTTGATAGCAGATTCAAGTTTCCGTTGTTATGGGAACTTACCGAAATCTTCGAGCACTACGGAATGGTGCCGGGCCAGCTCGCGCCCAACACACTCGCCGCGATCTGCAGTTTCCTCTCCTACTTGCGATCTGAAAAGATTGTTTTCTCGATGAACATCTTCCGCAAGATGTTCTCTGTCCGCTCCATAACAGCTTCTGGAGGCCACCCCAACAAGGGGGTGATTTATTTTTACTGTAGGGGATTGAAGGTTGTGGGCCTTCCCAACAAGATTCACAACTGGACCTCGAGGTTCTTGATCTTTGAAGGTGACCTAGGGTTCGCGCACACCTATCCGCAGGTGCGCGCGGACTCCGTCTTCAAGAGCGTGCCGCTAGACGCGGTGGAGTACGCCATTGTCGAGTTCTTGGCCAATGCTAGGCTTGACATTGAGCATTACATTCCACTACTGGCGGGCTTGGCGGATGTTTTGCCTGAAGTGAGTAAGCTTTTTGCGAACTAGCATTTTGCATCCGCCGCGACCTTGGTGTTAACTCATCTTTGTTTGCAGCGATCTTGGCGGTACCTGGCAAACCTGCCGCAGACGCCTAGCGGCTTTGTCCCTACACAGAGAGAGAAGAAGCAAGAAATCGCAAGGAAGAGAAAAGAAGAAGGGGATACTGCGGCGGATTACTCTTCTTCCGAAAGCTTTTCGATGAGCTGCTTCGGAAACCTCCAGAAGGACCTTAGGGGAAACCCCATGATCCACTGGCATGGCAAGCACAAGCACGTCTGCCTATCCACCGCCCTCCCCTCGTGGAAAAGTTCGTGATTAACCCGCCATGCCCATGTTCCAATTTCTGCTCTTTATGAAAAGCGCAATCTGAGCGACCTGAAAAAGGTGCCCGCTGCCGACCTCCCCCTGCTAGCCTCCCAGGCGGGTGTGAATAGTGTGGTGACAACCCACTATGTAGCCACCATGGCCAGAGACCTGCTAAAGCAGAATGAACAGCTTTAAAAAGATAATAAGGCGCTAAAGGAGAGGAATACACGACTAGGGAAGAAGGTTGTTCAGCAAAGAGAAGAGCTCGGGGTGAGTTGAATTCGCAGCGGCTTTAATTTTCTGTCCGTCGCGATCTATCTGATGTTCGCTTTTGTTTCGTGCAGGTCGCCTATGACTTAGAGAACAACAGCTTCCAGGCTGCCATGCTCCCTTTCATGAAGGAAACCGTAGAGGTCGCCATTGAGCGACTTATCCGTGGCGGCTTTACAAAGGAGGGAGTGGATGGCGTCCCTTTCTTGGAGCTCTTCCCTGAGTTGGCACCGCAGGTCGCGGCGATGGAGCGGGCTAAAAAGGGCAAGGACATCATCGAGGAAGAGGAAGGCGAGGAAGTAGAAGAAGAAGAAGAAGAAGAAGAAGAGCAAGGCGAAGGGCAAGGCGCCGTGGAGACGGCGGACGGTACTGGCTCAAGCCAGCGAGTTGGAAATCAGTCCGCCGAGTCAAGCACCTCTGCATCTTCCTCTGCGGCCAGGAGCTCATATAGTGAGTCCTCCTCAAGCACAGGATCAGATAGTAGCAGAAGCGGCTCGGGGGGCTACTCTCCAGAAGTCGACATTGTTGGCGAAAGCCCTGCACCTCCAGAAATGAAACAAAAGACTGCAGATGATTAATGTATTTTTATCTTTTTTGATTTTCTAAATGTGGCGGACTCAAGACTATAGTCCGTCGAATAGATAGAAATATGTATAAAGTTTTGATGAAATAGAAAGGATATTTTTGCATGTGTGCTTCCTGCAATGTTCTTTTTCCACGCTCACCGCACCGACACTTAGCAGTCCGCACAACACGTTGATAGATCGTTGGGATGAGAAGAAATTATCAGGCGGACTCCATTGAGTTCCAATTGCAGTCCGCGAGATGAAAAGATCTTTGATAACGAGTCTTGCTGATTAAAGAATTCAACTTATCAATCCATTCATTGTTCGCCTTAAAAAATGAAAACAAAAATAGAGGGCTGATAACAATATCAGGTGGACTTCATTGAGTTCTACTAACAGTCCGCAATTATCATGATTAATTTATCAAATGATAACATATGAAAAACATTCGGCGGACTTAGCTGATATAATTTTGCAGTCCGTATATATGCCAATAGAAATAATCTATAGCTTGCGGTCTCAAGGAAAACGTCGGACTGAGCGGATACAGAAAACCAGTCCGCCCGAGATAGAAATGACCTATAGCTCGCGACCAGGTGGGCAGGTGCACATGGCATTGCTTTCCTCACCAGGTCACAAGCTATAAAATCAACCCAAGCTGGCGGACTGCGTGGATAGAGAAAACCAGTCCGCACTAAACAGAAGAAATGATCTATAGCTTGCGACCAGGTGGGCAGGTGCACATGGCATTGCTTTCCTCACCAGCCCACAGGCTATACGATCAACCCAAATAAAATTGGCGGACTGCGCGGATAAAAAAAACCAGTCCGCACCAAGAATATCCCCTGCAAAGAGCAAGATACTCGGCGGAACGATTCTCTGCCCTCTTGACTGGAGTACAGTCTAAGCTGTGGGTCTCCTGCAGACACTTCTTGAGGGTACCATGGAGTGTTTGAGGGTTACAGGCTAAGATGATCGGTGGGCAGGTGCGCATGGCATTGTTTTCCTCACCAGGTCATCAAAGTTGTAACGATATCCCAAATGCGGCATGGTAGAGCTCTACACCCACCCTACAGTACATAACACAGAGGTGTGGTCAGGTAATAGCCGGGATCCAAAGTTCAGAATCCTACCGCACTAGAGCGTGCAAGCTCCCACTACACGGTGCGAAATCTCCTCGCAACACGTGGTCTTCGTGGTGTTACGCTAATGACAACAGCTCTAGGGGAGGCCTAGCTAAACTTGGCGATGTCTCCTGATGTCAGGGAACCATTATAGATCTTTGGGAGAAAAGAGAGAACACTACAAAAAGTGTCAGTTTGAATCCTTTGATTAGTAAAATGTATTTGCAAAGGAAGCATAAGAAAGAAAGGAGAGTTCAATGGCAGAACCGTTTTTGAAATCTTTCTTATCGTGTCATCTGTTATGATTACATAGACAAAACACTTGAAGAAGCGTTAGCAAGCACTTTCTATTCATAATGACTCTTGAAGAGGATATACAAAGTAGAAAAAAGGAGGTTCAAGAATAGAACCGTTTGAGATCATCCCCGCTCCATGTGTGTGGCATATCCTCTCCTTCGTATGTCTGCAAGCGGTAAAAGCCGCTCTTTAACGCTTCTTTGATAACAAAAGGGCCGGCCCAATTTGGATTAAGCTTTCCAACTGAACCAGCTCTTGCAGCAGCATCAATCTTCTTTAGAACTAGATCTCCCACTTAGAAGTGTTTGACCCTTACGTTCTGGTCAAAGTAGCGGGCCATCCTTATTTTGACCTCCTCCTGTCTTATGGCTGCTTGATCTCTGATTGCCTCGATGTGTTCCAAGCTGAACCTCATCTCTTCATTATTCAACTCAAGCCAGTCCTCAACGCCTTCTCTTGCAAGCAGAACCCTAGGTGACGGGACTTCAAACTCAACTGGAATGATTGCCTCTGAGCCATGAGAAAGTTTGAATGGAGTCTCCCCAGTTGCGGATGATGGCATTGTCCTAAGGGACCAGAGGACTGATGGAAGCTGATCAGCCCAGCTGCCCTTGAGATTCTGCACTCTCTTCTTGAGCAAATTGAGGATCTGTTTGTTGGCTGCTTCAACTTGTCCATTGCTTCTGGGATGATGAACTGATGCAAACCGCAGCTCTGTTCCGACCTTCTTGCAAAAATCTATCATCTCTGAGTTGTTGAATTGTGGCCCATTATCATTGATTATTGCCATAGGTATCCCATGCCGACAGACAATCTCTCCCCAAATGAAGTTTTTGATGACTTGAGTAGTTGTCTAAGTCAATGCCTTGGCTTCGATCCACTTGCTGAAGTAGTCGATCATTACGATGATGAAACGTCGTTGCCTGCTTGCCATGCGAAAAGGACCAATGAGATCCATCCCCTAAACCGCAAAGGGCCAAGGAGTTGCAATCGATCTGAGTGACTGAGCTGCTTGGAGTTGAAGTTGAGCAAACTTCTAGCATTGAACACATTTTCTTGCATAGACCTCAGAGTCTTTCTTCATGGTGGGCCAGAAATATCCCTGCCGTAGGATCCGTCTTTCTAGGGTTCTTGCTCCCGAGTGGCTTCCACACTCTCCTGAATGAACTTCTTGCAAAACAAGGGGAGCTTCTTCTTCTGAAACACATCGGGCCATGGTAGAGAGGAATGTTCTTCTGTAGAGGACTCCCGCCACTAAGAAGTAGTGAGCTGCTTTTATTCTGAACTTTTTCTTATCTTTGACTGAATGGTGATAATCTCCCTTTGACAGATAGAGAATGAATGGGTCCATCCAGGAGGTGCGTTGATCCACTTGCATCAAATCTCCTTCCACCACTGCTGGGCGGAAGAGCTCGAAAGTTGTTCCTCCTGAAGGCATCCCATACTTGGAAAGAAAATCTGCCTCCTTATTTTCTGTTCTGGGGATATGCTCGATGGTAAAGCTCTTGAATCTGTCGACTTCTATCTTCATAAGAGCAAGATATTTCTTCAAGACCGGCTCTCTTGTTTCAAAGTTACCGAGGACTTGTGACGCCATTACCAGAGAACTGGTTTTGATGTGAACATGATCGATTCCTAGTTCCCTTGCAAGTCTCAAGCCTGCTAGCAAAGATTCATACTCAGCCTGGTTATTGGTTACTGGGAAGTAGAACTTGATAGCCTGCTCCAGGCTGACACTATTTGGATTGATGAGAACCACTCCTGCTCCAGAAGAATTTCCGCCTGAGGCACCATCAACGTAGATGGTTCAAGCCAAAGGTGACCTTTCTGCTCGATCAGAACTGGACTCTGCCATGTCAATTAGAAAGTCTACTAGGACTTGGGCCTTGATGGCTGTCTTGGGCACATAAGAGATTTCAAATTCACTCACCTCTATTGCCCACTTAGCTAGTCTTCCAGAATGCTCTGGTTTCTCCAACACACCCTTCAAAGGCTGATCGGTGATGACTTGAATTGAATGTGCCTGGAAGTACGGACGGAGCCTGCGAGCTGACATGTCTAGTGCCAAGGCTAACTTCTCCAAGATCGGATACCGTGTCTCAGCACTCTTCAGGATATGGCTAACATAGTAAATTGGGAATTTTTTCCTGCTCTCTTCCCAAAGAAAAACGGAGCTGACGGCCTCAGGGCCAACCCTTAGGTATAAGAAAAGAATCTCTCCTGGCCGGGGACTCTAAAGCAGGGGTGCTGAGGTTAGTTGCATCTTCAACTGCTCAAAATCTTGGGAGCATTCTTCCGTCCGCTCAAACTTGGATGCTCCTCGGAGAGTTTTAAAGAAAGGAGCACTCTTATCTCCTACCCGAGAGAGAAATCTTGCAAGACCTGCCAGCCTCCCCCCTAACTGCTAAACTTCTTTAGGCGAACGAGGGGTAGGCATATCAAGAATGGATTTCACTTTATTTGGATTCAAAGCAAGCCCTTCTGGAGTAAGGAGATGACCAAGGAACTTCCCCTTACTCGCCCCAAAGGTGCACTTCAATGGGTTGAGCTTCATTTTGTACCTACGCAGAGTAGCGAACGTCTCTGCTAGGTCTTGCAAGTGCAGCGAAAACGACTTACTCTTAATCAAGAGATCGTCTACATACACTTCTAGGTTTCTCCCCTTCTGATGGTTAAACACACGATCCATCATCCGTTGATAGGTTGCACCGGCATTTTTAAACCCAAAGGGCATCACAAGGTAGCAATAGCAACCATCATTAGTAATGAATGATATATGAGGAACGTCAGGCTTATGCATTCTTATCTGGTTATAACCAGAAAATGCATCAAAAAAACTCATGTAAGAGTACCCTACCGCGGAATCAACTAAAGAATCTATCCGAGGAAAGGGGTAGCAATCTTTAGGGCATGCTTTATTAAGTTTGGTAAAATCTACACACATTCGCCATTTTCCTCCTGGTTTCTTAACCATTACAACATTAGAAATCCAGGTAGGATATTGAATTTCTTTAACAAAATTGGCCTTGAGGAGCTTTGCGACCTCCTCCCTTATTGGCTCTGCAAGCTTTGTAGCTATGCCCCTCTTCTTTTGTTATATAGGCTTGCAGCCTGGATCAACATTCAAGTGGTGGCATGCAACATCAGGATCCACTCCTGGCATGTCTTCTGCTGACCAGGCGAAGACATCCAGGTTCCTCAGCAGGCAGGAGATCAGCTCTGCTTTTTGATCTTCAGGCAGCTCAGAGTTGATGGAGAGCTTTTTTGATGCACGAAAACACAAGGGAGGTCGAGCACAACCAGCTAACTGTTCGAGCACAGGGGGAATAGGGAGACTGCGAGTAGCGATCTACTAAGCGGATGAGAGCTGGAAGAAGAGCAGGGCCGTGAACCACGGCAACAACAGACTTCGCCCGTCGCGGCCTGAATGCCTCTCTTGCGACGGGCTTTCCCTTGATTAAAAAAGGATCTAGTTACAAGTGAAAGGAAAAGACTGATGGGAGCAGAGCAAGGGGTAGTCCGCAAGGCACAGGATTCGAGTCCGCAGCCTGTAACAAGTAGGCTCCTGGGTCCGAGTCAGCGTGCCTTGGGTGCACCACCTCCCCCCTATTTATAGGATAGGGGGCCTGCCCAAACGGGCAGGGCTAAAATAACCGGCTGCCCGGGGTACAGGAGAACCGGGCAGCGGTGACGGGAAGCAAAAAGAAAGAACACGCCAGTCCGCACAGAAGGGGCGGACTGGGCTCGCGAACTGGAGCTGCCACTGCTGCTGGGCATGCCCACTGGAGGGCGACGGCCTGGGCGGACGAGATACTGCGTCCGCCGCTGTAGAGCATCTGATACCCAAAGCACCGGCGGACTGAGCGGATAGGTCCTTGCGTCCGCTGTTGGGGTTCCATCCTTGGCGCCCGACTGATGATATTGCCGGACTGGGCGAACTGACAAATTGCGCCTGCGCCTGCTGAAAGGGGGCTTTGGAATCTTGAAGTATGTTGCGGACTGAGGGGTTAACATAATCCCCGCACATTTTTAAGTTTCCAGAAAACTTCGAAAATGTTTTCTTAACCGCCGAGTCCGCAAACCTCGAAAATGCCGCCAACGCTATAAATATCGCTGGAGGGTCTGGATCTGCTGAGAATCTCGATCGACACGGGGCGTTATTCACCACTTGCGGTCTCAACTTTCCAGTCCGGCATGGCTAGACTCGGAGCTTTCTTATCTAGCCTCACTGTAAAAGGTGACTCAGAGTTGACAACGCCTATGAAGACCCAGAAGATTGTGAAGAGGTCGTCAAGAAAAGACCCTGTCCGCCTCACAGGAGAGAATTCCCAGAGCGAGAAGCCTGCGGAGAAGTCAGTCCGCCCTACCGATGCATCTGCTTGCGAAGAAGCAATAGTTGACGCCGAACCATTGAGAAGTGAGAAGATGGCGACCTTGTCGGACTCCGCCCCTTCCCAGAAAACCGCGACCTCGGCGGATACCATTGGCGAACACACTGAGCCCGATATATCTTCTCCCAATGCCCAGGTGCTCATTGTTAACCTGGATGAAGATGAAAGGCGAACTGAGGAAGAGGACAACGCGCCCTCCAAGGCATTGTCTGTTATGAATCCTGAACCTGTCCGCGAGAACCAGCCTGAATTAGGGGGGTCCGCCGCGGATCTAGCTGAGAAAACTGCCAAGCGGAGGAAGAGGAAAAGGGACGGAGCGACTGTCGCCGAGCGGATTGAGAAGAAGCTGCGCGCCCTGAAGGAGAAGAATGTCTCCAAGCGGACTGGGGAAGCGGACTTGCAACACAGGCCGTGCGACAAAGAAGTCCCAGACGGTGACCTGGTAACGCCGGAGGCCCAAATTCGGGGAGACAACTCCCTTTCAACGGTCAGTCTTTCCATGGATGAGATAATTGATACCATAGACGTTGATCAACTTGACTTAATCCACGACTCCTTGCTGGTTGTACTGCAGCAGAATGAGGCGGAGGCCGCTATGAATAAAGGTAACGAACTTCCATCTCTGTCCGCTGCGGAGGAAGAGGAGAGAGAGAGACTGAAGGAGAAGATAGAGGAGCAAAAGAAGAAAATCGTCGCTCATGTTGTTGCGGTTGGGGCGGCCTCGAAGCAGGCCGCGGCGGACAAAGCCGCTGAGGACCTGCGGATTGCCGCGGAGCTGCTGCGGTCAGGTAAACTTCATCCTGCGCCTAAATACTTCAAGCGCCAATGGCTTTACAGGTCGTCGCCGCGGAAATCAAAGCCAGTCAAGATTATCACGGAGACGGACGATATTGTGGTGTCGACAAGCTCTGCTGCTGAGAAAAGAGCAAAGGTCCACCGCGAATGGAGGAAGCGGTTAAGCGCCTTTGACCCGGAGCGGGCAAGGCGTCCAATCATCTTCGATAGTCGGCAACTTGCAGCTGCCATGTCTCAAAGTGATCTTTCCTCCTTTCTCCATGTCCGCTGCGAACTGTTGTTGAATGTGAAGTTGATTTTGCTTGTTGCAGGTGGGAAGTCGCCGCCGGACTCTACCGAGAGTGGCGAGATCGCGGCCACGCCGAACACTGGTGCTGACGCGGTCTCGCATGTGGAACCCGCGGAAGACGAGCCGCCCAGCCTGAGTATGATAAAAGAGTTAGAGAAGAAATTCCAATCTGAAATGGAATGTATGAAAGGAGAGTTAGAGAAGGCAAAGGAGCGTGAGAAAGCGTTTGCGGCGCGTGAAAAAGAATCCGCTGAGCGCGAGATGGCTCTGAAGGACCAGATCGCTAGCATTTCCAGGGCGCTGGAAAGATCCGATAGGGAGAAGAAAAGGCTTGCGGATGACGTCCGCTACTACAAGGGCAAGCACTTAGCGTCAGTGCGTGAGGAGAAGGGGAAGCGGGCCGCAGAGATCGCTGACCGGAGGCCGCAAGCGCCAGATCGCGCTCCTCCTGAGATCGCTGCACCGGCGGGAACCCAACAGCCTGCGGATGAAGAGCAGAGGCCGGCGGCGGAGCCGATGGTGCCTCTCAGCCGGGTAGACCGGGAAGCCTCCCACATGCACCGGACCATCAATGTTATCCACCACCACCTCTGCCATGTATATAGTGAAATTCTTCAGATAAGAGATCAGGCGGCTCATCTATGTCGGGATAGGACGGAGAAGCCTACGCGAATTGAAAATAGGGACCGCTGAGTCCGCGGTGCTTCTGATTTTTTATATGTCTAACTTGTATAATCGTCTGTATAATTGCGCTTCAAACAATGCTGTGTGATGTGTTTGATTGAACTTTTATTGCGATCTGTGCGGGCTCAGACTATAAACCCGCAATTTTATGTTGCTTTATCCTTGGCATGATCTGTGGCGGACTGTGCGGACTAGCGCTGTGTCCGCTTATTGATAACCTGCAGGTGGGAAAATATGCGACCTGGGCGGATAAGAAACTGCACCGGCCACAACTTGGCTCTGAATTTCCCTCGGAATGTTAATTTGTTTTTGTGTCTGCGTTATTTGTTTGGCTGCTTTTTAATTCTTTGCGGACTGTGCGGATTGAATATGCGACCTGCGCGGACTGGCTAAAAAGCTGTCAGAATCTCTATCTATAAATACTGCCTTCTGCTTTCTCTATGTAGGAAATTATCGAAGTAAACGGAATACTGCGGCCTGCAACATGGTGTCCGCACGCACTGATGCTGCAGTGGCCTTCCATTCTGCCAACCACCGAAAATGTACTTTGACAGAGGCTGATCTGGCTGCCTTCGTCGAAAAGAAGATGGCGGACTCAAACATACTTGTCCGCCTACCCGCCCATCAGGAAAGGTTGAACTTTTCGACGGCGACCCAGATCGCTATTCCCGTTGATCATTTCAATAGCGGATTCAAGTTCCCGCTGCTATGGGAGCTTGCTGTAATCTTTGAGCATTACGGGATGGTGCCTGGCCAGCTCGCGTTGAATACCCTTGCCGCGATCTGCAGCTACATCTCCTATTTGCGATCTGAAAAGATTGCTTTCTCGATGAACATCTTTCGCAAAATATTCTCCGTCCGCTCCATAACCGCCTCCGGAGGCCTCCCCTATAAGGGAGTAATCTACTTCTACTGCAGGGGAATGAAGGTAGTGGGTCTTCCAAACAAGATCCACAACTGGACCTCGAGGTTCTTGATTTTTGAGGGCGACCTCGGGTTCGCGCACACGTATCCGCAGGTGGGCGAGGACTCCATCTTTAAAAATGTGCAGTTGGACGACCTGGAGTCCGCAATTGTCGAGTTCTTGGCCGACGTCAGGCTTGATATCGAATACTACCTTCCGCTGCTGGCAAACTTGGCAGATGTCATGCCTGAGGACAGTAAGTAGTTTTGCGGACTCAGCTTTTGTATCCGCCGCGACCATGCTGTTAACTCTGGTTCTCTTTTTGCAGCGACCTTGGCGGTGCCCGCCAACTTGCCGCAGACGCCAAGCGGCTTCGTCCCTACTCAAAAAGAGAAGAAAGAAGCGGTTGCAAAAAAAGAGGAAAGAGGAAGGGGATCCCGCAGCGGACTACTCTTCCTCCGAAAGTTTCTCCATGACCGGCTTCGGTACCAGCCAGAGGGACCTTAGGGGGAACCCTATGGTCCACTGGAACAGCAAGAATAAGCATGTCCGCCTTTCCACCGCGCTTCCTTCGTGGAGGAGTCCGCGGATAACACGCCACGCCCATATTGCGCTCTCCACTTTTTACGGAAAGCGCAACTTGAGCGAGCTCAAGAAGGTGTCCGCCGCCGACCTCCCTCTACTGGCCTCTCAGGCTTCTGCGCACAGCGCGGTAACAAACCACTATGTTGCCACCCTGGCCAGGGACCTGATGAGGCAGAATGAACAACTTCAGAAAGATAACAAAGTGCTAAGGGAAAGGAATGCGTGGCTGGGAGAAAGGAATGCTCGGCAAAGAGAGGAGCTGGGGGTGAGTTGAATTCGTCGCGGTCTTCATTTTCTACCCTCCGCGATCTGTCTGATGTTTGTAATCTTGTTTTTCGCAGGTCGCCTACGACTTGGAGAACAATAAATTCCAGGCCGCCACGCTCCCTTTTGTGATGGAGACTGTCGAGGTCGCTGTTGAGCGACTTGCCCGCGATGGCCTCATGAAGGAGGGAGTGGGCGGCGTCCCTTTTCTGAAGATCTTCCCTGAGCTGGCCCCTCAGGTCGCAGCGATGGAGAGATCTAGAAAAGGAAAGGACGTCATTGAGGAAGGTGAAGAGGAAGAAGAAGACGACGAAGAAGAAGAAGAAGAAGAGAAGGAAGACGGAGGCTCGCTGGGCGAAGAGCAAGGTGCCAGGGAAAATGCGGACAATGCCGAATCGAGCCGATGAGGAGAGGAGCTGTCCGCCGAGTCCGACACCTCTGCATCTTCCTCTGCTACTGGGAGCTCGCATAGCGGGTCCGCCACTAGTACAGGATCAGGTAGCAGCGGGAGCGGCTCGGGGGGCTATTCTCCAGAAGTCGACATCATCGGTGACAGCCCTGCACCTCCCGAGAAGAAACAGAGGACTGATTGATCAATGTACATATATATTTTGTTATCTTTTTTTTTGTAAAAGTGGCGGACGCAAGATTGCAGTCCGCCGAACATATTGAATGATGTAAACAATCTTTTGATGGAATAGAAAGGATATTCTTGTATGTGTGCTTCCTGCAATATTCTTTTTTATGCTCGCCACGCCGATATTTAGCAGTCCGCATGACACGTTGATTAATCACAGCATAAAGAAGAATTTTATCAGGCGGACCCTGTTGAGTTGCAGTTACGGTCCGCTCATCACCTCATTTAACGAATCTTGCTGATTAAAGAATTAGACATCAACTCATTTAGTATCCGCCTCAGAGGACAGCAAGCTGATAACAATGCCTGGGGTACTTGAGTTATAGCTGTAGTCTGCAAGCCAGACCGCGCATAATATAAAGCACATTGATTATTAACTTAACGAATAATGCGAGAATCATTCTGCGGACTGAGCGGATACAGAAAACCAATCCGCTCATAATAGAAGTGACCAAACTTATAACATGAAAAACATTCTGCGGACTGAGCAGATATAGAAAGCCAACCCGCTTATAACAGGAATATAAACTTGAATATGTACCCTGCGGACTGAGCCGATACAGAAAACCAATCCGCTCATAATAGAAATGATCTATAGCTTGTGACCAGGTGGGCAGGTGAGCCTGAGCGGCATACTTTCCTCACCGGGCTATAAGCTATAAGATCAACCCAAGTAGGCGGACTGATCGGATAGAGAAAACCAGTCCGCTAAAGATAACCAGCTTGCAATCCCAAAGAAACCACCAAACTGTGCGGATAACGAATCCAGTCAGCCAAAGATAGAAATGATCTATAGCTTGCGACCGGGCGGGCAGGTGAGCCTGAGCGCCATACTTTCCTCACCGGGCCACGAGCTATAAGATCAACCCAGATAGGCGGACTCTACAGATAGAGAAAATTAGTCCGCTAAAGATAGAAATGACCCATAACTTGCGACCAGGTGGGCAGGTGAGCCTGAGCGGCATACTTTCCTCACCGGTCTACAAGCTATAGGATCAACCCAAATAGGCGGACTGAGCGGACAGAGAAAACCAGTCCGCATAATAATTCCCTGCGAAGAGCAAGATGCTCACTTGGAGGAACGGTTCCCTGCCCTCTTGCCTGGAGTACAGTCTAAGCTGTGGGTCTCCTGCAGGCACTGCTTGAGGGTACCATGGAGTGTTCGAGGGTTACAAGCTAAGATGACCCGCGGGCAGGTGAGCCGGAACGGCATACTTTCCTCATGTGATCATCGAAGTTATAACCATATCCCTAAGGCGGCATGGTAGAGCTTTACACCCACCTTGCCCTCCATCATGCAAAGGTGGGGTCAGGTACCTGCTGGGATCCGAAGTCCAGAATCCAACCGTGCTAGAGCCTGCAAGCTCCCACTACACGGTGCGAAATCTCCTCGCAACACGTGGTCTTCGTGATGTTATGCTAATGACAACGGCTCTAGGGGAGGTCTAGCTGAACTCGGCGATGTCTCCTGGTATCAGGGAACCGTTATAGGTGTTTGGGGAGAGAAAGAAAACACTAGAAAAATGTTAGTATGGATTCTTCGACTAAGAAAATGCATTTACAAAGGAAGCATAAGAAAGAAAAAGGGGGTTCAGGTGTAGAACCGTTTTTGAAATCTCTCTTAGCACCTTATCTGTTATGATTACAACAAAACACTCGAAGAAGTGTTAGCAAGCAGTTTCTACTCATAATAATTGTTGAAGAGGATACACAAAGTAGAAAAAAGGAGGTTCAAGAATAGAACCGCTTGAGATCATCCCCACTCCACGTGTGTGACATATCCTCTCCTTCGTAAGTCTGTAAGCGGTAAGCGCCGCTTTTTAATGCTTCTTTGATGACAAAAGGGCCGGCCCAATTCGGATTAAGCTTTCCAACTGAACCAGCTCTTGCAGCAGCATCAACCTTCTTCAGAACTAGATCTCCCACTTGAAAGTGTTTGATCCTTATATTCTGATCGAAGTAACGGGCCATCCTCCTTTTGACCTCTTCCTGCCTTATGGCTGCTTGATCTCTGACCTCCTCGATGTGTTCCAAGCTGAACCTCATCTCCTCATTATTCAACTCAACCCAATCATCAACACCTTCTCTTGCAAGCAGTACTCTGGGTGACGGGACTTCAAACTCAACCGGAATGAGTGCCTCTGAGCCATGAGAGAGTTTGAATGGGGTCTCCCCGGTAGCAGATGATGGCGTTGTCCTAAGGAACCAGAGGACTGATGGAAGCTGATCAGCCCAACTGCCCTTGAGATTCTGCACTTTCTTTTTGAGCAAGTTGAGGATCCGCTTGTTGGCAGCTTCCACCTGGCCATTGCTTCTGGGATGATGAACTGATGCAAAACGCAGCTCTGTTCCGATCTGCCTACAAAAATCTATCATTTCTTAGTTGTTGAATTGTGGCCCATTGTCAGTGATTATTGCCATTGGTATCCCGTGCCGGCAGACAATTTCTCCCCAAATGAAGTTCTTGACGATCTGAGTAGTTGTCTTAGCCAATGCCTTGGCTTCGATCCACTTGCTGAAGTAGTCAATCATTACGATGATGAAACGCCGTTGCCCGCTTGCCAAGGGAAAAGGACCAATGAGATCCATTCCCCAAAGCGCAAAGGGCCAAGGAGTTGCAATCGACCTGAGGGACTGAGCTGCTTGGTGCTGAAGTGGAGCAAACTTCTGGCATTGAACACACCTTCTGGCATAGATCTCTGAGTCTTTCTTCATTGTGGGCCAGAAATACCCTTGCCGCAGGACTCGTTTTTCAAGAGTCCTTGCCCCAGAGTGGCTTCCACACTCTCGTGAATGAACTTCTTGCAAAATGGTGAGAGCTTCTTCTTCTGAAACACATCGGGCCAAGGTTGAGAGGAAGGTCTTTCTATAAAGGATTCCCGCCACTAGGAAGTAGTGAGATGCTTTTATTCTGAACTTTTTCTTGTCTCTAACTGTATGATGATAATTTCCTGTTGACAGATATAGGATGAATGGGTCCATCCAAGAGGCGCGTTGATCTACTTGTATCAGATCTTCTTCCCCCACTGCCGGGCGGAAGAGCTCGGAAGTTGTTCCTCCTGAAGGCATCCCATACTTGGAAAGAAAGTCGGCCTCCTCGTTCTCTGTTCTGGGGATATGTTCGATGGTGAAGCTTTTAAACCTGCCGACTTTTATTTTCACAAGAGCTAGATATTTTTTCAAGACTGGCTCCCTTGCTTCGAAGTTGCCGAGGACTTGCGACGCCATTACCAGAGAATCGGTTTTGATGTGGACATGATCGATTCCTAATTCTCTTGCGAGCCTCAAGCCTGCTAGCAGTGATTCATATTCGGCCTGGTTGTTGGTTACTGGAAAGTAAAACTTGATGGCCTGCTCTAACTTGACTCCGTTTGGATTGATGAGAACCACCCCTGCTCCAGAAGAACTTCTGCCTGAGGCACCATCAACATAGATGGTCCAAGCCAAAGGTGACCTTTCTGCCTGATCAGAACTGGACTCTGGCATGTCAATCAGAAAATCTGCTAGGACTTGAGCTTTGATGGCTGTCTTGGGCACATAAGAGATTTCAAATTCACTTAGCTCTATTGCCCACTTAGCTAGCCTGCCGGAATGCTCGGGCTTTTCCAACACACCCTTCAAAGGCTGATCGGTGATGACTTGGACTGAATGTGCTTGGAAGTATGGACGGAGCCTACGAGCTGACATGACCAGTGCCAAGGCTAACTTCTCCAAGATCGGATATCGTGACTCGGCACTCTTCAAGATATGGCTGACATAGTAAATTGGAAACTGCTTTCCGCCTTCTTCCCGAAGGAGAACGGAGCTGACAGCCTCAGGGCCAACCCCTAGATACAAGAAAAGAACCTCCCCTGGCCGGGGGCTCTGAAGCAGAGGCGACGAGGTAAGCTGCATCTTTAAGTGTTCAAAAGCCTGGGAGCACTCTTCTGTCCACTCAAACTTGGATGCACGTCGAAGGGTTTTGAAGAAGGGGGCACTCCTATCTCCGACCCGAGAGAGAAACCTCGCAAGGCCTGCCAGCCTCCCCCCTAACTGCTGAACTTCTTTCGGTGAACGAGGGGCAGGCATTTCAAGAATAGCTTTTACCTTGTCAGGATTGGGGGCAAGTCCCTCCGGAGTAAGGAGATGACCGAGGAACTTCCCCTTACTCGCTCCAAAGGTGCACTTCAAAGGATTGAGCTTCATTCTATACCTACGCAGAGTAGCGAACGTCTCCGCTAGGTCTCGCAAGTGCAGCGAAAACGATTTACTCTTAATTAAGAGATCGTCTACATACACTTCTAGGTTTCTCCCTTTCTGATGGTTAAACACACGGTCCATCATCCGTTGATAGGTTGCGCTAGCGTTCTTAAGCCCAAAGGGCATCACAAGATAGCAATAACATCCATTGTTAGTAATGAACGACGTGTGAGGAACGTCGGGCTTATGCATTCTTATCTGGTGATAACCAGAAAACGCATCTAAAAAACTCATGTAAGAGTATCCTATCGCGGAATCAACTAAAGAATCTATCCGAGGCAAGGGGTAGCAATCTTTGGGACATGCTTTATTAAGTTTTGTAAAGTCTACACACATTCGACACTTTCCCCCTGGTTTTTTAACCATTACAACATTTCAAATCCAGGTGGGATATTGCACTTCTTTAATGAAATTTGACTTGAGGAGCTTCGCAACCTCCTCCCTTATTGGTTCTGCAAGCTTTGTTGCCACGTCCCTCTTCTTTTGCTGGACAGGCTTGCAGCTGGGATCAACATTCAGATGGTGGCAAGCTACATCAGGATCCACCCCCGGCATGTCTTCTGCTGACCAGGCAAAGACATCTAGGTTCTTTAGCAGGCAGGAAATCAACTCGGCCTTTTGATCTTCAGGCAGCTCCGAGTTGATGGAGAGCTTCCTCTCCTCCCCCTCAGCAATGGGGACTCCTTGCGTCACCTGGGCAGGTTCCAGGTGAGCACCTTCATCAGCAGCAACTTTCGAACTGGAAGAGGCTTCTGCAGCTTCTGTTGGAGCAAGGGAAGCTTCAACCATGTTGACAGTGCAGACATAGCACTCCCTTGCTCTTCTTGGGTCACCCCGGACCCTGCACATCCTCCCATCAGCGAAGAACTTGATGGCGAGGTGGTAAGTGGAGATCACCGCTTGATACTTGTTCAACAGGGGCCTGCCAAAGATGGCATGGTAGCTGCTGGGCGCGTCGACCACCATGAATTGTATCTGCTTTGTTGCCCCTCCAAGCTTCACTGGCAAGGTGACGCTGCCCTCCACTTCCTTCCTCTCTCTTGAGAAACCATAGAGTGGCCCCTCAGTGGAAAGCAGAGGCTTTCCGGTCCTCAGGGCTTCAAAAGTAGACTTGAAGAGGAGGATGACCGAACTGCCAGTGTCGACCAGAATCCTATCCACTGTGAAGTCTCCCAGCACAGCCTTGATCACAACTGCATCATCAAATGGGTTGGCTGTTTGAGGCAGATCTTCCAGACCAAAGGTGACGACCTCTCTCGGAGGAGCAATGGAAGAAGAGGCCACCTCTGCCTGGGTGACCCTTGAAATTGATAACTTCCGAGTGGACTCGGTCCCTGCTCCACCGTGGATGAAGAAGAGGCGTCCCAGGACTCCTTCATCATCTGCATCGAAGCATTCCACTGGGACGTTGATTGGCCCCAGACGGCCTTCATCCTCCACATCCACGCATTCTTGGTAAGCCTCAGCTACCTCTTTGCCCTTCGAGGTGGATGGCTTCGAAGAGGAAGGAGAACCCTTCTTGGCCAGGTCAACCTTGCCTTCGGCAAGCAACGTATCTATCAGCGCGCGAAGGGCCTTGCAATCCTCAGTCAAATGGCCCTTTTCCTTGTGGAACTGGCAAAATTGCGAATTGTTCCTCGGCTTCCACAGCTTCTGAGGCTCTTGCCTCTTCTCTTCTGATCTCCTTTGCAGGATCTGGATGACTTCGTCAAGGTCCAGATCTGCTACATCCTCCATGGGACTTTCATCATATTGGCACGGGGCAGGCAAGGCTGCCTGTTGGAGGATGAGAAGAGCCTGCAACGGAACGGCGGGAGTGGCGGCCAACGGCAGTCTCTGCTCATGAAACTGTTGATGGCCTTGGAATGGTTTTTTGTTGCGGAAGTTCCTGCCTCTTTGAGACGGAGGCTGGAAGTCTGGGCGAGGGGGCTTGCCACGGGAAGAAGAAGCGGAGGCATCCCTTCCTTCAGCCTTGGCTGTCAGGGATGAGACGTAAGTCGGATTGGCATTTTCTCCTTCTATGAAACGGTTGACCATGGCGATCAACTCTTGGTAGGTCTCAGGAGCCTTGGTTGTTGCTTTGAACTTCAGAGGGCCCTCCCGGAGGCCATGGATCAAGGCAACTTTGTAATAGTCGGGGCTCACATTCCTCACCCCCTGGATCTCCCTCTGAAAGCGATCAACGAATCTTGCTACTGATTCATTGTCCCTTTGCTTGATCTCGAATAGGGCAGCTGGCCCATTCTTTCTCTTCCTTGAGGTGGCAAACCTCAACATCAACTGGTTGCGGAGCTCTGCGAAAGAAGAGATTGTGCCCGAAGGCAGCTCGTAGAACCACTCTCTCGCTTGCCCTTCGAGAGTGGTAACCAACAATTTGCACTTAAATGCATCTGAGAGGCATCTCAAAGCAACTGCCCCCTCAAATGCCTGGAGGAGAGAAACGGGATCTGTCGCTCCTGAATAGAATGGGATGCGAGGCTCCCTGAAGTTGCTCGGAGCCGATTCCTATCGAATTCGGTCAACAAAGGGAGATGGGGTGTCAAACTCTGCAGGGTAGAGAGGGCGGACTGGAGCCGAGGAGTCCGCGGGCTCGGCGGACTGGCGGTCAGCAAAGTGAAGCTGGCGGGCAGGAGTGCCCCTAGCAGCTTCTCTGAAGAAATCTCTGAAAGCAAACTGCTCCTCTTGAGGGTGCAGAGGGGCAGCGGACTGAGCAGGGTTCCGAGGAGTTTCTGGCAACTACCGAAGCGGAGTTCGACGAGCTGGGGTCTGGCGGACTGGCGAGTTCGCTGGGTCCGCTGCGGCCTGAGGAGCAAGCCGCTGGGCCAGCGCGAGCAGAGCTTGGCTGATTGTGTCAAGACACTGGTCGGTCTGCCGACGAGACTGCTCGGCCTCAAGGCGAGCTTGTTCTATTACGTCCCAAAGGGAGTCCTCTGAAGAACTAGAGCGATCTGAAGAGCGGGCTCTGCGGTCTGACATCTTTCGTCCGCTGATTTCAAAACACTACTCGGATCTGAAGGCCGCGTGTTAACTGTTTATGCACGAAAGCACAAGGGAGGTCGAGCACAACCAGCTAACTGTTCGAGCACAGGGGGAATAGGGAGACTGCGAGTAGCGATCTACTAAGCGGATGTGAGCTGGAAGAAGAGCAGGGCCGTGAACCACGGCAACAACAGACTTCGCATGTCTCGGCCTGAATGCCTCTCTTGCGACGGGCTTTCCCTTGATTAAAAAAGGATCTAGTTACAAGTGAAAGGAAAAGACTGATGGGAGCAGAGCAAGGGGGAGTCCGCAAGGCACAGGATTCGAGTCCGCAGCCTGTAACAAGTAGGCTCCTGGGTCTGAGTCAGCGTGCCTTGGGTGCACCACCTCCCCCCTATTTATAGGATAGGGGGCCTGCCCAAACGGGCAGGGCTAAAATAACCGGCTGCCCGGGGTACAGGAGAACCGGGCAGCGGTGACGGGAAGCAAAAAGAAAGAACACGCCAGTCCGCACAGAAGGGGCGGACTGGGCTCGCGAACTGGAGCTGCCACTGCTGCTGGGCGCGCCCACTGGAGGGCGGCGGCCTGGGCGGACGAGATACTGCGTCCGCCGCTGTAGAGCATCTGATACCCAAAGCGCCGGCAGACTGAGCGGACAGGTCCTTGCGTCCGCTGCTGGGGTTCCATCCTTGGCTCCCGACTGATGATATTGCCGGACTGGGCGGACTGACAAATTGCGTCCGTGCCTGCTGAAAGGGGGGCTTTGGAATCTTGCAGTATGTTGCGGACTGAGGGGTTAACAAGCTTCCTCTCCTCCCCCTCAGCAATGGGGACTCCTTGCGTCACCTGGGCAGGTTCCAGGTGAGCACCTTCATCAGCAGCAGCTTCTGAACTGGGAGAGGCTTCTGCAGCCGCTGCTGGAGCAAGGGAAGGGCTGGCTTCAACCATGTTGACTGTGTGGACGTAGCAGTCCCTTGCTCTCCTTAGGTCACTCCTGACCCGGCACATCCTTCCATCTACAAAGAACTTGATGGCGAGGTGGTAAGTGGAAACCACCGCTTGATACTTGTTTAACAGGGGCCTGCCGAAGATGGCATAGTAGCTGTTGGGGGCGTCAACCACTATGAATTGCACTTGCTTAGTTGCCCCTCCAAGCTTTACGGGCAGGATGACGCTTCCTTCCACTTCTTTTCGCTCTCCTGAGAAACCATAGAGCGGCCCCTCAGTGGCAAGCAGAGGCTTTCCAGTCCTCAGGGCCTCGAAATTAGACTTGAACAGGAGGTTGACCGAGCTGCCTGTGTCAACAAGAATTCTATCAACTGTAAAGTCCCCAATCACAGCCTGAATTACAACTGCATCATCAAATGGGTTGGTTGTTTGGGGTAGATCTGCTGGACCAAAGGTGACAACCTCACTTGGAGGAGCAACAGAAGAATAAGAGGCCACCTCTGCCCGGGTGACCCTTGAAATTGACGATTTTCGAGTATACTCGGTCCCTGCTCCACCGTGGATGAAGAAGAGGCGTCCCAGAACCCCTTCATCATTTGCGTCGAAGCAATCTACCGGGACGTTGATCGGCCCCAGACGGCCTTCGTCCTCTACATCCACACACTCCTGGTATGCCTCGGCTACTTCTTTGCCCTTCGAGGTGGACGGCTTCGAAGAGGGAGAATCCTTCTTGCCCAAATCAATCTTGCCCTCGGCAAGCAGCTTTTCTATCAGCATGTGAAGGGCCTTGCAGTCCTCGGTCAAGTGGCCCTTTTCTTTGTGGAACTGGCAATATTGCGCATTATTCCTTGGCCTCCACACTTTCTGAGGCTCTTGCCACTTTTCTTCTGATCTCCTTTGCAAGATCTGGATGACTTCGTCAAGGTCTAGATCTGCAATGTCCTCCATGGGGCTTGCATCAGATTGGCTCGGAGCAGGCAAGGCTGCTTGCTGGAGGATGGGAAGAGCTTGCAATGGAACGACGAGAGTGGCGGCCAACGACAGTCTCTGGTCGTGAAACTGTTGATGGCCAAGGAAAGGTTTCTTGTGGCGGAAGTTCCTGCCTCTTTGAGACGGAGGCTGGAAGTTTGGGCGAGGGGGCTTGCTATGAGAGGAAGAAGCGGAGGCATCCCTTCCTTCGACCATAGCTATCAGGGATGAGACATAGGTTGGATTGGCGTTTTCTCCTTCAATGAAACAGTTGACCATGGCGATCAACTCTTGATAAGTCTCAGGTGCCTTGTGTTGATGCACGAAAACACAAGGGAGGTCGAGCGCAACCAGCTAACTGTTCGAGCACAGGGGAATAGGGTGACTGCGAGTAGCGATCTACTAAGCGGATGAGATCTGGAAGAGGAGCAGGGCCGTGAACCACGACAACAACAGACTTCGCCCGCCGCGGCCTGAATGCCTCTCTTGCGACGGGCTTTCCCTTGATTGAAGAAGGATTAGGCTACAAGTGAAAGGAAAAGACTGAGGGAAGCAGAGCAAGGGGGAGTCCGCAAGGCACAAGATTCGAGTCCGCAGCATGTAACAAGTAGGCTCCTGGGTCCGAGTCAGCGTGCCTTGGGTGCACCACCTCCCCCCTATTTATAGGATAGGGGGCCTGCCCAAACGGGCAGGGCTAAAATAACCGGCTGCCCGGGGTACAGGAGAACCGGGCAGCGGTGACGGGAAGCAAAAAGAAAGAACACGCCAGTCCGCACAAAAGTGGCGGACTGGGCTCGCGAACTGGAGCTTCCACTGCTGCTGGGCGCGCCCACTGGAGTGCGGCGGCCTGGGCGGACGAGATACTGCGTCCGCCGCTGTAGAAAATCTGATACCCAAAGTGCCGGCGGACTGAGCGGACAGGTCGTTGCGTCCACTGCTGGGGTACCATCCTTGGCGCCCGACTGATGATATTGCCGGGCTGGGCGGACTGACAAATGTCGTCCGCGCCTGCTGAAAGGGGGGCTTTGGAGTCTTGCAAAATGTTGTGGACTGAGGGGTTAACATAATCCCCGCACATTTTTAAGTTTCCAGAAAACTTCGAAAATGTTTTCTTAACCGCCGAGTCCGCAAACCTCGAAAACGCCGCCAATGCTATATATATCGCTGGAGGGTCTGGATCTGTTGAGAATCTCGATAGACACGGGGCGCTACTCACCACTTGCGGTCTCAAATTTTCAGTCCGGCATGGCTAGGCTTGGAGCTTTCTTATCCAGCCTCACTGCACAAGGAGACCCAGAGCTGACAACGCCTATGAAGACCAAGAAGATTGTAAAGAGGACGACAAGAAAAGACCCTGTCCGCCTCATAGGAGAGAGTTCTCAGAGCGAGAAGCCTGCGGAGAAGACAGTCCGCCCTACTGCTGCATCTGCTCGCGAAGAAGCCACGGTCGACGCCGAACCATTGAGAAGTGAGAAGATGGCGACCTTGTCGGACTCTGCCCCTTCCCAGAAAACCGCGACCTCGGCGGATACCGTTGGCGAACACACTGAGGCCGACATATCCTCTCTCAATGCCCAGGTGCTCATTGTTAACCTGGATGAAGAAGATAGGCGGACTGAGGGTGAGGACGATGCGCCTTCAAAAGCATCGACAGCTGTGAATCCTGAGCCTGTCCGCGAGAACCAGCCTGACTTAGGGGGGTCCGCCGCGGATTCTGCTGAGAAAACTGCCAAGAGGAGGAAGAGAAAAAGGGACGGAGCGACTGTCGCCGAGCGGATTGAGAAGAAGTTGCGCGCCATGAAGGAGAAGAATGTCTCCAAGCGGACTGGGGAAGCGGACTTGCAACACAGGCCGCGCGACAAAGAAGTCCCAGACAGCGACCTGATGACGCCGGAGGCCCAAATTCGAGGAGACAACTCCTTTTCAACGGTCAGTCTTTCCACGGATGAGATAATTGATATCATAGACATTGATCAACTTGACTTAATCCACGACTCCTTGCTGGTTGTACTGCAGCAGAATGAGGCGGAGGCCGCTGCGAATAAAGGTAATGAACTTCCATCTCTGTCCGCTGCGGAGGAAGAGGAGAGAGAGAGGCTGAAGGAGAAGATAGAGGAGCAAAAGAAGCAAATAGTTGCTCATGTTGCTGCAGTGGGGGCGGCCTCGAAGCAGGCCGCGGCGGACAGAGCCGCTGAGGACCTGCGGGTTGCTGCGGAGCTGCTGCGGTCAGGTAAACTTCAACCTGCGCATAAATACTTTCAGCGCAAGTGGCTTTACAGGTCGCCGCCGCGGACGTCAAGACCTGTCAGAATCATCACTGAGACGGACGACATTGTGATGTCGACGAGCTCTGCTGCTGAGAAAAGAGCAAAGGTACACCGCGAATGGAGGAAGCGGTTAAGCGCCTTTGACCCGGAGCGGGCAAGGCGTCCAATCATCTTCGATAGTCGGCAACTTGCTGCTGCCATGTCTCAAAGTGATCTTTCCTCCTTTCTCCATGTCCGCTGCGAACTGTCTTTGAATGTGAAGTTGACTTTGCTTGTTGCAGGTGGGAAGTCGCCGCCGGACTCTACCGAGAGTGGCGAGATCGCGGCCACGCCGACCCCCGGTACTGACGCGGTCTCGCGTGTGGAACCTGCGGAATACGAGCCGCCCAGCCTGAGTATGATAAAAGAGTTAGAGAAGAAATTCCAATCTGAAATGGAATGCATGAATGGAGAGTTAGAGAAAGCAAAGGAGCGTGAGAAAGCGTCCGCGGCGCGCGAAAAAGAATCTGCTGAGCGCGAGATGGTTCTGAAGGACCAGATCGCTAGCATCTCCAGGGCGCTGGAGAGAGCTGATAGGGAGAAGAAAAGGCTTGCGGATGACGTCCGCTACTATAAGGGCAAGCACTTAGCGTCAGTGCGTGAGGAGAAGGGGAAGCGGGCCGCAGAGATCGCTGACCGGAGGCCGCGAGTATCAGATCGCGCGGCTTCGGAGATCGCCGCACCGGCAGGCGGTATCCCACATGCTGCGGATGAGGAGCCGAGGCCGGCAGCGGAGCCAATGGTGCCTCTCAGCCGGGTAGACCGGGAAGCCGCCCACATGCACCGGACTATCAATGTTATCCACCACCACCTCTGCCGTGTATATAGTGAAATTCTTCAGATAAGCGATCAGGCAGCCCATCTATGCCGGGACAGGACGGAGAAGCCTACGCGAACTGAAAACAGGGACCGCTGAGTCCGCGGTGCTCTGATTTTTATATGCATAATTTGTATAATCGTTTGTATAATTGCGCTCCAAACAATGTCGTGTGATGTGATTGATTGAACTTTTATTGCGATCTATGCGGACTCAGACTATGAATCCGCAATTTTATGTTGCTTTATCCTTGGCATGATCTGTGGCGGACTGTGCGGACTAGCGCTGTGTCCGCTTCTTGATAACCTGCAGGTGGGAAAATACGCGACCTGGGCGGATAGGAAACTGCACCGGCCACAGCTTGGCTCTGAATTTCCCTTGGAATGTTAATTCCCGTGTCCGTGTTATTTGTTTGGCTGTTTTTTAATTCTTTGCGGACTGTGTGGATTGAATATGCGACCTGTACGGACTGGCCAAAAAACTGTCAGAATTTTTATCTATAAATACTGCCTTCTGCTTTCTCTATGTAGGAAATTACTGAAGTAAACGGAATCCTGCGGCCTGCAACATGGTGTCCGCGCGCACTGATGCTGTAGTCGCCTTCCATTCTGCCGATCACCGAAAATGTACTTTGACGGAGGCTGACTTGGCTGCCTTCGTCGAAAAGAAGATGGCGGACTCAAACATACTTGTCCGCCTACCCGCCCATCAGGAAAGGTTGAACTTTTCGACGGCGACCCAGATCGCTATTCCCGTTGATCATTTCAATAGCGGATTCAAGTTCCCGCTCCTATGGGAGCTTGCTGCAATCTTCGAGCACTACGGGATTGTGCCTGGCCAGCTCGCGCCGAATACCCTTGCCGCGATCTGCAGCTACATCTCTTATTTGCGATTTGAAAAGATTGCTTTCTCGATGAACATCTTCCGTAAAATATTCTCCGTCCGCTCCATAACCGCCTCCGGAGGCCGCCCCTATAAGGGAGTAATATACTTCTACTACAGGGGGATGAAGGTAGCGGGTCTTCCAAACAAGATCCACAACTGGACCTCGAGGTTCCTAATTTTTGAGGGCGACCTTGGGTTCGCGCACACGTATCCGCAGGTGCGCGCGGACTCCGTCTTTAAAAATGTGCAGCTGGATGACCTGGAGTCCGCAATCGTCGAGTTCTTGGCCAACGCCAGGCTTGATATCGAATACTACCTTCCGCTCCTGGCAAACTTAGCGGATGTTATGCCTGAGGACAATAAGTAGTTTAGCGGACTCAGCTTTTGTATCCGCCGCGACCATGCTGTTAACTCTGGTTCTCTTTTTGCAGCGACCTTGGCGGTGCCCGCCAACTTGCCGCAGACGCCAAGCGGCTTCGTCCCTACACAAAGAGAGAAGAAAGAAGCGGTTGCAAAAAAGAGGAAGGAGGAAGGGGATCCCACAGCGGACTACTCTTCCTCCGAAAGTTTCTCCATGACCGGCTTCGGTATCAGCCAGAGGGACCTTAGGGGGAACCCTATGGTCCACTGGCACAGCAAGAATAAGCATGTCCGCCTTTCCACCGCGCTTCCTTCGTGGAGGAGTCCGCGGATAACACGCCACGCCCATATTGCGCTCTCCACTCTTTACGGAAAGCGCAACTTGAGCGAGCTCAAGAAGGTGTCCGCCGCCGACCTCCCTCTGCTGGCCTCACAGGCTTCTGCGAACAGTGCGGTAACAAACCACTATGTTGCCACTCTGGCTAGGGACCTGTTGAGGCAGAATGAGCAACTTCAGAAGGATAACAAAGTGCTGAAGGAAAGGAACACGCGGCTGGGAGAAAGGAACGCTCGGCAAAGAGAGGAGCTGGGGGTGAGTTGAATTTGTCGCGGTCTTAATTTTATATCCGCCGCGATCTATCTGATGTTCGTAATCTTGTTTTTTGCAGGTCGCCTACGACTTGGAGAACAATAAATTCCAGGCCGCCACGCTCCCTTTTGTGATGGAGACTGTCGAGGTCGCGGTTGAGCGACTTGCCCGCGATGGCCTCATGAAGGAGGGAGTGGGCGGCGTCCCTTTTCTGAAGATCTTCCCTGAGCTGGCCCCTCAGGTCGCAGCGATGGAGAGATCTAAAAAAGGAAAGGACGTCATTGAGGAAGCTGAAGATGAGGAAGAAGAAGACGACGAAGAAGAAGAAGAAGAGAAGGAAGACGGAGGCTCACTGGGCGAAGAGCAAGGCGCCAGGGAAAACGCGGACAATGCTGAATCGAGCCGACGAGGAGAGGAGCTGTCCACCGAGTCCGACTCCTCTGCATCTTCCTCTGCTACTGGCAGCTCGCATAGCGGGTCCGCCAGTAGTACAGGATCAGGTAGCAGCGGGAGCGGCTCGGGGGGCTATTCTCCAGAAGTCGACATCATCGGTGACAGCCCTGCACCTCCCGAGAAAAAATAGAGGACTGATTGATCAATGTACATATATATATTTTGTTATCGTTTTTGTAAAATTGGCGGACGCAAGATTGCAGTCCGCCGAACATATTGAATGATGTAAACAATTTTTTGATGGAATAGAAAGGATATTCTTGTATGTGTGCTTCCTGCAATATTCTTTTTCACGCTCACTGCGCCGATATTTAGCAGTCCGCATGACACGTTGATTAATCACAGCATAAAGAAGAATTTTATCAGGCGGACCCTGTTGAGTTCAGTTACGGTCCGCTCATTACATCATTTAACGAATCTTGCTGATAAAAGAATTAGAAACCAACTCATTCAGTATCCGCCTCAGAGAGCAGCCAGCTGATAATGCCAGGGGTGAGTTATAGTTGTAGTCCGCAAGCCAGACCGCACATGATATAAAAGAGCATTGATTATTAACTTAACGAATAATACGAAAACCATTCCACGGACTGAGCAGATGTAGAAAACCAATCCGCTGACGATAGATTATCAAACTTATATAACATAAAAATCATTCTGCGGACTGAGCGGATTACAGAAAACCAATCCGCTCATAAAAGAAATGATCTATAGCTTGCGACCAGGTGGGCAGGTGAGCCTGAGCGGCATACTTTCCTCACCGGTCTACAAGCTATAAGATCAACCCAAGTAGGCGGACTGATCGGATAGAGAAAACCAGTCCGCTAAAGATAACCAGCTTGCAATCCCAAGGAAACTACCAAACTGTGCGGATAACGAATCCAGTCCGCCAAAGATAGAAATGATCTATAGCTTGCGACCAGGTGGGCAGGTGAGCCTGAGCGGCATACTTTCCTCACCGGGCTACAAGCTATAAGATCAACCCAAACAGGCGGACTCTGCGGATAAAGAAAACCAGTCCGCAAAAGATAGAAATGACCCATAACTCGCGACCAGGTGGGCAGGTGAGCCTGGGCGGCATACTTTCCTCACCGGGCTACAAGCTATAAGATCAACCCAAACAGGCGGACTAAGCGGACAGAGTAAACCAGTCTGCAAAAGATAGAAATGACCCATAACTCGCGACCAGGTGGGCAGGTGAGCCTGGGCGGCATACTTTCCTCACCGGGCTACAAGCTATAAGATCAACCCAAACAGGCAGACCAAGCGGACAGAGAAAACCAGTCCGCATAATATTCCCTGCAAAAAGCAAGACCCTCACTTGGCGGAACGGTTCCCTGCCCCTCTTGCCTGGAGTACAGTCTAAGCTGTGGGTCTCCTGCAGGCACTGCTTGAGGGTACCATGGAGTGTTCGAGCATTACAAGCTAAGATGACCCGCGGGCAGGTGAGCCGGAACGACATACTTTCCTCATGTGATCATCGAAGTTGTAACCATATCCCTAAAGCGGCATGGTAGAGCTTTACACCCACCTTACCCTCCATAATGCAAAGGTGGGGTCAGGTACCTGCCGGGATCCGAAGTCCAGAATCCAACCGCGCTAGAGCCTGCAAGCTCCCACTACACGATGCGAAATCTCCTCGCAACACGTGGTCTTCGTGGTGTTACGCTAATGACAACGGCTCTAGGGGAGGTCTAGCTGAACTCGGCGATGTCTCCTGGTATCAGGGAACCGTTATAGGTCTTTGGGAGAGAGAGAAAACACTAGAAAAAATGTCAGTATGGATTCTTTGATTAAGAAAATGCATTTGCAAAGGAAACATAAGAAAGAAAAAAGAGAGTTCGGGTGTAGAACCGTTTTTGAAATCTCTCTTAGCACTTTATCTGTTATGATTACAACAAAACACTCGAAGAAGTGTTAGCAAGCAGTTTCTATTCATAATAAATCTTGAAGAGGATACACAAAGTAGAAAAAAGGAGGTTTAAGAATAGAACCGCTTGAGATCATCTCCGCTCCATGTGTGGGGTATATCCTCCCCTTCGTATGTCTGCAAGCGGTAAGCGCCGCTTTTTAACGCTTCTTTTACGACAAAAGGGCCGGCCCAATTCGGATTAAGCTTTCCAACTGAACCAGCTCTTGCAGCAGCATCAACCTTCTTTAGAACTAGATCTCCCACTTGAAAGTGTTTGATCCTTATATTCTGATCGAAGTAACGGGCCATCCTCCTTTTGACCTCTTCCTGCCTTATGGCTGCTTGATCTCTGAACTCCTCGATGTGTTCCAAGCTGAACCTCATCTCCTCATTATTCAACTCAACCCAATGATCGACACCTTCTCTTGCAAGCAGTACTCTGGGTGACGGGACTTCAAACTCAATCGGGATGAGTGCCTCTGAGCCATGAGAGAGTTTGAAGGGAGTCTCCCCGGTTGCGGATGATGGCGTTGTCCTAAGGGACCAGAGGACTGATGGAAGCTGATCAGCCCAACTGCCTTTGAGATTCTGCACTTTCTTTTTGAGCAAATTGAGGATCTGCTTGTTGGCTGCTTCCACCTGGCCATTGCTTCTGGGATGATGAACTGATGCAAAATGCAGCTCTGTTCCGATCTGCCTGCAAAAATCTATCATCTCTGAGTTGTTGAATTGTGGCCCATTGTCAGTGATTATTGCCATTGGTATCCCGTGCCGGCAGACAATTTCTCCCCAAATGAAGTTCTTGACGATCTGAGTAGTTGTCTTAGCCAATGCCTTGGCTTCAATCCACTTGCTGAAGTAGTCGATCATTACGATGATGAAACGTCGTTGCCCGCTTGCCAAGGGAAAAGGACCAATGAGATCCATTCCCCAAACCGCAAAGGGCCAAGGAGTTGCAATCGACCTGAGGGACTGAGCTGCCTGGTGCTGAAGTGGAGCAAATTTCTGGCATTGAACACACCTTCTGGCGTAGATCTCTGAGTCTTTCTTCATTGTGGGCCAGAAATACCCTTGCCGCAGGACTCGTCTCTCAAGAGTTCTTGCTCCAGAGTGGCTTCCACACTCTCCTGAATGAACTTCTTGCAAAACGGTGAGAGCTTCTTCTTCTGAAACACATCGGGCAATTGTTGAGAGGAAGGTCTTTCTATAAAGGATTCCTGCCACTAGGAAGTAGTGAGCTGCTTTTATTCTGAACTTTTTCTTGTCTCTAACTGTATGATGATAATTTCCTGTTGACAGATATAGGATGAATGGGTCCATCCAAGAGGCGCGTTGATCTACTTGCATCAGATCCCCTTCCACTACTGTCGGGCGGAAGAGCTCGGAAGTTGTGCCTCCTGAAGGCATCCCATACTTGGAAAGAAAGTCGGCCTCCTCGTTCTCTGTTCTGGGGATATGTTCGATGGTGAAGCTTTTAAACCTGCCGACTTCTACTTTCACAAGAGCTAGATATTTTTTCAAGACTGGCTCCCTTGCTTCGAAGTTGCCGAGGACTTGCGACGCCATTACCAGAGAATCGGTTTTGATGTGGACATGATCGATTCCTAATTCCCTTGCGAGCCTCAAGCCTGCTAGCAGAGATTCATATTCAGCCTGGTTATTTGTTACTGGAAAGTAAAACTTGATGGCCTGCTCCAACTTGACTCCATTTGGATTGATGAGAACCACTCCTGCTCCAGAAGAACTTCTGCCTGAGGCACCATCAACATAGATGGTACAAGCCAAAGGTGACCTTTCTGCCTGATCAGAACTGGACTCTGGCATGTCAATCAGAAAATCTGCTAGTACTTGAGCTTTGATGGCTGTCTTGGGCACATAAGAAATTTCAAATTCACTTAGCTCTATTGCCCACTTAGCTAGTCTGCCGGAATGCTCGGGCTTTTCCAACACACCCTTCAAAGGTTGATCGGTGATAACTTGGATTGAATGCGCTTGGAAGTACGGACGGAGCCTGCGAGCTGACATGACCAGTGCCAAGGCTAACTTCTCCAAGATTGGATACCGCGTCTCAGCACTCTTCAGGATATGGCTGACATAGTAGATTGGAAACTGCTTTCTGCCTTCTTCCCGAAGGAGAACGGAGCTGACGGCCTCAGGGCTAACCCCTAGATACAAGAAAAGAATCTCTCCTGGCCTGGGGCTCTGAAGCAGAGGCGATGAGGTAAGCTGCATCTTTAACTGTTCAAAGGCTTTGGAGCACTCTTCCGTCCACTCAAACCTTGATGCTCCGCGGAGAGTTTTGAAGAAGGGGGCACTCCTATCTCCAACCCGAGAGAGGAATCTTGCAAGACCTGCCAGCCTTCCCCCTAACTACTGAACTTCCTTCGGTGAACGAGGGGTAGGCATTTCAAGAATAGTTTTTACCTTGTCAGGATTGGGGGCAAGTCCCTCTGGAGTAAGGAGATGACCGAGGAACTTCCCCTTACTCGCTCCAAAGGTGCACTTCAAAGGATTGAGCTTCATTCTATACCTACGCAGAGTAGCGAACGTCTCTGCTAGGTCTCGCAAGTGCAGCGAAAATGATTTACTCTTAATCAAGAGATCGTCTACATACACTTCTAAGTTTCTCCCTTTCTGATGGTTAAACACACGGTCCATCATCCGTTGATAGGTGGCGCCAGCATTCTTAAGCCCAAAGGGCATGACAAGATAGCAATAACATCCATCGTTAGTAATGAATAACGTATGAGGTACGTCGGGCTTATGCATTCTTATCTGGTGATAACCAGAAAACGCATCTAAAAAACTCATGTAAGAGTACCCTACCGCGGAATCAACTAAAGAATCTATCCGAGGTAAGGGCTAGCAATCTTTAGGACATGCTTTATTAAGTTTTGTAAAGTCTACACACATTCGCCACTTTCCCCCTGGTTTTTTAACCATTACAACATTTGAAATCCAGGTGGGATATTGTACTTCTTTAATAAAATTTGCCTTGAGGAGCTTCGCAACCTCCTCCCTTATTGGTTCTGCAAGCTTTGTTGCCACGTCCCTCTTCTTTTGCTGGACAGGCTTGCAACCGGGAACAACATTCAGATGGTGGCAAGCAACATCAGGATCCACCCCCGGCATGTCTTCTGCTGACCATGCAAAGACATCCAGGTTCTTTAGCAGGCAGGAAATCAACTCAGCCTTTTGATCTTCAGGTAGCTCCGAGTTGATGGAGAGCTTCCTCTCCTCCCCTTCCGCAATGGGGACTCCTTGCGTCACCTGGGCAGGTTCCAGGTGAGCACCTTCATCAGCAGCAACTTTTGAACTGGAAGAGGCTTCTGCAGCTTCTGCTGGAGCAAGGGAAGGGCTGGCTTCAACCATATTGACAGTGCGGACGTAGCACTCCCTTGCTCTCCTTGGGTCGCTCCTGACCCGGCACATACTCCCATCGACAAAGAACTTGATGGCGAGGTGGTAAGTGGAGATCACCGCTTGATATTTGTTCAACAGGGGCCTGCCAAAGATGGCATGGTAGCTGCTGGGTGCGTCGACCACTATGAATTGTATCTGCTTTGTTGCCCCTCCAAGCTTCACTAGCAGGGTGACGCTGCCCTCCACTTCCTTCCTCTCTCCTGAGAAACCATAGAGTGGCCCCTCAGTGGAAAGCAGAGGCTTCCCGGTCCTCAGGGCCTCAAAAGTAGACTTGAAGAGGAGGTTGACCGAACTGCCCGTGTCTACCAGAATTCTATCCACTGTGAAGTCTCCAAGCACAGCCTTGATCACAACTGCATCATAAAATGGGTTGGCTGTTTGAGGCAGATCTTTCGGACCAAAGGTGACGACTTCTCTTGGGGGAGCAACGGAAGAAGAGGCCACCTCTGCCTGGGTGACCCTTGAAATTGATGACTTCCGAGTGGACTCGGTCCCTGCTCCACCATGGATGAAGAAGAGGCGTCCCAGAACTCCCTCATCATCTGCATCGAAGCACTCCACTGGGATGTTGATCGGCCCCAGACGGCCTTCGTCCTCTACATCCACGTATTCTTGGTAAGCCTCAGCTACCTCTTTGCCCTTCGAGGTGGATGGCTTCGACGAGGAAGGAGAATCCTTCTTGGTCAGGTCAATCTTGCCCTCGGCAAGCAACTTGTCTATCAGCGCGCGAAGGGCCTTACATTCCTCAGTCAAATGGCCCTTTTCCTTGTGGAACTGGCAAAATTGCGAATTGTTCCTCGGCTTCCACAGCTTCTGAGGCTCTTGCCTCTTCTCTTCTGATCTCCTCTGCAGGATCTGGATGACTTCGTCAAGGTCCAGATCTGCTACATCCTCCATGGGACTTTCATCATATTGGCACGGGGCAGGCAACGCTGCCTGTTGGAGGATGGGAAGAGCCTGCAACGGAACGGCGTGAGTGGCGGCCAACGGCAGTCTCTGCTCATGAAACTGTTGATGGCCCTGGAAAGGTTTTTTGTTGCGGAAGTTCCTGCCTCTTTGAGACGGAGGCTGGAAGTCTGGGCGAGGGGGCTTGCTACGGGAAGAAGAAGCGGAGGCATCCCTTCCTTCAGCCTTGGCTGTCAGGGATGAGACGTAAGTCGGGTTGGCATTTTCCCCTTCGATGAAACGGTTGACCATGGCGATCAACTCTTGATAGGTCTCAGTAGCCTTGGTTGTTGCTTTGAACTTCAGAGGGCCCTCCCGAAGGCCATGGATCAAGGCAACTTTGTAATAGTCGGGGTTCACATTCCTCACCCCCTGGATCTCCCTCTGAAAGCGATCAACGAATCTTGCTACTGACTCATTATCCCTTTGCTTGATCTCGAATAGGGCAGCTGGCCCATTCTTTCTCTTCCTTGAGGTGGCAAACCTTAACATCAACTGGTTGCGAAGCTCTGCGAAAGAAGAGATTGTGCCCGAAGGCAGCTCGTAGAACCACTCTCTCGCTTGCCCTTCGAGAGTGGTAACCAACAATTTGCACTTAATTGCATCTGAGAGGCATCTCAAAGAAACTGCCCCCTCAAATGCCTGGAGGTGAGAAACGGGATCTGTCGCTCCTGAATAGAATGGGATGCGAGGCTCCCTGAAGTTGCTCGGAGCCGATTCCCATCGAATTCGATCAACAAAGGGAGACGGGGTGTCAAACTCTGCAGGGTAGAAAGGGCGGACTGGAGCCGAGGAGTCCGCGGGCTCGGCAGACTGGCGGTCAGCAAAGTGAAGCTGGCGGGCTGGAGTGCCCCTAGCAGCTTCTCTGAAGAACTCTCTGAAAGCAAACTCTTCCTCTTGAGGGCGCAGAGGGGCAGCGGAATGAGCAGGGTTCCGCGGAGTTTCTGGCGACTGCCGAAGCGGAGTTCGGCGAGCTGGGGTCTGGCGGACTGGCGAGTTCGCTGGGTCCGCTGCGGTCTGAGGAGCAAGCCGCTGGGCCAGCTCGAGCAAAGCTTGGCTGATTGTGTCAAGACGCTGGTCGGTCTGCTGACGAGACTGCTCGGCCTCAAGGCGAGCTTGTTCTATTACGTCCCAAAGGGAGTCCTCTGAAGAACTAGAGCGATCTGAAGAGCGGGCTCTACGGTCTGACATCTTTTGTCCGCTGATTTCAAAACACTACTCAGATCTGAAGGTCGCATGTTAACTGTTGATGCACGAAAACACAAGGGAGGTCGAGCGCAACCAGCTAACTGTTCGAGCACAGGGGAATAGGGAGACTGCGAGTAGCGATCTACTAAGCGGATGAGATCTGGAAGAGGAGTAGGGCCGTGAACCACGGCAACAACAGACTTCGCCCGCCGCGGCCTGAATGCCTCTCTTACGACGGGCTTTCCCTTGATTGAAGAAGGATTAGGCTACAAGTGAAAGGAAAAGACTGAGGGAAGCAGAGCAAGGGGGAGTCCGCAAGGCACAAGATTCGAGTCTGCAGCCTGTAACAAGTAGGCTCCTGGGTCCGAGTCAGCGTGCCTTAGGTGCACCACCTCCCCCCTATTTATAGGATAGGGGGCCTGCCGAAATGGGCAGGGCTAAAATAACCGGCTGCCCGGGGTACAGGAGAATCGGGCAGCGGTGACGAGAAGCAAAAAGAAAGAACACGCCAGTCCGCACAAAAGTGGCGGACTGGGCTCGCGAACTGGAGCTTCCACTGCTGCTGGGCGCGCCCACTGGAGGGCGGCGGCCTGGGCGGACGAGATACTGCGTCCGCCGCTGTAGAAAATCTGATACCCAAAGCACCGGCGGACTGAGCGGACAGGTCGTTGCGTCCGCTGCTGGCGTACCATCCTTGGCGCCCGACTGATGATATTGCCGGGCTGGGCGGACTGAAAAATGTCGTCCGCGCCTGCTGAAAGGGGGGCTTTGGAGTCTTGCAAAATGTTGCGGACTGAGGGGTTAACACCTTGGTTGTTGCTTTAAACTTCAGGGGGCCTTCCCGGATGCCATGGATCAAGGCAACCTTGTAATAATCGAGGTTCACATTCCTTACCCCTTGGATCTCTCTCTAAAAGCGATCAACGAATCGCGCAACTGATTCATTGTCCCTTTGCTTGATTTCAAATAGGGCAGCTGGCCCATTCTTCCTCTTTCTTGAGGTGGCAAACCTCAACAACAACTGGCTGCGAAGCACAGCGAAAGAAGAGATTGTGCCCGAAGGTAGCTCATAGAACCACTCTCTCGCCTGTCCTTCGAGAGTGGTAACCAGGAGTTTACACTTGATTGCATCTAAGAGGTATCTCAAAGCAACTGCCCCCTCAAATGCTTGGAGGTGAGAGACTGGATCAGTCCCTCCTGAATAGAATGGGATGCGAGGTTCCTTGAAGTTGCTCGGAGCCGATTCCCATCGGATTCGATCAACGAAGGGAGACGGGGTCTCGAACTCTGCGGGGTAAAAGGGGCGGACTGAAGCCGGGGAGTCCGCGGGCTCGGCGGACTGGCGGTCAGCAAAATGAAGCTGGCGGGTAGGAGTGCCCCTGGCAGCTTCTCTAAAGAAATTCCTGAAAGCAAACTACTCCTCCTGATGGTGCAGAGGGGCGGCGGACTGAGCAGGATTCCGCGGAGTGGCTGGAGACTGCCGAAGCGGAGTTGGGCGAGCTGGAGTCTGGCGGACTGGCGAGTCCGCTGGTTCTGCTGCAGCCTGAGGAGCAAGCCGCTGGGCTAGCGCGAGCAAGGCTTGGCTGATTGCGTCAAGACGCTGGTCAGTCTGCCGACGGGACTGCTCGGCCTCAAGGCGAGCTTTCTCAATTGCATCCTAAAGAGAGTCCTCTGAAGAACTGGAGCGGTCTAAAGAGCGGGCTCTGAGGTCTGACATTTCTGTTCGCTGAATTCAAAACACTACTCGGATCTGAAGGTCGCGTGTTAACTGTTGATGCATGAAAACACAAAGGGGGTGGGGGTCGAGCACCACAAGCTAACAATTCGAGCACCGAGGGATAGAGAGACTGCAAGTAGTAATCTACTAAGAGGATGAGAGGAGGAGAACAGTAGGGTCTTGAGCCACGACAATAATTGACTTCGCCCATCACGGCTTGAATGTCTTTCTTGCGACGGGCTTTCCCTTGATTCAAGAAATATTTGGTTACAAGTGAAAGGAAAAGTTTGACAAGAGCAAAGTGAGGAGGAGCCCGCAAGGCACAAGATTCGAGTCCGCAGCCTTTAACAAGTAGGCTCCTGGGTCCGAGTCAGCGTGCCCTGGGTGCACCACCTCCCCCCTATTTATATGATGGGCGGCCTGCCCAAACGGGCAGGGCTAAAATAACTGACTGCCCGGGGTACTGGAGAACCGGGCAGCGGTGACGGGAAGCAAAAAAGAAAGAACACTCTAGTCCACACAGAAGGGGCGAACTGGGCTCGCGGGCTGGAGCTTCCTCTGACGCTGCTAGGCGCAATCCTGCTGGAGGACGGCGGCCTGGGCGGACGAGACACTGAGTTCGCCGACGTAGAGAATCCAAAGATCCCAAGGACCGGCGGACTGAGCGAACAGATCCTTGAGTCCGCTGCTGGGGGATCATCCTTGGTGGCCGATTGATGTTACTTTGCCGGACTGGGCAGACTGTATAATTGAGTCCGCGAGTGTTGAAAGGGGTCTTGGCATATTGCAGGACATTGTGTACTGAGGGGTTAACAGAGGGGATCATCTAAGGATGAAGGAATGTCCTGAGTGGAGGAATGAATTGGATAGTGTGATGGAGATGGTTGAGGAGATGACAGAAGATTGAAGTTTGGATGGGTAGATGTGGATGGAATGTCATCATGATGTTGTGTAATTGGGGATGAAGGAGGTCGAGATGGTGTATCCATGTGAACATGAATGGGTGATTATGGTGGAGATGGAGGTTGTGGTGGAGATGGAGGTTGTGGTGGTAGGACAGGCAGGATGGAGGTAGATTGGGTTTCAGTAATGATTTTGAATGGTTGTTGATTGTATGGAAAGGTGGAATTGGAAGGGAGTTCTTCAAGAATAATGGATTGATGTTGAACAGAAGTAGAGGGAGGAGGAGCAGGAACTTCTTCAAGAGATAGGGAAGTGGCTGTATCAGATCTGGTGTTCTCAGAAGTAACCCTGGAAGAAGAGGCCCTGGAGGGCTTTGGTATAGTCCTCTCCCATCTGCCAAATAAGGAAGAGGTAAGACTTTTTGAGGCATTTATTAAAATGGTTTGGGAGACCATTAACTCTAGAGCCTTGGCCTGAAGGATGATTCCTAGAATCCTCCCTAAACTGACATCCTTCCTACCGATCTTTTTCTTAATCAAATCAAAAATAATCTTTCCCCAGTTTATAGATTTCTTATTAACCAGTGCACACATTAGATTGAACTGGAGCCTGGTAATGAGATCATGTGAAGTGTGTTTTGCTAACAGAAGTTTGCCTACAACATCGGCTAGAAATCTATATACTATAGATAAGTTTTTCTTAAGAAGGTGGTTGGGTTCCCTGCAGTATGACCTAACCTTTCTAGCATATCAGTAAACTCACTGCTAGATAACTCTATTTCATCTTCTCCATTAATAAATCCAAAAACTGCAGTTAAAGCTTTTGAAGATAAAGTAACATGGTTACAGGAGATGGAGCCAACGGTGATTGTGGTATCCTGAAGCTTTGCAGTAAACATCCATTCCTTTATTTCTAAAATGAGAAGTTTGATTCTTGTTGTCATGAAGTATTGCAGATTATGAGGTTCAAGTAACTGAAGAACATCCTTGAATATCTGATCAGAGTGTCTGAAAGATTCATGGTCGATGTCAAACCAGCGTCAAATTTCATGTTGGAGAGGAGTGCTGGAGAAATCACCATTGCTATGTAAAAATAGCAAGAGATCAAGTGAAAAAGGGGAACAAGAAAGCATGGGATGGAGTTTGATGAAAAACCTATTATAAGTTTTCAGAAGGCGAAACGGTGAACTCCGTCAGGCAAAAAAGGAAAGCTTCGATCTCAGGTCGACGAAAAATTTCATGAAGAAATGATATCATCGATCTCAGTTTGAAGCGGGGGATCTCCGTTTGACGAAATATTTTTTGAATCAAGATCATCGATCTCCGTTCGACGAAAATGACTCAAGAAGAGTTCACAGATCATCGATCTCCGTTCGATGAAATGTGATCAATTCTTCGACCTTGGACAAAAATCAAATTAAACTTCTCCATTAATCATACTTAGAGGATCAAGAAGAACAAATGTTTCTTTTCATCTAAAGGTTTAGTGAAGATGTCTGCTCTTTGTAAATCAGTAGGAATAAAGACAAGATTAATTTTCCTTTGGTCCAAACAATCTGTAATGAAATGATGTCTAATCTTTATATGCTTATTTCTACTATGCAATGTTGGATTTTGTGCAATAAAAATTACACTGGTATTGTCACAAAATATAGTTGAATTATTTAAGTTGAGACCATAATCCAGTAGTTGGTGTTGAATACACAATATTTGTGAACAATAACTTCCAGCTGCAATGTATTCAGCTTCTGCAGTTGAAGTTGACACAGATATCTATTTTTTACAAAACTAAGACACAAGCCTATCACCAAGGAAATGGCAAGTTCCTGAAGTGCTTTTTCTGTCCAATCTACATCCAGCATAGTCAGAATTTGAAAATCCAGTTAAGTCAATTTCTGACTCTGTTGGATACCAAAGTCCTAGATTAGGACAACCCTTTATATATCTCAAAATTCTTTTAAGGAAAATAAGGTGAGATTCTTTAGGGTTCACCTGGAACCTAACACAAAGGCATGTAGAGAACATTATATTTGGCCTACTAGAAGTAAGATATAATAAGGACCCAAAAATAGCCCTATATGTTTTCTAATCAACTGGCTCGCCCTATTCATCAGAATAAATTACAGTATTAGAAGTCATGGGTGTTTTCATTGCTGAGGCATCAAACATCCCAAATCTCTTAATTAGCTCCTTAGCATATTTAGACTGGGATATAAAAATGCCAGTGGGCTCTCTATTGTAGGGTAGACGACCGTTGGGGCCACGAGCTAGCCTTAGAAGGCAAGATGGCCAGTGGGGCGAGAGGCCGGCGAGACGAACAGGTGGGATCGTCTCGCCCGACAGTCACTTCCCCCACTCGCCGCATGAAAGGAAAGCTATTTTTACCCTTTTATCCCCAAGGGGGATTTTACTGTTCTGCCCAAGGTAATTTTACACTTCTACCCCAGGTGGTCTGTATATAGCTCTTCAGGACAACGAAGTTTGGCAATTGGCAGACCCGACCCAGGGTATTTTGTTAATTTCAGGTCGGTTCAATATGGATATTTGCAGATCAAACTCAGAGGCATATAAATAGACCGACAAAGAGATTTGTTGATCTGAACATTTGTTGGAACACCCTATTACTAATTTGGGTCAGGATCACTATGTCTTTAGGAAACCTGTTTTTGACCTCATTGTATAGTTCTAAAGGTCAATTAGAATTGAGTCTAAGGGTTAGTAGTTAGGTTTGGAAGCTTCCCTCAAGGCCAAGGTTTTTCAGTTTGGAGACTAAGTCATTTCGTCGAGCTCACTTCGACGAATCGTTGAACTCCAATCGACGATCGTTGAGCTCACTTCGATGGATCGTCGAACTCCATTCGACGATTGCTGAGCTCAACTTCTACAAATCATCGAACTCCATTCGACGATCTTCGATTTCAGTTCAATGATCTTAACTCCAGTATTGATTCTCTATCTCTGAGCTCAGTTCGACGATAGTTGAGCTCAGATCGACGATCTGAAGATTTCAAAGAAATGATCTTCTGGAGATTTGAATCAAAAGAGATCTGAAGATTTCAGATTTGTTGATCTCCTTTTGGTGATGGTGTTCTTGTGAGAATTCTTGTGACAGAGAATGTCTACAGCTTTCTTTTTCTTTTTCTCTTGAGTGATTGTTGTTGAGAAAGATGTTGTTCCAGAGAAGAGTTGTAGCAGAGAATATGTTTTTCTTCTTCTTGTTGTGCACTCTCTTCTTCTTCTTGTGAGGAATTCAAAAATCTTATCTTTTATTCCTTTATTTTGAATAGAAATGATCCTCTATCCAGAATAGTCGTTAGCCTGTTATTAATTACATCCTTAATTGCAATTGTCTTCTGGGGGAAAGTCCAATGAAACATTCCATGATAATCCATTGAAACTTGCTCCAGAATAAATGAAAATGGCTACAAGATCTTCTGAATTAATTGCTGACAATAACTCCTTAACTGTCTGAATTTTGAATCTTGAAAATCATTTAACTCTTCAGAAAAACGTCGAACTGAGCTCTGCTATCGTCGAACTGAGCTCAGCGATTTGGACTTAGACAGCAATAAAGATCGTCGATCTGAGCTCAACTATCGTCGAACTGAGCTCAGAGATAGAGAATCAATACTGGAGTCAAGATCGTCGAACTGAGCTCGAAGATCGTCGAATGGAGTTCAACGATTTACAGAAGTTGAGCTCAGTGATCATCGAATGAAGTTCGACGATTCGTCGAAGTGAGCTCAACGATCATCGATTGGAGTTCGACGATTCGTCGAAGTGAGCTCGACGAAATGACTTAGTCTCCAAACTGAAAAACCTTGGTCTTGAGGGCAGCTTCCAAACCTAACTACTAACCCTTAGACTCAATTCTAATTGACCTTTAGATCTATACAATGAGGTCAAAAACAGGTTTCCTAAAGACATAGTGATCCTGACCGAAATTAATAATAGGGTGTTCCAACAATCTCCCCCTATTTGGGTTAGGATTACTATTTACAGAAATTGGAGAAATTAAAAACAACATACAAAGCAACAATATAACAAACAACAACATTGCAGAATCATAGATATAATATCTCAGACAGATCAGAATTCAGAATAATTGTCACCTTAAAGAATTATTCTTTCTCTTTGCTCTTTATAAGTTTAATTTCTCTATTTGGATTAAGAGCTTCTTTCTTTGATCTTCTGTCATCAGCTGCACCTAAAGAAGTTTGTTGTTTAGGCCTTGGTACCACAGCATCAGGGTGCAGCTCCATGTATCTTTCAGAATCAAAGAACTTGCTGGAGGCATATCTTTCAAGTTCCTTCTTTCTTTGTTCTGACAATGTAGTAATGCTGGAGGTGTCCTTGCCTTGCTCTCTGGCTTTCTTGATTTGATCCAAGGCAGCTAACTCTTTCATTCTAGCAGTCCATGCAGTAGGATTATTTTCTGGATCCTCAAAAGGTACTGGAGGTTCATATCTGTTGGAAGGATTACCTGGAGGAGCTCTTGATGAGACTAATTCTTTCAGCTTGTAGGGAAAAGGAGCTGAAGTTGTATCAGATGAAGCTTGTCCTTCCCTTGAGTATGGATGCTGTCTAGAATAGCCTTTGGAGTAAACTTGGAGTTCCCTTTGGCTTCCTCTATAATTTCCTCTCCTAGATTGAGAACCTCTGGATTGGCTTCCCCTATATTGAGATCTTGCATGAGGCTGATAGGGGGTCTGACTTCTAGCGGAGGGATGAACAGTAGAGCTACCACCTGCACCTGGATCAGGAGGAGGAGGTGGAGGAGGATGATGGAACTGAGAAGATCCTTTTTCATATTTCCTTTTCTTCTTCATATCTTTTAGTTGATTTTTGGAATATTACATCAAATGTTCAGTTATAGGGCAGTCATGAAGAATGTAATAAGGTATGTAATTGGTATCTTTTACTTTAGCTGGTGGAACTCTTTTCATTGCTTTGCTTCTTGCTTTTCTTTTTCTTGCAATAGTGGCTGAGGAATCATCAGAATCAGTCCTATATTCATCACTTTCAGAGTTTTGCTCATCATATAAAGCATCAATTCTTTTCAGATAATTTTTCTGTTGTTGGGTTGGAGCAGATGAGATAGTAGTGACAGCAGTTGTAGTAGTAGCAGTAGTAACAGCAGAAACAGAAGTTCCAGGGGCAATACTCTCAGAAGATATAGCAGCAATAATGACAGCAGCAGCTGGGGTAGCAACAGATTCAGATAAAACAGTTTCAGACACAAAAATATCAGCAGGGGCAACATCATCAATGACAGCAGGCTCAAAGTCATATGCCTCTGTCATATGTATATCATCAGAATTTTTAGCAATAATAACAATATTAGTAGCAGCAACAGAAACAGCAACATTATTGTCAGCAGGAGCAGCAGTAGTAAGATCACTGGAAACAGAAGGCTCAGCAGCATGTAGGGAGGTTATATATGAGCTAATTAAGCTGGTATCACAGCTTGAGAAGGGCACAATGGCCTTGGTGAGATCTTCAAATGGCTGGACTGCAGTGCTTACTGGGAGGCAGCTGAAATAAATTGAACCAAAATCTGATAATAAGGACCTAAGGTCCACTGAGAAGACTGCAACTTGTGGTGGTGAAACTGGAGCTTGAGCTGAGGTAACATCAGTAGTATCAGCAGGCAATCCATCTTCATGAGGCATCTCCCCCTGCCTAGATTCAGAGAGAGCTGGATCAAGGCACCCAAAGGAAGGGATTGCCTGAGGAGGAAAGATGGAGGAGAGCCTGGCAGATAAGTCTGCAACTGACTTGAAGAGTAGAGCCAAGGAGGTCTCCAACAGAAGTGAGAGCCTGGGAGCTATCAGCTCATATAGTTTGTCAGCTAAGGCTGGAATGTCTACATGCTCAGTAGAGACTGGAGCAGAGGTAGAGAAGGATGGTGGAGCAACTGGAGATGTTGGTGGAGAGCTGGTGGATGGTAGAAGTGAAGGTTGAGGTGTGGGGATTGTGGAAATGGAAGACAGTGGTATGGAGATAGAAGGTGTGAAGGAGGGTTGATCAATGATATCTTGCAGAAGTTGTTGATATGATGTGGATGAGGAAAGTAGATCAGGAGGGGATGAGGGTGAATCATCCATGATGGAATCATCTAGAAGTGTTAAAGATGGAATGTTGGATGATGTGTCAATGTCTGGGTGAGGGTAGTGATATAAAGGATGGAAGATTTCTTCTGTTATTGGAAGAGTTGGGATTGGAGATGGAATTGAAGTAGGAGATGGGCTGGAAATAATGATGGTGGATGAACTTGGAATGGTGGATGTGACTGGTGGAGAGGAAATAGGAGGAGGAGAAGAAGCAGTAGGTAAGTCTTCTACAGGGGCAGAGACTTGAGGGGAAGAGACTTGTACAGTCCTTGTGCCTGAAGTAGTGCTTGCAGAGGGCCTGCTGGGATTCACTATCTGTATGTCCCATTTGCCAAACAGGGTACAGGACAGCCTCTTAGAGGCATTGATGTGCATCCCAGATGAGACTAGCAGAGCAAGGCATCTGTTTTGAAGAAATAGCCCTAGAATCCTTCCATAATTTACAAAGTTCTTATTGATCTTCTTCTTAATCAGATCAAAGAAGATCTCTCCACAGTTTAACTGTTTCTTGTCCACTAAGGCTCCCATCATGCACAACTGATACCTGGAGATACCAATTGAAAGTGCGAGTTAGATCAGATATACTCTAGAGGGGGGGGGGGTGAATATAGTATGGTGCTTGCAAACTTTTTACAACAGTTGTTGTAATCTGAGTGAACAGGGAAGCTAATAGAAAATCTAATCACAGAAACTATCTAATCATAGAGTAACCTAGTCACAAAACAATCACAGCCCGAAACAAAAAAAATAAAGACAAGCAACCAGAAGACACAAGGAGCTATAGTGGTTCCCCTAAACTTGGGTACATCCACTCTTCTACCACCCTAGGTAGGAATCAACTGCAGGATGAGTTGATCAGGTGTCCTGGGCACCAATAAGCTTTTGATAAGGTGCTCAAAAACCAAACCAGATTTTTTGATCAGGTTTCTTTCCACCAATGAGCTTTTGATAAGGTGCTCAAAACCACACACAAACTTTTGAAGGGAGTTTGAAAAACCCTTTACAGAGGTGGGGATGAGAGAGTGATGGAAGTCTTCTCTTTCTCAAGGCAGTTGAGAAGACTATGTGGATATTGATGTTGTCAAAGCTCCCCCTGAGTTCTTGAGATGTTTAGGAAATGAAGCTTTATTGTAGGGTGATAGGCCTTCAGAAATTGATCTCCAGCAATTGATGATTTCAGCAACAGCTAAAATGTGAGGTGTCTGGAGTCTTGAATGATGATGGCCTTAAACACTTGAATCAAAAGAGATCTGATGATTTCAGATTTGTTGATCTCCTTTTGGTGATGGTGTTCTTGTGAGAATTCTTGTGACAGAGAATGTCTCCAGCTTTCTATTTCTTTTTATCTTGAGTGATTGTTGTTGAGAAATATGTTGTTCCAGAGAAGAGTTGTAGCAGATAATATGTTTTTCTTCTTCTTCTTGTGCACTCTCTTCTTCTTCTTGTGAGGAATTCAAAAATCTTATCTTTTATTCCTTTGTTTTGAATAGAAATGATCCTCTGTCCAGAATAGCCGTTAGCCTGTTATTAATTACATCCTTAATTGCAATTGTCTTGTGGGGGAAAGTCCAATGAAACATTCCTTGATAATCCCTTGAAACTTGCTCCAGAATAAATGAAAACGGCTACAAGATCTTCTGAATTAATTTCTGACAATAACTCCTTAACTGTCTGAATTTTGAATCTTGAAAATCATTTAACTCTTTAGAAAAACATCGAACTGAGCTCTGCTATCGTCGAATTGAGCTCAGCGATTTGGACTTAGACAGCAACAAAGATGGTCGATCTGAGCTCAACTATCGTCGAACTGAGCTCAGAGATAGAGAATCAATATTGGAGTCAAGATCGTCGAACTAAGCTCGAAGATCGTCGAACTGAGCTCGAAGATCGTCGAATGGAGTTTGACGATTTGTAGAAGTTGAGCTCAGCGATCGTCGAATTGAGTTTGACGATCCGTCGAAGTGAGATCAATGATTGTCGATTGGAGTTCGATGATTCGTCGAAGTGAGCTCGACGAAATGACTTAGTCTCCAAACTGAAAAACCTTGGTCTTAAGGGAAGCTTCCAAAACCAACTACTAACCCTTAGACTCAATTCTAATTGACCTGTAGATCTATACAATGAGGTCAAAAACAGGTTTCCTAAAGACATAGTGATCCTGACCCAAATTAGTAATAGGGTGTTTCAACATATTTTGTTAATTTCAGGTCGGTTCAATATGGATATTTGCAGATCAAACTTAGAGGCATATAATAGACCGACAAGGTGCCCGGAACAGGGTGTGGAACCCTTCCGTATTCTTCTTCACAGGCACCTATCTCAGCAATTGTCTAGGGAGGGGAAGGACTTCAATTTCTTCTGGGTAAGAGGTGGGACCTCCGAGCTGAGACCCCACGGTCTTTTTCTAGGCCTGCGACTCTCATCGGGTGGGTGGTTCAAGAAAAGTAGGTGTGGGCTGCAACCTCAGGTCCAAACTTTAGGCAGGATCAAAAAACTAGTTCCAACATTTTATTTGAGGTGGGACCTCCGAGCTGAGACCCCACAGTCTGTTTCTAGTCCTGCGACTCTCATCGGGTGGGTGGTTCAAGAAGAGTAGGTGTAGGCTGCAACCTCATGTCTGAACTCTATGCGGGATCAGAAAACTGGTTCCAACATTTTTAGTGCGGTGAGCGTGGACACAGCCCTTAGAGAAGAATCTTGAGGAACCACATGGCGGGAGGCCACAGAGAAGGAGAAGGAGAGGGGTATGATAACCCGAGAGGATTTGTTGGAAGAGAAGAGTTCATGGCGTCATTAAAGGTATCATGGACTACTGCAAGGGATCTCGCGACAGGGGGACTGTTCAACCCCGCTACCTCAGGTGCCCGCTCTCGCGCCGCAAGAAGAGCTCATCTCGACACAAGTGGGAAAAGATGCCCCGAGAAGGCTACCGGGGAAGGAAGTGATGGTGGAAGGAGGCAAGAAACACATGGCTGGAAGGGATTTGTTCCCTAGCCCGGCGAGTGCCATCTTGCCAGGGGAGGTAGTCGCGCGAGTAGGGGGCGAGACCGGTGGCAAGAGGGTCGCCTTTTTGCGAGTTGATCTTGTCAGCTCCCGTCTCGGAGGGGTTCCGGGAACCCGAGATGAACTACTACGTGGGGAAAGATGACCACATTCATCACTTGCAATGGTTCGAGGATGAGGTTTCAATCAGGCTCATGACAAACGTATTTAAATGCATTCTTTTTGCCATCACTCTAAAGGACATGGCTAGGGACTTGTTTCACCAGCTCCCGACAGGCTCAATATACTGCTTTGAATACCTGAGCAGCAGTTTCCAGTTATGTTTCTCAACTTCGAAGAAGAGGAAGAACCCGGAGTATATCTTCTTAATTAAGCAGAGGGCGGATGAGTCTTTAGCCCAGTATGTGGACAGGTTTCAGGAGGAGATCCTAGACATACAGGAGTTGCCTGGATTCGCCCTCCAGATGGCCTTTATAGTGGGGATACGAAAAGGCTTCTTCAAGATGAGCCTCACTCGGAAGGCGCTGTTGTCGTTCGAAGGACTAATGGAGAAGGCCGCAAAGGAAATAGCTATGGAGGCGGCGAATCCATCCTTTGCCAAAAAGCTAGCGAGATCGATGGAGGTGGAGTCAAGGGATTCAGGAGGGATACAACAGGAGGTGAAGAGAAGGGAAGAGTCGAGGGCCCCGGCACGCCAGGAGTCGGGATGGAGGCAACAGGAGGGCCCAGGCCCAGGGCAGGGGAGAGGATTTCCCCAGCGAGGAAGGAACAAATTTGGGGGGATCGGGAAGATTTCACCAGCAAGTGTGGGTGTACAGTCATAGACCGCCCCTACCCCCTCCACAGCAAGTTATGGCAATCAGCCGAGGGAGGGGCAGAGGCCGAGTAAGAAGAAGAGGAGCAGGAAGGAGGAGGAACCCACAAGAAGGGAGGCAGGGGGAGGTAGCCTTGCCGTACTGTGACTTCCACGAGGTAGAACGTCACGCAATGGCTACCTTCCCAGAATTCCTGGAAATGAGAAGAACTAGAGGAGTAGGAGAGCAGCAGAGGTCGGTGCGGATAGAAGAGGTTACTGGAACCGGAGAGGAAGATCGATGTGTGGAACGAGCGGATGTTGGAGACCGGGGGGAATTGGAGTAATCCATGGGGGGTGGGGATCGAGGCTGCTCGAAAAGCAAGCCTTCACACTATGTATCGTCGAAGCGTAGCCTCGACGTCATAATCCCCTCCCCCGGATGAAAAAATCACCTTTACAAGGAAGGACGTGTCAGACCATGAAGACCCTTTTTGCGACGAGCTAGTGATTCGGACCGCCATTGAGAATTTCATGTTATCGCAGATCCTGGTGGACAACAGGAGCTCAATAAACGTTATATTCATGAAGGCATTCAACGAGATGAGGGTGGAGGCCCGGAGAATATTGGCAGCAGACGGACCGTTATTCGGATTATAAGGAGAGAGGATGGAGGCCGAGGGTGGAGTAGGGCTCCAGGTAACCCTGGGGGGACTATCCAGGAACTACTGCTTCGTCATTGTATACTCCCCTAGGAGTTACAATGCCATTTTTTGGCACCCCTTGATAAACGCTTTCAGATGTGTGCGTCATCTTTTCACCAGTGCTTGAAGCTCAACTTCGGAGGTAGCCAAATCAAAGTACGAGGATACCCGAAGGAAGCCAGGGAATGCTACGTGATGGCGGTGAACATTATCTCATTGCAAGAAGAGGCTGAAGAGTTGGAGAAGAGGATGGAGCAATGGCAGCAGGAGTTTGAAAGGGAGACTGGAGGAGAGGGAGAAGTGGTGATGGTAGGATGCATTGCAGGGGATCCCGAAATGGCGGGAGAGAAGGACGGTGAGACGGGGATGGAAGAGAAAAATGAAGAAGTTTGAGGGGAGGAGGAAGTAGAAGTGGTAGGAGGCATTGTGGGGGAGCCAGAAGCGGCAGGCGTAAAGGAAGGTGAGATGGAGGTAGAAGAGGAGAGGTGGTCTAAGGAAGGAGAAGGAAGGAGAAAAGAAAAGAGGAAAAGGGGGAGGCAGGAGGGTCACCCGGGAAGGGAGCCCGGCTGGAAAAACGAAGAATCTCGCTACTGGAGGCAGAGGACACCATCAAGCAGGAGATGGAGGAGCTTGAGGAACAAATGGTGGTGGCTATCACGGAAGGTGACACTGGATAGCATGATGCACTGGGAGAGCAAGAGGGAGAGGAGGAACCGTTAATGCTAAAGGCGGTTGTGGATGTTCTAGAGGTGTAGATCTTCACCAAAGAAGGAAGGAAGGAGAAGATCAAGGTCAGTGGCGAGCTCAGCCCGGAAGACCAGGAGGAGATCAGGGCATGTGTTCAAATGAACATTGACATCTTTGCTTGGAGTGCAGCCGACATGCTAGGGGACGATGCGGACGTGGCCTGCCACCGTCTCAACCTCGACCCCAACACCCGCCCAGTGCAGCAGAAGAAGAGGGCCATCGCCCCCAGGATGGCCGGACCCATTAGAGACGAAGTAGAAATGCTATTTAAGGTGGGGTTTGTGTCCTCCTGTAAGTATCCAGGATGGGTGAGTAATGTTGTAATGGTTAAAAAGGAAGGGGGAAAGTGGAGAATGTGTGTGGACTTCTCTTTTTTAAATAAAGTATGCCCTAAGGATTGTTACCCGCTGCCTCGAATCGACGCGCTGGTTGACTCAGCCGTCGATTTCTATCTTACGTATTTTTTAGATGCGTTTTCAAGATATCATCAAATCCGCATGCATCCTCCGGACATTAAGGATGTCACCTTCATCACGGAGGATGGGTGCTTATGTTTTAATATTATGCCCTTCGGGTTAAAAATGTGGGAGCAACCTACCAAAGAATGATGGATCGGATCTTCTGAGATCAAAAAGGAGGGAACCTCGAGGTCTATGTGGATGACTTGATGATCAAAAGTCTAGACCTCGGATCTCATGTCTTCGACCTTGAGGAGACCTTTAGAACTTTGAGAAAATATAAAATGAGGCTCAACCCCCTCAAATATGTTTTTGGAGACAATAGGGGTAAATTCTTATGGCACCTCTTCACCCCAGCCGGAGTACAGCCCAATCCTGATAAAGTGAGGCAGTTCTAGAACTGGAGTCTCCCAAAAATGCGAAGGAAGTCCAACATCTCACCGGTAGGCTGGCCGGGCTAAGCCGGTTTCTCTCTTGAGCCGTGGAGAAATGCTCGCCTTTCTTTTGTACGTTAAGAGGAGGTAAGAAATTCGAGTGGACCCCCGAATGTGAGAAGGATTTTCAGGCTCTAAAGCAACAGCTCACCCAGACGCCTTTACTTCAGGGGCCGAGGGAAGGAGAGATCTTGTTCCTATACTTGGGAGTATGGACGGGGGCCGTAAGCTCGGTTCTGATGCGAGAGGAGGGGAGGAAGCATTTTCCGATCTATTACGTGAGCAGGGTCATAAAGAAGGCGGAGCTCGGCTACCCCATTCTTGAAAAATTAGCATTTGCCCTCATCGTCATGGCCAGGAAACTCAGGTCGTATTTTCAGGCTCACTTAATTCAGGTGGTGATGGATCACCCCCTCTATCACATTTTGGAGGGGGTGGAGCACTCTGGAAGGCTGGGCAAGTGGTCAACAGAGCTCGGTAAATTCGACCTCATTTTTATTCCTCGGCTTGCAATCAAGGCACAAGCGGTGGCTGACTTTCTGGTGGACTACATAGTTGAGGTCCAAGAGACTGAAGCGTCCCCTCAAGCGGCTTGGAAGATAATAGTAGATGGGGTATCAGGAAGAAATTCCTTTGGAGGGGGAATGATCTTGGTAAGTTCGGAGGGGACCAGGATTGAGCAAGCCTTGAAGAATCACTTCCCGATCACCAACAATCAAGCAGAATATGAGGCGATCATAGAAGGGCTCAGGTTGGCTCGGGAGATAGGCATACAAGATATTGAGGTCACGACGGACTCCATTGTGGTCGTGTGTCATATCAAAGGGGAGTTTGAAGCAAGGGAGCCCGCCCTCCAGCTATACTAGGGAAGGTCAAAAACATTTATCGGGCAGTTCCAAAGCTTTTCAATTCAGCACATCCCGAGGGAGGAGAGCGCTCAAGCGGACCAGCTCGCCAAGTATGGCCCTCGAGCTGGAGGAACGATGACGGAACTTTTTAGGCCATCCATAGAAGAGGGAGAGCTTATGGAGATAAGCCAGCAAGGGTCTTGGATGGAACCCTTTATTACCTTTTTGACCTCGTGGCAACTACCTTCGGACGATCTCGATAAGAAGCGTGCCAGGTACAAATAGGCGTACTACCTATTAAAAGATGGAGCGTTGTATCGTAAGACGTTTTCTGGTCTGCTGGCTCGATGTGTGTCCGAGGAGGAGGTTCTAAGGATCCTGGAGGAAATTCACTCGGGAGAATGTGGCAATCATTCAGGAAGCCGAACTCTGGAGGGGAGAGTGCTGAGATAGGGGTACCTCTGGCCCACCCTCAGGAAAGATGCAGAGGAGTTTGCAAAAAGATGTCAAAAGTGTCAGGAGTTCGCCCCCCTCCAACCTCTTCCAACCTAGAGGCTACGAACCATCATGGCTCCCTGGCCCTTCGTAATATGGGGGCTAGACCTGGTGGGTCCTTTTCCCCAGGCAAGTGGCCAAAGGAAGTTTCTGCTAGTCATGGTAGACTATTTTTCAAAATGGCTGGAGGTGAAGGCGTTGGCCAAGGTGACTTCACAAGTGGTCAAAAATTTTGTTTGGGGAGAGATCATCTGCCGGCATGGGCTACCGATGGCCATTGTGACTGATAATTTTCTGCAATTTGATAATAGAGAATTCGTGGACTTCTGCATCCGTATGTGTATAGATCTTCGCTTTGCCTCGGTTCATCACCCGCGGAGTAATGGACAAGTGGAAGCAGCAAATAAGATCATTGTTAACCTTTTGAAGAAGAAAGTGGAGAACCTCAGGGGAAGCTGGTGGAATAGCTCCCTTCAGTCCTATGGGCCTTAAAAACCACACCAAACTCCGCCACAGGAGAGACCCCCTTTAAGCTCTCCCACGGCTCGGAGGCTGTCCTACCAGTAGAGTTCAAGGTCACGTCACCAAGAGTAGCTGTTGCAAGAGAGGGAGACGAAGGATGGATGACAGAGAACATGGAGGAACAAAAACTCTCTCTTGATCTCGTGGAGGAGCTCAGGGATTTGGCAGTGATCTGATAGGAGAAGGTTAGGCGCCGGATGGCGAGATACTTCAAGAACCATATAAGGATCAAACAGTTCTAGAAGGGAGATCTGGTTCTCAAGAGGGTGGATGCAGCAGGTAGAGGGGCCTCCGTAGGAAAGTTCAATACAAATTGGGAGGGTCCTTTTGTAGTAAGGGAGGTCTTGAAGTCAGGAGGGTACCACCTCTAGGATGTGGATGGGGTACCTCTTGATCGCGCCCGAAGTGGCGATGACTTGAAAAGATTTTATCCGTAACACATTCTGTACACTACATTTTTATTGTTCGATACTTGCAATTTGGATGTAACCGTATGAATAAATCCCAGGTGTCTCTTTTCATGACATTAAAGGTGAAGTGTGACAGCAGCTGTAGGGAGACCCTGAGCAGACCCGCTGACTAGGCTCTCATCTACCAAGCAGGGCTATAGGCTCACTCGGTGCTTGGAGGTGTTTTGGAGAGGAGACCCCGAGCAGACCCACTGACCAGGCTCCCATCTAGCTGGCAGGGATGTAGGCTCACTCGGTGGTTGGAGGTGTTTTGGAGAGGATTCCCCGAGCAAACCCGCTCACCAGGCTCTCATCTAGCTGGCAGGGTTGTAGGCTCACTCGATGGTTGGAGGTGCTTTGTAGAGGAGACCCAGAGCAGACCCACTGACCAGGTTCTCATCAAGCTAGCAGGGCTGTAGGCTCACTCGGTGGTTGGAGGTGTTTTGGAGAGGAGACCCCGAGCAGACCCGTTGACCATGCTCTCATCTACCTGGTAGTGCTATAAGCTCACTCGGTGGGTGGAGGAGTTTTGGAGAGGAGACTTTGAGAAGAACTGGTGACCAGGCTCCCATCTAGCTGGCAGGGTTGTAGGCTCACTCGGTGGTTGGAGGTGCTTTGGAGAGGAGACCCCGAGTAGACCCGCTGACCAGGCTCTCATCTAGCTGGTAGGGTTGTAGGCTCACTCGGTGGTTGGAGGTGTTTTGGAGAGGAGACCCCGAGCAGACCCGCTGACCAGGCTCCCATCAAGCTGGCAGGAATGTAGGCTCACTCGGTGGTTGGAGGTGTTTTGGAGAGGAGAACCCGAGTAGACCCGCAAACCAGGCTCCCATCTAGCTGGCAGGGCTGTAGGCTCACAGGTTGTTGGAGGTGTTTAGGAGAGGAGACCCTGAGCAGACCCGTTGACCAGGCTCTCATCTAGCTGGTAGGGCTGTAGGCTCACTAGGTGGTTGGAGGTGTTTTGAAGAGGAGACCCTGAGCTGACCCGCTGACTAGGCTCCCATCTAGCTGGCAGTGCTGTAGGATCACTCGTTGGTTGGAGGTGCTTTGGAGAGGAGACCCCGAGCAGACTCGCTGACCAGGCTCTCATCTTGCTGGCAGGGTTGTAGGATCACTCGGTGGTTGGAGGTGTTTTGGAGAGGAGACCCCGAGCAGACCCGCTGACTAGGCTCCCATCAAACTGGCAGGGATGTAGGCTCACTCGGTGGTTGGAGGTGTTTTGGAGAGGAGACCCCGAGTAGACCCGCTGACCAGGCTCCCATCTAGCTGACAGGGTTGTAGGCACACCCGGTGGTTGGAGGTGTTTTGGAGAGGAGACCCCGAGTAGACCCGCTGACTAGGCTCCCATCTAACTGGCAGGGCTGCAGGCTTATTCGGTGGTTGGAGGTGTTTTGGATAGGATACCCCGCGCAGACCCACTGACCAGGCAACCATCTAGCTGGCAGGGTTGTAGGCTCACTCGGTGGTTGGAGGTGTTTTGGAGAGGAGACCCCGAGCATACTCGCTGACCACGCTCCCATCTAGCTGACAGGGTTGTATGCTCACTTGGTGGTTGGAGGTGTTTTGGAGAGGAGACCCCGAGCAGACCCGCGGACCAGGCTCCCATCTAGCTGGCAGGGTTGTAGGCTCACTCAATGGTTGGTGCTATTTGGGAGAGGAGACCCCGAACAGGCCCGGTGACCAAGCCCTCATCTAGCTGTTAGGGAAGTGGTAAGATCTCACAGGTAGATGTCCATAGTTATCAGAAAATTGATAGAGTTCCTCGGAAAAGGAAGAATTAGAGGCACGACCATGGATAAGGAGCATCTCTGACTAGCACTCGGCAGGGGTGGTCTCGCCCACAGCGAGCGGGTGGTCGCTATCAAATGCACAGGCCTAACACAAACATGAGGGACCTATCAGGAGGAGCGGTTGGTCTCCAAGGTTTATTTCGCTGGGCCGATCTCGCGGCGATAGTGGAGCAAAGGGGTAGGCGGTCTCGCGCGCGACATGGGCGAGGGGAAGCCCATGGACTAGCATTTTTTGAAATAACTAATCAAGCGAGATGGCAGGATAAAGCGCAGTGAGGTAAGAAGTGTGTGAGGTTATAATAAAATTACCTTTGTTGATTACAGAAAAGAAACACTATCGCAGGAAACATTTCACTATCACAAGAAATTGAAATATTTATAAGTACAAGAGAAGACAAAAAGGCGGGAAGGTCCCAGACTTCAACATCTATTCACTCATCGCCACCATAGGAGGAGCTGTTATTTGTCTCGCCATACAGCTGCGGGACCAAGTCGCGGACGGTGACCATCTCGGCATCATCCCGGACCACCCACAGCTCCTTCATCATCTAGAGAACGATCTCCGCTGCCTTGATGTTAGAGTCTCGGCAGAGGGTGTCGACCTCGTCCGAGGAATAGCGAGGTGGCGAGGGAGCTTGGAATGGATCTGGATGGAGTGCAGTGCTGTCCACAACACGGGCATTTTCAGACTTCAACTTCATGATCTCTCCCTCCAAAGACGCAATGCGCGAGCGCATGCGATCGACAATCTCGGCATCCTGCGAGAGGGTCGTCAATCAATATAAGTTTATGAAGATCCGACAAGCGAGACTGGCGAGTGATAATTAAAAAGCTTACCACCCTGCCATGGATTCACGCGTGGAGGTTGTCAGCGACGGCCAACCGCTTCCCGAGGTCATTGGACTTCTCGGGCTTCTCTGTAAGGCTGGCCTCGGCCTCCTTCCACTTCTTGTTGTTGTAGACCAGGCGGTGCGAGATCCGGTGTGAAGGCTCCAGGGAGCAAAACTGGGCATGGGCGGACTTCAGGATGAGGTCTCGCGATACCTCATTATCCGCGGGCTCCATTCCAAGGCCTCCGTATAGCCCGTACGTGAGGGAGAAGGCATGGCTGGTGGGCGAGTCTTGCTCCTTCTAGGACGGAAGGAGAGTAGACACCGACACGCGGTTGGCATCCTTCTCCCACAAGAGTACTGGTTTGCCGGCAGCATCATCCGTCGCGGGCCCCATGTTGTAATTTGGATGCGAGGCGATGCCGGGAGGCTGGAAGAGCCCTCCACACGAGGGGGAACATCGGTGGCCTGAACAGTGATAGTGGCGGTTTGATCAGGTAGGGTCGTCTCGCGGGCAAGCGAAATAGCTTGATGGCAAGGTGAGGGAGACTTTTCCACAGAAATGGGGGTCAGGGACCCCGACATTTCCTTCCTTTCCTTAGGAGCAGTTCTTTTCTTCTCCTTCGGGAAGGACACCGCCTTCTTCACCTTTTTCTTCGAGCAGTGGCGAGAAGCGGCATCCTCTCCCCGAAGCCTTTTCTTTGGGGCGGGGGTCAGCGTCTCCTTTGCCGCCTCCGCCGCCATACTCGCAAGGGAGAGATGGCGGTTGCTCTGGTATGGGTGGTGGATGGGGATGGTTCTCTCCCTGAACAGGATAATAATTAGAATAAAGCAAGAAGGTAGTTGACCTTGCGACAAAGGGGCGAGAATAACGACAAAGGGGCGAGAATATACCTTCACCATGAAGATGGGAAGAAGCGAGTCGAGGTCTCGCTCGAGGAAGTTGACCTCGAAGTTTTTCCCTGCAAAGAAATCGCAGAGAGCCTTCTCGACACCCCCAACCTTAGGGGTCTCGTAGTAGACCTCGGCAGGCGACACCGGGGCGAGAGGGACGCCTCCCAAGTTCCCGTGGATGAAAACTAAGAGGGTCAGCCAGTGATGGTTCTTGTTCGATGTCCTGCACACCTTCAGGCCTTGGCCTATGAAGTAAGAAACATCGTCGTCTTTTGCGTGACAAATGAATAGCTTGTGGAAGACGGTCAAGCTAAATTCAACGCGCTCTCTCCGTAGGTAGCTAGCAAAAGCAACCAGCATCGCGATCGCGTTGGTGTTGAACTGCGTGGGAACAACTCCAAAGTATTTAAAGACCAATTTAACCTCCGGCCAAATGGGGAGTCTTAGCCCCGCCGCGAAGTGCGATACAGGGAAGGCTAGTTCGTCGGTGTAGAAGGTATTGATGCACTCGCCGACATTGGATGGGCGAGACAGGTAACCATCAGTGAGAAACTCGCTGGCAAAGCGACTGTACTGTTCCTCTTGCAACCGGCCGAGAGGTAAATCATGATCTGCAAACCACCTCCTGCAGTGGTTGCGGCCCTCACCTTCTTCTACCTTCTTCTTCCCCATAGCCTGCGAGAAGGCAGAAATAGAGGAGGAGGAGGAAAGAGTGAGGGGAGAGCGAGATGCGAGAAGTACTAAGCAGGTAGAGCAGGCGATAGATCTGGATCACGAAAGTAGCGAAGAACAATAATACCAGTGTAAAAGTATCTGGATCCTATAGAGGGGTATTATAGCGGATAGAGAGAAGTGAGGAGATTGAGCAGGAAAATGAGGTTGCAGAAGCCGTTGACTCAACCTGACGATTCATCTTCTCTCTCTCTTTCTCTCTCTCTCTCTCTCTCTCTCTCTCTCTCTCTCCCTCTCTCTCTCTCCAAAACCCGGGGAGCGGAAGCGTCGCGACGATTCTTCTGAGGAGCCCAAAATATCATGATTAATGATTGATTAGAGAATTGACTGATTAAACACAGTAATGATGAAAGACCCGACATGACGCGACAGATTTATAAGAATATCATAATAATAAATTGTCATCATAATTAGTTCATCCCGCACGTGGCGGGGATCTCGTCCAAGAGGATCTAAATAACAAATTAATGATTAACCAGGTGGGTTGCCGATTGATACATGAAGTTACAAGGAAGCCTTGAGTATGCGAGATGACCCCTGGACCCCTCAATTTTTGTGGCACTTCCAGAGGCCACCCCGACCTCCCGCGCATGGAGGGCGACTAGGCAGATGGAAGGCGCAGGCGGCGACTAGACTGCGGTGTACGAGACGGAGGTGTTCGTCCGTCTCATTTATGATGTCCTGGGGGTCGGTCCCATCCATCACGTTGTCGGCCTCGATCTCGGCAGAAAGGCGATTGCATTCAGTTTCCATCCAGTCCATGCGCCGATCAGAAGCCTGCTTCTCCAGCTCCATCTCATGGATGATATGTGTGTACTTTCGAAACATCCTGGCTATCTGGTGCTTCAACTCCAGGGTTTCCATGGGATCGCCCAGGTAATCTTCGATCTCATCAGGGCAAGGAAGAGGCGAGAGGGGCGGTGGCACGGGAGAACACTCGGTGCTTGACTCGAATTGATACCTGCACATAGAAAGGAAAGGCGAAAGGGCATAATGAAGGAGCCGTAATGTGTGAAGCAAAAAAAGGCGAGATGAGTTCTTACTCGGGATGCGAGGATTTCCCACAATTCGCGAAAGGTCTTCTCTCCTCGTGGTTGCGGGGGAAGATTCCTCAGGCGAGTCAGGGCATTGATGAGTTTGGTTGGGAACATCCGGAGGATTCGTGAGTATAGGGGAGCCGACGAGGTTTACCTGAAAGAGCATGGTCAATAGGCGAGACGATAAGAGGAAAGAGGGAAATAGGAAGAACCCAAAATCACCTGTCTCTCCCCGGAAGGCGCGGGAGTAAGTGTATCAGCTGTCGAGGGTGCTGAGGAGGTCGCGCCGGCCGAGAAGGCAGAACTGGCGGCCTTCAGCTTCCTCGGGCCATAGGATGAGGGCGCTGAAGCCGGGGTACGCCCCACAGGCACCATCAAGGCAACCACCTTGGCTTTGTTTTTTTTGCGCACCATCGTGAGGCGTTCGCGAAAGCTCTGGCCGTGGGACATGTTGAGGGTGAAAGAGAAGCAGAAATGAGAAAAGGGGGCATTCTCTGTTGAGGCGGGGCTCATATTTATAGACTCTAGGGGTGGGCCCCGCCAAAGATTCCTGCAAATGAACCCCGACAACTGCAAGCCCGGGTTGGACTTTCTTTTCGATCTTGGGGCACCCTCAAAAAGAGCGGGGACTGTGTACAACCTAGGGCTCGCGGGAGGTCTTTTCACCAGTTATGACCAGAGAAGCTGGCGAGAGGAACTTGTTTGTCAAGTGTGACTTGGTGGTCCACTCGCAGGTAGCGAGAAAGGACGATCTCTACTGTATGCGAGACAATCATTGGGGCCGTGAGCTGGCCTTAGAAGGCGAGATGGCCAGTGGGGCGAGAGGCCGGCGAGACAAACAGGTGTGATCGTCTTGCCCTGCAGTCACTTCCCCCACTCGCCGCATGAAAGGAAAGCTGTTTTTACCCTTTTACCCCCCAGGGGGATTTTACTCTTCTGCCCCAGATAATTTTAAACTTCTACCCCAGGTGGTCAACATATAGCTCTTCAGTACAGTGGAGTTTGGCTGTTGGCAGACCCGACCCAGTCTATTTTGGTAATTTCCAGTCGATTCAATATGGATATTTGCATATCAGACTCAGAGGCCTATAAATAGACCGACAAGGTTCCTGGAATAGGGTGTGGAACAATTCTGTATTCTTCCTCACCGGCACCTAGCTCAGCAATTGGCTAGGGACAGGAAGGACTTCAGTTTCTTCCGGGTAAGAGGTGGGACCTCCGAGCTGAAACCCCATAGTCTGTTTCTAGGCCTGCGACTCTCGTCGGGTGGGTGGTTCAAGAAGAGTAGGTGTGGGCTGCAACCTCAGTCCCAAACTCTAGGCGGGATCAGAAAACTGGTTCCAACACATCAGGTCAGAAAACCAATTGCATAGTTTGGAATCAATAGAGCTAAAAATGATGTCATCTATATATATTTGTACTAATAATATGTTATGTTTATGATGCCTAGTAAACAAGGTTCTATCTATAATGCCCCTATTAAACATTTGTTGTAAAAGAAAGCTAGCTAGGGTCTTATACCAAGCTCTTGGAGCTTGCTTTAAACCATAAAGAGCTTTATGCAACTTCAAAACAAAAGTGGTATGCGATAGAGAGATAAAACCTGGTGGTTGCTCAACATAGACTTCCTCTTTGAGATCACCAATTAATAAGGCACTCTTGACATCCATCTGGAAGACCTTGAACTTCTTGTAGGCCGCATAAGCAAGAAATATCCTGATAGTTTCTAGTCTTGCAACATAGACAAAGGTCTGATCATAGTCAATTCCTTCTTCCTATGAATATCCTTGTGCTACCAGTCTTGCTTTGTTCCTTATAATATCTCCTTATGCATCCAATTGTTTGCTAAATACCCATTTAGTTCCAATGACTGGGTAGTCTTTGGGTCTTAGAACAAAATCCCAAACTCTGCATCTCTCAAATTGATTGAGCACCTCTTATGGATTGGGGCTCAAGTTGAGATATGAAGCAAGCATGCATCAATTCTTGGTTGAGTTGATGCCTTATTTGCACACCAACTGATATGTCTCCAATCACATGAGATATAAGATGAAATCTAAGGGTGACAAGATCAGTAGGAGGAGTTAGTTCTGCAACAGTATTGGGAATTAATTCCTCTTGTGGAATTATGTGAGCTGTTGCAAGTTCAGTAATTATTTCAATAATATCTTCTTCACTGTCTTCATCAACTTGATGAGAAGGATGTGATATAACCTTTTGGGTGAGATTTAAATCATCCAATTTCTCACACAGTTGGGATACCTGCAAAAATATTTTGGTAGAAGAATCCTTCTCCTTGTAAAACATGTTAGCTTCATCAAATTTTACATGTACAGATTCAACCATTTTTAAAGTTGATTTATTGAAAACCTCATAGACCTTGCTGACACTAGAATATCTAAGAAAAATTCCCTCTATCACTTTGGCTTCAAATTTTTTAAGATGTTTCTTGTTATTATTGTGTATATAACATTTACAACCAAATACTTTAAAATAGTCAACTTTAGGTGGCTTCCCTTTAAGCAATTCATAGGGAGTCATACACTTAAGTTTATGTATTAAACTTCTGTTTAGAACATAGTCTGTTGTGCTAACTGCGTCTGCCCAAAAGGATAGGGGCAAGAAAGCATCTGCAAGTAATGTCCTTGCAGATTCAATTAGGTTTCTATTTTTCCTTTCTACTACCCCATTTTGTTGAGGAGTTCTAGGAACAGAAAAATAGTGCCTGATACCATCCTTCTCACAGAATCTCGCATGAGAACAGATTCAAACTCGGTGCATGATCACTTCTGATCAATGCAACCAGAGTAGAGTATTCAATCTATATGCTCTTAAGAAAATCTGTAAGAACTTTAAAGTCATCAAACTTATTTCTCAAAAAGAACACCCATGAGAATCTAGAGAAGTCATCTATAATAACTAAAGTATTGAATTTCCCTCCCAAGCTTTGTACTATAATGGGTCCAAAGAGATTGAAAGTGTGAGTTAGATCTGATATACTCTAGAGGGGGGGTGAATAGAGTATAGTGCTTGTTAAAACCTTTTACAACAGTTGTTATATTTTAATGTGAACAGGGAAGCAAATAGTAAATCTAACCTCAGAATAATCACAATCTACAAAAGAAACTAATCACAAGCCACAGCCAGAAACAAAAGAAACACAAGCAACCAGAAGGCACAAGGAGCTATAGTGGTTCCCCAATCAACCTGGGTACATCCACTCTTCTACCACCCTAGGTAGGAATCCACTGCAGGATGAGTTGATCAGGTGTCCTGGGCACCAATGAGCTTTTGATAAGGTGCTCAAAAACCAAACCAGATTTTTTGATCAGGTGTCTTGCCACCAATGAGCTTTTGATAAGGTGCTCAACAACCACACACAAACTTTTGAAGGGAGTTTGAAAAACGTTTTACAGAGGTGGGGATGAGAGAGTGATGAAAGTCTTCTTTTCTCAATCACAGTGAGAAGACTATGTGGATTCAGTGATGTTGTCAAAGCTCCCCCTGAGATCTGTAGTTGTTCGGGAAGTGAAGCTTTGCTATAGGGTGATAGGCCTTCCGAAAATTGATCTCCAGCAAATGATGATTTCAGCAACAGCTGAAATGTGAGGTGTCTGGAGTCTTGAATGATGATGGCCTTGAACACTTGAATCAAAAGAGATCTGAAGATTTAAGTTTGTTGATCTCCTTTGGGTGATGCGTTCTGTATGAATTCTTGAGACAGAGAATGTCTGCAACTCTCTTTCTTTCTCTGTGTAATAGTTGTTGTAAGAGTTGTTGCAGAGAATATTTCTTTTTCTTCTTGTTCTTCTTCTGAGTTCTCTACTGGATTGATATTATAGAAGTTGAAGAATTATCTTTTATTTCTTCTGTCTGAATAGAAATTGTCCATTGTCCAAGATAGCCATTGGCCTGTCATCAATGACTTCCTTAATTACATTTGTCTTCTGGAGAAAAGTCCAATAAAACATTCCTTGATAATTTCTTGAAACTTGCTCTAGAATTAATGAAAACGGCTACAAGATATCTGAATTAAATGCTAACAATAATTCCACAGCTGTCCAAATTTGAATTTTGAAAATCGTTGAACTCTTCAAAAAATCATCGAATTGAGCTCCACTATCGTCGAACTGAGCTCAGAGATTTGGACTTATACAGAAACAGAGATCGTCAATCTGAGCTCAACTATCGTCGAACTGAGCTCAGAGATAGAGAATCAAACTGGAGTCAAGATCGTCGAACTGAGCTCGAAGATCGTCAAATAGAGTTCGACGACTTGATGAAGTTGAGCTCAGATATCGTCGAATGGAGTTCAACGACTCATCGAAGTGAGCTCAACGATCGTCGATTGGAGTTCGATGATTCGTCGTACTGAGCTCGACGAAATGACTTAGTCTCCAAACTGAAAAACCTGGTCTTGAGGGCAGCTTCCAAACTTAACTCCTAACCCTTAGACTCAATTCTAATTGACCTTTAGATCTTTATAATGAGGTCAAAATAGGTTGCCTAAGAGACATAGTGATCCTGACCCAAATCAGTAATAGGGTGTTCCAACAATCTCCCCTTATTTGGGTTAGGATTACTATTTACAGACATTTGAGGAAATAAAAGCAACATACAAAGCAATAATATATAAATGCAACAAACAAAGCATTGCAGAATCACAGATATTATCTCAAACAGATCATAAAACAGCAAATATTGTCACCTTGCAGAATTACTCATTTTCCTTGCTCTTTATAAGTTTTATTTCTCTGTTTGGATTAAGAGTTTCTTTCTTTGATCTTCTGTCATCTGCTGCACCTAGAGATGTTTGTTGTTTAGGCCTTGGTACTTCAGCTTCAGGGTGTAGCTTCATGTAGCTTTCAGAATCAAAGAACTTGCTGGAAGCATATCTTTCAAGTTCCTTTTCCTTTGTTCTGACAAAGTAGTAATATTGGAAGTGTCTTTGCCTTGCTCTTTGGCTTTCTTGATCTAGTCCAGAGCATCTAACTCTTTCATTCTAGTTATCCAGGAAGTTGGATTGTTCTCTAGATCCTCAAAAGGCACTGGAGGCTCATATCTGTTAGAGGGATTGTCTGGAGGAGCTCTGGAGGAGACTAATTCTTTCAGTTTGTAGGGAAAGAGACCTGAAGTAGTGTCAGATGAACTTTGTCCTTCCCTTGAATAAGGATGTTGCTTGGAATGGCCTTTGGAGTATACTTGGAATTCTCTTTGGTTGCCTCTGTAGTTTCCTCTCCTTGATTGATAGCCTCTGGATTGGCTTCCCCTATGTTGAGATCTTCCTTGAGACTGATAGGGGGTTTGGCTTTTGGCAAAGGGTTGAAGAGCAGAACTTCCACCTGCACCTGCATCAGGTTAGGGAGGAGGTGGAGGAGGATGATGGAACTGAGAGGAACCTTTCTCATACTTCCTCTTCTTCTTCATAGCCTTTAGTTGATTCTTGGAATATTGCATCCAGTGTTTTGTAATGGGGCAGTTATGCAATATGTAGTAAGGAATATCATTTGTATCTTTTACTTTTGCTGGTGGAACTCTTTTCATAGCTTTTCTTCTTGCTTTTCTTTTTCTTGCAATAGTGGCTGAGGAGTCATCTGAATCAGTCCTGAACTGGTCACTTTCTGAGTTTTGTTCATCATATAAAGCATCAATCCTTTTAAGATAGTCTATCTGTTATTGGGTTTGAGCAGAGGTAATAGTAGTGACATCAGTTGTAGCAGCAGCAGTAGAAGGAGAAATAGAAGCAGCACTAACAGAGGAGATTACATCAGCAGATACAAAACTTTCAGGAGCAACACTCTCAGAAGATACAGCATTAGTAGTAACAGCAGTAACTGGGGCAGCAGCAGATTCAGAGATAACAGTTTCAGATACAAGAACATCAGTAGGGGAAACATCAGCAGTGACAGCAGGCTCAAAATCATGTGCCTCTGTCATATGTATATCCTTAGAGACTAAATCATCAACAGTATCAGAACTATCAGACACAAGAATAGTAGCAGAACCATCAATAACAGTAGTAGGGGCAGCAACATAAACTGAATTGTGAGGTTTCTGGAGTCTTGAATGATGATGGCCTTGAACACTTGAATCAAAAGAGATCTGAAGATTTCAGTTTGTTGATCTCCTTTAGGTGATGTGTTCTGTATGAATTCTTGAGATAGAGAATGTCTGCAACTCTCTTTCTTTCTCTGTGTAATAGTTGTTATAAGAGTTGTTGCAGAGAATATTTCTTTTGCTTCTTGTTCTTCTTCTGAGTTCTCTACTGGATTGATATTACAGAAGTTGAAGAATTATATTTTATTTCTTCTGTATGAATAGAAATTTTCCATTGTCCAAGATAGCCATTGGCCTGTCATCAATGACTTCCTTAATTGCATTTATTTCTAGAGGAAAGTCCAATAAAACATTCCTTGATAATTCCTTGAAACTTGCTCCAGAATAAATGAAAACGGCTACAAGATCTCTGAATTAAATGTTAACAATAATTCTACAGCTGTCCAAATTTGAATCTTGAAAATCGTTGAACTCTTCAGAAAATCGTCGAACTGAGCTCCACTATTGTCGAACTGAGCTCGGAGATTTGGACTTATACAGAAACAGAGATTGTCGATCTGAGCTCAACTATCGTCGAACTGAGCTCAGAGATAGAGAGTCAAACTGGAGTCAAGATCGTCGAACTGAGCTCGAAGATCGTCGAATAGATTTCGACGACTTGATGAAGTTGAGCTCAGAGATCCTCGAATGGAGTTTGACGACTCGTCGAAGTGAGCTCAACAATCGTCGATTGGAGTTCGACGATTCGTCGTACTGAGCTCGACGAAATGACTTAGTCTCCAAACTGAAAAACCTGGTCTTGAGGGCAGCTTCCAAACTTAACTCCTAACCCTTAGACTCAATTCTAATTGTCCTTTAGATCTTTACAATGAGGTCAAAACAGGTTTCCTAAGAGACATAGATATCCTGACCCAAATCAGTAATAGGGTGTTCCAACAGAGATACATATGTAGCAAGTACAGAATCCTGGGTGAATCACTCTTATTAATGGATTTAAAGCTATTATTAGTTTGCTCGGTAATTGACAAGCCATACAGAGGTCTTCCTTCTTGTAGGGACCAGAAGGCAATCCTCTAACAAGGTTATCCCTAGATCATTTAGCACTATTTTTAATATTAACATGTCCTAATCTTTTATGTCATAATTCATTATTATTAATAATCGGATTGAACAAACAGATTTCTGAACTAGCTGACTTGAAATTAACTAAGTAGATATTTCCTTGTCAAAGTCCAATTAAAACGGTTTTGTTATTTATGGAAGCAAAAATACAAGAAGATTGGTTAAAAGATACCTGATAACCTTCATCACATAACTGGCTTAAGGATATCAGTTTATGTTTTAGACCACTCACATAGGCAACTTTCCTGAAGGTGACAGCTCCAATCTTGATATTCCCATAACCTTCTGTTTGGCCATAGTTGGAGTCTCCAAGGATCACCTTTGGTCCAAGCTTTTACTTGTTGTTGGTTAATTGTCCTTGCTGCCTGTCATATGCTTTGAGCACCCACTATCCAAGTACAACTGTTCCTCTGTGGTTGGATAGTTCTTCACCTGCATGACAATAGATCAGGTGTTCTTGACCCAGGTAACCTTGGGTCCTTGATTCTTTTTAAATTTAAAACTAGAAATATAAGAATAATCAGGTTGGTCTTTATATCCTAAGGGGTGAAATCTTCTAGGGGGAATTATCCATTGAGTAAATGGATTTACACGTTTTGGTTTATGATATTTAGTTTGATTGAAATTAAACTTTCTGTTTTCAAAGTTTAAGTTCGACGAATTTAGTTGAGTTTGTCGAGCTGAGTTCGACGAAAAGTATTAATGTCGTCGATCTCGGTTCAGAAAATGATAATACTCATTTTCTGCATTCCATGATCGTCGATCTCTGTTCGATGAAACGTATTGTTTTCGTCGAGCACCCTGTCTTAAGTAATCATAGTCAAATCCTGGGTTTAGAGTTCGTCGATCTCCGTTCGACGCAAAATACTGATTTCTTCGATCTGAGTTCGACGAATTTTGTTAAACAATACTTTTACGTGAATTTTTATTTTTCTTTTTCTTTGATTGATTTTTTTGTGATGTTTTTGTTGGTTTATTGTTAACTTCCACAATTTTATCTTTACCCTTAGTAGAAATAAATTTGATGGGAGTAGATAATATATTTTTCTTAAGAATATGTAGCTGACTAGATGATGCTCCTAACCTAGTTTACCATTGAGCCTAGCATTGACTATGCTAGTGGTGTCCATTAATTAAATACTTCTCCCATTAAGGGATTCTTCAAATTTTTTAGCCTTATCTAGTTCAGTTTTTAAAGAGATGATTTGTGCAGAAGCTATATTTAGTTCATCCTTTAATTTAAAGTTATCAGAAAGCAAGTTATCAAATTCAATCAGTTTATCTCTAAGAAGTTTGATTTCCTTCTCAGATTTGATTAGATCATTACATAATAATTTAAATTCAGTTTTAAAATGGTCTAAATTAAAAGCAAATGAGGATATTACCTGATCCTTTTCAGACTCAGAATCTTCAGTTTCTGATTCTTCAGCTTCTAATGGATTGTTTGATGCATTGATAGCCATCAAACAAATTTCCCTGGCTTTAGCCTCTTCCTCATCTTCATTGGAGCTGGAAGACGAAGATTCTTCTTCTGCCTCACTCTAGGTTTCTGTAATAATGCCTTTCTCCTTCCTCTTATGCTTCCTTGAGGAGGGCTTGTTGTACTGCTTTCTGGAGTCCTTATCTCTTCTTTTCTCCTTCTTCTGATGCTCTGGACACTCAGGAAGAATGTGTATAGATTTTCTGCAACCAAAGCAGACCTTCTCCTTGGTAGGAGTTTTGTCATATCTTGGTCTGTCATCTTGTCTGGATGACTTCCTTCTGAAATTTTTTGCCACCTTGTAAAATATTTTGGCCAGCAAGCTTAGGAGTTCTTCATTTGCTGGTGGAGCTTCTGTTTCTTCAGATGCCTTGAAATCAATGTTTTGCTATTTCCTTACTGATGAGGAGGTCTACTGCTCAGCTGCTTCTCTTGTCTTTATAAGCTGCTCATAAGATTTGAGCTTGCCTAGTAGAGACTCAATGGATATTTATTTAAGACTTTTGGCCTCCTTTATTGGCCAGATCCTAGAATCCCATGAGCTAGGGAAGCACATTAGGATTTTGTCATTTATCTCAGTCAGTGAGATATTTTTATCCAGGTTCTTCAGCTCATTGACAATTAGGCTGAGTCTGTTGTACATGTCAGCCACTAACTCTAACTCTTCTTTCTTGAAGTTCTCATATTGGGAAATGAGATGTGATCTTCTATCTTTTCTTTCATCAGCAGAACCAGCAACCATTGCATTTTGGGAATCCCAAATGTCCTTTACTGATGTGCATTCAGCTACCTTTTGAAAGATATCATCAGATATAGTCTGAGCTAGGATGTTCATGGCTTTAGCATCAGCCATCTTCAACTTATTTTGAGCTTCTGTCCACTCAGGTGGTGGAACTGCTGAGGTACTAGTTGATGTTGTTGCAGAAGGAGTAATGGGTCCTGTCAAAATAGAATTATAGATATATTCATCAATTGAATTCATATACAGTCCGATCCTTGTCTTCCAAAGTGTAAACTTATTAAGGTTGCATACTGGAGGTCTGGCACTTGAGTATTCTTTATTCTGTGCCATGATATAGGAAATTCACTAGAGATAATAAGATTTGTCAAAGATCTTTTAGTTCAGATGATAGCCTATGAAACCAAATAACCTGCCTCTAATACCGATTGAAAGTGAGGGATAGATCTGTCTTAACTCTAGAGGGGGTGAATAGTGTATTTTAAAAACTTGATTAGTTTTTATGGAGGAATTAAAATAAGTGATAGTTATATGTATAGAGAGGAAATAAAACACAAAAAAACACAGCACAAAAAAATAAAAAATAAGGCAATCTAGACAACACAAATATTTTATAGGGGTTCCATAAAACTGGGTACATCCACTCTTCTACCACCATGGTAGGAATCCACTACAGGTTTTTGTTCAGGTGCCCTACCACCACAGGTTTTTTCTCAGGTGCCCTATCACCACAAGATCTATTTCAAGGGAGATCTCACAACCCTTTGAGCCTTTGATCAGGTGCTCAAAAACCAATCCAAGTCTTTTCATAAGGAGACTTGACAACCAGATGATAATTTTTGAAGGGAGTTAAAAACCATTTTTATAGTAGGAATAGCAAATGTTGTTGTCTTCTCTTAATCAAACAACTGAGAAAACTTAATGGATGTTGTTGTCAAAGCTCCCCCTGAGATGTAGAATGGTGTAGGAGAAAGAGAGCTTTGCTCAGGGTGTAGGCCTTCAATTGGAGGAAGATCTTTAGGAAACTCTTATACTGATGAAGATTGTTTGTCTCTTTGAAACTTCGTGAAGCAGAACTGATGAAGAATTTGATTTTTTGTGAAGCTGTTCTTCCTTCAGTTTTCAATCCATTTTTCTTCTGTGTCTGTAATCACTGTGTATTGTTTGTTATCTTCTAATCTTCTAAAACTCTCTTTTCATATTCGTTAGCATTTTAATTTTTGAATTCTATCTTTGATTGGCTACAGAAAATCTGGGAGTTGAACGGCTAGACATTATCTTTAATTTGTTTCCTCAACTGTCCCAGCAATTTAGCCAATTAATTAATCTGTGAATACCATAGATAATGCTACCTTGAAACGGCTATATTCTTGACAATATGAAGTATTAATTATCAGAGCACTTATAGAAATATAATAAATTTTGAAATCCAACTACCGTAGTCAATACTGGAAATCTGTAGGTAAATTAGTCGAATAGAACCTGTGATAATGCAGTTGAACTGAATCTATATCGTCGACCAAAGATCCAAATTCGTCGACCCAAAACCTCTCTTTCGTCTAGCTGAGCTCCAAGATCTCTGAATAGAAAATTCACTTACAATCATATCTCCAAGATCGTCGAACTGAGATAGTCATTTCGTCGAGTTGAACTTCTTGGATGATATTGGAATTCGTCGATCTCAGCTAAGATTTCGTCGAACTCAGCTCAAAGAAGAAATAACTGAGTTCGTCGAGCTAAGCTAGGATTTCATCGAAGTCAGCTCAGAGAAATAATTGAGTTCGCCGAACTTCGATCGACGAAAGTCGAGCTTAGTTCAGTAATCTCGGAACGACTTTTTCTGCTCTTAGAAAACTGCTTTCTCTGGGGGCTCTTCTGTCTTCTAAGTCTTCTGAAGGTGAAAACTAATCATTCTAGGTTTGATGTCTTGAATTAGACTCTGACAAAAACCTATAACCCTAGACTATACAATGTGGGTCAATCTAATTGTTGAAGTATTAGACCGGGCGGCCTTGCGGTCTTGTCCAGTGGTTTGTTGACCGAGCGGTCTGGCGGTCTCCTCAGAAGCCTGGAGACCGGGCAGTCTATCGATCTCCCGTTGCGGTCTGTTCTATCCTAATGGAGAGGAAAACTCATGAAATATACCAAAGCATTCACAGAATTCTATCATGGCCCCAGACTTGAACTCTGTTCCATTGTCACTTCTGATTTTGACTACGGAATAGTTGTATTCATTCCGTACTTGCCCGACAAAATTAGTAAAGATGTCGAAGGTGTCTGACTTGTTTTTCAGAAAGAACACCCACGCAAAGCGCGAGTAATTATCAACAATTATCAACGTATAATACTTAACTCCCAAACTTCTAATTTGCAATGGACCGAACAAGTCCATATGAAGCAGATATAAACATCTGTTAGAATCTTTGCCAATAACGCTTTTAAAGGTAGCCCTTGTTTTCTTGCCTTTTACGCATGCGTGACAAGGTCTATCTTTGACGTACTTGACATTTGGGGCATCACGTACTAAATTCAGTGAAAATAATTTATTAATAGTTTTGAAATTAATATGTGCTAATCTCTTGTGTCATTGGTCACCAAGAGACGCACTATCTTTCGCTAAAAATACACTGGTGTAGAAGAGTCTATACAAATGAAATTTAAACAAAATATATTTCTTCTTCGAGTACCGGATACAATCGTTTCCATATTGTCAACAGATTTTATCAAGCACTTATTTGCATGGAATTCAACTTTGTATCCTTTATCACAGAGTTGTCTTATGCTTATAAGATTGTGTTCCAATCCTTCAACATAAGATACATCTGAGAAGGATACACTATCTTTAGTGATCATACCATAGCCTTTAGAGATTCCTTGGTCTCAACCTCCAAAGATGACCTTTGGCCCGTTCACGACTGGAGAATAGTTCTGAAGTGGCTTCTTGTCCCGATCATGTGCCGAGAGCATCCACTGTCCAAATACCAGATAGGCATTTTGGTGGCCTTTGTACATACCTGCAATTATAAATCAGTTTGTCTTAGGAACGCAAACACATTTGGTCCTTGGTCTCTTGTTAGAACACTCCCCCTACGAGTATTAGCATTATGAGTGTTCTTTCTCATATTACCAACGTGAGGAGTTGCAAAATTCCTTGGATTAAACCATCAGTCAATGGCAAAGTGACGACTTCTACTACAGCACCAACAGTCAATACTGTTGTATCTTTGCCTTATGTTCTATCGCTTGACCTTTTGAGATAGTGGTCTAGCAGGGGTAGCATTCTTGGAGGAAGAAGCTTCAGGGTGATGGCAATCACATGATTTCTTCTCCTTCAGTAACTTTTCCACAATAGGCTTTACCTTCGGTGCTTTCTTGATGTTATGACCATGATTAAAAGGGTCATAGCTCTGAATAATGACTGCTTCATAAGGTGCCTTAAAGACACTCTCACCAAAGTTTCTGGGGCAAGTCCGTCCTTGGTAACGGGACTTGGGCTCTACATAAGTTGCTCTACCAAAGTGACCGTAGGATGTGTCAAGATCAAACTCATTTGTTGGAAATACGACCTTATTAAAAGAAGTCTGATCTTGAGGGTCTTTCCCCTTCTTTTTGGCCAGAGCATTCTTGGCGGCCTTATTCTTTCTCTGAGCTTTATTTCTCCTAGAAGATTTACTAGGAGCTTCTACATGGCCTAGCCCAACACCCTTGGCCATAGCTGAGAATTCAGCAATGAAAGGAAGAACAGTCTTCGGCTTCAAGAAACTTTCAACAAGTTTCTTTTTGGCTTCATGTTATGCTTCCAGTTCTTTTATGATTTTCTCCTCAAGGTCTAGGTTCTCGAGAGACTTGTTATATTCTTCAATGGCATTATTGAAGTTTTCTCTAAGCGAGTCGGTCTTAGTGACTTCCTCTCTTAGAGTGCTCTCTTCAGCTTTCAGAGACTTTATCTCTTTAGCTTGAGTTTTCACAACTCGTCGACATTTGTTATAGGCCATGATTAACTCCTTGTACTGGGCCATGAGTTCACACTCATCGTCAGAAGAGCTGTCCTCATGATCATGTTCATAAACATCAGAATCGTAAAGAGGAACGTGAGAGTTTACATTCCCAGTGAACCGGGGCTCTTGTTCATCATCAGTCTGAGCCATAAGCCCAAAGTAGTCTTCTTCTTCTTCACTCGACTCAGATTAGTCGGAGTCGCTGAGAGTTTTTCCCTTCTTGGCTATCAGGCTCTACTCTGCCCTCTTCTTATTGTATGAGTACTTCTTTTCTTCTCTCTTTCCACCCTCCTTCTTCTTGTGGGGGCAGCCAGCAATGACATGACCTGGCTTTTTACAACAGTAACAAACGATGTCAGTAGAAATATGTTTGTTCGGTTTAGAACTATACCTGTCATTGCTGCTTGAGCCTTTTTGGTGTCGATCACCATCATGTCGTGATCTTCTGTAGGAGACATCCATGCCTTTCCATTGTTTCTTTTTGTTTAAAAATTTCTTGAACTGACGTGAGAGTAAAGAGAACTCTCCTTCAGATAGCTCTGAGCCGGAGGTACTTGGCTCTGAGGTTTCTTCTTCACTATCTTCTTATGCTGGGGCAGGAGAGGCAGCCTTGGACTTCCTTGAGGTGTCTGCCTTTAGAGCTACAGGCTTCTCCTAGGATGCAGACCTACTCTTCTCTTCTTCAGCTTTTCTTGTATTGAGTTGGAGCTCATATGACATAAACTTCCCGAAGAGATTCTGCGGGTCTGTCTCAGCTAGCTTTCCAAATTCCCGGATGGCACAGTCCTTGTTATCCCATTCCTTGGTTAGGGATCTCAAGAACTTATCATTTAGTTCTCCGTTTGTGAAGACACGGCCATAAACCCTTAGGCCGTTGAATATCTTGAAGAAGTTCTCAAAAGTGTCAGCAATGGTGTCCTTGTGGCCTTGTCGGAAGGCTTCATATTTCTGATTCATAAGGGATCTTCTATCATCCCTAACTTCTTCTGTACTGTTAACCCCTCAGTCCGCAACACCTACAAGATGCCAAGGTCCTGTTTCATTATCCGCGGACTACATTTAGAAATCCACATGGCCCGAAGACTCGACATAGTTCCAAGGTCCCTGGATTGTCATAGGTGAACTCTGTTTGGCAATCTGCCAAGCTCGGCAGAGCAGCAGCATTCAACAATCCCAAGGCTGATCCCCCAGCGGCGGACTCAATGCTCTGTCTGCCCAGTTCGCCATGCCTTTGGATCTCTGGATTTATTCCACTTCGGTGGACGCAGTGTCCACTCCGCACAGGCCGACGTCATCCAACAGGGTCGCGCCTAGCAATAGTAGATGGAAGCTCCAGCCCGTAAGCCCAGTCCTCCCCTTTTGTGCGGACTGGCGTGTTCTTTCTTTTTTTGCTTCCCATCACCGTTGCCCGGTTCTCTTGTACCCCGGGCAGCCGGTTATTTTAGCCCTGCCCATTTGGGTAGGCCCCCATCCTATAAATAGGGGGGACGTGGTGCACCCAAAGCACGAGGACTCGAATCCAGAAAGCCATTAAGTGAAAGCTGTGGACTCAGATCTCGGACTTTGTTGTCTTGCATCTATCTTGATCACCATTTTTCCTTGGTCCATTAGTAAACGGTTGCTTGCAGTTTCTTTCTCTCTCTTTCCATTTTTACTGGAATTTGAGGGCGCATTTTCTGCATCAACATCAACACGCGACCTTCAGATCCAAGCTATCATTGAAACTCGCGGACCGAGATGTCAGATCGTCGATCATCTCATTACCGTGCCAGTTCAGGTCGCTCGAGCACCTCCGATGACCTGTGGGATGCGCTCGACCTATGCCGAAGAGTGGCCGAACAGTCCCGAAGAGAGACCGACCAGTGCCTCGATGCAATCAGCCAGGCTCTGGTCGCACTTACCCAGCGACTCGATCAGCCTAGAGTGGCCTTCACGGATGAGACAGTCCGCCAAACCCTAGTCTGCCAAGTGCTTGTTGCGACGCCACCGCCAGCCGGTGCACCCATCCAGCCCGTAGTTCCACCGAGGCCGCAGACCGACGAGCTCGTTCTGCTTATTGATTTTTTCCGCGAAGTAGCCAGAGGTATTCCGGCCCGCAGGATTAACTTTACTGAGGATGACCAGGTCGAGCGGCCTCTTGTGATTTCTGCTGTAGCTCAAGCCGGGGAGTCCCCTTTTGTTGATAAGATCCGTCAGGATAAGACTCCTAATAACATCAGAGAACCTCGCATCCCATTTTACACTAGAGAAACAGACCTGGTCGCTCATCTCCAAGCCTTTGAAGATGTCGTAGCAATGAGGTGTTTGTCAGATGGATTGAAGTGCAAGTTCTTAGTAACTACTTTCGACGGCCAGGCACGAGAATGGTTCCATGAACTATATCCCGGATCAATCGCCAGTTTTGCTAAGCTATGTCAAGAGCTCCTGCTAAGGTTTGCACTTCCAGGAAGAGGAAGAGTGGACCAGCTGCCCTCTTCAAGATCTAGCAATCAAACAATGAGTCAGTAGCACAGTTTGTGGATCGCTTCTAGAAGGAAAAACTGGGGCTCAAGAACGTGGATCCCGAGTTCTATAAAATCGCCCTAATCAACGGACTTAAGGAAGGACCGTTGAAGTTTGAAGCAAACACCAATGAACCGGCCACCTTCCAGGATCTGGTAGCCTTGGGTAACACCTTCATTGAAGGAGAGAGTGTCAACCCTTCATATGTATCCAACTTAATGGCAAAGGACGAAAGGAGGGACACCACAAATTCCTCTACAAGTGATCAGCATCCAGGCCCCCTTTACTAGAGTATCGGCCTCCGACACACATGGGAAGAAATTTCCGACACAAGCAGCCTTATCAAAGTCATCAAAAGTTTCATGATCATAAACCACCACTGGCCGCTACCCCTGCTCCTGTGGCTCCTCGGATCCTGCCTGTCCTTCAAATTCGGGACAACTCATTCTCAGATGTTCAGGAAAGCCACGGTCATGTGGAAGAACTCACTGCTATGGGCCTGACAGTAGATGAAGTTCTCCAATTCCTGTAGAAAAAGACTGAGTTAAAGAAAGAATTCCAGAAGGAAGAAGGGGAGGCTCGAAACTCGGATCTTTTTTGTTCATTCCACAAGGAGAAAGGGCACCCAACTGAGGATTGCAGAGCTCTCTGACAGCTTATGGAGTGGCTACTTGCCGCAGGGAAAATGAAGTGTCTCGGAGTAAAAGAGGCCTCATCAAAGCCATCCACCTCTAAGGGTAAGGAGGTGGCCGAGGTCTTCCGGGAGGATGAAGACATTGAGAAAGTGGGATACTATAGCAACATTAAGATTGGAGAAAGCATCGATGCAGATGATGTAGGTGTCCTCGGTGATCTCTTTTGCATCCACGGAGGAGTGGGTGCAAAATCAAGCAGGAAATCTTCTTTGGTAAAGATCTCACGGCATGAAGTAGCTATGAATTCCACAGCTCCACCAATGGAAATCGTTACTTTTGGTCCAGACGTTCTCCCAAATACGACCAACCTGTTCAATGACGCGGTCGTGATCAGAGCAATCATTGAGAACTACACAGTTCCAAGAATTTTGGTTGACACCGGAAGTTCGGTCAATCTTATATTCAAAAGTGCTTATGAGGCCCTAAGGTCTGGAAAGACTTTGCTCTGCACCGAAGGGCCACTGTATGGCTTCACGGGCGAAAAAAAGGAAGTTGAAGGAAGCGTTACACTCTCATTCACACTCGGGGGAGTGACAAAGCTTATCACATTTGTAATAATTAATGCGGCCAGCAGTTATTGCGCCATCTTTGGAAGACCTCTCCTTAATGAATATCGGGCAATAGTTTCCACCTATCATTTGGCAATCAAGTTCACAGCAGGAGGAAAGCAATATCGGGTTAGAAGCAACCCAAGGGAGGCGCGAGAGTGCTATGTCAAAACAGTCAACATGATTGAGCAAATGCCTCCCCAGGCGACTCTAGTCGCCGCCTCAGAAGAAAAGGCTCCCCAAGGAGAGACCGGAGGTCAGGAAGAAATCCAGGAGGGGATTCACTTGGAACCTGCTCAAGCAACCCAAGGAATCTCAATTGGCTTAGATGAAGAGAAAAGAATTACAATCAACTCAGAGCTCCCCGAGGAAGAAAAAGAAGAGTTGATCACGTGCTTATTGAGGAACCTGGATGTTTTTGCCTGGGCTGTGGAAGACATGCCAGGAGTGGATCCTAATGTATCTTGCCATCACCTCAACATTGCTCCCGACTTCAAACCTGTTCAACAAAAAAGTGGGAATTTGCGACAAAGCTAGCCGAGCCAATCAAAGAAGAGGTTGCGAAGCTTCTAAAGGCTAAGTTCATTCGTGAAATCCAATACCCTGATTGGGTATCAAATGTTGTAATGGTAAGGAAGCCGGGAGGAAAATGGAGGATGTGTGTTGACTTTACCAAGTTAAATAAAGCATGCCCAAAAGATTGTTATCCGCTGCCTCGAATAGATGCTTTAGTAGATTCTGCGATTCGGTATCCTTTTATGAGTTTTTTAGATGCATTTTCTGGTTATCACCAGATTAGGATGCATAAGCCTGACATCCCCATACGTCCTTTATTACCAATGATGGTTGTTACTGTTATCTAGTAATGCACTTCGGATTAAAAAACGCAGGCGCTACCTATCAGCGCATGATGGACTTTGTGTTTAAAAAACAAAAAGGAAGGAATCATGAAGTATCTGTCGATGACCACCTTAATAAAAGTAAAACCTTTGCTTTGCATTTGCAATACCTCACAGAAAATTCACTACTTTACTAAGGTATAACATGAAGTTGAATCTGTTGAAATGTATCTTTGGAGCAAATAAAGGAAAATTCCTCAGTTATCTCCTTACCGCCGAGGGGCTTGCCCCTAACCCAGATAAGGTTAAGGAAATCCTCAACATGCCATCACCTCTCTCCCCTAAAGAAGTTCAACAATTAGGGGGAAGGCTGGCAGGCCTAGGGAAATTTATTTCCAGAGTAGGGGATAAGAGTGCCTCGTTCTTCAAAACTCTTCGTGGAGGTTCCAAATTTGAATGGACTAAAGAGTGCGAAGAAGCTTTTACGCAACTCAAAAAGCAGCACACCTCCACTCCTTTACTTCAAAGTCCTCGCACTAGAGAAATGCGATTCATCTATCTAGGAGTAGGCTTGGAAGCAATAAGCTCAGTCCTTGTTAGAGATGAAGGGAGAAGGCAATATTCGGTATATTATGTCAGCCACATATTAAATAATGCTGAAACCAGGTATCCAATCCTTGAGATGCTCGCACTAGCATTAGTAATGTCTGCCAGAAGGCTTCGACCATACTTCCAAGCGCACTCAATCAGGGTGATAACCGATTAGCCGTTAAAAAGTATCCTTGAAAAACCAGAGCACTCTAGAAGACTAGCCAAATGGGCAATTGAACTCAGTGAGTTTGATATTTCATATGTACCTCGAACGGCTATCAAAGCGCAAGTATTAGAAGATTTTTTAATATACACAACTGAGTATAATGCTAAACAAGTCGATCAATCCCCACTAGCATGGACAATCTACATAGATGGTGCTTCAGGAAAAAACTCCTCGGGAGAGGGAGTAGTCCTCATTAACCCCAACGGGGTTAAATTAAAACAAGCCATACGGTTCTCTTTCCCAACCACCAATAACCAAGCAGAATATGAAGCACTTTTAGTGGGCCTGCGGTTTGCAAAGGAGTTGGGAATAGATTTTGCGCATGTTAAAACCAACTCGCTAGTAGTGGCGTCCCAAGTATTAGGAAATTTTGAAACCAAAGAACCTACCTTGAGGAAATACTTAATGCTGGTAGAAGCGGAGATTGAAAAGTTTAAGTGGTTCACTATTGAATATGTTTCAAGAGTATACAATGCAGAGGCAGACGAGCTAGCAAAGTTCGGCCTCCCCTCAGGAGAGACAACTTCAGAGCTTTTTTACCCTGCTACGGAAGAAGGGGAATTGATTGAAATAGAACAACGACCCTCTTGGATGGACTCATTCAAATCATATCTCTCGACAGGAGAATTGCCGCAGGCTTTGAAAGATAAGAGAAGATTCAGAATGAAAGCAGCCAACTACAAGCTTATCTCCGGAATTCTCTATAGAAAGACTTTCCTCTCCCCAATGGCGAGATGCATATCTGAAGAAGAAGAAGTTCCTGTGGTGCTCCGAGAAATTCACCATGGAGAGTGTGGCAGTCATTCAGGGGCCAGAACTTTGGAAAGAAGAATATTGCGGCAAGGAAACTTCTGGCTCACAATGAGAAAAGATTCTGAATCCTATGCAAAGAAGTGTACCCAATGCCAAAAATTTGCTCCTCTTCAACTCCAATCATCGCAGCGACTTGTGTCAATCACCACGCCCTGGCCTTTCGCAGTTTGGGGAATGGATCTCCTCGGGCCATTTCCCATGGCGAGGGGACAGCGGCGCTTTATCTTGGTCATGATTGATTATTTCAGCAAATGTATTGAAGCCAAGGTGCTAGCAAAGACAACAACCCAGGTGATAAAAAAAATTTTGTGGGGGGAGACAATTTGCAGGCATGGGATTCCGATGGCAATAATTACGGACAATGGGCCGCAGTTCAACAAGGAAGAGATGAAGAATTTTTGCAAACAAGTCGGCATAGAGCTGCGGTTCTCGTCAGTTCATCATCCCAAAAGCAATGGTCAGGCAGAAGCTGCGAATAAACAGATACATAACTTGCTAAAAAAAGAAAGTGCAGAATCTGAGGGGCAACTGGGCAGAGGAGCTTCCTTCAGTTCTGTGGACCCTCAGAACAACCCCATCCACAGCTACCGGAGAAAATCCTTTCAAACTATCTCACGGTTCAAAGGCTCTCATCCCGGTAGAATTTGAGGTTCCGACTCCTAGGGTCTTACTGGCCAGGCAAAGTTGGGAATACTGGCTTGAGATTAACGACAAGAATATGAGACATAGCTTGGATCAAATTGAAGAATTGCGAGATGAAGCCACCATCAGGCAAGAGGAAGTCAAGCGAAGAATGGCCAGATATTTTGACAAGAACATCAAGATCAAGCATTTTTCTACGGGAGATCTCGTCCTGAAGAAATTAGATGCGGCAGCAAGAACTAGTTCAGTAGGCAAGCTAAACCCGAATTGGAATGGACCATTCATCATTAAGAAAGTTCTAAGGAATGGAGCATATCAACTACATACCTATGATGGAGAAGATGTCCCCCATACTTGGAATGGCGATGATTTAAAGCATTTTTATGCTTAAGCAAACACTTATCATTTGTGTTCATTTCAATGATTATGGCAATAAGAATATCTGGCTAATATTTTTTTTCGTACAGGGCACAGCCACTTTCTCCTATCTACCATGCAAAGTAAAAAATCACCACACCAGGAGACATCGCCAAGTCCAGCTTGGACCCCCCCCCCAAGAATTGTTGTCATTAGCGTAACACCACGATGATCACGTGTTGCGGGGAGATTTCGCACCGTGTAGTGGGAGCTTACAGATTATTGTGTGGTGGACTATAGGATTTTGGATCCCAGCTAGTACATGACTCAACCGCTGCATTTTTGGAGAGACATGGTGGTTGACAGCTCTACTAAGCTTGCAAGGGATAACGTACACCTTGGTGATCTCTTTGAGGAAAGCAATGCCATCCGTCACCTGCCCATAGATCATCCAAGTTTGTACCCTCAAATACTCTCTGTTACCCTCAAGCGGTGCCTGCAGGAGACCCACATCCTTGTTGATCTCAGAGGAAAGCAATGCTGCTCCGGCCGCACCTACCCGAAAGATCAATTTAGGCTGTACTCCAGGAAAGAGGGGGGTAAACCTTTCCGTGGAACTTACAGCCTTTGTGACCCCGTGATGAAAGCAATGCAGCTCCGGCCGCACCTGTCCCCCTGGTCACACATGCCTGTATGTCATTCTTCACAGGAAGTTGATAAGGCGCGGACTGCAAAATTTAAGTCCGCTCAGTCTGCCAATACCTTGGGTTGATTTTACATCCTCTGTGACCCAGTGAGGATAGCAATGTCGCTCCGGCTGCACCTGCCCGATTGGTCACCTAGAGCTGTGAGTCATTTCAATCTCTATTACGGACTGCGCTATGGTATCCGCACAGTCCGTCAAGTACGGATTGATCTTGAGGATTTTTGTGACCCGACTATGAAAAAAGCAATACTACATACATGTGGTACCTGCTCGGATTGATCTTGCTCGCAAAAATTTATTTACATGCGGACTAGAATTGGAATCCATCAGAGTCCGCCAGTAATGTCCTTTTTGACAAGTTACTAGGACTTGACGAGCTGCAAATAAAATATCGCGGCCTGGATTATTGTCTGCCTTAGTTATCATCAAACTATAGATCATCTCTATTAAAATGCGTGCGAACTATGAAATTATAGCCTCCCGGTCCGCAGGATTGGTCCCCGGTTGGTCTTTTCAGTTCGCAGTTTATCAGAAAATATGAGGCTGCATTGTTTATTATCATTAAACTTAAAAGGTTTGTTGACAAAGAGAATCGCGGGCTATTATCGGAACTCGTCAGAGTCCGCCTGATCTTTTCGATAAGCAATTAAACTTCTCATTCTTTTTACGGCGGACATTGGTCGAATTATTTAATAAAATTTCCTAATTAGCAAGTCAGAAACTTATACAGTACGGAGATCTTTGTGTCATGCAGACTACTACATGGAGATCGAACTTAACTGCGTCAGTACAAAAAATAGAGAACATTACAGGAGGCACACTGATACCGGAATATCCTTTTTTATTTGATCAAAAATCTAGTTACATCTTTCATGTATTCGGCGGACTCCAAACTTGAGTCCGCTCTATTTACAAAAATACAAACAAAAAGTACATTATTCTGCCTCGGCGATCTTCCGTTTCTTCTCTACAGGGAGTGTAGGGCTTACGCTTTCGACATCAATCTCCGGAGAATAGCCCCCCGAGCCACTTCCACTGCTGCCATCTGAACCAGTGCTTGTCGCGGACTCTCTATGTGAGCTCTTGCCAACAAAGGAAGATGTAGAGGTGTCGGACTCGGCGGACTGTTCTCCGCCTTGTTGGCTTGAACCAGTGTCGTCAGCTATTGTCTTGGCTTCCCCACCTTCTTCTTCGCCTTCTTCTTCTTATTATTCTTCCTCTTCTTCTCCTTCTTATCCTTCTTCTTCCTCCTCAACAATGACGTCTTTTCCTTTGGCAGCCCGCTCCATCGCTGCAACCTGCTCTTTCAACTCAGGGAAGAGCTGCAGGAAAGGAACACCGTCCACCCCTTCCTTTGCGAAGCCGCCGCGGACAAATCACTCGATAGCAATCTCAACGGTTTCCTTCACAAAGGGGAGTATAACGGCCTAGAAGTTGTTATTTTCCAAGTCATAAGCGACCTGCGAGAAACGAAGGAACAAACATCAGTTCGCAGCATATAATTCACCCCAAGCTCTTCCTTCTGCTGAGTGACCTTTTTCCTAGCCGCACATTTCTTTCCTTGATCACCGGTTTTTCTTCTTGAAGTTGCTCGTTTGGTCTGAGTAGGTCTCTGGCCAGAGAATAGACAAAATGGTTCGTCACTGCGCTGTTCGCGCTTGCGTGGGCGACCAACAGAGGGAGGTCGGCAGCAACAACCTTCTTCAAGTCGCTTAAGTTGCGCTTCCCATAGAACGCGGAGATCGCGAAATTAGCATGGCGGGTTATCTTAGAACTTTTCCACGATGGAAGCGCTGTCGACAAGCGGACATGCTTATTCTTATTATGCCAGTGGATCATCGGGTTCCCCCTCAGATCCTTCTGACGGTTGCCAAAGCCCTGCATCGCAAAGCTTTCAGAAGAGGAGCAGTCCGCCGTGGGATCCCCCTCTTCTTTCTTCTTTCTTACGATCTCTTGTTTCCTTTCCCTCTGAGTAGGTGTGAATCCGTTGGGCATCTGTGGCAGGTTGGCAGGCACAGCCAAGGTCGCTGCAAGAATAGAATAAGGGTTAACACACAGGTCGCTGCGGACACAAACCATAAGTCCGCAGAAGCTTACTTTCTTCGCGCGAAACGCCCGCTAGGCTCACCAATAGCGTGATGTAGTACTCGATGTCAAGCCTGGCATCAGCAAGAAATTTGACAATGGCAGACTCCATCTTATCCAGCTGGACACTCTTGAAAGCGGAGTCCGCGTGCTCATGCGGATGAGTATGCGTGAACCCGAGGTCGCCTTCGAAGATCAAAAACCTTGAGGTCTAGTTATGGATCTTGTTAGGAAAACCCACAACCTTCATTCCTCTGCAGTAGAAATAGATCACTCCTTTATAAGGGCGGCCTCTGGACGGTGTTATCGAGCGGACTGAGAAAATTTTGCGGAAAATATTCATTGAGAAGGCGATCTTCTCAGACCGCAGATAAGAAATAAAGCTGTAAATGGCGGCAAGGGTGTTGAGCGCGAGCTGGCCCGGCACCATCCCGTAGTGTTCGAATATTTCCATGGCGGCGTCCAGGCTCCATTACAGCACAATGAGGAAGAGAGATCTGAAATTGAGGGAGCCTACCGGAGGAGAGAGAGTTGGACCACCATTGTGGAATCAGAATGGGAAGAGCGTCGACAACGCACGCACAGCAGACCAAGAGAGAGATTAGGGCGCACGCACAGTGGACGACCGACTGAAATTTAAAGAAACTGGGTCAGCGCACGACCAGTGGTCGTGCGCTGATAAGTATTGCGCACGACTAGTGGTCGTGCGCAGTGAAATTTTTCACACGCCCGAGTTTTCAGTCAATTTTACACTGCTAACCATGTGGTGCAACATAGAGCTCATCACGCAGCTGGGCTACCACACCCATATGATTAAATACAAACATAATTTTAAACAAAAGAAACACTACCCTAGATAACTATTGGGTTTATTGTCTCCCAACAGGACTTATTCAAAATCTAAGCATTTCCTAACCGATTGGCGAATGAAACTTGAAATGCTCAGGTAGAGGTTCATGGTCGCGCTGTGGTAGCGGGTACCAGAATGGAGACAGAACATAAGCCCCAATACCTGTATACGTATACCTATCCTCTGTGTCAGGCATGGCTAGAAAGTAACTTGGGAAGCTCATCGGCTCCAACTCCACCTGCATCTGGTCACAATAAGTCCTAGGCCGCATTACAGGCCCGTGCACTGATTGGACTGATTCCATGATGTGGTCCTGCATGGAAGTGGACACGAGAGCAGGGTCAAGAAATAAACTAGAAGAATAACATAAAGGAACCTCAATCTTAGGGATGGTCCCGGAGTCATCCCCCGTCGGTGGAATTGTGGGTGCTTCCACACAGCTGTCTAGGCTGATGCAAGAATGTTCTAAAGCTACATCTGCCTCGTCCATGCCTCGGGCATCCTCACATGGGGTGAAGGTCGCAACCTCGGCCATGGAGTTGTCCTCCTCAACTGGATCTAACAGAATGCTGGAAACGCTAATTTCCACCTGCGAATCAACCTCAACAGCACTGTCAGAAGAAGAAAGAATGTCATGCAAAGAAGAAGGTGAAGGCACGAAGCTCTGTAGGACGTTGAGCGCTGGCTCTTCATAACTAATAGATTCTATGCTAGGTGATGTATGCACTTCAGGAGTATAAAAAACCGTGTCGGAATTGGGATAAACACATGTATCAGTGCACATACCTGGGATGCCTTCTCCATAACATAGAGATGAAAATGGTGCATACCCCGATATGGAAGGGATGTTGCCCAAGGTTGAAGTGGAGACAATCGGAAGATCCGGCTCGTCATCCATTTCTAGCTCAGCTAGGTAAGCGGTGCAATCCTTCAATGAATGATCCCAGCTTCGACAAAAAAGGCACTGCCTAGCCGGCTTCAGCGGTGCAATGGGTGCTAAAGCCGAATAGAAGAAGTGCGGCAATGGCTCCGCTGGTCGATAGCTAACCGATTTATGTCTACGATATGTAGACTCCTGAATTTCCTGGCTACTATACTTCAGAGGGCATCTATCACTAGCATGAGAGATGTATCCACAATGACGGCAACGGATATTGAAATTGGCCCACATTGCAGAGATTTCAAATATCAAGGATACAACTACTTTGCATAGATTCTGTGAATAAAACTAACAATTCCATCTGACAGAATAACAACACAAAAGAAAAGGGATCAAAACAAAACAAAACAATACAACTCTTATAATGAAATTCTCATTCATCTGGAGTCGCTCTACAGTAGCATTCCCCGGCAACGGTGCCAAAAACTTGATGCGTTTAAATCGGCAAGCGCACCGATCACACAAGTAATAAAGTTTGGGAATAAATCCCCCAGTATCGGTCTCTTGAGAAATGCAATTAGCATAGAGCGTCAACTGTTCAGAAAATATTGGTATGAGGGTTATACTTAGAAAATGAGTAAAAAGGGGACTTGAGAGATTGTGGTTGTTTGATCTAATAACTATTAAAAGCTATGCGGGTAGAAGGCACCGCTTCGCAAGGTGAAGTGAGAGTTTCGGCCGCGATGCCGAACTTTGGTTGGGCGAGTGGACGGAAAGCTAATGGATGGAAGTGTTCTTGTGTGAAGTGCAATCGGGTGAGACACGGTTATGGAGTGTATGTGGAGTGAGCGAGGCGCATTCACAAACACTACTCACAAGCATAAGAAAACTACAAACATCCCATTAGATATAGAATAAAACTTGATGTTCATTACAATGTTAAATCATTCCATACTACAGAGGAAGGGGAAGAGGAGTAAACCAAAAGAGTGTGAAGATCCACAGCAGGTCGTGGCCGGAATAGCGAGTTGTCAATCCGCTTCCGGGCTCAGTCCGAGGTGGCTTCCAGTACCAACGTGTTGTCACCTCGAAGGCCTTTGAGTCCGTTCTCTAGGTTGTCTTCTTCACCAACTCCGGTGAAAAGCTTGGAGTTGAAGTCGTCAATGGTCAGGAGCTTCGCCAGAGAGTTTGAAAAGCTTCGGAATAGCCGGCTATGGACTCCCGATGAAGGTGGAGGTGATGGAGCAGCTGGAGAAGTAAAATGGCGCTTCCCGTGCACTCCCCGATCGCAGCAAATGACGGGCATTGACCTAAATCGCGGAGGAGGGCCTTTAATACGGAGGCAGCAAAAGCAGAGCGCACGACCAGTGGTCGTGCGCACTGTCGGTCGATGATCATGCGCCATTTTCAATTAGACCTGCAACCTGATAGAAACATCAGCATATATGCGCACGATTAGTGGCGCACAACCAGTGGTCGTGCAGTCCACTGATCGCACGATTGGCACTGACAGAATTGTCGAAAGCAAGGGGCAAACGCGCACGAGCAGTGGCGCACGACTAGTGGTCGTGCGCACTACGGCCAGTGCTCGTGCGATTACCCGGGCAGAATTAGGAAAAATGAGAATGTAATGCGCACGATCGGTGGCGCACGACCAGTGGTCGTGCTCAATAAGTCCAGTGGTCATGCGCAGTATTCCTGAATCGTCGGGGTCTCCTGAGCGGTTCCGGAGCACGCACACGAACCCTGCACCAGCAGAAGAGGCAGATAGGCCACCAAACATGCACACCACATTCCCAAGACAAGGATAAAGAACAACAAAAACACAGAAACAAATAAAGCACACAGAAACGGGCCTATAGTGCACTTAATCATGAAATAAGCACATAAGCAAATATAAGCAGTTATGGCTCTCAAGTGTAGTGCTAAGACGATAAAACTGGCCCAGATGAGTGCAAAAATCAGTGTAAAATTTGGACTCATCAGCGAGTCCGCCTTTGAAAAAGAAACCGCTGACCTGAACAATAAGTTAGTCATGTTAGCTGTTGGGATTGAGAAAGAGAGGAGGGCTTTCACAAAAGAGAAAGAAGCCCTGCGAGCTGATTTGGAGAAACTAAAAAATGATAGAGAAAGCCCATTGAAGAATCAGATCGCCAATATTGATGTCGCCCTCGAAAGAGAAATGAAATAAAGGCGGCAATCTGATGATGATGCTTACTTCTACAAAGATAAGTACTTGAGCTTGTTCTAGGAAGGCAAGAATCATCGGACTACTGAGGGAAGTGCTGAAAGACCGTGATTACCAGATTGTTTGACTTTTGGCGAGACCTCAAATCTTGCTAAGAGGAGGGAATAGCCCGAAGCGGTAGATGCATCGATACTGACAGAGGAGCACTAGGCTCCATTGAGCTGTGTGAATTAGGAGGCATCCTTGGTACATCGGACTTTCCATACAATGCACTCTCATGTGCAGCAGTTGTATGTGATCATCCTTTTAGGCTTTGATTAGGTCGTACATATAACTCTCCCATCCATCACAAAGAATATAATATAACTCTCCCATGCCATATTCCACGGGCAGTCAGTTGAGTTACTCATTGAAACTATAATATTCATGCATCCTAACTCAGAGTGCATTCTAGCAGAAGAATTTAAAATTACTTAGAACCCAAACACTGGAATGTCCAATAAAACCACATAGGAATGATATTAAAAAAACACAAAATTTTTGGCCTTAAGGCCTAACATCTGCTCTCTTTATAAATGTATATTACATACAATGGCAGACATGCTGGCTGATGGGAATTTTAATAGTTTTAAAAATAAATCCAAACTATAATCCCGAAATAGGCAAGCGTACCTATCAAAATATAGTATAGGAAATGTTATATTTAGACTCGATGACCATTGAGTACTTGTACTCACAAGGAATAACTACTATTTTATCGAATGAAAGTTGGTTCTGCGATTTCGGAAAAGAAAATTTTAAACTACTAAGGGAAAATCGATGATGGGAAAGCTAGCACTTGATCTAGAATCCCCTTGGATTAAAATAAACTTTCATGAACATAAAGTACACAAGACTCTTACATTACTCACTCGACCCTGGAGGTTCCTAAAGTACAAAAACACTCTCTCGAGCTCATGCTTTTGACTAACCTTAGTTTGATCGATTGAGACCTCTCGGCAAGTCGAAACTCCTAAGCTTGCTTTAGGAGGTGAACCCCGTTATTAGATTTGACTCCAATCCGGAAGATCCATGTCATCCTCTCTCAAGGAGTACAAGCGGCTACTTTTATCTTTAAGTGATCTCCTCGTGTCCGCAACCTCTCGGTCATTTAGTATACGAATCTTAAATTGAAGAACATATCCGCGAAATATGATTTCGACACAAAAATATTTCAAAGATAAATCGATAGTGATAAATAAAGAGTTTTGATAAAAAGAGTTTTATTCACTTTCAAAGTTCATCATGATCAAGTGCTAATGAAATTAGCTAGTTGACATGATGTAAAACTTACAAGAAGAGAAAGGAAAGCTAGACATAATTGCTAAACAGAAATTACTTAAAATTGAAAATAACTTAAAACAAAACTATTCTATGTAAAAGAGAAGTACATGAAAGAAATGCATAAAAATAGAAAAATAAGCTACTGAACTACTACTAAATGAATCTTAGATTCATGTCAGCTTCTGGCTTTGTATGCAATTTATAGGAATGTTTTTGGAAAGTCACACCCCTCGGTCACGCCCGTGACCTAGGGCGTGTAAGGCTCGAAACCATCATCTTAAAAGCCCGAGAACCTTGTGAGAAAACTGCTAAAATTCATCGTTCTGCGGGTCACGCCCCTCAGTCACGCCCGTAACATAGGGCGTGTCAAGTCTATTACAGGAAACGGCGGGAACTCGAAACGGCGGGAAATAACTCTAGCTATTGCTGAAGGGTCACGCCCCTAGGTCACGCCCGTGACCTAAGGCGTGTAAGCCATAAACCGACTGGATTTGAAACTGGGGACAATAAGCTTAGCACGCTTGGATGTCACGCCTGCTATCACACCCATAACCCAATAGTCACGCCCGTGATCGGGGCATGTAGGCCGAAAATGGTCTGGAATTGACTTATGGCCTCCGTCTGCTGGTCACGCCTACTATCACACCTGTGACCCACAGGTCATGCCCTTGACCGGGGCATGTAACTTTAATTTACCCGGGCAAGTACTCTGAGCGCCTTTATGGGTCACAGCCAGATGTCACGCCTGTGACCTGAGGGTCACGCCCGTGTCCGTGCCGTGTCAAGTTCTTTTTTCCAGCAATCTTCAGTTTCATCTCCTGATCAGTCCTACAAGCTCCAAATTGATATTCACAGCGCAGATTGTCCTGAAATATAAAAAGAGAGCAATTAGAAACATAATTACTAAAATATAATTATAATATTATTATTTATTAAATAAAATGTATATAAAAATAACGATATAGTTAGGGTTATCAAATACTATCATACTTACTCATTTGCTCGGCCCGAGCAAAGAACTTTTCATAGGGAGAAGAAAATTTCAACGTTAGAAAAGAAAAATTGAATATAAGGAGTAAAATGCGAAGTCTTATACCTATGTGCGTAGTTATTTTAGCAGAAAAACCTACTCAGCATACAAATTAATTTTTATTTTTCTGGAATGTATTTCCACTTATTATTTCTACTTTTAAAATTGAAAATCTGGTAAATCCTAAAATTTTATTTAGAGAGAAGGTAGCGTGTGTACTAAGATTGACATTGCACAAAACAAAGATAAGGATACCCTCCAAAGAAATCCATCAATATCTATGGCCATAGGCTTGCCCTTTCACACTCTCGCAATGGCACTAGTCTAACTTATAAGAATAAATCATTAGCACTTAACTATGTTGAAAGGTAGGCTTAGGTTTTGGTGTGGATAATCAAAGATAAATACGACGGCTAATCACACCCAAACCTAAAAAGAGCTCGCACAAAATAATCATGGCTTTAAAAAGATAGCCAATTTGCCAAACCATTTTTTCTTTTTTTTTTCTTTTTTTCATACATTTTATTATTTTTATTTCTCTTTCTTCCACTTTTAAAGATTTTTTCTAAGGTTTTTTAAGGAATGAGAAATAAAATCAACTCTCTTTTTCAATAAAAATAGTCACCATATTTAAGATGAATCCTGAGCTCTCATAATTTTTTCCATATGACTTTTAGCGAGCTTGGAATTAGATGTGTGATTAGGATGCTTTTTAGGCCTTAGTGAAATAATTTTTGGTTGAGCTAAAACAAAAGGTAGGGTAATAGGCTCAAAGTGGTTTAGCAATGATAATAATGTTAGGTACGAGTGCTAAGGCTCAAACTAGTCAAAAGAAATCTCTAAATCGTATTCATGCTAATGAGTTTAACTTATGTGAGTCTTGAGAATAGTTAGAGGGCAAGTTCTAGACATCGAGACAGAATACCTTTCTCGTGACTCGTGAAATATCTCTCTAGTAGACTTCTACGTGTTCCCCTTAATCATTTTTGGATTTTTACTGGTTTCAAAGTAAAAGTAGAATAAACTATTTTTACGCATTTAGAAAAATAAAAATCTAATCGTATGCTGAATATTTAATTCTATATAAAATTCTACTTACATGTGCACTTAACGAGGAACACAGCATGACCAACAATTCTACTGCAAAATTCAAAATCCAATTAAAGAATGAAAATATCTAAACACTATGTAAAAGATGAAATACTAGAGATTTTGCATGTGAATAATTATAAAAACAGTGATTTATCTAATTAAAAATTTAAAATTGAACCAATATTTTTTCAATTTTTTTAAAATAAAAAAAACCACTAAAGAGATCTCACCCCCATACTTAAAAATAAACATTGTCCCCAATGTTTATATGCATGTAGGAGGTGGTAAACAAAAAAAACTAAAAAATTATTTTAGAAATAATAAATAAATAAATAAATAAGATAAACAAGGGGTGTCTCACAAGAGAGCTTTTCTTTTTCCCGTCTTTAAGATAGACAGTTAGGGTTATGAGAATGGAAAAAAAATTAAGGTGCACAGGCAACTCACTTGATTCGCGCTTTGGCAAAGATGTCAAAGACGCTCGCCCTGCTACTCCTCCTCTTTCTTCTTGATTTTTCTTTTTTGAACAGTTGACTTGATAATGTAGATTTGAATCACCTATCCATACCTGAGGTGATTTAAATCTTTGTAGATGAGCGACAAATGGATCGGGGACAACGTTAGATTTAAACAGCTCACCGTCTACATGAAAATCATCAGAATAAGAAAAATAAAAAAATAAACGTGTTAGAAAAAATTTCACATGGATGAGGGTCATGTGAAAGAAATTTATCAAGCTCCGGTTGTTTATTTTCTAAAATTAATTTTTCATCCGTAGAATAATTTTAAATCAAATCATTGGACGCATCAGGTTCATAAATTTTTGCTCCTATATATTTATAAATTGTGCTTGGAAATTCATGAATAGGAGAAAAATTGCTAGTAGGAGGAGAAATATGTTCTTCTTCTACTCCTCGCAATGCGTCCATACACATAACAAGTTCTTGAAATAAATTTTCTTCTTCTTCTTCAGTATAAGCAAATACGGGGGCACATGAAGAGTCGTATTTCTCATTAGCGACATTATCCGAAGAAGGGGAAAAATCAGTAAAAGTAATAAAAGTCTAATTCAAATTTTGAGGGGAAGAATCAAATGAAAATTTCAGAGAATCACCAAAATTAGGAGAGAAACCTTGCGGTACGGAAAAAGAAGAACAAAAAGTCGGATCTAAATAAATATCCTCATTACTCGGGAATATTTCAGGGTGATCATGCCGGAAATCAACATCCGCGGAAAGAGGAAAGTTACTAAAATCAGAAAAATTGTTCGCATTAATGCTCGAAATTTTTTCATGAAACTTAACAAAATAATTTCCATAAGAATTTGAAAAATTATTTTCCTTAAAATTAGAAAAAGTATTTGAAAGGGTATTTTCATGAAAATTAGATGAAGGATTGTAATTAAAGTAGGAATAATCATTTAAATAATTATCTTCAAAATTATAAGAATAATTTTGAAGATAAAAATTAGAATAACATTCCTCACTCTGATGAGTGGCACCACAAAAAGTACATAAAAATTGGGGTCGACTTGCGACATGCAAAAGATTGACTTTGTGTGTAAGCTCAACAATCTTAGTAGCCAATTGAGAAGTAATTTTTTGGTAAAAAGAAAATTGAAGAACCGGTACTTAATAGAATGGAATTAAAAAAAATGAAAACGTGAATAGTGGTAGAGAAAGTGAATGATAAAATTAATACAATTCGCACTTTCAAAATATCAACAAAAATAGTCCCCGGCAATGACACCAAAAAACTTGTTGAGGAATTTTAATAGTTTTAAAAATAAATCCAAACTACAATCCTGAAATAGGCAAGCGTATCTATCGAAATATAGTATAGGAATGTCGTATTTAGACTCGGGGACCGTTGAGTACATGTACTCATAAGGAAGAACAGTTATTTTATCGAATGAACATTGGTTTTGCGATTTCGGAAAAGAAAATGTTAAACTACTAAGGGAAAATTGATGATGGTAAAGCTAGCACCTGATTTAGAATCTCCTTGGATTAAAATAAACCTTCATTAACATAAAGGACGCAAGACTCTTACATTACTCACTCGACCGTGGAGGTTCCTAAAGTACAAAAGTGTCTCTCTCGAGCTCATGCTTTTGACTAACCTTAGGTTGATTGATTAAGACCTCTTGGACAGTCAAAACCTAAGCTTGCTTTAGGCGGTGAACCCTGCTATTGGATTTGACTCCAATCCAGAATATCCATGTCATCCTCTCTTCAGGAGTGCAAGCAGCTCCTTTTATCTTTGAGTGATCTCCACGTATCCGCAACCTCTCGATCATTTAGGATACGAATCTTTGATCGAAGAACATATCCGCAAAAAATGAAATTGACACAAAAATAATTCAAAGATAAATCGATAGTGATAAATAAAGAGTTTTGACAAAAAGAGTTTTATTCACTTTCAAAGTTCATCATGATCAAGTGCTAATGAAATTAGCTACTTGACATGATGTAAAACTTACATGAAGAGAAAGGAAAGTAAGACATAATTGCTAAAAGGAAATTACTTGAAATTGAAAATAACTTAAAACAAAACTATTCTATGTAAAAGAGAAGAACATGAAAGAAATGCAAAAAAAATAGAAAACTAAGCTACTGAACTACTCCTATATGAATCCTAGATGCCTGCCAGCTTCTGGCTTTATATGCAATTTATAGGAAATTTTTTGGAAGTTCACGCCCCTCGGTCACGCCCGTGACCAAGGGCGTGTAAGTCTCGAAACCGTCATCTTAAAAGCTTGGGAACGTTATGAGAAAACCGCCAAAATTCGTCGTTCTGCTAGTCACGCCCCTCGGTCACGCCCGTGACCTAGGGCGTGACAAGTCGGTTACAGAAAATGCCAGGAACTCAAATCGGAGGGAAATAACTCTGGCAGTTGCTGAAGGGTCACGCCCCTAGGTCACGCCCGTGACCTAGGGCGTGTAAGCCGAAAACCGACTAGATCTAAAGATGGTGACATTAAGCGCGACATGCCTGGATGTCACGCCTGCTGTCACGCCCATGACCCAATAGTTACGCCCTTGGCCGGGGCGTGCAGGACAAAAATGGTGTAGAACTATCTTCTGGCCTTCGTCTGCTGGTCACGCCTGCTGTCACACACGTGACCCAAAGGTCACGCCCGTAAATAGAGCGTGTAACTTTAATCTGTCGTGGAAAGTACTCTAGAGCGCCTTTATGGGTCACGACCAAAATTCATGCCCGTGACTGATGTTAATGATCAAGGCAGTGAACCGGTCGCACAAGTAATATAAAATGGGAGTTTTCCCAAGCATTAATCTCACAAGGAACACAGTAAGGTGGAGTTAATTTCAAGAAGGACTTGAGATTGAAGTCCTCAGGTCGGAGCTAACTAAGGGGGGTTTTGATGTTGCGGAAACAGAAAATAAAAGGCTAACAACTACTCCTATACAGCGCTGCTATGCGATGCTTTGGCAGGCGGGATGGAATACTAGTCGGGCCGCTATGCACCGAATCACTAGGCAGATGGACGAGAAGGCTAGCAGATGAGGTGGTGAGAATGGAGGAATGAGGTTCGTAAGCACCTCTTCGCTACGCACGCCACTAGCAATTGCTAGTGCGGTAAGGGTGGATGGTGGTGGATGGAATATGGCGCAACTCAAGTAAATAACGAAAACATAGAAAATCACATAGACATGATTGTATAAAATCGTTTTACAAACTACGCATACTTCATCAATATAACTAAAGTTAAACACCAATATTCAACAAAAAAGCAAGAACAAGTCAAGAGATCGACCGAATCCGAAGCCTTGCTGAGGATTCACGGTTGGAATCATCGGGTTGTCATTCCGCGTCCAAGCTCGGTCCTCAATTGCGTCCGGGATAGAGAAGGGTTGTCACCACCTTCCAATGGCTTGTCTTCTTCGTCTCACGATAGCGGACGAAGTTTGCTAGCTTTCCTTTGCTTTATGGTTATGGCGTCAAACCCTACTTGAAGCTAACGGATGAAGGAGAAGGTCAAGAGGAAGCTTCGGCTTGGATTTGGTGGTGAAAGCTTGCCCGGAGCACCTCCCAAAGGTGGAAGATGAAGGGGAATGGCGGAGAAGGCGGAAAACGGCGGAGAAATGTCGAGCTCCGGATCCTCCCTTGAATTAGGGCGAGACCTCACTATTTATACAAAGCAGAAATGAACAATGTGCACGATCACAGGCGCACGACCAGTGGTCGTGCGCACTATGCCCTGTGCTCGTGCGCACTGGCATGGAAGATCAGGATGAAGAATTGGGATAACGCGCACGAGTAGTGGTGCATGACCAGTGGTCGTGCGCACTAAGTCCAATGGTCGTGCGATTTCCCCAGACAGGACTCCAGAAATGAGGAATCAATGCACACAATCAGTGGTGCACGACCGGTGGTTGTGCGCAATATGTCCAGTGGTCGTGCGCTTACCCCAACCTGATTCTGGAAAATGAAGAGTAGTGCGCACGATCAGGGGCGCACGACCAGTGGTCGTGCGCATTAGATCCCATGATCGTGCGCAGTATTCCTGTTTCACAACCATCCCGAAACACGCACACGACCCCTATACCGAAAGAAAAACCAATCACTGATATGTGCAGACATTTCAGACAATCACAAAAAGGAGTACAAACAATAAAAGTAACAAAATACACAACCACAGGCATAAATGTGCACTTCCTATGGAAATATAGGCAAGATGAAATAGGAACGATAAAGAACTTAAAGTGAAGTGCAAACACATGAAAACTAGCCCAGATGAGTCTGAAAATAGGTATAGAAAGTGGACTCATCACACCCCCAGACTTAACTATTTCAGCATCCCGAGCAAACTAAAATCTAAGCAGATAGGGAAAAATACTAGTTAACAAAGAAATTGCGATACGAAGTACCATGCGAAGTCGCATGCTCGCGCGTGTAAAAATATAATAGAAGAAATTTCTAAGTATACAAAATAGTTTATACTTTTCACAATGCGTATCAACATTTTATTATTACTCAAAAATAGAATCGCGGTGAATCATATGGTCATGCGTAGGGAGAAAGTAGACTAATCGCTAGGCGAGCAATGCCAAATATCGGGGCTCAGGATAACCTCCAAAGGAATCCACCAATGTCGGTGACCATATGCTTGCCCTTTCGCATTATCTCCACGGCACTGGTTTGGTCCACACACGAATCAGTAGGACTTGAGGTGAAGAGATGGGGCTTGGGTTTCAGTGAGGTAAACAATGATAAACAGGAAGTCTATGCACCTAACCCAAATGAGCTATCATTAAAAGAATCCCTCTACTAAGCAAAATACACGTGAGTACACCACACCTCCAGACTTAATTTTTCAAATATGGGTGTGTGTACCGCCTACTCCAAATACATTCTCATTTCCAAAATGATTTTCAATTAAAACTTTTTCTTTTCACTTTTTTTTCTTTACAAATATTTTTTTCTTTATTCAAATCATCTTTTTATTTTTGCAACTTCAGCAAATATAACATTGGAGTACATCCACATAATCACAAGTAAAATCACCACATCACACCCCAACATTAAAATGTAAACACTAAAGCTCAACTTGGGTGTGCGACTAGGATTGGCTATGAGGCTTTGGTGAAATCATGGTGGAGCTGAATCAAAAGGAGGGTTATGCACAACGGGGATAGCGAGGATAAGACGTCAGGAACGGTACAAAGCTCAACCAGGCCAAAATAATGGCCTACATCACGCTCATGCATGACTAACCTATACCCATGCTTCAAGAATAGCTTGGGTCAAGTTCTTAGCCAACGAGAAAGACTATCCATCCTCCCGACTCGAGCAATACGAACCTAATGGCCGTCTACACACATCCCTAAGCTACCGTCAGATTCACACTGGATTCACCAAGTTTTGAGTAGAATAAAAAGTATTTACGCAATTAAAAAAATATAAAACCAAAAGCATACAAAAAAATTAAATCTACTCCAATTTCTACACGAGACGAGAGCAGTTGACTAGGAGCACAGCAAGGTCAACATTTTACTCTGTCTCACAATCCTAAGCCAACACCATAATTTTCCCAAATCTAACGAAGAAATGAGCTTAACTCGCGGCACACTAACAGCTAAGCACGCGCTCATGTGGGTGTAGTGGTGTGTGATACAATGAATTAATCAAAATAAAACAATAAAGGCTTCTAGTATGCACAAGAAATGTGTGAGTGCAATAGGTAACAAATCTCTCCCCCTGACTTAAACTAAACTACACAGCAGATGATATAGAAATTAAAATCATAAGAAGCTAAGGGAAGAGGTTACCCAATACTCAGCTAGTGAGCATACCAGAAGATGCGTGGAAACATGAAGCAGGCCCGCCATATGAAGAATCACAACCCCGCCAATTCAATTTGCCATGAATACCGGCAGGGGTGAGCTCCGCAAAAACAAAAGAAAAATATACCAAAATAAGTGCTAAAACTAAAATAGACATGAAAAATAAAAATGCAGGAAAATGAAAGATAAGTACTGGGGTTATTGTCATCCCAGCACGACTTATTACATTTGAAACAGTTCTAGCTAATGGGCCTATGAAACAAAAAGTGCACAGGTAACTGGCCTAATATCCGTTTCGGTAACGGGTACCGATACGATGATAGAGCAGTTACCCCTCTACCTAAATAATAATACCTGCCCAACACAGGTAGAGGAAATAGGAAGTAGGATGAGGAGGAGGCCTGGTCCTAACTCATCTCACCACAAAACAAATCCTTGCCTAGCAAGGTTTCGTCCACCACAAGTTCGCTAGGGGCGAAGGTGACGGCAGGTGCTTCCACTGTGAAGGAGGTAGGAACCTCCTCACACAAGAGGATGCACTAGTCGACAGCCTGAGCGCAAGGCTCAACGTCAACCCAACTTACCTGTGGAGATTTAACCTGCACAGGCTCAGATAAAGAAGAGTGATCAAGAAATAAAGGAGAAGAAGAACTAAAATAATCAGAAATAGGGGGAGTGGTCCCGGTCTCACTCCCAGCAGGATCCAAGCAGAGATCATCATCGGTATCATACGAGTCATATCGAGGGGAATCCGAGAACTCAAGGTCTGCGGTGGTAAGAGGAACGGCCTCATCCAATAAGGAGGTGCAAACCTCTGCATCGGAAAGAGGGTATTCCTCATCCCACCGGGGTGCGTAAAAGTGTTCCGAAGATCCACCTTCTCCGTCGGAGATAGAGGAATCATCATCCCACTTCGGCGCAACCTCGGGCACCGAATCATCAACAAGTACGACATCATCAACCGACTCACACAAAAATGGAGTAGCACAATCCGGCAAAAATTGCGGAGGGGCAAGGCTGCTCTCAAAATCAAGCACTGAATGAGCAGGCCCCATCGCAAAATCATTCACTGACGTCACCCCGTCGACGACCGGAACAATCTCATCGTCCCATACAGGAGCGTCGATGAGTTCTTGCTCCTCTTTTTGTTGGCTAACACCAGAGTGATCATCATCACTCAAGGAAAGCTAGTAAAAAGGGATCGAGGGACCCATGAAAGAGTTGTATGCGGCCAGAGATTCTTCAGTAATCTCAACGGGTAAAGAATGAGCAAAGTGTGTTATGTCAGTGTATGGGCCAGGCAATACCCTGCTAGGCCTGTCCACAACAGTCTTCCACAAACGGGAGGTTGTTGTGCACACGCCCTCAGAGGGAGAAGGCTTGCACAAATGAGGTCAATCCTAAAACATGTGGCCCACACCTTGACATAACAAACACCGAATGCAATGCTTGGCATTCATAACAGCAATGGCATCGATGGATCGGCGCAAAGTGTCAAGGATACGGCACTCAGCATCAAGATCCATCACGAACAAAAATAATTGCTGAAAAAGTGCTACACAGCTAAAATGAAAATAGCACGGATCTGCTATCTAAATCAAAAATCAGAAAAGGGTAAAAAGAAGTAAGCAAAATAAAAATTCTAATAACCAAAGCAAACAAAAAATAAAAAATGATATGCACAAATGGAAAAGGGCTTCAATCTATTAGATCCCATGATCGTGCACAGTATTCCTGTTTCACAACTATCCCGAAACACGCACATGACCCCTGTACCGAAAGAAAAACCAATCACTGATATGTGCAGACATTCCAGGCAATCACAAAAAGGAGTACAAATAATAAAAGTAACAAAATACACAACCACGGGCATAAATGTGCACTTCCTATGGAAATATAGGCAAGATGAAATAGGAACGATAAAGAACTAAAAGTGAAGTGCAAACACATGAAACTAGCCCAGATGAGTATAGTGGTGAGTATTCCCGCCTGTCACGCTGGTGACCCAGGTTTGATCCCCGGCAACGGCGCCAAACACTTGATGCTAATGATCACGACAGTGAACCGGTCTCACAAGTAATATAAAATGTGGGTTTTCACAAGTATCGATCTCACAAGGAACACAGTAAGGTGGAGTTAATTTCAAGGAGGACTTGAGATTGAAGTCCTCAGGTCGGAGCTAACTAAGGGGGGTTTTGATGTTGCGGAAACAGAAAATAAAAGGCTAACAACTACTCTTATGCAACGCCGCTATACGATGCTTCGCCAGGTGGGATGGAAGACTAGTCGGGCCGCTATGCACCGAATAACTAGGCGGATGGACGAGAAGGCTAGCGGATGAGGTGGTGAGAATGGAGGAATGAGGGTCGTAAGCACCTCTTCGCTACGCACGCCACTAGCAATTGCTAGTGCGGCAAGGGTAGATGGTGGTGGATGGAATATGGCGCAACTCAAGTAAATAACGAAAACATACAAAATCACATAGACATGATTGTATAAAATCGTTTTACAAACTACGCATACTTCATCAATATAACTAAAGTTAAACAGCAATATTCAACAAGAAAGCAAGAACAAGTCAAGAGATCGACTGAATCCGAAGCCTTGCTGAGGATTCACGGTTGGAATCGTCGGGTTGTCATTTCGCGTCCAAGCTCGGTCCTCAACTACGTCCGGGATAGAGAAGGGTTGTAACCACCTTCCAATGGCCCGTATTCTTCATCTCAAGATAGCGGACGAAGTTTGCTAGCTTTCCTTTGTTTGATGGCTATGGCGTCAAACCCTACTTGAAGCTCACGGATGAAGGAGAAGGCCGAGAGGAAGCTCCGGCTTGGATTTGGTGGTGAAAGCTTGCCCGGAGCACCTCCCTAGGGTGGAAGATGAAGGGGAACGGCGGAGAAGGTGAAAAATGGTGGAGAAATGTCGAGCTCCGGATCCTCCTTGAATTAGGGCGAGACCTGCACTATTTATACAAAGCAGAAATGAACAATGCGCACGATCACAGGCGCACGACCAGTGGTCGTGCGCACTATGTACTATGCTCGTGCGCACTGGCATGGAAGATCAGGAAGAAGAACAGGGATAACACGCACGAGTAGTGGCGCATGACCAGTGGTCGTGCGCACTAAGTCCAATGGTCGTGCGATTACCCCAGACAGGACTCCAGAAATGAGGAATCAATGCACACGATCAGTGGCGCACGACCGGTGGTCGTGCGCAATATGTCCAGTGGTCGTGCGCTTACCCCAGGCTGATTCTGGAAAACGAAGAGTAGTGCGCACGATCAGGGGCGCATGACCAGTGGTCGTGCGCATTAGATCCAATGATCGTGCGCAGTATTCCTGTTTCACAACCATCCCGGAACACGCACACGACCCCTGTACCGAAAAAAAAACCAATCACTGATGTAGGGTTATCCGGAAACGGAGATCTCCGCGAAGCTAACGCTCTCCCTACGCACAACACGTCGTAGATCTACCGCACCTACACAGCACCTATCGCCCACAATATTTCCTCGTCACAAAACGCAGCACAAACAACAAAGGAGGAATGGTCGACTCGAAAACAACGATCGGAAATTTGAGTCGGATTATTCCCCAAGAAAACACAAAGGTTGCCACTCCTTTTTGAGAGCAAGACCAAGGCTATAGGCCAAGATCCGCTCAAGCAAATAGGATCCACCCGATCCGGAAATAAAAGCCTGGCAATGGCGATTTCGATTCAAACTTGCAGCGATTAAATTAAAGATCCGGAGAAAACGATGAGAAAAATCCACCACAACTAAAGAGAAGAAATCACACAAGGGAGGGGAAAGAGATTACCCAACCGGAAAACTTTCACACGAGATAACTGTGGGAGAATCACTCTCTCCACGGATCCATCGGCGTCGCACCGAATGGTTTGCAACCTTCTTCCAAGGAGTCGCACCGAAGGAAGCCATGCCGGAGTCGCACCGAACGGGGATGGAGGAGGCAAGGCTTGGCTTCACACCAAAGGGGAGGGGGCGGCTATGGACTTCTCCATGGTGGCCGAAATTTCCACAAGGGGGTTTTTTTAGGTTTCTTTTCCAATTGCCTTAACTCTTCATGATAGCCTCCTTTAAATAGGAGTTACAAATAAGCCTTAGCCCTTCATGATGGAGATTTAATCTCATCCATCCGAATGGCTAATAGGAGTTACAAATAAGCCTTAGCCCTTCATGATGGAGATTTAATCTCATCCATCCGAATGGCTAATTGCACACCAAAACTAAAATAGTTCAAATTAAAAATACAACAACACATGCAATGAATATAAAATTATCACATAAGCATAGGATAATTTTATATTCCAATTATAAAATAGAGTGTACGAAAAGGAAATAAATAAAACTAAGGCGTTGCCGTGGCGGTAGCACAGCGCTGGCGGAGGTTGTAGCGTAGCCGTCCGTTAGCGTCATCGTGCCGCCTCATGTCCTTGAGTTGTATGGCCTTAGCAACCGGATCATCAACAGCATCATCAGCATCATCTTCAACTGGTGGAGGAGGGGCCGCGCCATCAATCCTCCCCCGCTCAAATGCACGCATCTCCGTTGCGTGGTCCAAGCGATAGCGGTGAAGGAGAGCGGCATCCAAACTCTGCAGCTCCGTCTCGAGTACCCAAGAGTCATCCGAAGGGGGCCGATCACGCCAACGGATGAGAAAACGGTGGGTGTCGCCATCAGCAGTGGTAACAGGCTCAACATCGAGTATCATCTCTGGAGTGGAGAACGTCCGTGGAAACCTGGGGAACATATTAGCAGTAGGCAGGAAAGAAGCAATTTACCATCTGATGATATACCTGTGGGGACCGAAAGAGAGAGATCATCCGTACTACCACTCCCCAACCCATGAGAATTTTTAGTGGGAGAAGAAGATGACAAAGAAATCAACTCTTGTGGTGGTGACACAAACATCGTTAAATCCGAAACATTAAAAATGGGGGAGATACCCCAATCAGCAGGCAAGTCCAAAACGAAAGCGTTGTCACCTAGCTTTTTAATAATCCGAAAAGGGCCGGCGCGCTTTGGTGCTAACTTTTTAACGGTGCCAGTTGGCAAGCGTTCGGGAACCAAACGGACTAAAACTAGATCGCCAATTTTGAAGTCTGATACTCTCCTATGTAAATTAGCGTGCACTTGATAAGAGTCGTATTGCGTAGTCAAGGTGTCCCGTATACGTGCGTGTAAATCATGGATGTGTTGGGCGAAGGATTGTGCAAACTGACTTGCCTTGTACGTTGGGGTCAACGGCACCAAGTCAAGTGGCACAGGAGCCTTATACCTGTGGACAATCTCATTTGGAGACAGACCCGTAGACCGATTCTTGGAATTATTGTAGGCTAATTGGGCATGGGGAAGGAGAAGATCCCAAGTGCTCTTGTGATCACTCACGAGGCATCGTAACAAATTTCCTAAGCTCTGATTAACCACTTCCGTCTGCCCATCAGTTTGGGGATGATAGGCAGAGGAAAACAATAATTTCGTTCCCATTAATATCCAAAGAGTCTTCCAAAAATAACTAGTGAATTTTACGTCCCTATCCGACACTATGGTCTTGGGCACTCCACGGTGACTAACGACTTCTTTAAAATAAAGCTTAGCGACGTGAGATGCATCATTTGTCCTACTGCACGGGATGAAATAAGCCATCTTTGAAAACCTATCCACAACTACAAAAATTGAGTCATGACGGCGTAGGGTAATGGGGAGGCCTAATACAAAATCCATACTAACGTCGACCCAAGGCATGGAAGGAATAGGCAAGTGTGTATATAATCCTACGTTAGTTTTACTACCCTTAGATACCTGGCATGTGCGGCAGCTACTCACTACCTGTCCCACCATAACCTTCAGTTTTGGCCAATAGAATTTGTCTTCGACTAACGTAATGGTCTTATCTCTACAGAAGTGGCCACTCAACCCTCCGCTATGCAACTCCCATATAATATGTAGTCGTAACGATGACTGCGGAATACATAGCTTCCCGTTCCTAAACAGGTAACCATCCTTGATGACGTATGCAGATATCGTCGTGGGGGAGCTATCCTGGGCAGATAAATAGAAGTCCTGGAAGTCAGGACACATGGCGTACTCATCCTTAATCCGCTCAAAGCCTATAACATGTACTTCCATAGAGGTGAGTAAAAGCGTAAGATGACTAAGGGCGTCCGCGACTCAGTTATCGGCTCCCTTAAGGTGCTTGAGATTAAACGTGTAGCCTTGTAAGAAAGATACCCACTTAGCGTGTCGTGGGCTGATCTTATGCTGGCCGTTGATGAAACGTAGAGCCTCATGATCGGAGAGGACCACAAACTCCTTGGAGAGGAGATAGTGCCTCCAATGGTGTAGACATCGGACTACAGCATAAAATTCTCTATCGTAATTGGAATAGTTCAGCTTAGGGCCGGACAGCTTCTCGCTAAAATAACTAACGGGATGGCCCTCCTAGCTCAAGGCACCTCCAATCCCGACCCCAGACGCATCGCATGTGAGCTCAAAGACTTTAGCAAAGTCAGGTAGACGTAAGACAGGTGCCTCCGTCATAAGCTCTTTGATTCGTTCAAAAGCATGGATGGCGGACTTCGTCCACGTAAACTCTCCCTTCTTCATACAGTCCGTGATAGGCGCCATAATACTACTGAAGTCTCGTATGAAACGACGATAAAACGTGGCTAACCCATGGAAACTACGCACCTCACGTAGGGTGGTTGGCACGGGCCAGCCCTTAATGACCTGAACCTTGCCCGGATCAACTCGAATACCCTCAGAGCCGACTATATAGCCTAGGAACTCTACCTCCGAGACATAGAAAGTGCATTTCTTAAGGTTAAGAAATAACGTCTCCTTCCGCAGGGTGGAAAGGATCACTCTCATGTGGGAGATGTGCTCGGTAGTAGAGGTGCTATAAATCAGAATATCGTCAAAGTAGACGACAACGAACTTTCCCATAAATGGCTGAAAGACGTGTGTCATCATCCGGGAAAAGGTACTAGGGGCATTGGACAACCCAAAGGGCATCACAAGCCATTCGTACAGACCATCCTTCGACTTAAACGCTGTCTTCCACTCATCACCCTCTCGTATCCTAATCTGGTGATAGCCACTCCGAAGATCTAATTTGGAGAATACGGTGGCTCCAGAAAAGACATCCAACAAATCATCTAGGCGGGGAATGGGGAACCTATACTTGATGGTGATTTTGTTGATAGCCCGGCTATCAACGCACATCCTCCATGTACCATCCTTCTTGGGGGCCAGTAGGGCTGGTACAGCACATGGACTCATACTAGTCCTAATAAAACCTTTCGCTAGCAAGCCCTCGATCTAAGACTGCAACTCTAGGTGAGCCGCGGGGTGGAGTCGATAATGGGGCTGGTTTGGCAAGGAAGACCCCGGGATGAGATCTATCGCATGCTGGATATTCCTAAGCGGGGGTAACGTGGGAGGCAACTCATCCGGGTACACGTCCCTATACTCTTCCAACAGTACCCGTAACTCACTAGGTAGCTCATCCAAAATGCTAGAATCGGGCTTTGCACTTAAGAGGACTAGCGCATACATAATTCCATCAAAGAACGGATCTCTCTCAAACTCTTTCCTACCAACGAGATTCAACGTTTTCCGTTCTACCGGGATAGTGGTGTCCTTAGCCAAGACTACAGGCTCCTTCGGGACGGTCGGCTTCAAAGTGATGGTTTTGCCATTGAATTTGAACTCATAAGTGTTGGCTCTACCAAAATGGGTAACATCACGGTCGTATAGCCAAGGGCGGCCTAACAACACATGACAAGCGTCCATCGGAAGGACATCACACCACACCTCATCAATGTAGGATTTGAATGAGAGTGGGACCAGGCATCGCTTGGTAACGGGTACAGAGAGCTTGTTGATCCAAGCGACCTGGTATGGGGTCGGGTGTGGTTCCGTGACCAAGGACATACGTGCTACGGCGTTCTCAGATATGACATTCACGCAGCTACCACTATCAATAATCAGCTTGCAAAGCTTCTCGCCACTCTTAAAAATCCGGGAAAATATGCTCGTCCTCTTCCAATCATCTAATGGACGAGGAGTGGTAAAAATACAACGCATCACCATAAGGGGGTGATCGTCCTCTAAGTCACTAGGGACTCCTTCGGGGTCACTCTCTTCTGCGGCCTCGTATATGTAATCGTCAGGGTCGGTGGTTGGCTCTAATAAGGCTAGTGTTTTTGTCTTTGTTGGGCATTCGTAGGCATAGTGGCCTTGAATACCGCAAGAGGTTAAGTGGTGTTAGCCTTGCTCACCTTCTCGATAGGGACACACTCACTCGAAGGGTTCTTGGAGTTCCTAGCGGTGATCACGATTGACTTCGACTCGGTAGATTTAAACTTTCCCTTATCAGGATATGTGGAAGAAGATGCCCTAGTGGTGGACTTGTGCTTTGCATGAGCGTAACGGGAGTGAGCCTTAGAGGCTAGGTGTTTTTCAATGTCCAAGGCGGCATTGAAAGTCGTGTTCAAGTCCGTATGCCCATATCGCAAGAGCTTCCTTTGGATATCGGGGTTAAGGCCCTTTCAAAATCTAGATAAAGTGACTTCGGGAATCTCCCTAAGGTCACATCGCACCATTCGGTCCTTAAGTTCACCCATATATTCAGCTACCGAGCTTGAGCCCTGCCGCAGAGTGGCAAGCTCATCGAACATCTGTGTCCGATGGTACGCGGGAACGTACTGATCGGTCAACAGGTTCTTCATTACCGGCCAACCTATAAGGGGGGATCCGTGTCCAGTTCCTAGCCTTCGCTCCTCATTCAGCCAAAACGTCTTAGCACGACCTGTTAACTTCATCCGGGCAACTTGGACCTTTTGGGGATCCGTTAGGTTGTGCCACTCGAAGTAACACTCCATGTCCATAGTCCGGTTCAGGAAGATTTGGGGGTCTCCCATGCCATCGTAAGTGGGGGCATTTATTTTAATGGCCCTAGTAATGTCGAAGTCTCGCTCGGGGCGGTGTCCTCTAGGGGGCACCCGTGGGGAGTCCCCATCAGAATCCGAAACAGAGTTATGTTGGTGCCGGTTGGGCCGGTCAACATTAACGGGTGGCGGGGGTGGCCTAGCTTGGTTTTGTAGGATCTGGGCTAAGACATTCCTAAGCTCAGCCATTTTGGCACGAAGACCCTCTATAGCCGCGGTGTTGGGATCACCATGCTCGTTCGCAGCCATACTAGACGTAGACGGGGTTGCGTACTCCGTTCCTAGCCTAGTGCGCATTCAGGTTTGGGAGGCCCCGGGCAAGATGAATTTTCCTAGGGCTGTAGCTATATTGAAAATAAGATATTTTTATATATTCCCAAAGTGAATAACACGTAGATCGTTAAAAAAATTGTTTTTTGAAATTTTGCTGAAAAATAAAGATTTCAGCCCGCTATTGGCAGACCACAGGAAATAATTTTTTTGATTTTTTTTAGATCCGATCGACCAACAAGGAATGCAGAGAGGATGTTTTCAACGTGGGAGTTGAAACGACCGTCTCTGATACCAAATTGATGTAGGGTTATCCGGAAACGGAGATCTCCGCGAAGCTAATGCTCTCCCTACGCACAACACGTCGTAGATCTACCGCACCTACACAGCACCTATCGCCCACAATATTTCCTCGTCACAAAACGCAGCACAAATAACAAAGGAGGAATGGTCGACTCGAAAACAACGATCGGAAATTTGAGTCGGATTATTCCCCAAGAAAACACAAAGGTTGCCACTCCTTTTTGAGAGCAAGACCAAGGCTATAGGCCAAGATCCGCTCAAGCAAATAGGATCCACCCGATCCGGAAATAAAAGCCATGCAACGGCGATTTCGATTCAAAACTTGCAGTGATAAAATTAAGATCCAGAGAAAACGATGAGCGAAATCCACCACAACTAAAGAGAAGAAATCACACAAGGGAGGGGAAAGAGATTACCCAACCGGAAAACTTTCACACGAGATAACTGTGGGAGAATCACTCTCTCCACGGATCCACCGGCGTCGCACCGAATGGTTTGCAACCTTCTTCCAAGGAGTCGCACCGAAGGAAGCCACGCCGGAGTCGCACCGAACGGGGATGGAGGAGGCAAGGCTTGGCTTCACACCAAAGGGGAGGGGGCGGCTATGGACTTCTCCATGGTGCCCGAAATTTCCACAAGGGGGGTTTTTTAGGTTTCTTTTCCAATTGCCTTAACTCTTTATGATAGCCTCCTTTAAATAGGAGTTACAAATAAGCCTTAGCCCTTCATGATGGAGATTTAATCTCATCCATCCGAATGGCTAATAGGAGTTACAAATAAGCCTTAGCCCTTCATGATGGAGATTTAATCTCATCCATCCGAATGGCTAATTGCACAGCAAAACTAAAATAGTTCAAATTGAAAATACAACAACACATGCAATGAATATAAAATTATCACATAAGCATAGGATAATTTTATATTTCAATTATAAAATAGAGTGTACGAAAAGAAAATAAATAAAACTAAGGTGTTGCCCTGGCGGTAGCACAGCGCGGGCGGAGGTTGTAGCGTAGCCGTCCGTTAGCATCATCGTGCCGCCTCAAGTCCTTGAGTCGTATGGCCTTAGCAACCGGATCATCAACAACATCATCAGCATCGTCTTCAACTGGTGGAGGAGGGGCCGCTCCATCAATCACTGATATGTGCAGACATTCCAGGCAATCACAAAAAGGAGTACAAACAATAAAAGTAACAAAATACACAACCACATGCATAAATGTGCACTTCCTATGGAAATATAGGCAAGATGAAATAGGAACGATAAAGAACTAAAAGTGAAGTGCAAACACATGAAAACTAGCGCAGATGAGTCCGAAAATAGGTATAGAAAGTGGACTCATCAGTGACCTGAGAGTCACGCCCGTGTCCGGGCGTGCCAAGTTGATTTTTCCAACAATCTTCAGTTTCATCACCTGATCAGTCCTACAAGCTCCAAATTGATATTCACAGCCCAGATTGACCTTAAATATAAAAAGAAAGCAATTAAAAACATAATTACTAAAATATAATTATGATCTTATTATTTATTCAATAAACTCTATATAAAAATAACGATATAATTAGAGTTATCACTGGCCACATGTGAAAATAATAAAAAATTCCCCATTGGGCCTTTGAGGGCCAGCCTACATAGTATCAGGGACTTCAGCCCACTACTGTCCAGTTAGCTCTCCAACACCTATACAAGCATGACCCACCAAGATGTGGCAAAACAAGGCATCATTCAGCATTTGCTAACCAAATTATAACGACCCCACCCACCACTCGGGGTGGTGATGCTCCTTCCCTGCAAATAGTAGTATAAAACTATTTTGGATTCAGAATGTGCAATTTTAGCACCCTTCACCATAGGCATTGGCATGCATGATAACATGTCATGTACACTCAGGGCACATTTTTGATGTTCTGGACTTTCCCAGGCCAACCATCATCCACATTACCAGACTTGGTGGTCAAACATGAACATTTTTTGTCATGCTTAAAGCTAATGACCCTCTCCTATTCCCCTGACAGCACCAATTACTTTAGGTCATCTAGTCCAGTGACATAGAGTGGTTATAGATCAGCCCTTTCCCGTTTCTCAAATTAACATGCCACACTGTGGTTTACAGACATGGGTCGGCTTTTCCTTTCTCTTATACAATATAAATAACTAAGTTATGTCCAAGGCTGGCTCTATGGGTCACCACAGCTAGGAACTTCGGCTCTCAGCTCAACACGGGTTGGCCCTCATGGCCACCACAGCTGGGCACTCTAAGCTCTCAGATGAACAAGGGCTGTCTCACACTGCCTCCACAGCTTAGTACTTCAGGCTTTCAACTCAACATAGGATGGCTCTCACTCCCACCATAACATGGTACATCAGGCTCCCAGCTTATCATGCTACCCACCTCATCTCGTGGACACAGGCTCTCAGCTTGTGCAAACAACTGAGTTTAGCTGAATGATTTAGCCGATAGATAGATTCACCAATGCGCTCAATGATTTCAAATGGCCATAGGTACCTCGAACTCTACTTTTCCAGCCGTTGAATCATAGATAGGCCCTTGAATGGTTTTATCTTGAGATAAACTCAATCGCCAACCGTAAACTCCATGTTTTGGTGATTAGTATTGTAGTATTTTGCCGGCCTAACCTGAGCAATTAGCAATCTTTCTTGAATCAAAGGAATCTTTGACGTCTTTGCATTTATATAGCTTGGATTCATCTATTTCTACGCATGACAACGGAGTACAGTATTTTCTAGTGATGGTCCTCCCACCTCTTCCCAAAAGACGTCATTTGAAACTCGCTTAGAATCTATAACTTTAGGCAAATTCGATCATAAAGAGATGGTCCTCCCACCTCTTACCAAAATCTTGGGCGCACATGCGAAGCATATCATCCATCATTATGTTTACCCTCTTTGTCTAACCATCCGTCTGTGGATGAAAGGTCGTACTGAATTTTAGATTGGTGCCAACAGTTGTTGAATAAGCTTCCAATCATTTGATGTGAAAAGCACATCTCAGTCACTAATGATGCTATGGGGAACACCATGTAATCATACAATATGTTCAACATAAAGTTTGGCTAAGTTTTCCACCGAATTGTCACTTCGATTCGGAATAAAGTGTGCAACTTTTGTCAACCAGTCCATGATCACACAAATTGAATCATTCCTGCTTTGCGATCTTGACAAACCATGCACAAAATTCAAAGATATATCATCAAACTTCCATTACGGTATTGGTAATAGCTTCAAGAAACCAACGGGTTTTTGACATTCATCCTTCACTAGAGCGCAAGTGTGGCACTTCGCCACATAAAGTGTTATGTCCATATTCAACTCTGACAACCAGAACAACTTTTTCATGTCTTTGAACATTTTTGTGCTCCTAGGGTGGATTGAGTACTTGGTAAAATGTGACTCGTACATCAATTCCTCCTGTAATTTTCAAATATTTGGGACGCTCAACTGACCGTCCTTCGAGAAACGACCACTATTCAATAAGAATTAGGAATTTGACCCATATACTTTCTCTGGAGTGTAGGCATCTTGTTCTAGTCAAGCTCCTATGTCTATTAAATCTGAAAATGTTTAAGTTGTCTACCTAAATCACCTATAGGGGGTGAATAGGTGAGTGTGCATCTTTTTGCGGAATAAAAATTTAGCGAGCGATGAATAGAAAAATAACCAAGCATTCATAGACGACACCAAGAGTTATAGTGGTTCCCCAACCTTGGGTACATCCACTTTCAACCTCACCGATCTAGTAACGTACTAGACTCGGCTATTCAAATAATCACACTTTGAAAAAAATCCTACCACTCGGAACAAAGTTCCTACAACTCGATCCCGAAAGCAGGATCTACACTCGTAAGAGAAAACTTTCTATAAAAAACTCGAAGAACAAAGCTCCTACACTCGGAGAAGAATCTCCTATAAGAATAAAATGAATATAAAGAAATACAAATAGTAATTTCTCAAATCTGAAAACTTCAGCCTTTCTTCTTCCTTGAACTTTGAGGCTATGTCATAATTAATTTGAAGAAGACTCGGCTAGATCTCTGGATCTGAAAATTTAGGACACAGCAAGATCAAGAAGTGAATCTGTCGATTGTAGAATATCTTGATCTTTGAATCACTTACTCTGAATCTCTAGATCGAAAGCGTATCAGCAAGAATGATGATGAACAGCGGCAGCGGCTCTCGATTTAGAAAGTTAATTTCCGATTCAGAATGCTTAGAATTTCTTCTTATGGCTTCCTCTAGGGTTGGTAGATTAAGATAAGACCTTTTATAAGACTTGCCTAACGGTCATAATGATAATAAATGATTACCACGTAGACCAATCACGTGCTAATTTCATTTGAAAATCCATTTGACTGGACATAAGAAAAATTACAGAAACAATACAACAGTTCTCAAGAATAATGATTGTACTTGAGAAAAATAAGTTTTGTTCTCCAGAACAATAAGTTTTGTTCTCGAGAACAATAATGAAGATCTCGAGAAAAAGGACTTATAAAAAATATGGAGGTGGAAATCAACAATCTCGAGAATAAAAGAAGTACTCGAGAAAAATGAATTTTATTTCTCGAGAAAGAACAATCTGGTACTCGAGAACGAAGATGTATTCTCGAGAATAGATGTCTGGCACTCGAGAAAAGTAGTGTAGGTCTCGAGAAAAATCTTCTGCATCTCGAGAATTAAGCATAGTCTTCTCAAGAATAAACTTAGTATTCTCAAGAAAAAGACAGAAAAATTCTATCAGGAGAAGAAGTATCTCGAGAAGAAGTGTCATGAAGTACTCGAGTACATATGGCCTTCTCGAGAACAGCATTAAGCTTTCTCGAGAACTGCTTTTGCAACTCGAAATCATGACAAGTCTCACTCGAGAACAAGCTTCAGTACTTCTCGAGTACAAAGCATAGTACTCGAGAAAAACACATAAAGAATTTTTCTGAAAATCTGAAAACATGATTTTTTCATCATAATCAACATCTAACTTTTCTCCTATGCCCTTAGTGTTTGAAAAGTAATTGTGTCCCAATAGAGAGGCTACACATGAGTCAACATCATGGATCACACAATGAGAGATTACATTCTATGGTTCTGTGTTTGGTGACTCATTGTAGACTAACATTGTCTATACTAGGCAATTGTATCATGCTAACACTCAACTAAAAAGAGCATCAAATAAAAACTTAATTCATATTAGTTTAAGAGTGAATTCATACAAATCTGGGTTATTGTGGATGCAATACCCAACATTCTCCACCTATTTGTAGAAGTCAGAACCCTCTACACTAAGGTGAATTACTTAAAGATAAAACAAGTAAAGAAACTAATAGCCATAATAAATAGAATAAGATCTATAATGGAGAAAAATAAGATCAACAAAACTATAGGTTCATATTAATAGAAATTTGTCCAAGAGAAATTTCAATTCCACAATTTCAAAAATGAGAACTATCAGAACATCTTCAATTTCTATTAATCATGTTGTTGTTACTGTCTTTCTAGCTTTTTCTGTCATCTCTTTTGGTAGATGTATTGTTTAGGAAAATACTTTGGAGGTTTTGAAGGAGTTTTGGGATTATTCCTCCCATATTCTTTATCATATATCCTCCTTTTGGTAAGAGACTTTCATATAACTCAAAATCAAGAGAGTTGTAATGTAAGTTCCTGTCTTCATTGAAATCAACTACCAGCTTGAGAGTGTCAAGAATAAGAGAATTGGAGGTTGGGCTCCAAACTTCAGACAATTATTGATGTCTTTTCCTTTCAGCATCAAGATGAGGAGTTGATCTACTAGCTGAGGCTCCATCCCATATTTCCTTCTTTTGGCTTTTTGAATTTCTGGAGGTTGAAGAGGCATGCATGCTTGTTATGATTCCCAAACCTCTTTATAGTTCTCCAGAGGAGGTCCTTCAAAATAGTCAGGAGGAGGTTGTTCAAAGTATTCTGGAGGAGGTGAGAATGTTGGCCTATTTACATCCAAATGTGCAGGAGGAGGTACAGAAGGATCCATTTCCAGTTCAAGAAACAGTTGATTATGCATCCATATATTAGTATCATATGTATATAGCTTTGTCCTTTTGACTTCTTTAAGTACTGAAGTCTGGATCTCTTTCAGTTTGTCATCCCACTGATTTTTCATAGTTTTTGCTTATTTTCTAGTTGTTCTTTCACTTTATCCTCTCCCTTTCTGACTTCTGGAGAGAGGGTGTTGATTACATCTTCTTTAAACTTCCCAACTTCTTCACAAGTTTTGAAATTTATCTCTTAGGCCCTTTTGTCTAGCTGAATTTGATTGTTGGCAAGGGTAACTGATTGGTCCATTACATCCCAATGCTTGTAATGGTACGATCTATGGCTTTTCCTCCAATCTGTAAGTGCCTTTTAAATTCATCAGTGTTATATTGGATTTCAGCAAATTCTCTACTCATTTCTTTTTTCAATGCAGTCATTTTATCAGTTATAACTTTTTGAGAAGAATCAAAATAAGCACTCTGAGCAGTCAGCATAGCATCAATTTTGCTTAGAATAGAACCTTCAGGAAATGTTTCAGATGGAATAGATGGTTGAGGTTGAACTGGGGTTGTCCATGGAGCTATCTCTTCAATGATAACATTGGATGTAGAGGTAAGCTTTTTGCTGATTGTGCTTTGTTCATCTTCAGCATCTATGGGCAGCATGGATGGAATCTTAAAGTGAAGACCTGGAAGTGGTGGTTCAACAGCTTCAATAGGAGTGTCATCATCAGAATCATGGATTGAAACAATTTCAGGATCAGTTATATCTTCAAATGGAGATGGGGCTAGTTCTTGTATAGGAGATATTCTTTGGGGAGACTGTGCTAGAGACTTTGCAGGAGAAGAAGTATGATCTACAGGTATGTGGGATAGAGGCTCTTTGGAAGTGAGATCCTCTATCATCTTGTTGATGTCTTCATTAGTAGATAGAAGTTGTTCTTGAACATGAGCATCTGTCAAGTTTTTTTGATTCTGGATTATCTTCAGCAGTAGGAAAAACTGGATGGTATGGATGCATCAGAGTGGATGTTGTAGCAGCAGATGGTGTAGAATTATCTTCTGAAATAATATTAGCAGCAGTAGATGTAGATGGAACTATGGGTGCAACAGCAGGAGTAACTTGAGGAGGTATTTCTATAGAAACTGGTGCTGGAGTTTCTGTGGAAGCTGGAGCAGGAGTTGGCTGATCTGGAATAGAGGGGCAAGCACCACCTCAATAACTAAGTCAGTTATCTGATGAGAAGGGGGAGATGGGGTCCTGTCCACATCTTCAATTTCCTTTGAAGCTTTGTCAGACTTCTGAAGTTTAACCTCCCATCTCTGGATAGAGGTAATAGAAACTTTCTTCATATGATATAGGGCTATGCCCTTTTTGATGGAGAAAACTGCAAGGTCCATGTGATTTAGGTATAGAGAAAGAATCCTGCCATAATTTGGACTCTTAATACATGCCTTAATTTTGTCAAAACGCATCATACCCCATTGAAATTTCTTTCTACAAATCACTGCAGTCATCATATCAAAGAATTCAAGTGTGATATAACTGATGGAGCTTGTCTTGCAGAGAAGAACTTTACACAAAATATCTGCCAGCAGTTTGCTTTCTGCATTCATGAACAGTCTTCTAACAGTGTGATATGATTAGGGAATCCCACAGAAATTATATGCCCATTCATAATCTGTGCTAACTAGATCATCTTCTTGATCTATCACAGGAAGTTGTAGAAATTTGGAAATCGAGAGAGAAATCATTTTCCCTTCACATCTCTAACCTTTGACTTGAGCACCTTTCCATTGCATTTAATCTTTGCGTGTTGGAGGAACTCTTTGACATCAGAAGTTAAAATACGGCATGGATGTTCCCGAACAAATGACAGACTAGCAGTATCGAGCAAGATAAGAACATTCTTGAAGTCATCAGAAATCTCGCCAATCCCTATTGATTTCAGTTCACTATTGATCCCGAGTTTAGAAGATGATGCCATTGAGGAGAAAGAACTGTTAGCTGGCCGGCGAACGGAGAATTTACCTTGAGTGCGGCAGTTGGCGGAGACGGATAAGGTGAAGAGTCTTTTCTCGAGAGAGGCATTTGAAATCGGGAATAAAATTTCTTGGACCTAATTCTATTTATATTTACCTTTAATTTCGATGATAAAAGATATAAATAACATTAAAAGTTACGGGAATATGGCGGAAACCGATCGACGAACGTCAAACTCCGATCAACGAAAATCGAATTCCAATAGACAAAAACCGATCGATGAATGTCGAACTCCGATTGTTGAAATTTGAACTCTGATCGATGAAATAGGATAAAGGAAAAACTGATCGACGAACGTCAAACTCCGATCGACGAATTTGAACTTCTTCTCGAGAAATGATACCGCCTTTCTCGAGTAGAATTATTATTCTCGAGAAGTAATTTCTTGTTCTCGAGAAGTAAGTCTGCCTTTCTCGAGTACAAGTGTTGTACTCGAGAAATGAAGTCCATACTTTGAAATTTTTTGGATTCTGAAGTGTAACCAGAACTTTAACTTGCTGTCACATTTTTCTTCATTCTTCTTCATCCTTGTTGAGCATGCCAAGTTCTATTTTGAAGAACGAGAACTTGGCCTCATCCATTGGCTTTGTGAATATATCGACAAGTTGCCTGTCAGTTGGGGCATATAGGAGATTTATGTCACTATGCTCCACAAGCTCCCTGATGAAGTGGTATCACAGTTCTATGTGCTTTGTCCGGCTGTGAGAGACTGGATTGTTGGCTATGGCAATTGCACTGGAGGAGTCGCAAAATAAAGGAATGTACATGACCTTCAAGTTGCAGTCTTCAAGTTGGTTCTTTATCCAAAGCAATTGTGCACAACAACTGCCGGCAGAAATATATTCTGACTCGACCATTGAGATTGCGACACAATTTTGCTTTTTGCTGCTCCATGAAATGAGCCTCCTTCCAAGGAATTGGCAACTCCCGGAAGTGCTCTTTCTATCATCTTTGCTTCCAACAAAATCTGCGTCTGAAAAACTAATTAGTTCGCTGTCATTACTTCTTAGGTACCATATGCAAAGATTTGGTGTACCTTTAAGGTATCTCAAAATCCGCTTTGCAATAGTGTACTAAGATTCCCTAGAGTTCACTTGAAATCTTGCACACACGCATGTTGAAAACATTATATCCAGACTACTAGTAGTAAGATAGAGAAAGGATCCAATTATGTTTCTGTACTTGGTTTCATCAAAAGGTTTCCCTTTCTCATCCTTATCCAGAGACATAGTTGGACCCATTGGAGTCCTCATAGAGGTTGCGTTCTCCATGCGGAATTTCTTAATTAACTCCTTGGTGAACTTCGTTTAAGAGATGAAAATTCCATCTTCAGATTATTTCACCTGAAGTCCTAAGTACTACTTCAGCTCCCCCATACCGTTCATTTTGAACTTCCCTTACATAAGTTAGGAAAACTTTTTGCAGAGATTGTCGTCAGTAGAGCCAAATATGATGTCATCGACATAGATTTGCACTAGCAAAATCTTGCCTTTTATTTCTCTATGAAATAATGTCTTATCTATCTTTCCTCTTGTGAACTTGTCCTCAAGAAGAAAGTTAGACAGCGTCTACTACCAAGCTCAAAGAGTTTGTTTCAAACCATATAATGCTTTAAATAAAAGATAGACATGCTCAGGAAAGTTAGAATCAATGAAACCTGGAGGTTGTTCCACATACACCTCTTCCATTATGTCAACATTAAGGAATGCCGACTTCACGTGCATCTGATAGACAGTGAAACCCTCAAGTGCTACATATGCTAGGAATAACCTGATTGCATCCAGCCTTGCTACTGTGCATACGTCTGATCTAAGTCGATTACTTCTTCTTGTATGTATCCTTTGGCGACGAGTCTATCCTTGTTCTTAATGATTGCACCATCCTCATCCATCTTGTTCCTATAAACCCGCTTTGTTCTGATGACGTTCTTGCCTTTGGGTCTTGGAACAATCTTCCAATCTTAGCATCGCTTGAATTGATTCAACTCTTCCTCCATTACCATTGTCCATGATGCGTCTGAATTTGCTTCCTCAAACTTCTTCGGTTCAACCTGTGAGAGATAACTCAAATAAAAATTTTCATTAGTTGTACCTCTACGAGTTCTGACACCATCCCGGGGATATCCTATGATTTAGTCCATTGGGTGATCCTTCAAATGTCCGATGTACAACCCCGTGTCCGGCGAGCAAGGTCATCAAGGGGCGAGTAGGCCAGACTGGGAGCAGCAGGCGAGCTCGGCAGCGGCAGGGGGCGAGGCTGAGCTCGGCATCCGGCGACCGAAGTTCGTCGATCGGCGACCCCGAGCCCGGCATTCGCCGAGCGGGCCTGGGGGTCAGAGGTCCCAGCTCGCCTGGGGGTCAGAGGTACTTTTTACTGTTTTACCCCTGCTGGTCTGCCCATAGCCCTTCAAAACAGCGGAGTTTGGCTGTTGGCAGGCCCAGCCAAGGGTTTCCTGGTAATTTCAGGTCAGTTATTTTGGTTATTGGCAGTACGGATTTCAAAAACTATAAATAGGACCCAAGGGGTACCCCTGAAAGCAAGTGTTTCCCTGAGCTCCTCTCCCCAAATTCTCTAAGTGCTTTATGTGGGTACCTTAGCTCGGCTTCAGGCTAAGGAGGGGAAGCGCTCTGAGATCTTCCGGGTTTGTGGTGGGACCTCCCCGCCGAGCCCTTGGGTCTGTTTCTCCTTGTCTTGTTGTTTTTTCTTGCAGGAACGAAGTAGGCGCGAGACCACCCCTTTCCCCAAGGGCGAGCTCCACAGGAAGCCGGGTTCCGGTTTCAACATTTTGGTGCGGTGAGCGTGGAGAGTGGTCAGTGCAGAAAAGCGCCCGCGAGCTCAATGACGGGACAAGGATCCGATAGGCCGAGCTCGCCGCCCGCCCCGCCTCTCGCGACGGTGGGAATGTTTGAAGATTTCAGAAACGAGGTGCTGACCCTGGTCAAGTTCGCACTCGGCACGCGGGCCGAGTGCTCGACTCCAGCGATCCAGATCGCGGCGGCCCCCTCCTTGGGCGAGGACGCTCCCGGCAGGCGAGCTGGGAAGGAAGTGGCCGAGGAAGGCCGAGGGTGCGAGCTCCCCGGGCGCGAGCTCTTCCCTGGCTCGGCAGGCCGATGTCGCTTCGGCGAGCTGGGCTCGCGAGACTCGCCAGCTCGCCCAGTGGGGGGAGAGAGCCCTTTCAGCGAGCTGGTCTCTTCAGCTCCAGTTCCAGATGGGTTCAGGGAGCCCGAGATGTCTTATTACACTGGGAAGGGAGACCCGGTCCAGCATGTCCAATGGTTCGAGGACGTGGTCTCCATCCGTCAGATGTCGGACGGATTCAAGTGCCGGCTCTTCGCCATCACGCTCTGGGAAAAGGCGAGAGAGTGGTTCCACCAGCTACTGGCCAACTCCATCTACTGCTTCGAGGACCTACGCCGAGGATTCATGCTGAGATTCACCACCTCGAAGAAAAGGAAGAAGAAGTCTGAGTCTCTGTTTCACATTAAGCAGGGGGTGAACGAGACGTTGGGGAGCTACGTGGACCGATTTCAGGAGGAGGTTACTCAGGTCCAGGATATGCCGGGCCATAGTCTGATGATGGCCTTTACCCTGGGCCTGCAGCAGGGCTTCTTCCGGATGGAGCTGAAGAGAGTTCCCCCCTTCTCCTATGAGGAGTTGACGGAAAGGGCGGCGAGAGAGGTTGACGGGGAGGCGTCAAACCCGGAATTTGCAAGGAAGTTGGCCAGGTGGGCCACAGAGAAGGAGAGGGAATCGAAGGGAGGAAGAGGTCAGGAGGAGAGAAGAGGGGAGCCCAGGCAGAGGGAGCAGAGGCAGCTCCAAGGGCAGCAGCAGCCGGGGTGGGGGCGTCAGGAGCCCGACCGTCGGCTAGGATGGAGACCAGAGTGGCAGGGGCAGGGGCCACAGAGGGGAAACTTCGGAAGAGGTCACTTTCAGGGGAGGCAAGACCAATTCCACCCCCCAGGTTGGAGGCAGAGCCAGAGGCCCCGGCTCCCTGATCAAGAGGAGGCCATGTCCATAGCCTTGGGGGCCAGGAGAGGAGCGTGGAGGAGAAGAAGGAGGGAGGTTAGGGTGGAGCTGCCCTACTGTGACTTCCATCAGGAAGAAGGGCACGCAACAGCCACGTGCCCGGAATTCTTGGAGATGAGGGGGAATAGGGAGCAGCAGCAGCAGCAGCAGGGGGCGCGACAGGAAGTGAGGATCGAGGAGGTCCTGCCTCGGGCGAAGGAGGATCGGTGTGAAGACCGGGTGGATGTGGGGACCCGAGGAGGGATCGGGATGATCCACGGGGGAGCAGGGATCGAGGCCTCCCGCAAGGCTAGTCTCCACACCATGTACCGGCGAAGCGTCGCCTCTACATCCCAAACCCCGCCACCAGAGGAGAGGATCACCTTCTCCAGGAGTGATCTTCCAGACCACGAGGATCTGTTCTGTGATGCGCTGGTCATCAAGACGGCCATCGAGAACTTCACCGTCTCTCGGATCCTCGTGGACAACGGGAGTTCCGTCAACGTCGTCTTCAAAAAGGCGTTTGACGCAATGAAGGTGGAGGCAAGAAGGGTGCTGGCCTCGGATGGCCCCCTGTTCGGGTTTTCAGGAGAGAGGAAGGAGGTAGAGGGAGGAGTCGGACTCCATGTCACCTTGGGGGGGCAGTCCCGAAACTGCAAGTTCGTCATTGTGGACGCCCCCAGCAGCTATAGCGCCATCTTTGGAAGGCCCCTGATCAGCGCCTTCCGCTGCGTCCCCTCATCTTTTCATCAATGCTTGAAGTTCAACACCGAGGGGGTCCAAGTCAGGGTTAGGGGAGACCCAAAGGTGGCGCGGGAGTGTTATGTCACTGCGGTGAACACCATCTCTTGGCAGGAGGGAGCCGAGGAGATGGGGCGAAGGATGGAGGAGGTCGAAGAGGAAGCAGAGGGGGAAGAGCTCGGAGAGAAGGGCTGCGCAGAGGAAGCGGCCGGAGGAAGTTTGGAGGTGACCGGGGTGAGGGTCGAGGAGGAGGCGATGGAGGTAGAGGTCCCCGCTCCGGAGGAAAGGGACGCCGAAGGATGGGCGGAGCAATCCAGGCTGGAGGCAGCTGAGGAGGTAGTGGAGCTGGAGGTGCTCACTCGAGGAGGAAGGGTGGAAAAGATCCGCGTCAGCGGGGGGCTGACCCCGGAAGACCAGGGCAGGATGCTGGAATGCATCCAGAAGAACGTGGACATCTTCGCCTGGAACGCCGCGGAGATGCCGGGGGTTGACGCGGATGTGGCCTGCCATCGCCTCAACTTGGACCCGGGAACACGCCCCGTTCAGCAGAAAAAAAGATCCACGGCGGACAAGCTGGCGGAACCCATCAGGGAGGAGGTGGCGAAACTTCTCAAAGCTGGCTTCGTGTCCGAAATTCAGTACCCCGGCTGGGTCTCAAACGTTGTGATGGTCAAAAAAGGAGACGGCCGCTGGCGGTTGTGTATCGATTTTTCCCTTCTTAATAAAGCTTGTCCTAAGGATTGTTACCCCTTGCCTCGGATCGACGCGCTGGTTGACTCAGCCGTCGGTTTTTCTGTAATGAGTTTTTTAGATGCATTTTCAGGTTACCATCAGATCAGGATGCACCCCCCGGACATCAAGGATGTCTCATTCATCACAGGGGACGGCTGCTACTGCTATAAGATGATGCCGTTCGGGCTGAAGAACGCTGGGGCCACCTACCAAAAAATGATGGATAGGGTGTTCAAGGAACAAAGGGGAAGGAACTTGGAGGTATATGTAGATGACCTCATGATCAAGAGCCGGGATGTGGACTCCCACCTCCGGGACCTGGAGGAAACCTTCGCCACCCTGCGCAAGTACAAGATGCGATTGAATCCACTAAAATGTGTCTTTGGGGCCAGCAGGGGAAAGTTCTTGGGGCATCTCCTCACCCCCGAGGGGGTCGAGCCGAACCCAGACAAGGTCAAGGCCATCTTGGAGCTGGGATCCCCGCGGAATGCAAAGGAGGTCCAACGGTTGACAGGGAAGCTAGCAGGGCTGAGTCGCTTCCTCTCTCGGGCAGGGGAGAAGTGCTCCCCCTTCTTCAAGACGCTAAGGGGGGGTCAGAGGTTTGAATGGAGCAGGGAATGTGAAGAGGCCTTCCGGGCCCTCAAGGTGCAGTTGACACAGGCTCCACTGCTCCAAGGACCGAAGGAGGGGGAGGACCTGTTCTTATATCTGGGGGTCAGGGCGGAGGCCTTGAGCTCGGTCCTGGTTCGAGAAGAGGGGAAGAGACAGCTCCCAGTCTATTATGTGAGCCGGGTCTTGAGGAAGGCCGAGCTCCGGTATCCGATCTTGGAGAAGCTTACGTTCACCCTAATCATCTCGGCTCGGAGGCTACGACCCTACTTCCAGGCACACTCAATCCGAGTGGTGACCGACCATCCCCTTCGCAACATCTTTGAGGGGGTGGAGCATTCAGGTAGATTGGCTAAGTGGTCGGTGGATATGAGCGAGTTTGACGTCTCCTTCATTCCGCGGCTCTCGATCAAAGCCCAGGCGATGGCCGACTTTCTTGCTGACTATGTGGTCGAAATGGCGGAAGGAGAACTCACTCGCCCGGCTCCTTGGAAGGTGAGAGTGGATGGAGCATCGGGAAGGCATTCCTTAGGAGTTGGAGTGATCCTAGAAAGGCCTCAAGGGACCCGGATCGAGCAGACGGTGGTGGTGCACTTTCCCATTACCAACAACCAGGCCGAGTACGAGGCCGTGATAGCAGGGCTTCGCCTGGCCAGGGAGCTTGGAGTGTCAGATGTGGAGGTCCTCACAGATTCCATGGTAGTAGCCTCCCAAATCAACGGGGAGTTCGAGGCAAGGGAGCCCACCCTGCGATCATACTTGGCCAAAGTAAAGGGGATCATTGACACTTTTCAAACTTTCACCATCCGACATGTGCCCAGGGAAGAGAATGAACAGGCCGATCAGTTGGCTAAGCATGGTCCCCAGGTGGGGGGCACCATCACCGACCTGTTCCGCCCCTCCATCGAAGAAGGAGAGCTCATGGAGATCGATCAGCAAGCTTCATGGATGGACCCAGTGGTGGTTTTTCTCTCCACAGGGGAGTATCCGGAGGGGGTAGACAAGAAGAAGCTGAGACACAAGTCAGCATACTACCTCCTCCAGGACGGGCAGCTGTACAGAAAGACCCTCTCAGGGATGCTGGCCCGCTGCGTAGCCGAGGGTGAGGCGCGAAGGAGCTTGGAGGAGGTCCACTCCGGGGAATGTGGGAGTCACTCCGGGAGTCGGACCCTGGAAGGAAGGATAGTCAGGCAAGGTTATTTCTGGCCCACCCTGGGCCGGGACGCTGCAGAATTCGCAAGGAGATGTCACAAGTGCCAACTGTTTGCCCCTCTCCAGCTGCAGCCGGCCCAACGGCTCCGTAGTATCACGGCCCCATGGCCCTTCGCAATCTGGGGAATGGATCTGGTTGGGCCGTTTCCCCAAGCCAGCGGCCAGAGAAGGTTCCTCCTAGTGATGATTGACTACTTCTCAAAGTGGATGGAGGTGAAAGCGTTGGCCAAGGTGACCTCCCAGGTGATCAGGAATTTTGTATGGGGGGAGATCATCTGTCGCCATGGGCTGCCCCAGGCCATCGTCACAGACAATGGGCCCCAGTTCGCCAGTGCCGAGTTCACCAGCTTTTGCGAGCAGCTTGGGATCGATCTCAGGTTCGCCTCGGTCCATCACCCCAGGAGTAACGGGCAAGTGGAGGCTGCAAACAAGATCATCGTCAACCTTCTCAAGAAAAAGGTGGAGAACCTGAAAGGGAGCTGGGTGGAGCAGCTTCTCGCGGTCCTTTGGGCCCTGAGGACCACCCCCAACACAGCTACAGGAGAGACCCCCTTCAAACTCTCCCACGGGTGCGAGGCAGTGCTCCCCATTGAATTCGAAGTCCAAACACCGCGAGTCGTGGCAACAAAGGAAGACCGTGAGGAATGGCAGGGAGAGAATGAGGAGGAACTGAGACTCTCCCTTGACATGGTAGAAGAAGTAAGAGACCTTTCCGCCATCCGACAGGAGGAGGTAAAAAGGAGAATGGCCAAGTACTTTGACAAGCATGTCAGGGTCAAGCAGTTCGTGGAGGGGGACTTGGTGCTGAAGAAAGTAGATGCAGCAGGGAGGTCAATATCCGTGGGAAAGCTCAATCCCAGCTGGGAAGGACCGTTCATTATAAAGGTAGCCTTGGGGTCGGGGGGCTATCGACTCCAAAATGTAGAAGGCGAGACCCTGAGTCTCACCTGGAGTGGTGACGACCTCAAACGCTTTTTTCCCTGAAACGTGTAAGCAACACTTTGACTATAATAAATTCTTTCAAACTCTTTGATATCGTTGCAATTGGCCTGCATGGTGGAATGTGATGTATTATGGACCCCGAGCAGATCCCGCTGTTAGGCTCTCACCTAGCTGACAGGGCCGGAAGTCACTCGGTGTCATCCTTGGCCTTGAGCAGATCCCGCTGTCAGGCTCTCACCTAGCTGACAGGGCTGGAAGTCACTCGACGGTAGTAGTAATAGACCCCGAGCAGATCCCGCTGTCAGGCTCTCACCTAGCTGACAGGGCTGGAAGTCACTCGGTGTCATCATTGGCCTCGAGCAGATCCCGCTGTCAGGCTCTCACCTAGCTGACAGGGCTGGAAGTCACTCGACGGTAGTAATAATGGACCCCGAGCAGATCCCGCTGTCAGGCTCTCACCTAGCTGACAGGGCTGGAAGTCACTCGGTGTCATCCTTGGCCTCGAGCAGATCCCGCTGTCAGGCTCTCACCTAGCTGACAGGGCTGGAAGTCACTCGACGGTAGTAGTAATGGACCCCGAGCAGATCCCGCTGTCAGGCTCTCACCTAGCTGACAGGGCTGGAAGTCACTCGGTGTCATCCTTGGCCTCGAGCAGATCCCGCTGTCAGGCTCTCACCTAGCTGACAGGGCTGGAAGTCACTCGACGGTAGTAGTAATGGACCCCGAGCAGATCCCGCTGTCAGGCTCTCACCTAGCTGACAGGGCTGGAAGTCACTCGGTGTCATCCTTGGCCTCGAGCAGATCCCGCTGTCAGGCTCTCACCTAGCTGACAGGGCTGGAAGTCACTCGACGGTAGTAGTAATGGACCCCGAGCAGATCCCGCTGATAGGCTTCCCTAGCTGGCAGAGCCGGAGGTCACTCGATGGTGCCGGCCTTAAAGTCGATGGGAATAGGCCAAGGTATGTGGCAGGGAGCAAAGGGAAAGGGGTCCTGTCAGGGCGAGCTCGGGCTCGGCAAACTCAGCACGGCATAATCGAGGAGGCAAGCCGGACTAGAGGGCTCTGCATGGGCGAGTTCGGGCTCGTCATTTCCGACTCGGCATTGGAAAGCAGGCCGCGAGCCCGGGCCTCGCCAAAGACAAGCCAGACCAGGGCGCCTCGCACCCCAGGCCCATCACACTTCGAAAAATTTCTTCTTTGATGGGCACAACCTGGGTGGCTCGCGTGCGAGTAGAGGTAGGCGGATAGAAGGCAGGAGGCCGCGCGCGAGTAGTAATGGCGTAATAAGGGCGGAGAGTAACTCGCCGCGAAATCATTTGGGACTCGGCGAACACTCCAAACACACTTCGCTCGCGTGGGCGCTCTCATGATCACTCTACTCGCGGAACCTGTCTCTGCGAGGTCGCGGGAGGAAGCACTCACATACATTCATAACACAACAGGCATGAAAAAGAACACCGGTATGATCAAAACACTTTCATTTATTATTCACAAATGTACAGGGAGCTCGCCACTGCGAGTAGTCAAAAAAGAAAAAAGAAAACAAAAATACAGGGCTGTCAGCTGGCCTCGCCCCCTCCGCCGGACTGGTCCTCGTCGTCGCCCGAGTGGTCCTGGAAGCTCTTCCCGAACATCGCGTCCAGGCTATCCTCCTTCTCGCTGGGCGGCGTCGCCGGAAACAGACTCGGCATCAGGTCCCGAGCGGAGATCTCCCCGCATCCTTCCACCAGCACCCCGGAGTCCTTCATCATCGCGAGGGTGCACTCGGCGGTCTGGATGGAGTTGATCTGCAGTCTCTCGACGAGGTCCGCCTCGCCGAAGATGCGCGGGCTCTTGTAGGGGAGTGTGGGATCGATGTCGTGCGATGGGAAGAAGATCTCCGCCTGGCGACGCACCTCGCCGAGAAGGTGCTGGTTCTCCCCCTTCAGCTTAGCGTTCGCGCCCTCCAGCTCTCCAAGGCGGGCGCACAGGCGGGCGTTCTCCTCCCCGAGCTCGACGTTGCGCGCCTGGAGTTCGCCAGCAGCGTCGGCATCCGCGGCCAGCTGCGCGCGCAGGCGGCCGTTCTCCTCCCCCAGCTCAGTGTTGCGAGCCTGGAGCTCGCCCGCCGCCTTGGCATCCTGGAGAAAAGCCCATTTAACAACAGCACAAAGCTTTCTAAGTAAAAGAGCGGGGCGAGACACTTACCAGTCCGCCAGCAGTCTGGGCGAGAAGACTATCCGCGATGCCGAGCCGCCTCGCCTGATCGGCGAGCTGCTCCTTGGCGAGGTCGCGAGCCTGCTCGGCCTTTTCGAGCTGGTGGCTGAGGGCGAAGCTGCGGCGCGCCAGCATGTGGTGCAGCTCCAAAGTCCGCAGGTGGGACTGCAGCCCCTCATGGCCGAGCTGCCGGAGGGTCGCCCTCTTGTAGGCCTCGGCATCCTCCCGGCCATAAAGGCCGAAGCCGAGGGCGTAGGCGTGACCGGTGGCGGGCTCGCGGTCGTGCCAGGACGGGTGCAGAGTGGAGACGGAGACTCGATGAGCGAGCTCGTCCCACTGCAGCATGGGCTCGCCCGCGGAATCCTTCCAGCGCGCGCCGAAGTTGAAGAGGGGGTGCTGCTTCGGCGGCGCGCGCTCGCGGGCAGCCCTCTTCGCCGAGGGAGGAGGGGAGATCGCAGCCGAGGAAGAGGGGGCCTTTGCCACCCTTTCTACCCTTGCTGGTCGTCTCCTTCAGCGGGCTCCCCGGGGACGCGTCGGGAGGAGTCTCCGACGAGCTGATGTACTTGGGGCTGGACTGATGTTGTTGTTGTTGTTGTTGTTGCCCCCGCGGAGCTAGCAGGGCCCGCCGCATCTTTTTCATCTGACGGGGGCCGGATGGCGGGTTCGACCCCGCGTCCTCGGAACGCCTCTTGCCGGAAGAGGGCTGCGAGAGGGCCGCCTCGTCTCGGCAGGCCGCTGCCGCCGCCCTCTCGCGAGCAAGAGGGTCAGTATCAAGCCTCGGGTCCGCAAAAGGCGGGTTCGCGGGGATTATTCGCTCCCCTGCAGGAAAATACTTGAAACGGTTAGAAAATTCGGATATGATGATGTGCCGAGCTCGCGAGTAGGCGAGCTCGGCAAGATAAGGAGAACATACCTTCGCCAGGCAGAACCGGGGGGAGCGCGTCGAGGCCCCTCCGCAGGAAGGCGACCTCGAAATCTTTGTGGAGGAAGAATTTGTGGAGCTCGGCGTCGTTGCCGGACACGGCCGGCGGGCGGTACACCTCCTCGCCTTTCTGTTGCGGCGAGTAGGGGATGTTGCCGAGATCGCCCTTGATGAAGGCGATCTTGGTCATCCAGGTGTGGTGCTTGTTCGCGATCTCGCGAACTTTGATCAAGGAGCCGCCGAAGTAGGCGACCCCGTCCGTCGTCGCCTTATAGGAGAAGAGTTTCCTGAACACTGTCAGCTTGAACTCGATCCTCTCCCGCCGGAGGTAGCTCGCGAACGCCACCATCATGGCGATGGCGTTTGAGTTAAGCTGCGCGGGGACGGCCCCGTAATATTTCAGGATCTGCCGAATCTCCGGCCACAGGGGAAGTCGCAGCCCCACCTCGAAGTGCGAGATGGGGAAGGCGAGCTCGTTCTCGTAGAACGTGTTGATGGCCTCGCCTGGCCCCGGCCTACGTGCCTCAAAGCCCGGCGGCACATACGCGGCCTTGAATTCTGCGAGCTCCTCCTCGCTGGTGTGGCCGTCGAAGAAGCAGTAATCCGCGAAGTGCTGCGCGCACTTGGAGCGGCCATCAGCGTCCGGATTAGTCTTGCCCATGTTCGTAGGGAAGAAGCAAAGAGCAGCGCAAGCAGAAGAAGGAAAAAGCAGGGAAGGGAAGCACAGCAATAAAGACAGTACGGGGGTAGGTGAAGGGGGGGGGCTATTTATAGGAAAAGGAATCTGAGGCAGGCTGTCACATCGCCGCATCTCGCCACCCCAGCTCGCCACCCCAGCTCGCCACCCCAGCTCGCCGGCTTCCGGCGCATCCCAACTGAGGCTAAGTCAAAACATTACGGCTTTTTATTTAAATAACAATTAAAAATGTTCCAAAGATTATTCATCCCAGCAGGGGAAAGTTCGAAACAGAAAACAGGGCCCGCGAGCAGGGAGGGCACCAGGATGCGAGCGCCGGTCGGCTCGGCAAAGGAGCCCGCAAATTTACCTACCCCGGCCTCGCGATCCCCGCCCCCCAAGCTGCCGCGCGCGGAGAAGCTCGCGGATCCTTCCAGAGTTCCTTTGCGCGACCAAGAGACCGTCATCTATCTCATCCAGGTGTCGGGAAGGAGACATCAACTCGCCAGGCCGGCCGAGGCGCACCTCCTCAGCAAGGCGCGCATAGTCGCGCTGCAACGTCTCGTTGACTCCTTGCACCTCGCGCAGACCACCCACCAGCTTCTTGAGGAGCTTGACCTCCCTCCTCGACAGCTCGCCCTGATCCACCTCCGGACCTAGATAAGAGTCCAGCGAGCTCGGAGATGGCAGGGGAGAATGGTGGGCTGCCCGCGAGGACTCCTCGGCAGCCGATTGACTGGGAAGGGCTGTAAAGGCAGATGTCAGCAAGAGCAAAAGCTTGTGAAGCACAGAGTTGAGCGAGGCAGGCCTGAAGAGCTCGGCGGCTCAAAGGAGATGCGAGGAGGGATGAACCTCAGGTCCTTCCCGCAACCTGGGCCGCGAGCCCCCGGCGAGATGGGCTCGAAGCCCGGGACAGGAATGGACCCCAGGCCCCCCCCCCCCCCCCGGCGGACGCATCAACTTGCCGAGGAGGGGAGCCAGGTGGTGAAGCTGGCCTCTGCGAGCTCACAGGCAGGATCCCGAAGAGGAGCGGCGGATCCCGTGGATGGTTGTCCGGGGCCGAGAGTTGTGAAGTAGCGAGCGTGACCTCGCCTCGCGGCGTAGGGACCCGCGGCGCGGTGCCCTCGTCATCTGGAAGGTCGCCCTGATCATCACCAACAACAACGACCTCCCTATCATTCTCCAGAATAGTTCGAGTAGAAGAGCCGGTCTCGCGAGCCAAAGTGGCCCTCAGGTCGTGGAAGATGGGCTCGGCCGCCTCGGGGAATGGCTTTGTCCTCTTGGAGCTCGGCTCGGCGGGGTCAATTTGAGGAACCTTTGCGGGGACCGCCGTCAGCGCGACAATGCGAGCCTCGAAAGCCCGGCGAGCTCGATCTACGCGCTCTTGAATCTCCTTAGGAAGGGGCATCTTGGCAAGGCAACAGGGGGAATGACAAGAGACAGGCAGCAGAGCAGGTGCATATATATAGCCGCAGGTGGCCCCCACCGGAAGATTCCCTTCAACTCGCCAGTCGGAGCTCGACGCACACTTCGGGTTGGATGTCTTTCCGAGCTTTTTGACAAGCTCGAAAAGAGCGGGGATTGTGTACAATCCCGTATCCGGCGAGCAAGGTCATCAAGGGGCGAGTAGGCCAGACTGGGAGCAGCAGGCGAGCTCGGCAGCGGCAGGGGGCGAGGCTGAGCTCGGCATCCGGCGACCGAAGTTCGTCGATCGGCGACCCCGAGCCCGGCATTCGCCGAGCGGGCTGAGGCTCGCGCCCCCGCAGTGGAGCTCGGCAGCAGCTGGCGAGCAAAGCACGCCGAGGTGGCCAGGGGTCCCAGCTCGCCTGGGGGTCAGAGGTACTTTTTACTGTTTTACCCCTGCTGGTCTGCCCATAGCCCTTCAAAACAGCGGAGTTTGGCTGTTGGCAGGCCCAGCCAAGGGTTTCCTGGTAATTTCAGGTCAGTTATTTTGGTTATTGGCAGTCCGGATTTCAAAAACTATAAATAGGACCCAAGGGGTACCCCTGAAAGCAAGTGTTTCCCTGAGCTCCTCTCCGCAAATTCTCTAAGTGCTTTCTGTGGGTACCTTAGCTCGGCTTCAGGCTAAGGAGGGGAAGCGCTCTGAGATCTTCCGGGTTTGTGGTGGGACCTCCCCGCCGAGCCCTTGGGTCTGTTTCTCCTTGTCTTGTTGTTTTTTGTTGCAGGAACGAAGTAGGCGCGAGACCACCCCTTTCCCCAAGGGCGAGCTCCACAGGAAGCCGGGTTCCGGTTTCAACATCCGAGATCTAGAGTCCTTGCATCTGGAGCTTCTTCAACCACAGGAGTGACTTCATTAACTTGAATGGTATCTTCGTCATGGTCATCAACCTCTCCAATTGGGGTTGGAGTGGTGATTTTCATGAACTTTTGATCTTTCTCTTCAATTGGCTGATCCAAGTAAAATTCTTCTATCATTGAACCTGCATCTTCAATAAACAAACTAGAAGAGCTACCTTGCAGCATGCTCGTCTCATCAAATACAATATGAATAGATTCTTCTATAACCAGGGTTTTCTTATTAAAAATCATATATGCCTTACTATGGCTATTATACCCTACAAAAATACCTTCAAATCTCTTTTCACTAAATTTAGTAGTGTGATACTTGCCATTGTTAATGATGAAGCACTTACAACCAAAGATTCTAAAGTATGAAATAGTCTGCTTCCAGCCCTTTAGTATTTCGTAAGGTATCTTATTATGGTTTTTGTTTATGAGTGCTCGATTTTGCACGTGGTATGTAGTTTTGATGGCTTCAGCCCAAAAATATTCCAATAGTGAGGCATCACTCAACATGGTCATGCAGGCCTCTATGAGTGTTCTATTCCTTCTCTCGCTACTCTGTTCTATTAAGGAGTATGAGAAGAGGAAAACTCATGAAGGATACCTATATATTCACAGAATTCTATCATGGCCCCAGACTTGAACTCTATTCCATTATCACTTCTGATTTTGACTACGGAACACTTGCATTCCTTCTGGATCTGCCTGATAAAATTACTAAGGATATCAAAAGTATCTGACTTGTGCTTTAGAAAGAACACCCACGCAAAGTGCGAGTAATCATCAACAATAACCAATGTATAATCCTTGCCTCCCAAACTTCTAACTTGTAGTGGATCGAACAAGTCCATATGAAGTAGATGTAAACATCAATTACAGTCTTTGTCAATAACTCTTTTAAAGGTAGTCCTTGTCTGCTTGCCTTTTACATATTCGTGACAAGTTCTATCTTTAGCGTACTTGATATTTGGGGCATCACGTACTAAATAAGAGAAAATAATTTATTAATAGTTTTGAAATTAATATATGTTAGTCGCTTGTATCATTGGTCTCAAGATACGCACTATCTTTAGCCAAAAAGCACACTGGCGTAGAAGAGTCTATGCAAAAAAAATTTTAAAAATATATATTTCTACTATGAGTGCCTAATAGAATAGTTTCCAAATTGTCTACGGATTTTATCAAGCACTTATCTGCATGATATTCTACTATGCATCCTTTATCGTAGACCTGGCTTATGCTAATGAGATTGTGTTCCAACCCTTCAACATAAGCCACATCTGAGAATGATACACTACCATTTGTAATCATACCATAGCCTTTAGTAATTCCTCTATTAGTACCTCCAAAGATGACTTTTGGTGCGTTCATGACTGGAGAATAATTCTGGAGTAGTCTTCTAGTCCTGGTCATATGCCGAGAGCATCCACTGTCCAAGTACCAGATAGGAGTTTTGGTGGCCTTTAGACATATCTGCAATCACAAATCAGTTTGCCTTAGGAACCCAAACTTGTTTGGGTCCTTGGGCTCTAGTTATCATACTCCCCCTACGTGTATTAAAATTATCATTGGTCATTCTCACATTGTTAACTTATGCAGTAACATATTTTTTAGGGTTAAACCAGTAATCAATGCCAAAGTGACCAACTTTGCCGCAGCACCAATTGTTAAATCTGTTGTATCTTTGCTTGAATTTCTCCTGCTTGACCTTTTGAGAGTGTGGTCTAGTAGGGGCAGCAGTCTTGGAGGTAGAAGCTTTATGGTGATCACATTCACATGGCTTCTTATCCTTAAGTGGCTTTTCCACAACGAGTTTTACTTTTCGTGCTTTCTTGATGTTATGACCATGATTATAAGAGTCATAGCTCTGAAGAGTGATCTCCTCATAAGGTACCTTGAAGACACATTCGCCAAAGTTTCAGGGATGGGTCCATCCTTGTTACCGAGACTTGGGCTCTACATAAGTAGGCCTAGAAATGTCACCATAGGACAAATCAAGATCAAACTCGTTCGTTGGAAAGATGACCTTTTTGCATGAGGTCTGATCTTGAGGAGATTTTGCTTTCTCCTTGGCCGTCTTATTCTTCCTTTGAGCCTTATTTATCCAAGAGAATTTACTAGGAGCACTAACATGGCCTATGCTAGCACCTTTGGCCTTAGCTGAGAATTCAGCAACCAAAGGAAGGACAGTCTTAGGCTTGGAGAAGCTTTCAATAAGTTTCCTTTCTGCAGCAAGTTGTTCTTCCAATTCTTTGATGATCTTCTCCTTCAGATGTAGGTGTTCGAGAGCCATATTATACTCTTCAATAGCAACATTGAAATTCTCACTGAGTGAGTCCGTCTTGGCAACTTCCTCTCTCTGAGTGCTCTCTTTAGCCTTGAGAGATTTAATCCCCTTGGCCTGAGTTTTCACGACTTTTTGACATTTGTCGTAATCCTTGATTAACTGCTTATATTGGGCCATGAGTTCAGACTCATCATCAGAAGATCAGTCCTCATGATCATGATCACAAGCATCTGATTCAGAAAGAGGAGTATGAGATTTTCCCTTCCTAGTGTACTGGTGTTCTTCTTCATCATCTATTTGTGCCATTAACCTAAAGTAGGGTTCCTCTTCTTCACTTGACTCAGATAAGTCAGAGTTGCTGAGAGTCTTGCCCTTCTTGGCTACTAGGCTTCTTTCAGTCCTCTTCTTTTTGTAAGAAGATTACTTATCCTCTCTTTTAACACCCTCCTTCTTCTTGTGAGGGAAATCAGCAATGACGTATCCTGGCTTATTGCAACAATAGCAAACATCGTCAGGAGAAACATGTTTGTTCTATTTAGAATGATACCTTTCTTGGATACTTGAGCCTTTCCTGTGTCAATCACCATCATGACGTGATCTTCTGTACGGGGCATCTTTGCCTCTCCATTGTTTCTTCTTGTTCATGAATTTCTTGAACTGTCTTGAAAGAAGATAAAACTCTTCTTCAGATAGCTCTGAGCCTGAGGTACATGGCTCTGAAGCATCATCTTCACTATCTTCCTGTGCAGGAGCAGGTGATGCAGCTTTGGCCTTACTTGACCTGTCTGCCTTCAGTGCAACAGACTTCTTTTTGGATGAACACCAACTCTTCTCATCTTCAGCTTTTCTTGAATTAATTTGCAGCTCATATGACATAAAGTGGTCACAAGTTAGAGAAATGGTGAGACAGAAATATGTCTAAGTCCACAGGAGTCGAGTGAAGCAAGTTCACTCAATGTCAGATGACATGGAAGGATGCTGGAATTGCTGAAAATCGCGTAAGTCCGTAGGCATTGAGTGAAGCAAATTCACTAAATGCAAGATGCCAAAAAGTGCTTATTGAGGCGTGGACAGTAAGAGCACGGCATTCTGCGAAGCAATTCTATAGCTAAGTCCACAAGCATTGAGTGAAGGCAGTTCACTCAACGCCATAAATCAAAAGGTGTTGAGTATAGCTGAGTAAATGGAGTACTATCAAAGCCCAGTTGTTTGGAAGACAGAAATGCGACAAAGTCCATAGGCGTTGAGTGAAGGTAGTTCACTCAATGTCATATAACAAGATGCTTCGAATAAAGTTGAGTTTGTCAAAACCTCAGTATTGGTAAGCTGAAAAATTGACTATGTCTACAGGAGTTGAGAGAATCCAATTCATTCAATGCCATTTACCAAGCAGCATTGAGACATGCTCAAGAAGTTGAAGATTTTATAAAGAAATCTTTCTAAGTCCAGAATCATTGAGTGAGGATAGCTCACTCAATGCCAAAGTAGAAAGCGTCGATATAGGAACAATCAGTCAAAGCCTAAGGAAGGAGACAAACAGAAAAATATGTCTAAGTACAGAAGCATTGAGTGAGGACAGCTCAATTAACACAGTCAATGCCTCAACAAACTGTCAGCCTTCAAAGAAGCTCTTAAGGACAAAAGCATTGAGTGATGAAGGCTCACTCAACACTGTCAACGCCTAGTAGATAAAGAAAGTTGCAGCTAAGTCCAAGGGTGTTGTGTGATGAAGATTCACTCAACGCACTCAACGTCTGGCAGTGCAGAAGAATTTGGACAAGTTCAGAGGCATTGAGTGATGAAGATTCTAAAATGACCAAGGATGAGGTCATATTGGTTGCAACAGTCCAGGCACCGAAGACATATTCTAAAATGACCAAGGATGAGGTCATATTGGTTGCACTGGACCAGTGGGCATAAAAAATAAGTGTTAGTGCCACATATGATTCAACCTTTCATAATATGGTTCACTGCCAGGCCTCCAAGGAGATGTGAGACACTCTAGTCATCTACATGGAGGGAATTGAAGAGGTTAAATATAACTGGAAGTCCATGCTCAACCAAGATATGAGGCTATCAGGTTGTCCAAGGAGAGAGAGCACAATTATATGCTATGAAGGGTTCTTCAGGATAGTGAATGAGCTGAAGACCTATGTGAGGGTCTTCAACCATTATGAGCTGAATGATAAGTTTCTCAGGTCTCTAACAAGAGACTAGGACACAAAGATATGTGTCATCAAAGAGGTGGCCAGGCTACTTGATACTTCTCCTCATACTCTATTTGGAAAACTGCTCTCTTGTGAGATGCAGTTGGCTCCCAGGAAAAAGGAGGAGACCATCAACAAATCCCACGAAAAGGAAATGTCTTTGGACTTCAGAGTAGACTGCACCAAGAGGATCAAGGAGAGGATTCCATCTCCTCCAAGGAGGCATATTGATTCAGACAGCACAGGGCAAAGCTCATCTGACAGCAACTGCTCAGATGAAGATTTTGCTGCTTTCTCCAGGCAGCTTCATAAATTAATAAGGTGGAAATAGTGGAAGAGTAGACCTTTCTCCTCCACTCATCACAAGGAGGACTACTACAAGGCAGAGAAGAAACATTCCAAAGGAGGCAGATATGATTCTAAGACTAATAAACATGTTTCCTTTAATGTGGTTTGCTACTGTTGCAGCAAACCTGGACTTGTAATTGCTGACTACCCTGTCAAGAGAAGCGAGGATGGTAAGAAGAAATAGCACCAGCACAAGGTCAAGAAGGAAAAATCCTTCATTGCAAAGAAGGAGAAGAACTGGGTTGACTCATCTTCATCTGAGTATGAAGAAGAAGAAGCCGTCATTGGGCTGCTGGCTATAATTATAGATGAAGCTGAAGATTGTCTTAATTTCAAGATAGGTAATAGGGCCCCTCTGTCAAGTTTAGACAATGACTCAGAGGAGGATGATGAGGATGAATATGCCTACAGCTGCTATGGGCAGATGGAAATGTCTGATAAAGAATCTAGCTAGGATCAACCTAGTCTAGCAAAGGTACACACTCTATCTAGCTCATCTCCTAAATCAGATTATAAGACTACTCCAAATTCTGAGGCATCATCATCTAGTGGTGATGATGGGTTAGAATCCGAGGAAGATATCAATCAACAGATTGACAAGTGTGAAAAATGAGCGAGGAAATAATGAAGAGGTAAATAAACCACAAATTATATTGCTCCAAAAAGATAATTATTACATAGGTATGCCCCCTTATTTATAGAAAATGAGAGAGATGAGAGAATACAACAATAGATGTCAGAGTAAATACAAGTTGGGCAGCTTGTGCGGTTTTACTTGATCAAACCGCGCACTATACAATAAATAACAAAACACCCAACGGCTACTAAGGAAAACCACCACAAAGACAAGGAAGACTGCTAGTTCAGGCTTGCAGACCACAACTACAGGTTGCCACAAGACCGCAATTGCTGTTAACCATTAGACCACAACTGCTGTAAGCTATCATTCTGCAATAGCTGCTTAACCATCTATCCATTGATGTGGCTTCTTCCAGACCGGCGAGGCTTAATCCAGACCACTATGGCTAGAATCAACTCTACTACAATAGCTTAACTCCAGACCATTGTGTCTTTACTCTAGACCACTATTGCGACTTCTTGCCAGACCACTGCTACGGCTTCCTGCTAGACCGCTGCTATAGCTATCCCTCAGACTGCCAGCTGAGATTCACCAACAGACCATTGAGATAAACTACCAGGATGCTGAGATAGGCAGACTACTGCGGTTTGACATAAGACCGCCCGGTCTCCTCAATCTACGACACTCCCCCTCAGGCTGGAGCATATACATCCACTATGCCCAGCTTGCTACAAACCTCATGAAAAGATTTAACCGATGTGGTGAAGAAATCGGCTAGTTCTCTCTCTGAGGTAACAAATGGTGTGTAGTTCTGATTCTTCAGAATCTCGTCTCTGATAAAATGAGAATCCACCTCGATATGCTTTGTTCTCTCATGAAAGATTGGATTTCTCGAAATATATATTGCTTCCTTATTGTCATAGAACATAGGTGGGGGTTGATCATCAAAACTCTCCCAAATCAAGTAAGAGTATTTGTAGCCACATCAACTCGCAAGAAGTATGTGTCATGCTTCTATATTCAGCTTCTACACTTGACCTGGCAACTACAGCCTGTTTCTTGCTCTTACAGCTGACTAGATTACCTCCAACAAAAGTGCAGAAACTAGATGTAGACCTCCAGTCTTCCTTATCATCTGTGTAGCTAGCATCAGAATAAGCATCAACCATCAAATGTCCTCTTTTCTGAAGCAAGAGCCCTTTTCCTTGTGCACCTTTTACATACTCTAAAATCTTTAGAGCTGACTGTAGATGACATTCTCTGGGAGCTTGCATAAACTGCCTCACTTTCCCTACTACATAACAAATATCTGGTATTGTGACTGTCAGATAAATGAGTTTACCAATAAGATGCCTGTATTTGGTAACATCTTCAAGAATATGAGAATTTTCATTCCAACATTTGTCATCTCCAACACCATAGGTGTCCGAGCGTGTTTAGCCCCAAGAAGTCCTGCCTCTTTCAAGAGATCTAACACATACTTCCGCTATGAAAGAATAATATAACCAGATTTCTGAGATATTTCAATCCCCAAAAAGTTCTTAGGAGACTGTGTATCCATAGTAACCAAATGCTAAAGTAGATTCTTCTTTTTCATGTCAATATCATTTCTATCATCCCTTGTAAGAATAATGCCATCCACATAAACCACAGGAATAACAAGAACAACCAAGGTTTTGCTGATGAATAAAGAATGATCTGCAACACTTTGAGAAAACCCAATCACAGAAATAACTTCACTAAACTGGTCAAACTAGGCCCCGGGACTTTGCTTAAGACCTTAGATCACCTTTTATAGTTTACAAACATGAGACTCCCCCGGAGCAAAATAGCCAGGAGGTTACTCCATATCGACAGTTTCTTGTAAATCACCATAAAGAAATGCATTCTTCACATCTAACTGAGACATCTCTCAGTCTCTATTCACGGCCACTAAAAATAGCACATAGATTGTAGTAATACGAGCAGCCAGAGAGAAAGTATCAAAGAAATCCTCACCGTAGGTTTGTGTAAACCCTTTGGCAATAAGTCGGGCTTTGTAAAGATCAATAGTAACATCATGAGAAAATTTGATGACAAAGACCAAGCGATAGCCAACCACATCAGCTCCTGGAGGGGTTGGAATAAGATTCCAAGTACACAATTCAGTGAGAGCATTCATCTCTTCATCTATATTATCTTTCTAATGAGTAATAACAAGAGCATCTTTATAGGAAGTAGGTACAACATTTGCCGATAGAGCCAGAGTAAAACTCTGAGATGAAGGAGATAACCGCTCATAACAGACCACATCATGAAGAGGATGTTGAGTGCATGTCCACACACCTTTCTGAAGAGCAGTCGGAAGATCTAGGTCTGTTCGGTCTATAGTATAGGTACCATATGAAAAAGGGATTACTGGTACAGGAGCTGGTGGCAGTAGCTCTGGAGAAGAATTAAAGATAGTAGGAGAATCTTAAATAGAAGGAGAATAAATAGGTGCAGGCTTTGGAAGAGGTGATGAGAGAAGAGGAGAAGAAGAAAAATAGGTAGAAGAAGGGAGAATAAAGGGAGAATAAAAGAACGGAACATCTTCAAAGAAATTAACATCTACTGAAACATATTGTTTCTGGTGAACAGGATCAAAACATCATTATCCTTTTTGTATCAGGAAATAACCTAGAAAGATGTACTTAACAAAATGATGAGAAAGTTTGTCATGACCAGAAGAGGGTGAATGAACAAACTGTTGAATCCGAAAACTCGGTATAACCCATGTGGAAGGGGTGATCATCCACCTACTTCTCTCATACAAGCCAAATATCAAAAAGAAATGGGAACTGACCCAAGGGCATGGTGTGGAGGTCCCACCACATACCCAGAAGATCTTATAGCACTTCCCCTCCTTAGCCAAATGCTGAGCTAAGGCTACCTCAAAAAGCCCAAGAGGATCTGAACACTAGTAAGCATGCCTTTTGAGGTGCCCCTTGGGTCCTATTTATAGTTTTCTGAAAACTTCCTGCAAATAGCCAACCTCCGTTGTTTTGAACAGCTATATGCAGCCCAATTGGGTCTGCCAACAACATAACTCCGCTATTTTAACAGGCTATAGGCAGACCAACATTGGTAAAATGGTTAAAAACATCATAGGTCGATGGACGAGTGCCCCCTGAAGCTTCTGCTCTCCTGAGGCGGCGAGTACGGGCTCGACTTGCCTTGCTAGGCATCGGAGAGTACGGGCCCGGCTGGCCCTACTCGCCAGCTCCACTAGGCGAGTGTGATCCTTTTTTCTCTATTCGCCCCTGATAATTCCACCTCTCCTGGGCTAGCCAGGGTCTGCCGAGCTCTGGCCCCTTGACCGCTCGCCAGGGACATACATTGCATGATCCTGCATGTCCAAATCTAGAGAAATTCAGTTTGATAAACATCGATCTTCGTTCGATGAGCGATGAGTTCAGTTCGAAGAACTGAGTGGACTAGACGGGATTCTCTCAACGTAAAGGCAGAACGGTGTTGATTGTCTGGACTTCACTCAATGCTAAGGAAGAATGGCGTTGAGTGTCTGGACTTCACTCAACGCTAAGGAAGAACAACATTGTGTGTTTGGACTTCACTTTACGCTAAGGCAGAACAGCGTTGAGTGTCTGGACTTCAATCAATGCTAAGGCAGAACGACATTGTCTGTCCTGGCGAGTTCTCGATAGAGCTGGCACTAGCCGCCTCTACCTACCTCCTAGGGAGTGTGAGCCCGGCTGGCCCTATTTGCCTTCCACTTGTCGGGCTCGCTTGGGCGAGCTAGGGGCTACCAATCTTTGGCCCTCTTGGTGCTTGCCCGGATCTTATGAAAAGGGAGTCGGCCGGTCTAGCTCCTAGCGACCCCACTCACCGGATATGGAGATGTACACAATCCCCGCTCTTTTTGAGCTTGGTAAAGCTCGGAAATAATCAGCCAAACCCAAGTGTTCGGCGAGTGCGGTAGGGGCCAGATAGAATCTTCAGGTGGGGTCCACCTGCGACTTTATATATATGTCGGCGTACCTGGTTGAATTTTTCCAATCCCTTCGCTCTAATCTTACCGAGATGCATATCCCCAAAGAGATCCAAGAGTGGCATGCCCGAGTTCGCTAGGCTTCCTCTTCTCACATTGCCAACCTGACCGAAGTTACCCTCAGCATCCCGAGCAGTTCCACTAAGCCCAATCCTGCTAAAAGGGCAAAACCATTCCCCAAGCAGCTGAGCCTATCTTTTGTGATCTGAAACAACCATGGAGCATGGTGCCGGCTCCTCTACTCTGCCTGACCCTGGAAAAGGAAGGACATCATCGACCTTTGCACCGAGACGGATAGATAACGGGATGACGGTGAGGTCTCCTTGCCGCCAGTGAATAACCCACTCGGTGACTCGCAGCTTGAAACTCTGGAGAATCGCCCGCGAGACCCATCACCCCCCTTTGGGACCCTGGGGATAGACTCGTAGAGGTCGAACTCGCCAGCTCACGCCCCCTCCTCAGAGCTACATCCTGTCGGGACTGCGGGAGGAGGCATTAAAGCCATCCCCATACCGGGATTCAACCTACTCTCACCAAAAACACACTGTTCGGGCCACGACAAGAATCTGAAGCTTTTCCATCCCCGCACTTTCTTGGGGGTACCGAGCTCGTCGGGTAAGCTGGCATTCACCGGTTCCTATACTATAATTTTTTGGAGTACTCACCTTTCATACTGATGCTTCTATCTTTGCAGATCTTCCCAGCCAGTCTAAGGCTGAAGAATCTTCGGGAACAACCCGCTACTCGCCCCTCCTTTCTCCAAGCTCGGTAGACTACTTTCTATGCTCTGAAGTGGAGAATGGCGATCTGACAATGAGGGGGATCAGGCTCTTCAAGAAGCAGGTTTGCAGGCTGTGGCATGTGCGGGAGAAAAACGAGGCACTGCAGTGCGAATTCATGTGGCTCGCGGACGAGGTGAGGGGCAACCCAGCAGGCAAGACGATGTCCCCTTCCTAGCTTTTGGATGAGATCGATAAAGGGATCCTGGTCGCGCAGAGGAACACGGGGCGGATTCTCAAGCTCCTTAGCTCGCAGCGACCTGCATGGAGGGGGATATGAGTCTGGGGTTAATACAAATGACTCCATTGTCATTCCTACCGACACTCGCCTGCTGATCCCTCATCTCGCGCATCATGTTTATTTTTCTTCTTCACTTCATTTCTTTGAACTATATTCTCCCCCTGGTCTGTAATAACTTAGAATATTTTTTAGATTCCAGTATTATTTATTTGAATAATATATCGCCCCTTATATTCAGCTTGGCATGTAATGGGATTTGTCATAGAAGTCGACGAGCTGGGATTGGCGAGTTGGGACTAGCAACCTGGACTGATCGATCAGCTCAGCCCCAGATTTCTTTTTCTATAAATAAGCCCACTCACCACCTCGTACCACAGCCTTTACTGCCTTCATAATCCTTCTCGCTTTCCCCTCTTTTCGTATTCAAGCTTTTAGCCATTACACGAGCATGGGCAAGAACAATCTCGACGCCGACGGCCGCTCCAAGTGCGCCCGACACTACACTGACTACTGCTTCTCTGAAGGGAACACGAGCGAAGCGGAGCTCACAGAGTTCATCACCGACTACGTGCCTCTTGGCTTTAAGGCGTGCTAGCCCAAGGAGCAGGAAGCAATCAAAACATTCTACTAAGACGAGCTTGCCTTCCCCATCTCACATTTTGAGGTGGGGTTGCGTCTACCACTCTCGCCGGAAATCCGCCAGATATTGAAATATTATGGCGCGGTGCCAGCGCAACTCAACTCCAATGTCATCGTCATGATGGTGACATTCGCGTGTTTCCTCGGCCAGGAGCAAATAGAGTTCAACCTAACCGTCTTCAGAAAACTCTTCTCCTACAAGGCGACCCCGGATGGCGTCGCCTACTTTGGGGGCTCCTCATCAAAGTTCGCAAGATCTCGAACAAACATCATAACTGGATAACCAAGATTGCGTTCATCAAGGGCAACCTTGGCAACATCCCCTACTCGCCCCAGCAGAAAGGCGAGGACGAGCACCCCCCACCCCATGTCAGGCAACGATGTCGAGCTACATAAATCATTGCTCCACAAGGATTTTGAGGTCACCTTCCTGCGAAGGGGCCTCAACTTGCTCCTCCCCCTTCTTCCCGGTGAAGGTACTTTCCATTTTTACTTCCTGCTCAGCTCGCCGAATTTCATAGAATTTTTCGAACAGTTTTTTCATGCAGGGGAGCAACTGATTACCGTGAACCCGCCTTTTGCGAACTCGAGATTATTCCCCGACCCTTTCGCACACGAGAAGGCAGAGCTGGCGGCCTGCCCTGATGAGCTGGCTTCCTCCAATCCCTCATTTAGCAAAAAGCTACCTGGGCCTGCGGGACCAAGCTCACCCCGTCACCAATAGCCTCCAAAGAAGATGAAGAAAGTAGTGGTGGTTCACCGGGCGAGACATCAACAACAACAACAAAAGCCCAAATACATGAGCTCGCTCGAGACCATCCCGGATGGGTCGCCAGTGAGACCGCAGAAGGAGATTTCGAGCAAGGACACCAAAAAGGTGGTCACCGAGCCAAGCACACCAAAGGGCCACCCCCTCTTTGGCTTCGGGGGAAGGTGGAAATAATCGGCTGGCGAACCCAAGGTCCAATGAGACGAGCTGGCCCACCGAGTCTCCATCTCCACCGTTCACCATTCCTAGACTTACCGCCAACTCCTTACCGGCCATGCCTATACGCTCGGCTTCGACCTCTACGGCCGCGAGGATAACGAGGCCTATAAGGGTATGGCCCAACGGTAGCTCGGCCACGAAGGCATGCAAGCATATATGCTGCCATGGAGCTAGATCACATGGTAATCTGCCACAACTTCAACCTCAGTAACCTCCTCCAGAAAGCCGAGTGGGCACGCGACGTCACCAAGGATAAGGTCATCGACCTGGCGAGGCAGTTTGGCATCCCCGATAAATTACTCGCCCAAGCCGTCGGCAGGCTGGTAAGTACCAGGTTGCTTCTTTCTCTTTTAAATTAGTATTTTTTGCCTTCTCTGTTATAAGTTCATTTATCCCTTTTCTTTTTCAGGACTCCAAGTCCGCAGATGAGTTGTAGGCTCCCTTTTCATAAGTTCCTGGCGAGCACCAAGTGGGCCAGAGCTTGGTAGCCCCTAGCTCGCCCAGGAGAGCCCGACAAGTGGCAGGAGAGTTTGGCTAGCTGGGCTCGCACTTGCTAGGAGGTAGTTAGAAGCAGCGAGCTCCAGCTCCATCGAGAACTCGTCAGGCCTTAATATTGAGTGAAGTCACACTCAACGCCATTCTGCCTTAATATTGAGTGAAGTCACACTCAACGCCATTCTACCTTAGCGTTGAGTAAAGTCCAGACACTCAATGATGTTCTGCCTTAGCATATCGTGAAGTCCAGACACTCAATGACTTTATGCCTTAGCATTGAGTGAAGTCTAGACACTCAACGCCATTCTGCCTTCGCATTGAGAGAAGCCCTTCTGGTCTACTCAGTTCATCGAATTGAACTCGTCGTTCGTCGAATGAATCTCGGTGTTCGTCGAACTGATTTTCTCTAGAGCTGGACCTGCAGGATCATGTAGTCTAAGTCCCAAGCTAGCGGTCACGGGTCCAGAGCTCGGCAGCCCCCGGCTCGCCCAGATGAGGTCGTATTATCAGGGGAGAATAGAGCCAAAAGGAGCGCACTCGCCTAATGGAGCCAGCGAGTAGGGCCAGCTGGGCCCGTACTCGCTAAGGCCTAGGAGGGCCAACCGAGCCCGTACTCGCCGCCCCAGGTGATCAGAAGCTTCAGGGGGCCACTCGTCTAGCAACCTATGATGTTTTTTTACCACTTTGCCCTACTGGTCTTCCTATAGCCTGTTAAAATAGCAGAGTTACGCTATTGGCAGACCCAATTGGGCTGCATATAGATGTTCAAAACAGCGGAGGTTGGCTATTTGCAGGCCATTTTCAGAAAACTATAAATAGGACCCAAGGGGCACCTCAGAAGGCAGGCTTACTAGTGATCAGATCTTCTTGCGCTTTCTAAGGTATCCTTAACTCGGCCTTTAGCAAAGGAGGGGAAGCGCTCTAAGATCTTCCGGGAGTGTGGTGGGACCTCCACGTCGAGCCCTTGGGACAATTCCCATTTCTTTTTGCTATTTAGCTCGCAGGAGAGAAATAGGTGGCAATCACCCCTTCCCCTAGGGTCAACTCTACAAGAGACCGAGTTTTCTGTTTCAACACAAACGATGTGCATCCAAAGACATGAGGAGATAAATAAAACAGAGTCCTATTAGGATATAAGATAAAAAATGGAGATTTGCCACCGAGAACCGAAGACGGAATTGGAATAATGAGAAAATAAGAGAGAAGAATAGCATGACACCAATAAGACCGGGGAGCATGCATATGAGGGAGAAAGCTACAAGCCACATCCAGAAGATGGCTATTTTTACGTTTAGCAATAACATTCTGTTGAGAAGTTTAAGGACAAGTTGTTTGATGGACAATGTCTTGATTCAAACAAAAAGACAAGAATTGATGACTAAGATACTCCTTAGTATTATCAGTGCGAATAATTTTAATGGGTGTACCAAATTGCTACGATTCTCATTATAAAATGCAGAGAAATTAGAAAATATTTCAGAGCAGTCATGTAATAAGTACAACCACGTACACCGAGAGAAATCATCAATAAAGGTAACAAAATTTATGTTGTTGGAACACCCTATTACTGATTTGGGCAGGGATCACTATGTCTTTAGGAAATCTGTTTTGACCTCCTTGTATAGATCTAAAGGTCAATTAGAATTGAGTGTAAGGGTTAGTATTTAGGTTTGAAAGCTGCCCTCAAGACCAGATATTTCAGTTCAGGAGACCAAGTCATTTCGTCGATCTCAGTACGACGAATCGTCGAACTCCCGACGATCGCTGAGCTCACTTCGACGAATCGTCGAACTACATTAAACGATCTCTGAGCTCAACTTCAACAAGTCGTCGAACTCCATTCGACGATCTTCGAGCTCAGATCGACGTTCTTGTCTCCACTTTGTTTCTCTATCTCTGAGCTCGGTTCGACGATAGTTGAGCTCAGATTGACGATCTCTGTTTCAGTCTAAGTCCAGTCTCTGAGCTCAGTTCAACGATAGTGGAGCTCAGTTCGACGTTTTTCTGGTGAGATCGACGTTTTTCAAGATTCAAATTAAGACAGTTATGGAATTATTCTCAGCATTTATTTCAAGGATCTTGTAGCCGTTTTCAATTAATCTGGAGCAAGTTTCAAGGGATTTTCAAAGGAATGTTTTTATTGGACTTTCCTCCAGAAGACAAATGCAGTTAAGGAAGTCATTTATGACAGGATAATGACTATCTTAGACAGAGAAATATTCATTTAGATCTAAGGAATAAAAGAGATATTCACATTCTGCTAGAAAATAGAATAATATAGAAGAATAACATCATCAACAACAACTCTTACAACAATCACAACAACAGAAAGAGAAAGAGTTGTATATATTCACAGTCTTAGAACTCATACAGGAACACCATCACAAAAGGAGATCAACATACTAAAACTTTCAGATCCCTTTTGATTCCAGTGTTCAAAGGACATCATCATTCAAGACTCCAGACACCACACATTTCAGTTGTTGCTGAAATCATCTTTTGCTAGAGATCAAATTTTCTGAAGGCTTATAACCCTACTGCAAAGCTTCACTTCCTGAACAACTCAAGATCTCAGGGGGAGCTTTGACAACATCCACTATCTTCTCTCTGATTGTTGACAGAGAAGATCATCTCATCTCTCTCTCTCTCTCTCTCTCTCTCTCTGTTGTAAAGGGTTTATCAAACTCCCTTCAAAAGTTTGTGCTGCTTTTTGAGACCTTGTCAAAACTCAGTGGCTGCAAGACACCTGATCAAAAAATCTAGTTTGTTTTTTGAGCACCTTATCAAAAGCTCATTAGTGCCCAGGACACCTGATCAACTCATCCTGCAGTGGATTCCTACCTAGGGTGGTAGAAGAGTGGATGTACCCAGATTGATTGGGGAACCACTATAGCTCCTTGTGTCTTCTGGTTGCATACTTCCTTTTTGTTTTCTGGCTGTGGTTTTTGATTGCTTTTTTGATTAAATAGTTGTTGTAGTTCATTTGCTTCCCTGTTCACTTAGGAATACAACAACCATTATAAAAAGTGTTTAGCAAGCACCATACTCTATTCACCCCCCCCCTCTAGAGTATATCATATCTAACCTGCACTTTTAATTGGTATCAGAGCGAGGTTGGTTAAAAATACCACACCTTAGTGCATGCACAGGCTAACACCTGAACCTAAAGATCCCTCTAGTTAGATCTGCTTGTTTTGATTTTGTTATTAGAATTATTTCTTCACAAAACATGGCCCAAAACAATGATTATGCTAGCACCAGACCTCCAGTGTGCAATCTATCTAAGTTTGCACTTTGGAAGGCAAGGATTAGACTGTACATGAACTCTATTGATGAGGACATTTTCAATTCTATTTTGACAGTGTGTCCAAGACCTCCAGAGAATACAAGCACAAGTGTTGTTCCACCTCCTTCAGGAACAGATGTAGAAATAAAGAAATGGAAATTGGCTGATGCAAAGGCTATGAACATTCTAGCCCAGATTATGTCTGATGAGATATTCTAAAAGGTAGCTGAATGCAACTCAGCAAAGGACATCTGGGACAAGTTATCTTAGATAGTCTCAGGATCTGCTGATGAGAGAAAGGATAGAAGATCTCATGTTGGAACACCCTATTACTAATTTGGGTCAGGATCACTATGTCTCTAGGAATCTGTGTTTGACCTTCTGTATAGCTTAATAGGTCAACTAGAATTGAGTCTAAGGGTTAGAAGTCTAGGTTTGGAAGCTGCCCTGAAGACCAAGTTTTTCTGACTGGAGACCAAGTCTAATCGTCGAGCTCAGCACGACGCTTCGTCGAACTCCGGTCGACGTTCGTCTAGCTAAACTTCTACAGATCGTCGAGCTCCATTCGACGATCGCTGAGCTCAACCTCATAATATCGTCGAGCTCCACTCGACGATCGCTGAGCTCAACTTCACAATGTCGTCGAACTCCATTCGACGATCGGTGAGCTCAGGTCGATGATTTTGACTCTGTACTGGATCTTTATCTCTGAGCTCAGTTCGACGATCTTTGAGCTCAGATCGACGATTATGTTGCTGATTGAATTTTCCAGTTCGCTGAGCTCAGCTCGACGATAGCAGAGCTCAGTTCGACGATTTCAGTTATCTTTCAGAATTCAAATTCAAATCAATTAGAAGTTATTCTGCAATTAATTCAGAAGATCTGCTAGCCGTTTTCATTTACTTCTGGACCAAGTTTCAAGGGATTTTTCAAGGAATAATTCAGTGGACTTTCCTTCAGAAGAAATTATGCAATTAAGGCTATAATCAATGCAGACCAACGGCTATCTTTGACAGAGTGATATTCTATTCTGGCACAGAGAATAAAACATAGAATGTTTTTTGAATCAAGATAGAGATTGACAAGAAGAGGATACACACAACTCAGAATACAGAGACTCTTTCAAAATCTTCTGTCAAGCAGAATTCTGTAGAACACTCATCAAAGAGATCAAGCTTTCAAAAATTCTTCAGATCTCTTCAGCTCTCAAAGTGTTCAAGGCCAACATCATTTCAAGACTCCAGACACTCAACATTTCAGCTTGCTGAAATCATCTTTTGCTGGAGATCTATCTTTGAAGGCCTATCACCCTCAGCAAAGCTTTTCTTCCTGAAGATTTCAAGGATTCAGGGGGAGCTTTGACATCAATCCACTTAGTCTTCTCAGTTGATTGAGAAAGAGAAGACTGCCATCACTCTCTCACCCCCACTCTGTAAAGGGTTTTTCAAACTTCCTTCAAAAGTTTGAATCTGGTTTTTGAGCACCTTGTCAAAAGCTCATTGGTGGCAAGACACCTGATCAAAAAATCTGATTTGGTTTTTGAGCACCTTATCAAAAGCTCATTGGTGCCCAGGACACCTGATCAACTCATCCTGCAGTGGATTCCTACCTAGGGTGGTAGAAGAGTGGATGTACCCAATTTTGGGGAACCACTATATTTCCTTGTGTCATCTTTTTCTGCTTGTTTTTCTTTTTGTTTCTGGCCTAGATTTTTCTGTGCTTAATTTTTGCATAGCTTAGTTCTGTGATTAGATTTATATTTGCTTCCCTGCTCACACATATTACAACAATTGTTGTAAAAGTTTTTCAAAAGTTTTTAAAACACCATATACTCTATTCACCCCCCCTCTAGAGTATATCAGATCTAGTTACCCTTTCAATTGGTATCAGAGGGAGGTTGGTTAAACATACCATATCTGTTTGGTTGTACAGGCTAACACCTGAACCCCAAGATCCCAAACTAGATCTGTTTTCTTTTGTATTTTATTATTAGCTTCTGCTTGCACAAATCATGGCCCAAAACAAAGATTATGCTAGCACCAGACCTCCAGTGTGAAATCTGTCAAAGTTTGCACTCTGGAAAGCAAGGATTAGACTCTACATGAATTTTATTGACGAAGATATATTTAATTCTGTCTTGACAGTGTGTCCAAGACCCCCAGAAGGTACAAGTACAAATGCTGTTCCACCTCCATCAGGAACAGATGCTGACATCAAAAAGTGGAAAGTAGCTGATGCCAAGGCTATGAACATTCTAGCCCAGACAATGTCAGATGACATTTTTCAAAAGGTAGCTGAATGTAATTCAGCCAAGGAGATTTGGGACAAGCTCTCAGAAATAGTTTCAGGCTCAGCTGATGAGAGAAAGGACAGAAGATCTCATCTCATCTCCCAATATGAGAACTTCAAGAAAGGAGAAACTGAGTCAGTAGGAGACATGTACAACAGACTGAGTCTAATTGTCAGTGAACTGAGGACATTAGATAAAGAGATCTCACTGACAGAACTTAATGACAAGATCCTAATGTGCTTTCCCAGCACTTGGGATTCAAGAATCTGGCCAATTAAAGATGCCAGAAGTCTGAATGAGATCACCACTGAAGCCTTGTTGGGTAAGCTCAAATCTTATGAGCTACTCATCAAGAATAGAGAGGAAGAACAGAAGGCTGCTTCACCAGCCACAAGAAAGGAGAAGACTATAGCATTCAAGGCAACTGAGGATCTGCCTGAAGAAAAAGGAACAGGCAATGATGAACTTCTCAGCTTGTTGGCCAAAAGATTCTATAAGATGGCCAGAAAGGACTTCAGAAGAAGATCATACAAGGAGCAGGATAAGCCAAGGTATGACAAGTCCATTGGCAATAACAAAGACATTATTTGCTTTGGTTGCAGGAAACCAGGGCATATAGTTCCTGACTGTCCAGAGAACAAGAACAAGGACAGAAGGGACAGAAAAGAAAGAAGAAAGGAGAAAGACTCCAAAAGGAGTGGAAATAGCAAACCTTCTTTCAGCAAAAATAAGCATACAAGGAAAGGGTTTGTTGCTGAATCCTGGAGTGAGACTGAAGAGGAGTCAGAAGCCTCTTCCAGCTCCAGTGATGATGAGGATGATGCAGAGGAAAAGGAGTTCTGCATGATGGCAATCAATGCCTCACAACACAACTCAGAGGAAGAGGAGTCAGAGTCAGACTCAGAGACTCAACCTGAAGAAGATCAGGTAATTAGTTCTTTTGATTTTACTTCAGAAGATTTTAAATCTGAATTTAAAGCACTATGTTTAGACCTGCTAAAGTCTGAGAAAGAGATCATCTCTCTCAGAAATCAATTATCTGAACAAAATGTTTTAAAGTCAGAAAACCTCAAACTCTCTCAGGAGTTGGAGAACTATAGGGAACAGATAGCTTCACTGAAAAGTGAGCTCTCTGAGGCCAAGAAGCTTGAAGAATCTCTCAATGGGAGAAGCATCAAGCTGATGGACATCACAAGCACAGTGAACTCAAGATTCAACAGTACACTGGGCTTGGGTGCCTCATCCAGCCAACCTATTGTTCTAACAACTCCTATCAAGTTCATTTCTGACAAGGGAAAGGGAGTTGTAGAGGTTGCCAGGAAAAATTCTGATCTGCCTCAGAAAACTAAGTCCCAGCACAAATCGTCGAACGGAGATCGACGATCGCCGAATGAAGATCGCCGATCGCCGAACGCAGCTCGACGATCTCAGGATAAATCGTCGAACGCAGATCGACGATCTCAGCCAAAGTCGTCGAATGCAGGTCGACGATCTCATATACCTGACCTCAGCCATAGTCGACCGTCGAACGGAGCTCGACGATCTGACCCACGATCGTCGAACGCAGCTCCAAGATCGTCGAACAGAGGTCAGAACTTGGAAACTTTTTCAAAGGCAAATCAAAATTGAATCCTAAGGGTTCTTCATCCCAAACCTTCAACCCTTATACTGAATGGATTTTACCTCCAAGGAGATATCATCCTGAAGGATATAAGAGTCAGCCAGGGATGTCTTTCATTTCTGAATTTAGAGGTTATCAACCTAGGCCCAAGGTAAACTGGGTCAAAAACAAGTAAATTGTTTCATGTGCAGGTGAAGACCTATCCAACATCTAACCAACAATGGTATTTGGATAGTGGGTACTCTAAGCACATGACAGGGAACAAGGACAACCTCAATTCCTTTAGAGCCAAGCTTGGACCCAAAGTTATCTTTGGTGATTCCAACTTTGGACAAACTAAAGGATATGGTGCAGTCCAGATTGGTTCAGTAACCTTCAAGAAGGTAGCATATGTGGAAGGACTGAAGCACAACCTAATCAGCATCAGTCAGCTATGTGATGAAGGCTACCAGGTGACCTTCAGCAAAACCTTATGCAAAATCAAGTCAGAGGACAACACAACTGTGTTGACAGGTAAAAGGAAAGGTAACATCTACCTAGTAGATTTTCTTTCAACTACTATAGATATCTGCTTATTCAATTCAGTATGTAGACCAAATGTTTTATGGCATAAGAGACTAGGACACCTAAACCTTAGAACTATTGCTAGGCTCTCCAAGGACAACCTTGTTAGAGGACTACCTTCTGGCCCCTACAAGAAGGAAGGACTCTGCAAGGCTTGTCAATTAGGCAAGCAAACTAAAAACAGTTTTAAGTCACTTAATAAGAGTGATTCACCTAGGATATTGTATCTGTTACACATGGATCTATTTGGACCCATCACAGTACAAAGCCTAGGAGGGAAATCCTACACTTTAGTAATTGTAGATGACTTCTCTAGATTCACTTGGGTGTTCTTTCTAAGGAAGAAGTCTGATAACTTTAAGTGTCTGACAGAGTTTCTCAAATGTATACAGATTGAGTTCAATACTCACATTGCCCTGATCAAAAGTGATCATGGGACAGAGTTTGATTCTCTTCTTATGCAAGAGTTCTGTCAGAGTGAAGGGATCAGGCATACTTTCTCAGCTCCTAGAACTCCTCAACAAAATGGGGTAGCTGAAAGGAAAAATAGAACCCTTATTGAATCTGCCACTACATTGTTGTCAGATGCTCATCTACCTCTATCCTTTTGGGCAGAGGCAGTGAACACCTCCAACTATGTGCTGAACAGAAGTCTGATACATAAACTGAAGGGAAAGACTCCCTATGAACTTACTCAAAGGGAAGAAACCTAAAGTTGACTATTTCAGAATTTTTGGTTGCATTTGCTATATTCACAATAATGACAAGAAATATTTAGCAAAATTTCAAGCCAAAGCTGATGAAGGGGTGTTTCTGGGATACTCCATGATCAGCAAGGCCTATAGGGTCTATAATAAATCATCTTTGAAAATTGAGGAATCTGTTCATATTTCATTTGATGAAACTAACATGTCTTCAAGGAGAAGATTTCTTCTACCATAGAACCTTTGCAGGAACACTCTCTAGTTGAAGATATGAACAAGTTACAGGTTGCTCAAGAGAATGAAAGCAGTGAAGATGAAGGGAATGCTCAACACATTGAAGCACCACCTGAAGAGCCAGTTGTTGTACCACAAGAGGAAACAACAACACAGGTTGGTGAACAATCAACACCCCCTGTTGATTTAGTAACATCAAGAGACCATCCAATTTCCCAGATAATTGGAGAAATCTCAGCTGGTGTGCAAACCAGAAATCAGGTCAACCAAAACCTGTTGCACACCTGCTTCCTTTCTCAAATTGAACCTCAGTCCATTCAAGATGCAGAGCAAGATCCACACTTGATCATTATCATGCAAGAGGAGTTGCATCAATTTGAGAGGAACAAAGTATGGGAACTAGTGCCAAAGCCTAAGGATCATTCCATTGTTGGAACAAAATGGGTATTCAGAAATAAACTGGATGATCAAGGAGTAATAATAAGGAACAAGGCAAGGCTAGTTGCCTAGGGATATTCTCAAGAAGAAGGAATTGACTACGACCAGACCTTTGCACATGTTGCAAGATTAGAAGCCATCAGGATATTTTTAGCTTATGCAGCTCACAAAGGCTTCAAGGTTTATCAGATGGATGTCAAGAGTGCTTTCTTAAATGGAGACATCAAAGAGGAAGTCTATGTCAGACAACCTCCAGGTTTTATCTCTCCAACTTATCCTGATTATGTTTTTAGACTAAATAAAGCATTATATGGTCTCAAGCAAGCTCCTAGAGCATGGTATGAGACCCTAGCTTGCTTTCTCTTGGAAAATGGTTTTATCAGGGGTAGAGTAGACCAAACTCTTTTTATTAGAACACATAAGTCCCATACCCTACTAGTACAAATTTATGTAGACGATATCATTTTTGGTTCTACTGACTCAAAATTGTTCAGAAGGTTTTCTAACCTGATGCATTCTAAATTTGAGATGAGTAGCATGGGTGAGCTATCCTTCTTCCTAGGATTGCAAGTCAAGCAACATGCTGAAGGCATCTTCATTTCTCAAACCAAATATGCAAATGAGTTGGTTAAGAAATTTGATATGTCTGAGGCATCTTGTATGAAAACACCCATGCCTACCAATGCTGTATTGGATGCTGATGAACATGGGAAACCTGTTGATCAGACAACATATAGAGCAATGATTGGCTCTTTACTGTATCTTACAGCTAGTAGACCAGATATAATGTTTGCTACATGCATATGTGCTAGGTTCCAAGTAAGCCCTAGAGAGTCACACCTAACATTAGTAAAGAGGATTCTTAGGTATGTTAAAAGTTGTCCAAATCTAGGTCTCTGGTATCCAAAAGATTCAGCATTTGATCTAACTGGATTCTCTGATGCTGATTATGCTGGATGCAGAATTGATAGGAAAAGCACCAGTGGAACTTGTCAGTTCCTTGGTGATAGACTTGTCTCTTGGTTTTGCAAGAAACAAACATCTGTGTCAACTTCAACTGCTGAAGCTGAATATATGGCTGCAGGTAGTTGTTGTTCACAAATACTGTGGATTCAAAATCAACTCCTAGACTATGGTTACAACTTAGAGAAGTCAAAAATCTTTTGTGACAATACAAGTGCTATTTCCATAGCTCAAAATCCAGTCCTCCATAGTAGGACAAAACACATAGAGATTAGGCATCATTTCTTAAGGGACAATGTTGAAAAGAATAAAATTGAATTGCAATATATCCCAACTGATTTACAAAGGGGAGATATTTTCACCAAGCCTTTGGATGAAAAGAAACACACCTTCTTCCTAAATCAGTTAGGAATGTTAGATGGAGGAAGTCTTAAATAATATCCAAGATTTTGAAAGCTAAAAATTAACCAAGACTAGGCAAAAATTCTGATTTCTCTTAATGTCTAGGATTTTCTGATCTCTGAACTGCGCTCGACGATTTCCCCACAGATCGTCGAACGGAGTTCGACGATTTCCAGAATCGTCGAACTGAGTTCAGCGCCCCTCAGATAGTATGAACTATCTCTTCCGGTCAACGATCGTCGAACGGCGCTCGACGATTTTGTTCCCTGAACGATCGTCGAACGGAGCTCGACGCCTTTCCAGATCGTCGAACGGAGATCGATGATGTTGGAGTCTCTTCAGATTCCTTTAGAAGCCTCGATCGTCGAACTGAGTTCAACGATCTTTCCAACTCTGCGTCGAACCCTAATATAAAACTCATTTTTCGCCGTCATTCTCTCTTGCGCTTTCAATTTCTCTGCAAGAATTTTCTTCCCTCCAAACAGTTCTATGCTTGTTCGGTTTGTTTGTTAAGTTTTTGCAGGTACCATGGCCGTATCAGTTGCTGTCCTCGCCGCAATGAAGTTTGATGCAGGCTTCGACATTGATCTGGACTCATTCAACACTACTGATCAAATCTTCCAGTACATTTTGAATTTATTCAAGGATCAGAATTTGTCTGTCCTCATGACCACCAGAATCAAGCTTGCTTCAGATGAAATAAAGGAATGGGTCTATACTGCTCACAACCTTGACAACAACACCATAGTTGGATCTATTGCTGGAACTCAGGTACCTCTAACCCCCACAGTCTTAACAGAGGTTTTTGGTTTGCGAAATGGAGAAGAAACTGCTGAATTATCTGGGGAAGAATTTTCTGATATACTTGCCAGGATGGGTCATCTAGAGGGAAACCCTAGCAAGTTGTTCAAAAGGAACTTGTCTGTTGAGTACAGGTTCCTAGCAGATGTTGTAGGCAAAGTGCTCCTGGCAAAGCACTCAGCTCATGATACTATCTCCAGACATCAGCTCTGCCTCATGGGAGCTCTGGTAGATAAGAAAAGCTTGAATTGGGGAGAGGTCTTCTTTGACCTGATAAAGAAGAAAATAAATAAAAGCTTTGTTAATTTTGGAAGGATCCTTGGAGTCTTCTTGCAAAAGAAATGCCCTGCCTTGCTGGTCTCCTCTGGAGTGCACATTAATGCCTCCAAGAGACTCACCTGTGCCCTCTTTGGCAAGTGGGACAGGCAGATAAGCAAGCCCAGCAGGCCCTCTTCTAGTGTTCCTTCAGGCACCAGGACTCAAGGAGTCACTCCCCCACAGGTCTATGCTCCTGCAGAAGACCTGGCTGTTGCTGTTGCTGCTTCTCCTCCTCCTCCAAGTCCAACCCTACCTCTTCCATCCACCATTCCAGCCTCATCCCCCATTACCATCTCCAGCCCATCTCCAACATCAATCCCTTCTCCAGAACCAATTCTCCCTCCTCCTACAGACCATTTCCACCCATTATTCTCATATCCACCTCCAGATGTCACATCATCTCCATCCATACCTTCATTCACCCTTCTGGATGACTCCTACATGGATGATTCCCCCTCTTCTCCTCCAGAATTACCCTCCTCCTCAACCTCATTTCAAGATCTCCTCCACCACATCATTGACCAACCCATATTCACTCCATCCATATCCATCCCCTTGTCCTCCATCTCCACAATCCACACACCTCAGCCATCCATCCCTCCACCATCCAACCCTCCACTTCCAGCATCCTCAGCCATCCCTATACCATCTACATCTGCTCCTGCTGTTGAGCATGTAGATCTGCCAGCCTTAGCTGACAAGTTGTATGAGCTACTTGCCCCCAGGCTCTCTCTTCTCATGGAGGCCTCCTTAGCTCCTCTACAACAGTCAGTGGCAGCTCTATCTGCCAGGCTTTCCTCTCTCCTTCCTCTGGCAGCACCTCCAGCAGTGTGCCTTGATACAGCTGTATCTGCATCCAGGCAGGGGGAGATGCCATATGAAGCCAGCCTTCCTGCTGCTGTTGCTGCTGCTTCTGCTCCTACTGTTGATACTGCTGCTGCTGTTGTTGTTTTTGTATCTGCTACTCTAGTTCAGGCTCCTACTCCAGTTTTGGCAATAGAACTAAGGTCTTTGCTGTCTGCCTTTGATACTGCTTACTTCAGCTATCTCCCAGAGCCAAATATTGTCCAGCCCCCAGAAGATTTGTCCAAGGCTCTGGTGCCTTTCTCTGGCTATGACCCCAACTTTATTTCTTCTTTTGTGCTCTCAGTGATTACTGCTGCTGCTGCTGATGAAGAAAGGACTACCTTTGCTTCTGAAATTGTTGATGCTAATGCTGAAGTTGTTCTCCCTGCTGCTGAAATTCAAATTGCTTCTGATGAGCAAACATCCCAGGACTTTCTGATGCCAGAGGCCACTGTTTTTGAGCCTGCTGAAGATTTTGTTGTTGTTACTGAAGCTGCTGCTGCAATCACTCCTGAAGTTACTAGTGCTGTTTCTGCTTCTCCTTCTGTATTTGCTACTGTCTCTGCTGCTGTTCCTGCTACTGCCCCTTCTGCTTCTGCCTCATCTGCTGCAATTCAACTGAAGAAAGATCTTATGAAGAAGATAGATGCTATATATGATGCCCAGAGTTCTGACTCTGATGAGTTCAAGATAGATTCTGATGACTCTGCTGCCACTATTGCCAGGAAGAGGAAGGCTAGAAGCAAGGCTATGAAAAGGGTTCCTCCTGCCAAAGTAAAAGATGATAATGATATTCCTTATTATATTCTGCATAACTGCCAAATCACTGAACATTGGATGTAGTACTCTAAAAATCAGCTGAAAGCAATGAAGAAGAAAAGAAAGTATGAGAAGGGCTCCTCCCAGTTCCAGCACCCTTATCCTCCTCCACCACCTCCTCCTGATGCAGGTGCAGGTGGAAGCTCTGCCAGTCAAGCCCCATCTAGAAGCCAGGCTCCCTACCAACCCCATGCTAGATCATATCAAAGGGAAAGCCAATCTAGGGGTTCTTATTCCAGGAGAGGAGGATATAGGGGAAATCAAAGAGATTTTCAAGTATACTCTAAAGGGCATTCCAGGCAGCACCCTTACTCCAGGGGAGGACATGCTTCATCTGATACTTCTTCTGGTCCATTCCCCTATAAGCTCAAAGAGACAGTGTATGCTAGGCCTCCTCAAGATAATTCTTCCAACAGGTATGAGCCACCTGTACCATTTGAGGACCCTGAAAAGAATCCTGTTGCTTGGACTGCTAGGATGAAGGAGTTGGCTGCATTAGATCAGATAAAGAAAGCCAGAGAGTAAGGCTTAGACACTTCAAATATTTCTACCATGTCAGAGCAAAGACAAAAGGAGTTAGAAAGATATGCCTCCAGCAAGTTCTTTGATGCAGACAGATACATGGAGTTGCATCCTGCTGCTGTGGTTCCCAGGACTTCAAAGCAAACATACTTGGGTGCAGCTGATGACACTAGGTCCAACAAGGAAGCCCTGAACCCTAACAGAGAAATCAAGATGGTTAAAGGCAAAGAGAAGAAGTAACTCTGTAAGGTGACAATCTTTGGTTTTTCTGACTGCTATCTGGATGTCATATATATATATATCTCTGTGATGTTTCTACAATGTGTCTAGCTGCTGTTGTTTTTATGCTTTTCCGATTGTATGATGTTGTTTGATTTTCCAAAGTCTGTAAATAGTAATCCTAACCCAAATAGGGGGAGATTGTTGGAACACCCTATTACTAATTTGGGTCAGGATCACTATGTCTCTAGGAATCTGTGTTTGACCTTCTGTATAGCTTAATAGGTCAACTAGAATTGAGTCTAAGGGTTAGAAGTCTAGGTTTGGAAGCTGCCCTGAAGACCAAGTTTTTCTGACTGGAGACCAAGTCTAATCGTCGAGCTCAGCACAACATTTCGTCGAACTCCGGTCGACGATCGTCTAGCTCAACTTCTACAGATCGTCGAGCTCCATTCGACGATCGCTGAGCTCAACCTCATAATATCGTCGAGCTCCACTCGACGATCGCTGAGCTCAACTTCACAATGTCGTCGAACTCCATTCGACGATCGGTGAGCTCAGGTCGACGATTTTGACTCTGTACTGGATCTTTATCTCTGAGCTCAGTTCGACGATCTTTGAGCTCAGATCGACGATTATGTTGCTGATTGAATTTTCCAGTTCGCTGAGCTCAGCTCGACGATAGCAGAGCTCAGTTCGACGATTTCAGTTATCTTTCAGAATTCAAATTCAAATCAATTAGAAGTTATTCGGCAATTAATTCAGAAGATCTGCTAGCCGTTTTCTATTTACTTCTGGACCAAGTTTCAAGGGATTTTTCAAGGAATAATTCAGTGGACTTTCCTTCAGAAGAAATTATGCAATTAAGGCTGTAATCAATGCAGACCAACGGCTATCTTTGACAGAGTGATATTCTATTCTGGCACAGAGAATAAAACATAGAATGTTTTTTGAATCAAGATAGAGATTGACAAGAAGAGGATACACACAACTCAGAATACAGAGACTCTTTCAAAATCTTCTATCAAGGAGAATTCTGTAGAACACTCATCAAAGAGATCAAGCTTTTAAAAATTCTTCAGATCTCTTCAGCTCTCAAAGTGTTCAAGGCCAACATCATTTCAAGACTCCAGACACTCAACATTTCAGCTTGCTGAAATCATCTTTTGCTGGAGATCTATCTTTGAAGGCCTATCACCCTCAGCAAAGCTTTTCTTTCTGAAGATTTCAAGGATTCAGGGGGAGCTTTGACATCAATCCACTTAGTCTTCTCAGTTGATTGAGAAAGAGAAGACTGCCATCACTCTCTCACCCCCACTCTGTAAAGGGTTTTTCAAACTCCCTTCAAAAGTTTGAATCTGGTTTTTGAGCACCTTGTCAAAAGCTCATTGGTGGCAAGACACCTGATCAAAAAATCTGATATGATTTTTGAGCACCTTATCAAAAGCTCATTGGTGCCCAGGACACCTGATCAACTCATCCTGCAGTGGATTCCTACCTAGGGTGGTAGAAGAGTGGATGTACCCAAGTTTGGGGAACCACTATATTTCCTTGTGTCATCTGGTTCTGCTTGTTTTTCTTTTTGTTTTTGGCCTAGATTTTTCTGTGCTTAGTTTTTGCATAGCTTAGTTCTGTGATTAGATTTATATTTGCTTCCCTGCTCACACATATTACAACAATTGTTGTAAAAGTTTTTCAAAAGTTTTTAAAATACCATATACTCTATTCACCCCCCTCTAGAGTATATCAGATCTAGTTGCCCTTTCAATTAATTGTTGGGTCCGGCGTTCCTTCACTTGACCCGTGGCGCTCTTCTACTTATTTAAGAAATTAAGTAGCACCCTTTCCAACAGTCCGGGCTTTTGGAACAGTTGGTTATGCGCTTGATCCTTCAATTGGTATCAGAGCAGGTCACGGGTTCAAGACCGGGGGAGCGCTATTAAATCCTGATTTTTCCCTTCTACCTGTGTGGGTCCGGCGGGTCAGGCAACCGTGGACATGTGGTAACCCCACCTCTGAGCCGTGAAACCGTGGACATGTGGTAACCCCACCTCTGAGCCGTGTGGGCCATGTGGTAACCCCACCTCTGAGCCATGTGGGCCATGTGGTAACTCCACCTCTGAGCCGACGGGTTGTGCTGGACGCCGGGGGGGATTGTTGGGTCCGGCGTTCCTTCACTTGACCCGTGGCGCTCTTCTACTTATTTAAGAAATTAAGTAGCACCCTTTCCAACAGTCCGGGCTTTTGGAACAGTTGGTTATGCGCTTGATCCTTCATCTCACCTCATAACCCAGTATGAGAATTTCAAGAAAGGAGAAGCTGAGTCAGTAGCAGACATGTATAATAGACTCAGTCTCATAGTCAATGAGCTGAAAACTTTGGACAAAGAGATCTCATTGACTGAGCTAAATGATAAAATCCTAATGTACTTCCCAAGCACTTGGGACTCAAGGATCTGGCCAATCAAGGATGCCAGAAGTCTAAATGAGATCACAACTGAAGCTCTCTTAGGCAAGCTCAAGTATTATGAGCTGCTCATCAAGAATAGAGAAGAAGAGTAGAAGGCTGCCTCACCAGCTATAAGAAAAGAGAAATCAATAGCTTTCAAAGCCACTGAAGATCAGCCTGAAGACAAAGTTCCCAATGAAGAGCTGCTAAGCCTTCTGGCCAAGAGGTTTTACAAAATGGTCAGGAAGGATTTCAGGAAAAGATCATACAGAGAGCATGACAAGCCAAGGTATGACAAATTAAATAACAAATAAATTATTTGCTTTGGTTGCAGGAAACCAGGCCACATTGTGCCTGACTGTCCAGAAAACAAAAACAAGGACAAAAAGGACAGGAAAGAAAGGAGAAAAGAAAAAGACTTCAAGAAGAACAGCAATGGCAAACCCTCCTCCAGCAAGAACAAACATACAAGGAAGGGATTTGTTGCTGAAACTTGGAGTGAGACAGAAGAAGAATCTGAAGCTTCATCCATCTCAAGTGATGATGAGGATGATGCTGAAGAAAAAGAATTCTGCATGATGGCTATCAATGCCTCACAACAAAATTCTGACGCAGAAGAGTCAGAATCTGAATCAGAGACTCAATCTGAAGAGGACCAGGTAATAAGTTCTTTTGATTTTAATTCTGAGGACTTTAAGTGTGAATTTAAAGCACTATGTTTAGATTTATTAAAATCTGAGAAGGAAATCATTTCTCTCATAAATAAATTATCTGAATACAGTACTTTAAAATTAGAAAACCTCAAACTCTCTGAGGAGTTGAAATGTTATAGGGAGCAGATAGCCTTGCTGAAAAGTGAGCTATCAGAGGCCAAAAAGCTTGAAGAATCCCTCAATGGGAGAAGTATCATGCTAATGGACATCACAAGCACAGTGAACTCAAGATTCAATAGTACACTGGGCTTGGGTGCTTCATCCAACCAACCTATAGTGCTAACAAGCCCAATTAAATTTATCTCTGATAAAGGTAAGGGAGTTATAGAGGTAGCTAGGAAGAATTCTGACTTACCCAAGAAAACAAGAGTTCAACAGAAATCGTCGAACGGAGCTAGATGATCGTCGAATGCAGATCAACGATCTCAGGCTAAATCATCGAACTCAGGTCGACGATCTCTAAACCCTGAACTCTACCACAGTCGATCTTCGAACAGAGCTCGATGATCTGACCCAAGATCGTCGATCAGCTCAGCGATCGTCGAGCAAAGATCAGAGTTTTGAAAACTTTTTCAAAGGTAAATCAAATTCCAAACCTAGGGGTCCTTCATCCCAAAGATTTAACCCTTATACTGAATGGATAATACCTCCAAGGAGATATCATCCTGAAGGCTATAAGAGTCAACCAGGGATGTCTTTTATTTTTGAAATCAAAGGTTATCAACCTAGGCCCAAGGTAAACTGGATCAAAAACAAGTAAATTGTCTTATGTACAGGTGAAGACCTATCCAACATCAAACCAGCAATGGTATTTGGATAGTGGGTGCTCAAAGCACATGACAGGAACTAAGGACAACTTCACATCCTTCAAGGCCAAGCTTGGACCCAAAGTAATATTTGGTGATTCAAATTTTGGACTAAAAAAAGGATATGGTGGAGTCTAGATTGGCACAGTCACATTCAAGAAAGTAGCCTATGTGGAAGGACTGAAGCACAACTTGATCAGCATCAGTCAACTATGTGATGAAGGCTACCAAGTGACTTTCAGCAAATCCTTATGCAAGATCAAATTAGAGGACAACACAATTGTGTTGACAGGTAAAAGGAAAGGTAACATCTATTTAGTAGACTTTCTTTCAACTAAAGTAGATATTTGCTTGTTTAACTCTATTAGTAGACCTAATGAACTATGGCATAAGAGATTAGGACATAAACCTTAGAACCATTCCTAGGCTATCCAAGGACAACCTTGTTAGAGGACTACCTTTTGGCACCTATAAGAAGGAAGGACTCTGCAGGGCTTGTCAATTAGGCAAGCAAACCAAAAATAGTTTCAAGTCACTTAATAAGAGTGATTCACCTAGGATTTTGTATCTGTTACACATGGATCTTTTTGGACCCATTACAGTACAAAGCTTAGGAGGGAAATCTTATACTTTAGTGGTTGTAGATGATTTCTCTAGATTCACATGGGTGTTCTTTCTGAGGAAGAAGTCTGATAACTTTAAGTGTTTGACAGAGTTTCTCAAATGCATACAGACTGAGTTCAATACTCACATTGCCCTGATCAGAAGTGATCATGGGACAGAGTTTGATTCTCTTATTTTGCAAGAGTTCTGTCAGAGTGAAGGGATCAGGCACACTTTCTCAACTCCTAGAACTCCTCAACAAAATGGGGTAGCTGAAAGGAAAAATAGAACCCTTATTGAATCTGGCACTACATTGTTGTCAGATGCTCACCTTCCTCTATCCTTTTGGGAAGAGGCAGTGAACACCTCCAACTATGTGTTGAACAGAAGTTTAATACATAAACTGAATGGCAAGACTCCCTATGAATTACTCAAAGGGAAGAAACCTAAAGTAGATTACTTTAAAATTTTTGGTTGTATTTGTTACATTCATAATAATGACAAGAAATACTTAGCAAAATTTCAAGCTAAAGCTGATGAAGGAGTGTTTCTGGGATACTCCATGATCAGTAAAGCTTATAGGGTATATAATAAATCAACTCTTAAAATTGAATAATCTGTTCATATATCTTTTGATGAATCTAACATGTCTTTCCAGGAGAAGAATACTTCTACCATAGAACCTTTGCATGTACACTCTCTTGCTGAAGACTTGGACAGGTTACAAATTATTCAAAAAGATGAAAGCAGTGAAGATGAAGAAGACATTCAACATCTTGAAGAGAAACTTCTTGAAGAGCTAGTTGTTGTACCACCAGAGGAAACAACAACACAGGTTGGTGAACAATCAACATCTCCTATTGATTTAGTAACATCAAGAGACCATCCAATCTCCCAAGTGATTGGAGACATCTCAGCTGGTTTGCAAACCAGAAATCAGGTCAACCAAAACCTGATGCACACTTGCTTCCTTTCTCAAATTGAACCTCAATCCATTCAAGATGCAGAGCAAGATCCACACTGGATCATTGCAATGCAAGAAGAATTGCATCAATTTGAAAGGAACAAAGTTTGGGAATTAGTACCAAGGCCAAAGGATCACTCCATTGTTGGAACAAAGTGGGTGTTCAGAAATAAGTTAGATGATCAAGGAGTCATTGTAAGGAACAAGGCAAGGTTAGTTGCTCAAGGGTACTCTCAAGAAGAAGGGATAGATTATGACCAGACCTTTGCACCAGTTGCAAGGTTAGAGGCCATAAGAATCTTCTTAGCATATGCAGCACACAAAGGATTCAAAGTATACCTGATGGATATAAAGAGTGCCTTTCTCAATGGAGATATCAAAGAAGAAGTCTATGTCAGACAACCCCCAGGTTTTATCTCTTCAACTCATCCTGATTATGTTTTCAAATTGCATAAAGCATTATATGGTCTAAAGCAAGCTCCTAGAGCATGGTATGAGACCCTAGCATGCTTTCTTCTGAAAATGAGTTTATAAGGGGTAGAGTAGACCAAACTCTTTTTATTAGAACTCATAAGTCTCATACCCTACTAGTACAAATCTATGTAGATGATATTATATTTGGCTCTACTGATTCAAATTTGTGCAGAAGGTTCTCCAACCTAATGCATTCTAAATTTGAAATGAGTAGCATGTGTGAGCTATCCTTCTTTCTAGGATTGCAAATCAAACAACATGTTGAAGGCATATTTATTTCTCAAACCAAGTATGAAAAAGAACTGGTTAAGAAATTTGGTATGTCTGAAGCATCATGTATGAAAACACCTATGCCTACCATTGTTGTATTAGATGCTGATGAACATGGGAAACCTATTGATCAGACAACATATAGAGCAATGATTGGCTCTTTATTGTACCTTACAGCTAGTAGACCTGACATAATGTTTGCTACATGCATATGTGCTAGATTCCAAGTAAGCCCTAGAGAGTCACACCTAACCTTAGTAAAAAGGACTCTTAGGTATGTAAAAAGTTGTCCAAATCTAGGTCTCTGGTATCCAAAAGACTCAGCATTTGACTTAACTGGATTTACAGATGCTGATTATGCTGGATGCAGAATAGACAGGAAAAGCACTAGTGGAACTTGTCAGTTTCTTGGTGACAGACTAGTCTCCTAGTTTTGCAAGAAACAAACATCTGTGTCAAGTTCAACTGCTGAAGCTGAATATATAGTTCCAGGTAGTTGTTATTCACAAATATTGTGGATTCAAAACCAACTCCTAGACCATGGCTACAACTTAGAAAAGTCTAAAATATTTTGTGATAATACCAGTGCTATTTCTATAGCACAAAATCCAGTCCTCCATAGTAGGACAAAACACATAGAAATTAGGCATCACTTTCTAAGGGATAATGTTGAGAAAAATAAAATTGAACTTCAATATATCCCAACTGATTTGTAAAGGGGACATATTTTCAACAAACCCTTGGATGAAAAGAAACATACATTCTTCCTGAATTAGTTAGGAATGTTAGATGGAGGAAGTCTAAAATAAGATCCAAGATTTTCAAAAATCTAAAAATGACCAAGACTAGGCAAATCAAAGTGCTTTTTTTAGTGTATAGAGTGTTTCTAGTCTCTGAACCGCGCTCGACTATTTTCCCCCAAATCTTCGAACGGAGATTGACGACTTCCGAAATCGTCGACCAGAGTTCAGCGCTTCTCAGATAGTGCTAAACTATCTTTCTTCAGGTCAGTGATCGTCGTGCGGAGCTCGGCGATTTTGTTTTCTGAACTATCGTTGAACGGAGCTCGACGCTCTCCAATATCGTCGAACGGAGATCGACGCTATTGATGACCTTTCAGTTTCCTTTAGAAGCCCAGATCGTCAAACAGAGTTCAACGATCTCTTCTTTTCTGCGTTGAACCCTAATATAAAACTCATTTTTTCGGTCGTTGTTCTCCCTTTGTGATTTCAAACTCTCTGCAAATTTTCTCTTTCCCTCCAAAATTCTCTACACTTGGTCGTTTGTTTGTTCATTTTTGCAGGAATCAATGGCAGTCTCAGTCGCCATCTTGGTCGCAATGAAATTTGATGCTGGATTTGATATCGACAAGGATTCTTTCAACAACAGTGATCAAATCTTCAAGGAGATTCTAAAACTTTTCAAAGAACAACAGCTGGTTACCATCATGACCACAAGGATCAAATTAGCTGCAGATGAGATAAAGGAATGGGTATATACTTCCCATAACCTGGATCAGAATACAGTGGTTGGAAGCATCTCAGGAACCCAGCTATTTCTAACACCTGCTGCTTTGATAGAGGTTTTTCAATTAAAATCTGGAGAAGATTCTGTTGAACTTTCTAGAGAGGAGTTTTCTAATATGCTTGAAAGGATGGGACACTCGGAAGCAAACCCTAGCAAATTACTGAAGAAAAATCTGTCTGTTGAGTACAGATTTCTAGTTGATGTTGTTTGCAAGGTATTGTTGGCCAAACACTCAGCTCATGATACCATATTTAGGTATCATCTCTGCTTGATGGGTGCCCTAGTGGACAAGAAGCAACTCAACTGGGGAGAAATTTTCTTTGATTTGATTAAGAAAAAGATTAACAAGAACTTTGTTAATTTTGGAAGAATTTTAGGGTTGTTCCTTCACCATAGATGCCATGCACTGCTTGTTTCCAGTGGGATGCACATCAATGCCTCCAAGAGGCTCACCTGTACCCTATTTGGAAAATGGGATCGGCAAATTATCAAGCCCAGCAGGCCCTCTGCAATTTCTACTTCAGGCACAAGAACTGCCTTAATCTCTTCCCCTCAGGTTTCTGCCCCTGCAAAAGACTTGCCTGCTTCTTCTCCTCATCCTCCACCTCTTGTTTCATCTACCACAGTCACATCCACCATCATAATCTCCACCCCATCTCCAACTTCAGTTCCTTCTCCAACTCCACCACTCACTGAAGAACTCATCCATCCTCTACATCACTACCCACACCTAGATATTGATTCATCCTCTCATATTCCATCTTTCACTCTTATAGATGATTCCTATATGGATGATTCTCCCTCATCCCCTCCTGAGCCACCATCCTCATCCACCTCTTATCAACAACTACTTCAAGACATCATTGCTCAACCATCCTTCACACCATTCATTTCCATTCCACTCTCTTCCATCTCCACAATTCCTATTTCCCAACCATCATTTCCTCAATCCACAGGTTCTCCTACAACATCTCCTACTGCTTCAACCTTCATTGCTACCTCATCCATACCTACCTCTGCTCAAGTCCCTCTTGAGCAAGTAGATCTTCCAGCCCTTGCAGACAGGTTACATGAGCTGATAGCTCCAAGGCTATCCCTCTTGATGGAGACCTCTTTGGCTCCCCTTCGCAAAACAGTTCAGGAACTATCTGCCAGGATTTCTTCCATTCTTCCTTCTCAGGCAATCCCTTTTCATGGGTTCCTTGATCCAGTTCTCACTGCATCTAGGCAGGGGGAGATGCCTCATGAAGTTGAAAGATTGTCTGTTGTTGTATCTTCAGTCCAAGCTCCAACTGTATCTGTTGCATTCCTCACAGTGGACCTCAGGTCACTATTATCAATTTTTGATTCTATATACTTCAACTGCCTGCCAGTCTAGCAATCCGAAGATCTAACTAAGGCCATTGTGCCTATTTCCAGATGTGACCCCAGTTTAATAAGCTCTTATATAAATTCCTTCAACACTGTTGACACTGCTTGTTCTGCTACTCCTCCTGCTGTTACTAATGTTTCTGTTAGTTCTGATATTGATGTTTTTGAGGACATGTATATGACAGAGGCATTTGTTCTTGAGCCTGCTGTTACTGCTATTATTGCTCCTTCTGTAGTTGATTTTCCAGTTTCATATGTTACTACTGCTGCTGTAGCCTCTGTTTCTGAAAGTGTTGTATCTGAATCTGCTGTCAAACCTCCTTCTGCCAGTATTGCTTCTACTCCACTTCCTGTTGTTGCTACTGTTGTTGTCTCTGCTGCTTCTTCTGTTCAGTCTCAACAACAAAAAAGATTATCTCAAATGGATTGATGCAGTGTATGATAATCCTCCAAGCTCAGACAGTGATCAGTTTAGGATTGACTCAGATGATTCCTCTGCTACAATTGCAAGGAAAAGGAAAGCCAGAAGCAAGGCTATGAAAAGAGTTCCTCCAGAGAAAGTAAAAGATACAAATGACATTCCATACTACATACTGCATGATTGCCCTATCACAGAACCTTGGATGCAATACTCCAGGAATCAACTAAAGGCTATGAAAAAGAAAAGAAAGTATGACAAAGGATCTTCCCATTTTAATCCTCCTCCTCCTCCTCCCTCACCTGATGCAGGTGCAGGTGGTAGTTCTGCTTTCCAATCCTCTGCCAGAAGCCAAACTTCATATCATCCTCAAGGAAGATCCCAGTACAGGGGAAATCAATCTAGAGGTTACCAGTCCAGAAGAGGACAGTACAGAGGAAATCAGAGAGAACTTAAAGTATACTCTAAAAGATATTCCAGGAAACATCCTTATCCAAGGGAACGACAAGGTCCATCTGACACAACTTCTGGTCCCTTTCCTTATAAGCTGAAAGAACTAGTCTCTTCCAGAGCTCCTCCATATAATTCTTCAAATAGATATGAGCCTCCTGTTCCTTTTGAAGATCCAGAAAATAACCCCACCTTATGGACTACAAGAATGAAAGAATTGGCTGCTTTGGACCAAATCAAGAAAGCTAGAGAACAAGGAATGGATACTTCAAATATCATAAATTTATCAGATCAAAGAAAGAAAGATCTTGAGAGATACTCCTCCAGTAAATTTTTTGATTCAGAAAGCTATATGAAGCTGCATCCAGAAGCTGTAGTGCCCAGGCCAAAGCAACAAACCTCTCTAGGTGCAGCTGCTGATAGAAGATCTAAGAAGGAAGCTCTCAATCCCAACAGAGAAATAGTTCTTATAAAGAGCAAGGAAAACGAATGATTCTATAAGATGATAGTATATTTTTTTTTCTGAACTATCTGAGATAATGTCTGTGTTTCTGCAATGTCTTGTTTGTTATATCTCTACTTTGTATGTTTTTATTTTTCCAATATCTGTAAATAGTAATCCTAACCCAAATAGGGGGAGATTGTTGGAACACCCTATTACTGATTTGGGCAAGGATCACTATGTCTTTAGGAAATCTGTTTTGACCTCCTTGTATAGATCTAAAGGTCAATTAGAATTGAGTCTAAGGGTTAGTATTTAGGTTTGAAAGATGCCCTCAAGACCAGATATTTCAGTTCAGGAGACCAAGTCATTTCGTCGAGCTCAGTACGACGAATCGTCGAACTCCATTCGACGATCGCTGAGCTCACTTCGACGAATCATCGAACTCCATTCGACGATCTCTGAGCTCAACTTCAACAAGTCGTCGAACTCCATTCGACGATCTTCGAGCTCAGATCGACGTTCTTGTCTCCAGTTTGTTTCTCTATCTCTGAGCTCAGTTCGACGATAGTTGAGCTTAGATCGACGATCTCTGTTTCAGTCTAAGTCCAGTCTCTGAGCTCAGTTCAACGATAGTGGAGCTCAGTTCGACGTTTTTCTCGTGAGATTGACGTTTTTCAAGAATCAAATTCAGATAGTTATGTAATTATTCTCAGCATTTATTTCAAGGATCTTGTAGCCGTTTTCAATTAATCTGGAGCAAGTTTCAAGGTATTTTCAAAGGAATGTTTTTATTGGACTTTCCTCCAGAAGACAAATACAGTTAAGGAAGTCATTTATGACAGGCTAACGAATATCTTAGACAGAGTAATATTCATTCAGATCTAAGGAATAAAAGAGATATTCACATTCTACTGGAAGATAGAATAATATAGAAGAATAACATCATCAACAACAACTCTTACAACAATCACAACAACAGAAAGAGATAGAGTTGCAGATATTCGCAGTCTTAGAACTCATACAGGAACACCATCACAAAAGGAGATCAACATACTAAAACTTTCAGATCCCTTTTAATTCCAGTGTTCAAAGGCCATCATCATTCAAGACTCCAAACACCACACATTTCAGTTGTTGCTGAAATCATCTTTTGCTGGAGATCAAATTTTTTGAAGGCCTATCACCCTACTGCAAAGCTTCACTTCCTGAACAACTCAAGATCTCAAGGGGAGCTTTGAAAACATCCACTATCTTCTCTCTGATTGTTGACAGAGAAGATCATCTCATCCCTCTCTCTCTCTCTCTCTCTACTGTAAAGGGTTTATCAAACTCCCTTCAAAAGTTTGTGCTGCTTTCTGAGACCTTGTCAAAACTTAATGGTGGCAAGGCACCTGATCAAAAAATCTGGTTTGGTTTTTGAGCACCTTATCAAAAGCTTATTGGTGCCCAGGACACCTGATTAACTCATCCTGCAGTGGATTCCTACCTTGGGTGGTAGAAGAGTGGATGTACCCAGATTGATTGGGGAACCACTATAGCTCCTTGTGTCTTCTGGTAGCTTACTTTCTTTTTGTTTTCTGGCTGTGGTTTGTGATTGCTTTTTTGATTAAATAGTTGTTGTAGTTCATTTGCTTCCCTGTTCACTTAGGAATACAACAACTGTTGTAAAACATTTTTAGCAAGCACCATACTCTATTCACCCCCCCCCCTCTAGAGTATATCAGATCTAACCTGCACTTTCACATGCTACCTCTCACAATAGTCGGAAGGGGAGTAGAACCCCAAACATCCAAATGAGCTAGATCAAAAGGTGATGTCGCCGCCCCGCTACCTTCACTTGATGACGATCCAGTTGTCGCGGCACTACAACATAAAGACCTTCGGAGCCGTGATGACGCTAACGGAAGACGCCTCTACAACCTCCGCCCGCGGCGTGCTACACCCACTTGAAGACTATTTTAATTAATTTTTCCTGCTTTTATTATTTTATGTGCGAATATAAAATTATTCCAATCTTGGTTAATAATTTTGTATTCATTTGGGACTTGTAATCTTTATTTATTTCCTGTAAACATTTGGTGTGTGTGTAGCCTTCCGGATGGATGAGATTTCATCTCCATATTGGATGGCTAGATGTGTGTTGTAACTCCTATATAAGGAGATCCTTTTGAGAATGAAGTTAGAGAGAAAATTAAAAGAACCCTAACCATCATTTGAGAGAGTTCAGCCAAGGAGGTTCCTCCCTAGCCGTCGGCCAAGGTGTGAAGCCGCCGCCCCCCTTTGCTTCCTCCCCTACTTCGGCGCGACGCCGGCGTGGCTTCCTTTTGGTGCGACTCCAAGAAAGAAGGTTGCAGCCCATTCGGTGTGAAGCCGGTGGATCCGTGGAGAGAGTGATTCTCCCACCTTATCTTGTGTGAATGATGTTCTTGGTTGGGTAACTCCTTCCCCTTTAGTGATTCTTGCTTTATAGTTTGTGAAGGTTTTTGCAAACAGTTTCTTCCGTGATTTTTAAATATGTCGCTTGCAAAATCCGATTTTCGATTTCGTTGTTATTGAACCTCTTGTGATCCGGATTGGGAAGATCCGTTGCGAGAGCGAGACTTGGCCTAGCCTTGACTTGCCCTCCAAGATTGTCACATTTTGGTGTTGACAAGGGAGTTCATCTCAACTCGAACTCGACCGCCTATTGAAGTTTTCCGCCGCTCCGAAAGTAAATTATTGATGCGTTTGAAACGGCTCAAGTTGGTATAATAGATGTTTGTGTATGTGTGGTGAGTTGTGTGCTTGTTGGAGAGGTAGGTCTTAAGGACATTATATCGAGTCCGGCTTACGGTGAGTTGTGTGCTTGTTGGAGAGGTAGTTCCTAAGGACGTTGTATCGAGTCCGGCTTGATTCCTCTATATTGATTTTATCACTCGGATTTTGGGAGCCAACCCGACCCCTTTTCGCTCGCTTTTGGTCGGAGCCCTCCCATCTTATCTTTAAGTTTTGAGGCGATAGTTTCCGTTAGTGTATCGAGCACGTATCACGGTCTCCCCTACATCAATTTGGTATCAGAGGCGGTTGTTTCAACTCCCACGTTGCAAACATCCTCGCTGCGTTCCTTGTTGGTCATTCTAATCTTTAGAAAAACAAAAAAATTATTTTTGGTGGTCTGCCAATAGCGGGCTGAAATCTTTATTTTTCAGCAAAATTTCAAAAAAAAAAATTTAACGATCCACGTGTTCCTCACATCGGGAAACTATAAACGTATCCTATTTCCAATATATCTACAGCCCTAGGAAAAATCATCTTCCCAAGATTTTTCTAAACCTGAATGCGCACTAGGCTAGGATCGGAGTACACGACACCGTCTATGTCTAGGATGGCTGCGAACGAACATGGGGATCCCAACACCGAGGCCATAACAGGGCTACGTAACGAAATGACGGAGCTTAGAAACATGTTAGCACAGATCCTACAAAATCAAGCAAGGCCACCCCCGCCACCCATTAATGTTGAACAGCCCAACCGGCGCCAACAAACTCCTGATTCTGATTCCAATGAGGACTCTCCCCGAGTGCCCCCACTTATATGGTATGGGAGATCCCCAGATCTTCCTTACTTGGGTCATTAAGATCGACGCCCCCACTTATGATGGCATGGGAGATCCCCAGATCTTCCTTACTTGGGTGGTGGATATGGAGTGCTACTTCGATTGTCACACCCTTACGGACCATCAAAAGGTTCAAGTTTCCAGGATGAAGCTAACGGGACGCGCCAAAACTTATTGGCTGAATGAAGAGCGTAGGCTAGGAACCGGGAACGGGGTCCCACTTATTGGATGGGCCGTGATGAAGAACTTATTGACCGATCAGTACGTTCCCGCGTAGCATCAGACACAGATGTTCGACGAGCTTGCCACTCTACGGTAGGGCTCCAATTCGGTAGCTGAGTATATGGGAGAATTGAAAGACCGTATGGTGCGTTGTGATCTGAGGGAGATCGCCGAGGTCACCCTATCCAGATTTTGTAATGGGCTTCATCCCGATATTCAGCGGAAGCTCTTACGATATGGTCATACGGATCTGAACACGACATTTAATGTTGCCCTCGACATCGAAAAGCACTTAGCCTCTAAGTCTCACTCCCGTTATTCCCATGCGAAGGGAAAGTCCACAGTTGGAGCCTCTTCCTCCACATATCAGGATAAAGAGAAGTTTCGGTCCGCCGAGTCAAAGTCCGTCGTGATCACTGCTAGGAATGCCAAGAACCCCGCAAGTGAGCGTATCCCCATTGGGAAAGTGAGCAAGTCTAACGCTACGTGTTACTCTTGCGGCATTCAAGGTCACTACGCCTTTGAATGCCCCACGAAGACTAAAGTCATAGCCCTACTAGAGTCGACTACCGACCTTGCTGATTTCGTTTATGAGGCTGCTGAGCAGAGTGACCCAGATGGGGTCCCAAGTGATTTAGAGGACGAACACCGCCTTATGGTGATGTGTTGTATCTTGACCACTCCTCGTCTGTTAGATGACTGGAAAAGGATGAGTATATTTTCCCTGATCTTTAAGAGTGGCGAGAAGTTGTGCAAGTTGATCATTGATAGTGGCAGTTGTGTAAACATCATCTCTGAGAATGTCCTTACACGTATGTCCTTGACTACGCAGCCCCACCCGACTCCCTATCAGGTAGCCTGGATTAATAAGGTTACTGTCACGGTCACTAAGCATTGCCTTGTACCTCTCTCGATCAAATCCTATACTGACGAGGTGTGGTGTGATGTCCTTCCAATGGACGCTTGTCACGTGTTGTTGGGCTGCCCTTGTCTTTACGACCGCGACGTGACAAACTTTGGGAGAGCCAACACATATGAGTTTAATTTTAATGGCAAGGTCATTACATTGAGACCGACCATCCCGAAGGAGCCAGTAGCTTTGGCTAAGGACACCATTGTTCCAGTCGAGAGGAAAACATTGAGTCTCGTGGGAAGAAAAGAATTTGTGAAGGATCCCTTTCTTGACGGGGTGATGTACGCACTAGTTCTTATGAGTGCGAAGGGGGATATGAGAGCATTGGAAGATTTGCCTAAAGAGTTACGGGATTTGTTGGATGAATATAAGGACGTGTACCCGGATGAGCTGCCTTCGGTATTACCACCACTTAGGAATATACAACATGTTATAGACCTTATCCCTGGTTCCTCCTTACCGAACCAGCCCCACTATAGGCTTCACCCCGCCGCCCATAAAGAGTTACAGGCCCAGATCGAGGATTTGATGAAAAGGGGTTCATTAGGACTAGTATGAGTCCATGTGCGGTACCTGCCCTTCTTGCCCCCAAGAAGGATGGTACGTGGAGAATGTGTGTTGATAGCCGTGTCATCAACAAGATTACCATCAAATATAGATTTCCTATTCCACGATTAGATGACCTCCTAGATGTCTTGTCTGGCGCTATCATTTTTTCAAAGCTAGATTTGCGGAGTGGTTATCACCAGATCAGGATCTGTGAGGGGGACGAATGGAAGACAGTGTTTAAGTCCAAGGATGGGTTATACGAGTGGCTTGTGATGCCCTTTGGGCTATCCAACGCCCCCAATACCTTCTCCCGGATGATGACACATGTATTTCAGCCTTACATGGGGAAGTTTGTGGTCGTCTATTTTGATGACATCTTAGTCTTTAGTACCACCACTGCCGAGCACGTCTCCCACATGAAGTCGGTTCTTTCCACCCTGCAGAAGGAAACCTTATTCCTTAATCTCAAGAAATGCACATTCTATGTCATTGAAGTGGAGTTCTTAGGCTATATAGTCGGTTCGTAAGGCATTAGAGTTGACCCTAATAAGGTTAAAGTCATTAAGGATTGGCCCGAACCGACCACATTACGAGAGGTGCGAAGTATCCATGGGTTAGCTACTTTTTACCGGCATTTTATTCGAGACTTTAGTAGCATTATGGCCCCCATTAGTGACTGCATGAAGAAAGGTGAGTTCACCTGGACAAAGTCCGCTGCTTTTGCTTTCCAACGCATTAAGGAACTTATGACTGAGGCACCTGTCCTACATCTACCTGACTTCAATAAAGTCTTTGAGCTTACGTGTGACGCTTCTGGTGTAGGAATAGGAGATGTCTTGAGTCAGGAAGGGCACCATGTGAGTTATTTTAGTGAGAAGTTAGCGGGTGCCAAATTGAATTACTCAAATTATGATAAGAGTTTTATGCCATCATTAGATGTCTGCACCATTGGAGGCACTATCTCCTTTCTAATGAGTTTGTGATCCTCTCCGATCACGAGCCATTATGGTTCATAAATGGCCAACATAAAATCAGCCCGCGACATGCTAAGTGGGTATCTTTCCTATAGGGTTACACTTTTAATCTCAAACACCTTAAGGGAGCTGACAATCGAGTCGCGGATGCTCTTGGTTGCCTGAGCCTGTTACTCACCACTATGTAGGTTAACGTGGTAGGATTCGAGCGAATCAAGGATCAGTACGCCACATGTCCAGACTTTCAGGATGCATATTTGTCTGCCCAAGATAGCTCCCCCGCGATTATATCTGTGTTCGTCATTAAGGATGGCTATCTATTTATACATGGGAAGTTATGTATCCCGCAGTCATCGTTACGCCTTCATATCATCTGGGAATTGCATAGCGGAGGGTTGAGTGGTCATTTCAGCAGGGATAAGACCATTACGTTAGTTGAGGAGAAATTCTATTGGCCGAAACGTAAGGCGATGGCGGGAAGGGTAGTTAGTAGTTGTCGTACCTATCAGGTATCCAAGGGCACCAAGACCAACGTAGGATTATATACGCCCCTGCCTATCCCTTCCACACCATGGGAAGACGTGAGCATGGATTTTGTTCTAGGCCTACCCACCACCTTACGCCGTCACGATTCTATTTTAGTCGTGGTGGATAGATTCTCTAAAATGGCATATTTTATTCCGTGCGCTAGAACCAACGACGCATCTCATATTGCCAAATTATATTTTAAGGAAGTAGTTAGTCACCGGGGAGTGCCGAAGACAATAGTCTCAGATAGAGATGTTAAGTACACGAGTTATTTTTGGAAAACACTTTGGGTCTTAATGGGTACCAAGCTATTGTTTTCTTCCGCCTATCACCCACAGACCGATGGGCAAACAGAGGTGGTCAATCGAAGCCTGGGAAGCCTTCTTAGGTGCCTAGTGGGCGATCACAAAGGTACATGGGATCTTCTTCCCCACGCCCAGTTGGCCTATAATAATTCCAAAAATCGTTCCATCGGTCTGTCTCCAAATGAAATTGTTCACGGGTACAAGGACCCTGTGCCTCTTGACTTGGTTCTGTTGCCCCCAACATATAAGACAAGTCAATTTGCACAATCCTTCGCCCAACATATTCATGACCTACATGCACTTATACGAGCTACCTTGACTGCTCAATACGAGTCTTATCAGACGCACGCTAATCTACGTAGGAGGGTGTCGCACTTCAAAGTCGGCGATTTGGTCCTCGTTCGGTTAGTTCCTGAACGCTTGCCATCTGGCACCGTTAAAAAGTTGGCACCAAAGCGCACCAGCCCTTTTCGGATTATAAAGAAACTAGGTGACAACGCTTTCTTGTTGGATTTGCCAGTTGATTGAAGTATCTCCCCTATTTTTAATGTCTCGGATTTGACGTCGTTTGTTTCGCCTCCACCTGAGTTGAATTCTTTGTTGTCTTCTCCCTCCACTACAATTTCTAATGGGTTGCGGAGTGGTAGTTCGGATGATCTCTCTCTTTCGGTCCCCGCAGGTATAACATTGGATGGTACGTTGCCTTCTTTTTTTCCTACTGCTGACATGTTTCCCAGGTTTCCGAAGACATTTCTCACTCCAGACATGATACTTGCTGTTGAGCCGCTTGCTACTCCTGATGGTGCTACCTACCGCTTCCTCATCCGTTGGCGTGACCGCCCCCCTTCAGATGATTCATGGTTACTTGCGACAGAGCTTCAACGTTTGGATGCCGCACTTCTTCGCCGCTATCTCTCGGACCACGCATCGGAGATACGTGATTTTGAGGAGGGGAGGATTAATGTCGCCGCCCCGCTACCTCCACTTGATGACTATCCAGTTGCCGCGGCACTACAACATAAAGACCTTCGGAGCCGTGATGACGCTAACGGAAGACGCCGCTACAACCTCCGCCCGCGGCGTGCTACACCCACTTGAACACTCTTTTAATTAATTTTTCCTGCTTTTATTATTTTATGTGCAAATATAAAATTATTCCAATCTTTGTTAATAATTTTATATTCATTTGGGACTTGTAATCTTTATTTATTTCCTGCAAACATTTGGTGTGTATGTATCCTTCCGGATGGATGAGATTTCATCTCCATATTGGATGGCTAGATGTGTGTTGTAACTCCTATATAAGGAGATCCTTTTGAGAATGAAGTTAGGGAGAAAATTAAAAGAACCCTAACCCTCATTTGAGAGAGTTCGGCCAAGGAGGTTCCTCCCTAGCAGCCGGCAAAGGTGTGAACCGCCGCCCCCCTTTGCTTCCTCCACTACTTCGGTGCGACGCCGGCGTGGCTTCCTTTCGGTGCGACTCCAAGGAAGAAGGTTGCAGCCCATTCAGTGTGAAGCCGGTGGATCCGTGGAGAGAGTGATTCTCCCACCTTATCTTGTGTGAATGATGTTCTTGGTTAGGTAACTCCTTCCCCTTTAGTGATTCTTGCTTTAGAGTTTGTGGAGGTTTTTGCAAACCGTTTCTTCCGTGATTTTTAAATACGTTGCTTGCAAAATCCGATTTTCGATTTCGTTGTTATTGAACCTCTTGTGATCTGGATTGGGAAGATCCGTTACGAGAGCGAGACTTGACCTAGCCTTGACTTGCCCTCCAAGATTGGCACATTTTGGTGCTGACAAGGGAGTTAATCTCAACTCGAACTCGACCGCCTGTTGAAGTTTTTCGCTGCTCCGAAAGTAAATTATTGATGCGTTTGAAACGGCTCAAGTTGGTACAATAGATGCTTGTGTATGTGCGGTGGGTTGTGTGCTTGTTGGAGAGGTAGATCTTAAGGATGTTGTATCGAGTCCGGCTTACGATGAGTTGTGTGCTTGTTGGAGAGGTAGGTCCTAAGGACGTTGTATCGAGTCCGACTTGATTCCTCTATATTGATTTTATCACTCGGATTTTGGGAGCCAACCCGACTCCTTTTCGCTCGCTTTTGGTCGGAGCCCTCCCATCTTGTCTTTAAGTTTTGAGGTGATAGTTTCCGTTAGTGTATCGAGAATGTCTCACGGTCTCCCCTACATCAAAAGGACGAGAAGAAATGCGTCCATTTTAAATATGAAAAGTAGAACGGTGATGTTTGACAAATTAACATGCCTCACATTTAAGGGAGGAATCCTCCCGAGGTAAATCAGGTAGAAGCTGATAAAGAATCTGAGGAGGTGGATGCCCAAGGCGAAGATGCCAGTGAAGTAAAGAGGAAGATGAAAAGCCGATGCGGTATCATGGTAGAATAACCCACTGCTTGCAGTCGCAGTAGCAATCATCTCCTGGGAGTGAGGGACATGAAACACACAGGTAGAAGTAGTAAAGACAGCTTCATAGTTCAGCTGTTTGTAGAGAGCAGTGATAGAAAGAAGATTGTACGAAAAACTCGGACATAAAGAGTGTCCTGAAGCTCAAAAGTGGGAGTAACATGCACCGTACCAGACCCACTAACCAGAGACATGGAACCATATGAAATAAGAACCGGAGCCAAACGATTACTCTTGTCAAGACAAGATATAAGACGAGAATTCTCTGTCATATGATAAGTGGCACCATAATCAATGAGCCACCTTCCGGTAGTCGCCAAATGAAAAGCAGTAGAAGTAGCGAGAGAGTAAGAGGAAGATGGGATGGCCATAGAAAACAACTTCAAACTGTACGGTTTGAGATACAAGCCAAAACAATTCAAAACAGAGAGAATCTGCCACCAAATAGGAGCAAAGAAAGAAGAGGCCGTGCGAGTAGAGTCAACAACTCGCTCGAGAAGAAGAAAAGAGAGACCGCACAGTCATGGTGACAACACACCAGCAGCAAGGAAGATGTCGCGACAAAAATTTGTATCCCGTAGGAAGAAATAACCGGCGGGAAGAAAGGAGAGAAGAAAGCGCGAACTGAACAAGTCTCAAAGAATAGTGATTAATAAAGAAGGCGGCTAGAAAAAAAACCATACCGCACAGCAAACCACAAAGAAGCAAACCAAGCTACAAAAACCATTGACTGGCAAAGAAGATATGTGGCAAGAAACCCACAAAGGCCACACAAACAAGCAGCTGTAAGGAAGAAAGAGCAAGGCAGGGAAGGTAGCAACAAAGGCCGCACGAACAGAATGTGCGCAAAGAAGAACACACAGGAGAGCGACAAACAAGGGAGGGAGGGAAGGTCGGGAAGCAAAGAGGAATAATTTGGTACGGGAAGCAAACCAGAAGAAACCGCATGGGAAGCAAACCGGAAGAAGCCGCGCCAGAAGAAAACCAAAGAGGTCGGTGTTGTTAGACCAACAAACCGCAATATGATTGGAGCAAAGGATTGATTGCCTCTGATACCATGTGAAAACTTAGCGAGGATACGTCAAGAGGTAAATAAACCGGAAATTTTATTACTCCAAAATGATAATTATTACATACATATGCCATCTTATTTATAGAAAATGGGGGAGATGAGAGAATATAACAATCGATGTGGGAATAAATACAAGTTGGGAGGTTTGTGCTGTTTGACTTGATCAAACCACGCATTATACAATGAATAACAGAACACCTAGAGGATACTATGGAAAACCGCCACAAAGCCAGGGAAGGCTGCTGGTTCATACCGCCAGACCGCAACTACGTGTTGCCACCAGACCGCAGTTACGACTAACTATCAGACCGCAGTTGTTGTAAGCTATCAGACCGCAATCACAACTTAACCATTTGTCCACTTCTTAGGCATCTTCCAGACCGCTGCGGCTTCATCCTGACCACTATGGCTAGTATAAACTCTACTGCAATGGCTTAACTCCAGACCGCTGCGGCTTAACTCCAGATTACTGCTGCGGCTTACTACCAGACAGCTGTTGCGGCTTCCTGCCAGACCGTTGTAGCATCTATCCCTCAGACCGCTAGCTGAGGTTCACCAACAAACTACGGAGCTAAACTGCTAGGTCGTTGAGAGAGATAGACAGTTGCAGTTATACATAAGACTGCCCTGTCTCCTCAAGCTCCAACAATAAGCTTGGTGAACTTAAGGATGCTTTCAATAGGAGCGGGAAGTTGGCCAAAAAGCAAGCTGTGGAGATTGCCTCTCTTTAGCTAGCTACTACCCAACAGGCTGAGGTAGCATCCTTGATATATCAGAAGGCTAGGGAAGTCATCGAACTCAGGAACATTACTCTCATGCCGATTGGCACCATCAAGTCCAAGGATAGTATCATTAGATATCTTTATGAGAATCTCTAGAGGGAGAAGAGAATTGTGGCTAGTTATTCTAAGCCCAATACAGTGTTGCCCTTGATAGACTCCTCCTCCTCTCAGAATGGTAAGAAGAGGTTGGAGTTTAAGGGAAACATTAGAGTTTCCCCTTCCAAAGGGAAAGGGAAAGCTCCAGTCTACCCTTTGGCTTCTAAGCGCCCATCCCTTTTAATAAGGTGATGTTTCCTTCAAACAGGTATGACCAAGAAAGCATCAATGATCATTGGATGAATGGTAGATCCACTAGTGTGAACAAAGATGTTCACAGCTATGGTGGAAGGCATAGTAGGGGAATGAGTGCCTTTGAGGCTCCCCATGAGGAAATATAAATGGCCCATCCTGGACCCTTTTTTTATACCACAGCCCCCACTGTCAAGAACAAGGCTATTTCCTTCACTCAACCCCATCCAACAAAGGTTCAAACCAAGGGTAAGTCTGTTAGCGGGCCAAATCTAGCTATCTCTAATTGTATAAACATCATGTCATTTGCAAAAAAGACTGCTGCAATTTGCAGTTAAAGCCAGCCTTGGAAGCCTACTGGAAGACTTACCTTCAGTTAGATCCTTGAAGAAAGGAACTTGAAGAAGGCTGTTGCACCTCTTCCTATGTTTAGTTAGTTGTTAACCATACTTCAGGATCTGCTCATAAAAGAAGATACAATATTCATGAGTGCTGGTGCTATGGGAAAGTGGGGCATTTTGCCTTAGATTGTTGGAACAATCCTACTATGCCCAGAGATAATTTTAGTCCTATCAGAAAATCTACAGCAAAACAGTTCCCTTTTCAGGCTAATCAGAACCTAAGACCAAATAATTTTGGGGGTTTTATTTAAGCTAAACTATGTGTTGCAGGTTAGTCCAAGTGCTCATACCCCTATATAGTACTTGGACAGTGGTTATTCCAGGCACATGACTGGAACAAGGAGTAATTTAAAGGTGTACACTCCAGTGAAGGATAGACCCAAAGTTATCTTTGGTGCTTCAGATAGAGGAGTGACTAGAGGCTACAGTAAGAATACCAATGGCATGGTCATAATCTCAAAAGTGCCTTATGTTGAGGGATTGCAACACAACCTTATAAGCATAAGCCAAATATGTGATCTCGGCTATCATTTCCTTCCACAAGGATGAGTGCCAGATTAAGAGGTCAAATGAGCAAGATGTTATCTTGACAGGCACTAGGAGTGGAAATATTTATTGTTTAAATTTGCTTTGTCTTAATAAAGCCCCTCCTATTTGTCTAGTTGCAAATGAGAATGTATCATATTATGCAAAGTGACACAAGAGACAAGCTCATTTAAATTATAAGACTATTGACAAGCTCTTTAGTGAAGAGCTAGTTAGGAATGGTCCCATGATGCTCAAGGAAGGCATTTGCTCAGCATGTCAAAACTGCAAGCAGACCATGACTTCCTTCAAGGGCATTGGTACCAAAGACTCTGTGAGGTGTTTATACCACTTGTATATGGATTTGTTTGGTCCTATAACAGTTCATATTCTAAGTAGGAAAGTCTACACTATTGTGGTGGTAGATGACTATTATAGGTTTACTTGGGTTATTTTTATTTAGAAAAGGAATGAAACCCTTAATATCTTCATAATGTTTCTCAAGAAAATTCAGAATGAGTTTGATAGTACTATGGTCAAAATCAGAAGTGACCATAAAACTGAATTCCAGTCTGATAGCATGATAAAGTTTTCTATAGATCAAGGGATTCATCAAGAATTTTTGTCTCCAAGAACACCCAGTAAAAGGGGATTGTTGAGAGGAAAAATAGAACTCTCATAGAGGCTAGAAGGATATTGTTGAGTGACACATCTCTCCCAGAATACTTCTGGGCTGAGGCAGTGAATATTGCATGTCATGTCTTTAATAGTGTCTCTATTACCAAGAGTCACAAAAAGACTCCCTATGAGATATTGAAGGGTAGAAAACCAAACCTGTGCTCTCTCATGATCTTTGGTAGCAAGTGCTATATGCTTCTGTTTGGTCTATTGATTCCAATATCCCAGATTTAGAAGAAGTCAAATGTGTCAATGACATACACACATAATATATTTGATGTGTGCTCTAGTTCTTGCATGCAGGTAGTCCATGATTGGATAGGTGAAAAAAAATGAGTTGGACAGTAAACTCAAATTTCATCTAACTCAGCTCAGAGTTCGTCAAACTCAGCTCGCTGATTGTCGTGAGCAACTCAACATATAGTGGGATACGCGCAAGAGTTTAGGATTCAAAATTTGTCGATCTCAGTTTGTAGTTCGTCGAGCTCAGGTTACAGTTCTTCAAGCTCAGACCAATGCTTGTCAAGCTAAAGCAAGAGAAAAATTGACAAAGGAAAAAACCGCTGAGACCGTTAAGACGATCAAAGTTCGTCAAGGTCAGTTTGCGGTTCATCGAGCTCAGCTCTAAGCTCGTCAAGCTAAAGACAGAAAATTTGTCTAAGGCAAGAGTGTTGAGATCGATGAGAAGAAGGCGTTGAGACCGCTGAGACAGCTGAGATAGCTGGGAAGATAGCATTGAGACAGCAGAAGTCAACTGAGAAGATAGCATTGAGACCACTAAGACATCTGAGACAGCTGAGAAGATGGTGTTGAGACGACTGAGATAGCAGAGACAAAATTAGCTGGAAATAATCTAAGTCCAGAAGCGTTGAGTGAAGCAGGTTCACTCAACGCTTCTAATGAATTATAAAGCGCTGAAACAAAGGCTTGTCTCAGCTGATAATGAAAAACCGCTAATACCGCTGAGACAAAACTGCTGAGATAGTTAAGTGCAAAAACCACTGAGATAGCATATAAGAAGAATGCGCTGAGATAAAGGCTTGTCTCAGCTGATAATGAAAATCCGCTAAAACCGCTGAGACAAAGCCAAGAAAATTTTCTAAGTCTAGAAGCGCTAAGAGCTAATGCTGATGACGTTGAGTGTCTCAA